>JAZAYU010000025.1:0-1200000 GCA_038501625.1 Corbicula japonica
TAGCCAACAGAAAGATTCATCGCGTGGAAGACAACAGTAATACAAGGCCGAATGAATATATTCTTAATTCTATTTATTTGTATTTTGTGACCCTGCGGCGCAATCTCAAATCTACTCGGAGGGGTTAGTCAGAGGGAGAAAGAGTCGTATTCTATCTTTGAGGACAAATGTTGGACATGCCTTTGAAGGTCGCTTGTTTTCAACGTTTCCATCGTATAAAGCGAACACGACTGAACTCAAATGGAGCTGGTTATGATTAGAGCTGTCATTGATATGGATTGAAGCGTATCGACGATATCGATATATCGTGAAAAACATATCACCGATACTTCGATATATATCGATACATACAATGCATTACTATTAATACCATTTTTACAATTTCTGTTGTCATTAGTTGTAAATTTGTCATGTATTATATACATCCTGCAGTAAATTGGTATGTAGTTTGTAAGAATGATTTGTATCTATTAATCTATTATAAATAAAGATGCATCACAAGTTATTGTTTGTTTTGTTATCTTCTTCAAACGGGTGAGTTTTATGGTAAAACAAATGAAAATACTAAAGCAACGACTGACCTGCCATGACTTACAATAAGATGCTTCATATGACTAGTAAAAAGGTAAAAACTTGCATTGAAACAAATGCAACAGTGCAACATAAAAATGAATGAAAAATAAAAATAAACCTTGGTAAATGTACATTTTCATTTTGTACATTACCTTATCTGACTAGAATGTGTAATAATCACCAGAATTTGCCAGAAATAAAATAAATGGTCAACTGCAGTTTCGGCGTCCGCCATTTGTTTATAATCGTAATGGCATAGTCTACAACATTCACTTTCCAGTCCACGGAAATCGGCATTTGCCATTTCTGTTCACTCTAAATAAAAAAATATGGCATGAAAACTTTCTTTACAGTCCATTTGGAATTATTTTATTAATAATTAATACATTAATTTTGCTTTTAATTTGAACGGCTTGTGACTCTGCATATAGACTCTGCAGCGACGTACCTCCTGTAGACTACGGCTATTTAGTCGCTATTTCGTCAATGGCTTAGACTTATCCGTTTATATTTTGACAGCGCACCTGTTTCCGCTCACGATAGACGTTTCGTCTGGCAAATTTTGACACTTATTTTTTTACCTATGTAGACTGCGTTATCGATATTTCAAAATGCGAATCGATTATTCATCGGGAAAAAAATATCGTCGATACGCCGATGTTGTAGGAATCGATGACAGCTCTAGTTATGATAAGTATAAACCTATATGTCTAAAGTTAAATGTGGCTGAACGCATATCAGATAAACACTTTGTAAACACCAGCCTTCTGGTGACAAGATTTTGTTATTTTAATCCATTTTGCTGAAAATTCATTCGTGTTTTAATTTATATATGTTGTTGTTGATTTTTTTAATGAATATATTTAAAAAAAAAAAAAAGCCGTAATTTGAACTTTTCTAAAGATAGAAATGTGTTATAGTTCGGATTTTAGAGATTAAAAGGAAATCGTGTAATACGTGTAAACGAAATACAACTTGTAGCACACGATCGTGTGTACAGGGGATATGAATTTTTTGTTTCTGTTGGCATGTGATTCATTTTTCTATAAACTTATACAATAATATTATTTCAGCTTTAGATAAACGATCAATAACGTTGTGCTCTGTGCCTAGTGTGGCTGAGAAGCAACTTAAATCGTCCTGATAGACTGATGATGGCCGCATATTTGGTTAACAAGCGGAGGTTTGATGTTTATAAAGTATGTATTGAGCTATATCTCTATGTTTCTCTAAAATTGCTCCTTACTTGGTCTGTCGTTTTCTGTAAATTATAAACTTTTTCATTGTCGTTCGAGTACATAGGAAAGTGCGATGTATTTGCCCGTTTATTATTATAATAACGTCTTAAAATTAGCAATTTAACGATAGCAGCATGCAGTTGTCATAGTGTAGGAATGTAATTGTTTCGCTAATTGCATGAACGGTTAAAGGAAAAACATTAATTTTATTGATTTTGTGATTGTAATAAATGTAGTCAGCGTGCCTCCTGGGCTTTAAGGGGTCGTGGCGGACCACTTTGTGATCGTGCCTCGGTAGCATTAAGTGGTCGTGGCTTGCAAGGACGGACCAGTGTTGTCAGTATGCCTCGGTGGCATTGAGTGGTCGTAGCTTGTAAGGACGGACCCCATGTGTGATCTTGCCTTGTTACCATTAAGGGGTCGTAGCTTGCAAGGACGGACCTGTGTTGTTAGTATGCCTCGGTGGCATTGAGTGGTCGTGGCTTGTAAGGACGGACCCCATGTCTGATTTTGCCTTGTTACCATTAAGGGGTCGTAGCTTACAAGGACGGACCTGTGTTGTCAGTATGCCTCGGTGGCATTGAGTGGTCGTGGCTTGTAAGGACGGACCCCATGTGTGATCGTGCCTTGTTACCATTAAGGGGTCGTAGCTTACAAGGACGGACCAGTGTTGTCAGTATGCCTCGGTGGCATTGAGTGGTCGTGGCTTGCGGGAACGGACCTCTTGTGTGATCGGGCCTCGTAAGCATTAAGGGGTCGTGGCTTGCAAGGACGGACCAGTGTTGTCAGTATGCCACGGTGGCATTATGAGGTCGTAGCTTGTAAGGACGGACCCCATGTGTGATCGTGCCTTGTTACAATTAAGGGGTCGTAGCTTACAAGGACGGACCTTTGTTGTCTGTATGCCTCGGTGGCATTGAGTGGTCGTGGCTTGCGGGGACGGACCCCTTGTGTGATCGTACTTCGTTAGCATTAAGGGGTCGTCGCTTGCAAGGACGGACCAGTATTTGTATTTTGCCTCGGTGGCATTAAGAGGTTGTGGTTGGAAGAAACAGACCAGTATTGTCTTTGTGCCTCGGTGGTATCGAGAGCTTGTGGTTGGAAGGGACGGACCTATGTTGTCATTGCGCCTCGGTGGTGTTAAGAGCTGGTGGTTGGAAGGGAAGGAGCAGTACTGTCATTATGCCTCGGTGGCATTAAGAGTTTGTAGTTTGGAAGTGTGAGACAAGTATTATCAATGTGTCTCGGTGGCATAAAGAGCTTGTGTTGAATGGGTCGGACCTATATTTTAATTGAGCCTCGGTGGCATAAAGAGCTTGTGGTTGGAAGGGTGAGACCAGTATTTTCATTATGTCTCGGTTGCATTAAGAGCTTGTGGGTGGATGGGACGGATCAGTATTGTCATTGTGACTCGGTGGCTTTAAGAGCTTGTGGTTTGAAGGGTCGGACCAGTATTGTCATTGTGTCTCGGTGGCATTAAGAGCACGTGGTTGGAGGGATTGTCATTGTGCCTCGATTTCTTTAATTTAATGCTATAAATTATAATAATGCTGGCCATGCTGGCTTGGCTTTATAGAACGGATTAGAATTGAAACGATGCTTACATTTAGTTGTTGACACATACCTCGAGGTGGCTAAGTTTCCTGTTTGGCTTTCCAGTTTTTATACGGACGCACCGGTATCGACACGACACCACGGTAATGTTGCTTTTTAGGACGGTGAATTTTACATAAGCATTCATTCTTTTAGACCAACCAACAAAATGCAAATGTATTTATAATAATTCTTCGTCTGTTGATTAGTTATTACCTGGAATTAGAGCGGGTAATTTTTAAATGTTTCATGGTTAGTGTTATTAAATATCAGTTTATTGTAAAACTTTGGTCAGTAAGACGAGAATGCTTATCAGTGTCTGGTACATTTGGTTTCTTACTAGAGCGGCGTTGGAACAGTTGTTAACTTGGGCTTGGGTACTGGAATGATTTTCTTTGTGGTATTTAATCTAGGCATTTAGTAAAGGTTTTTTTAACTGTGTAATGGTTGTATAATATTCCGTTTTGTTGTTTGTGGACTCTTTTTCAGACAAAAGATCATTGGTCAGTGGCTTATTTTGTGTCGATAGCAGAGGCTCACATGAATCGGTTTTGAAGAGAAGTATATTTTGTCATGCGATCATAAAATTATACAAGTGCTTTGTTAAAATATTATTTTTTACGTGTTTAATTCGAACGCAAGTAATGAATTGTTTTATATTTTCTGGAGATCACGGTTTATTATCCTTCTTTGTTTAGCTCGATTGAAATGCTGTCAAATACTAAAAGCCTATTTCCTATATAGTTCTTGTGTTTTTCTTAGTTTTAGTGTAGTTACAATGGAATTAGTGAATAATTGTTTTACTCACGATAATAAGTGAGTAAGTACTTTCTTCAAAAATGAATCAACTAATCGCAATTTCGTTATAATTCATCCGATTTTATTTCAGATATACATTTATAGAATTATACGAAATAAAATATTCATGAACAGTCTTTAAAACTATTAATTTTCAAATCAAATTCTAAAAAAGGAATAAACACAACAACCAAAAATGCATCAAAGTACTGAAAGTATAGACAACTAGCGAAGTAGTTTTGCTTATTTTGCTTATTTAATGCAGAGAAAACCCAGTCCCATGATCAAAGTACTGAAAGTATAGACAACTAGCGAAGTAGTTTTGCTTATTTTGCTTATTTCATGCAGAGAAAACCCAGTCCAATGATCAAAGTACTGAAAGTATAGACAACTAGCGAAGTAGTTTTGCTTATTTTGCTTATTTAATGCAGAGAAAACCCAGTCCCATGATCAAAGTACTGAAAGTATAGACAACTAGCGAAGTGGTTTTGCTTATTTTGCTTATTTAATGCAGAGAAAACCCAGTCCAATGATCAAAGTACTGAAAGTATAGACAACTAGCGAAGTAGTTTTGCTTATTTTGCTTATTTAATGCAGAGAAAACCCAGTCCAATGATTGTCAAAATTATGTAGTGCTGTATTAAAGTGTATGTCTCACACAGACGTGTGGCAGGCTGACAAAAATATGACTGGATCAAAAACTTGTTATCGACGGACTGTGTGTGATACCGAATGTTGCGAACGAAGATTGCTTACATGTACATGTAAGTAAATAAAAGACAACATGGCGTTGAACAGGCGGAGGAGTGCAGAAGTAGTTATAACAGTAAATCCCAATGTATTTGAAGCACTGTTTTGCGGATGTAAGCTTGCGGAGTAATTGAGGAAAGTTAGACATTAATCCTTAAACTAAGCAGCCGACATCATTCTCATGTTGTTGATTTTTTAGATTATAGTAGTAGTACTTTGGGAATTGGCAACATTTAGGAGAATGCATTTCAAACTAAAGCAAGGTATAGAGCTCTATTCAGTATTGTATCTGTCTGAAAAAAGATCGTAGCTCGTAGCAGAAGCCTTATGTTTGCCTTATATCATGTTGTATATTAGCGTACCAGTTCTTCTTATTAAAGTTTGACATTATTTGAGCTTCAGAAGTGTGAGTAGCAAAACCAGCTACCCTGGTTAAACTTGTAACAGTGTGACCAATGTTCGGTCATACGTGCACTTTATACAACTCTGCAGCACATGTGGCATCACTGTTTTACACAACGCACAAACAACATAGTACAATGTACTTGCTTAAGGAGGTATGCTGATATTTTTTCTGCGTCGCCTTTTAACTTAAATTTTAAGTTTTCCGCAATACGTATGTGTTATTGTACCAAACGTTATGCTTTTTTCCTTCGAATGGCACCTTCAAGACTAACCACAAATCCGAAGCAACTAACCAAACACACACTAAGTTTCGAGACTGGTCTCGATTGATGCAACTAACCAATCACTAATAATAGTTTCGAGACTTGTCTTCGATCTGAAACAAATAACTAAATACAAGCTGGAGTTTCGAAACTGTTCTCCGATCTAAAACAACTGACAAATAACTAACTGGAGTTTCGAGACTTGTCTCCGATCTAAAGCAACTAACCAAGCACAAACTGGTGTTTCGAGACTGGTCTTCAAACTGAAGCAGGGCCAGTCACCAATTCACAAACTGATCTTTGATCTCCGATCTGACGTAACTAACAAACCACAAGCTCTAGTTTCGAGACACGTCTTCAAACTGAAGCAGCTAACCAATCTCAAGTTGGGGTTTTGAGACTGGTCTCCGATCTGAAGCAACTAACCAATCACAAGCTGGAGTCTCGAGACCGGTTTCAGATCTGAAGCAACTAACCAATCACAAGCTGGAGTATCGAAACCGGACAGAGATCTAAATCTAAAACCCAAAAGTTTCGCATACACCAGTGAATGCAAAACTACATCAATTCAACCTTTAAATGAGTTCATACGAAAAAGAAAACCTAGGCTAGTGAATTTGCCATATTGTATTCCATTCACTGCATTACATGTACCAATACTAGTCCGAGTGTATTGGTTGGTCCATGCAATGCACATGTATGTAATTAGTTCATGTATCTTGCCATGCCCACTCTCCCGCACAACAATCTTTGCAAACTGTTAAAACTGTTACTCGGACAGAAACAAAAAAAACATAACATGGTGTGCTGTATTGTTAAGGAATGTCAGACCTGTTTTAAAACAATTCGTTAAAATTCGTATATTTAATGAAAATATGTGCAGCAGAAAGGAAATTACGTGGTATTTTGTGCAATAATTGTCTGCATCTTCGGAAATAATTGGATATAGTATGTAAATGCAATCATTTCTTTTGCTTTGGTATATAATCGGTAGCTCGATACTAATAAAATATTGTTTAAATTTTCGCGATGGTTATGTACAATTGATTTTATGTAATCTTCATGTTGACAGGCTGTGGGGGACTGTAATAACTGGTTATCAATAGTCCCAGTATTGGGCCTAGCAGACATGTCGATCCTTTCTGACATGCTTTTAACCACAAGACGATGTGACGATATTGGTTCGATTCCAGTTTCGACCATGTACATTTGTAAATCATTCTAGCACTAGTTTTGAATATCTAAGGCCATAACAAATTCCCAACCCCGCACGAGCTAATTATTAACAAGAGGTGTTTGTCAAACACAAATGCCCCCCCTGACGTGCAAGTGATATCTATTAGCATTGAATTTAAATTTTTGGAAATTTAGAGACTTTTGTAAGCTTTAGCAATGAAGGGTACCAGTCATGAAAGCAATTTACAAGACGGTGGAACTCCTATATATCAATAACCAGGTCATCCAATGAGAGGATTACATTTACCTCGACAAACATAAGCGCGTGTAGATTAACCTAGTCTAACACAAAGGATTTTATTGTAATTTAAATCAAATATTCGCTATTGGCGGAGATATAGTAGCTCTAGTGTTATGTCAATTCCGGTAATGTGCAGGCTTTAGTGACCATCCATACGAAACCAAAGCATTTAATAAACACAAGTGAGTGATAATCAGTGCCTATTTATGACACGGCATATATTGAAATAGTTTAAAATTAATGTTATGGATCATTAATATATATCTTTACTTGAAATTGTCATGGGGAAAAATAATCACAACTTTACACTGAGAAGTATTTTATTTTATTATACAAATAAACATAAAAACGTTGTCTAGTTATTGATCGAACAAGGTTTTTTGTTGTCAAGGCCACCGTGACCTTGACCTTTGACCTACTGACCCCAAAACCAATAGGGGTCTTCTACTGGTCACGACCAACTTCCACACCAAATATGAGGTCTGTATCACAAAGCGTTGTCTAGTAATTGATCGGACAACGTTTTTGTATGCAAAGGCCACTGTGACCTTGACCTTTGACCTACTGATCCTAAAATCAATAGGGTTCTTCTACTGGTCATGACCAACCTCCACACCAAATATGAGGACTGTATCACAAAGCGTTGTCTAGTTATTGATCGGACAACGTTTTTGTATGCAAAGGCCACTGTGACCTTGACCTTTGACCTACTGATCCTAAAATCAATAGGGTTCTTCTACTGGTCATGACCAACCTCCACACCAAATATGAGGACTGTATCACAAAGCGTTGTCTAGTTATTGATCGGACAAGGTTTTTGTGGTCAAGGCCACTGTGACCTTGACCTTTGACCTACTGACCCCAAAATCAATAGGGGTCTTCTACTGGTCATGACCAACCTCCACACCAAATATGAGGACTGTATCACAAAGCGTTGTCTAGTTATTGATCGGACAAGGTTTTTGTGGTCAAGGCCACTGTGACCTTGACCTTTGACCTACTGACCCCAAAATCAATAGGGGTCTTCTACTGGTCATGACCAACCTCCACACCAAATATAAGGACTGTATCACAAAGCGTTGTCTAGTTATTGATCGGACAAGATGTGGTCTACGGACCGACATACCGACCCACATACCGACCGACCGACCGACCGACATGTGCAAAGCAATATACCCCCGCTTCTTCGAAGGGGGGCATAATTAATGTTGTAATCAGTAAAAAACAATCACCAGTAACCCATTGAGATGATGACATTTATCAGACCATATCGAAAATGTAGCGTGTGACACAGTTGGTTGCATGGGCGGATCAAGTGACCATGGGCTGTAAGTCTGGGCATTATGTCATATAAAATACAATAGCTTGGTTACAGTAATTAGTGTAAAGTATTGCCGTAAATATTAATCTGTCGCCGGTGTCGCAGTCGTCGCTGTGACCGTGGGGCGCTGATTCGATTCTCGGTCTGAACTTGAATACTTTATCAATTACTAAAGCACTATTTTTAGCAGTGTGGTGTCGGTATAAAAGCATCCAAATTAAATAAGTCAGTGTTGTCATAAGTACCGATATATCACACGTCGGTCCCCCTGTGACATTGAGAGTGTGGGTTCGATCCCCGGCGTGGACCGGTTTAACATTAAAATACAGTTATAAGTTCTAATCATGTTCAGTTTCAATAATAACTCGAGTCTCATGTATGCACATACTTAGAATAATTTTTTTAATTAAATATCCAGCCACCACCTTATTCTAGTCATTTCTTTTGGTTAATATAGATTTAAGAAAGAAGTTTCAATTACCTTTGAGTTTCTCCTCAAATTTCTTCTTTTCCTTCATTTCGTCAAACTGTTCTATGTTCTGCTTCTTCGGTTCTGCATGCCTGGTGATATCATCCGTGAGTTTGTGCTTGAGTCTACTCGCGTGCTTCTCCAGTTCCGTTTTCCGTACGGCTACAATTCTGTCAATCTCAGCGACAGAATCTGTCTGTAGTTTACTGTAATAATCAGTGATTTTCTGCAGGAGATCTCTGTGCTCCTCGCTGAAGGTATCTCTGATGTTTTCTATGAGTGCCTCGGTTATGTCCTCAGTTATGGTAAGATCGTTTGCTTTTAACTAAATGAAAGAAGAATGACACGTGCACGTGTTTATTTTAACTTAATTCATTCAACAATTAAAAAAACCTAGGCCAAAAAATAATTAATAAACTTTTGAGGGTTGTGCTATTATTGCAAAAGTATAAACATTCTAAATATTAAATTAGCACCATTCATTTTCCTCAAAAAGTTATGCAAATAAAATAACACAATTAAACAATGTCCAAATTTAAACTATCCGAACAAAAGCTTAATCTTCACATATCTGTCATACATGTACTTAACATAAATTTGGTCAGTATAAAATAGTCGAGTTGCTTATAACAGTATCAACCCTTAGGCCACAAAAAAGTCGACAGCGACCCTTTGGCCACTATAGAATAATCGACAGCGAACCTAAGGCCACAATAGAATTATCGACAGCGACCCTTACGCCACAACAGAATAGTCGACAGCGATCCTAAGGCCACAATAGAATGGTCGACAGCGACCCTTAGGCCACAATAAAATACTCGACAGCGACCCTAAGGCCATAATCAAATAGTCGACAGCGACCCAAAGGCCACAATAGAATAGTCGACAGCGACCCTTAGGCCACAAAAGAATAGTCGACAGCGACCCTAAGGCCACAATAGAATAGTCGACAGCGACCCTAAGGCCACAAAAGAATAAACGACAGCGACCCTTAGGCCACAATAGAATAGTCGACAGCGACCCTTAGGCCACAATAGAATAGTCGACAGCGTCCCTTAGGACACAATAGAATTGTCGACAGCAACCCTTAGGCAACAATAGAATATTCGACAGCGACCCTTAGGCCACAATAAAATACTCGACAGCGACCGTAAGGCCACAATAGAATAGTCGACAGGGACCCTTAGGCCACAATAGAATAGCCGACAAGCGGTCTAAAGAGAATATTCCAGTCTCTGGAAACGACATCAACACTTAGACCAGAATATAATATATAATTAAGGCATATAAGCGAAATATATTCCATCTCAGACCGGTAAGCATTAAAGCAATTAAGAGTCGGAGATTTTTAAAAACAATAATGTTGTATTTAATTTCTTCATTTAAATTTGTTTTATTTATTTATTTAAAACATTCTTAAGTGAGTTAGTGAGTTCACAATATTAAGTTCATACCATTCTTAGTTTTCTGACAGCATCCTGCGCCGAAGGATCGTTCAGTAAGCAGGCAGGGTCACATAGAAGGTTGATGAGATCATCAATGTAGTCTCTGAGGTCACTGTCAGACAGTAAGTAATCCGCTGCGTGTCGAATTGCACGACCTACCTCTCGGGCCTATAACATATAATAATAACTGTATTAAATATTCTAAGCCGCAAAACCTTTTCATGTTATTCAATATGATATATCAGTTATATACAGCATTATCCGTATATTGTGACTAATGCTCGTTTCTTACTTTAATATTGAGACACATGCTAGTAAATCTGACACACTTTAATACTTCCAAGAAAAACATTCTAAATGTGTGTTAACTTATCATCTTTACATGATTTTAAGTGTTTATAGCGGGCTCAATATGACCTGTTCCTAGTGTTCATGATCTTAACAAAGGCGTTATATGTTGTTGCTGTTGTTTTTTCACTGTGTACTATGTTTCAGTTTCCAGCCGTCAACTATTCTTTATGTTCATGTGTTTTATTTAATTTTATTTGTTTTCAACATATTTGTTGAAAATACGAAAGCGTTTTTACCTAAAGTAAATTTGAAATATTATAATGCTAGTTTCTATCTTTCTATACCTTTGTGCAGACGTTAGGTTCCTTTGCCAAGTTGTCTTGTATTAGTGATGAAAATGACAAGTTATTGATGATCACCGACACGATCCCGTTGAAGTCTGTCTCTGAGAGCGATATCCATTAGGAGGGAAAAAACATTTAGCTACCTCGAATGCGTCGGTACACCATTTCTGAGGATCTGAATTTTTCCACGAAGGTCCCTTAAATCTATGATCTTTACATATTCCGTCCATGAGAATATTGCAAACACCTCGACAACACCGTTGTTTGGGGACAGGAACTATATGACTATGATTTCTATTTCTGGTACACGGTGGTAAGCTGTTGATTGTACAGTTGCACGCTGTGAGCAAATTTGCTGCCGGTACAAGCTGCAGCAAGCGCTGGTGATGCCGATCAACCTCCGCACTGACAAAATCTGTCAAGCCATCTTTGGTAAATAAGAGAGCCAACGCCCCCTTCACCCAGTTTTTAAACTCTTTCTTTGTCAACGTGGGAGCTAAGCCTGCCATTGCTTTATTTGTCTACTTATCACTTTTTAAATTAAAACAATGACTTCTTTAAATAACTACAGTATATCCTAACATTTCATTTCAGTTGAACTGTTAAATGATATCTTCTAGGTTTTATGGATTTCACTATCAGGTTGTGTTCAGTTTGCGTTATCGCGCATATATTATAACTGTAGGATCTGACAACAGTTGTCATGTAATACAAACACGTTATTAAAAGAGTTCAGGACAACGGTTATCAAACGAGCCTCTGGCGAGCGTAATAATAATTTCCTGAACGAGTTTAATTTTTTATATAACATGACAATCAGTGTCAGATTCTTTTTGACACATGCTTCAAAAAATTTTAAACAAGTGAAAATATGAGTAAAATAAAACCCGAACCAAAACGAAGTCACCCTCTCTAGGCATCGTATTTGCGTTATAAAAAATAAGTTCGTTTCAGATTCTTTTCTATGGTGTAATTTAGAGCAGGCGCTGTAAAGCAATCACGGGTAAGCATGAGATAAAAAGTTGTTCATGTAATGGGTTTATGTATTATCCGTCCACAAAGTTTATCGATGATGAATCGCTGTGTTGCTGATTTCATTTTAAGATAACAAGCCTGAAATAAAGACTATTCATTGAAGATGTAGCTGCGTTAAGGTTATATGTTGCGTAATTTAATTTAAACTTAAAAAATGATTTCTCTAGAATTATTTCCATGCTATATTCAACATTTTAACACGTATTTCTTATATGTCAAAACATTCATACTTGCATCCTAATAAAGTTTTATAAATGCCTGTTCACGTATTAGGACGAAAATATTAAGTGTTTTTAAAAATCAAAATTCATCATATAAACTGTAGAAAACCTGCAAAGTAAAGGTGATGTGCATGCAATATTCTAACACAGTCAACGCAAGATTGGAAAACATTCAAATTCAATTATTGCTATAGTGTCGCTATGTGTATTCGTTCCTTACATGATTGAATGGAACAAAGAGCAGGACATATAAGTATATGAAAACCTTCGGCGAACGGACGGACGGAAGGATGCGGCGTCCTAAAAAAGACAATGATGAAAACTTCTTACAATGAAAATCGAAATAGATTCCTTTTACCTAAAATTTCGAAGCGGACAATGCTGACAGATCCAGACTGTTTACCTTAACGCGTTCTCCCCGCCAGTTTCCTTCTTTCAGGTGGACCTGTCTAGGATCCGCCGTTGGTTTAATTCTTAGAACAAATACAACAGCAAGTAATATTGAGAGATATACGTACCTATGATAACGTGCTGCGCCAGCAAGAGCTAATTCCTCATATGTAACTAGACTGTGTCCTCAGTGCTCCCACTGCTGAAACAATAATTGTAACAAAATTGTGTACCAGGTATTATATGTGGTGATCATGATTAGTAAATGAGGAGTAAGTGCCACAAAATTTAATGACTAACATAAACAAAGGGCCATAGATCTGGTGAAAATGGTTGCAAAACAATGTCCTTTACAACATTTTACGCATCATGTCTAATAATCTGTGCAAATTTGAAAGAAATCAGCCAAATAGAAAATGTGGAGTTGATCCCATAAAATTTTGTAAGTGAAATTAACAAAGGTCAATGGGAAATGAGGAGTCGATGCCACAAGATTGTATTACTGAAATAAACATAGGGGCATAACTCTGGTAAAAATGGCCATAGGAAAAAGTCATTTCTTTGCGATCATCTACACATCCTGTTTTATCATCTGTACAAATTAAAAAGAAATCCCTTAGATAGTTAATGAGGAGTTGATGCCACAATATTTAATTACTGAAATTAACAAAGGGCCATAACTCTTGTAAAAATGGTCGCAGGGCAAAAATCCTTTCTTTACGGTCATCTTAACATCCTGCGTTATCATCTGTGCAAGTTTGCAAGAAATCTGCCTTATAGTTTAGGAGGAGTTGTCTCCACAAGATTTAATAACTGAAATTAACAAAGAAATATAACTCTGGTAAAAATGGTCACAGGAAAAAGTCCTGTCTTTACGATCATATACACATCCTGTTTGATCATCTCTGCAAGTTTGAAAGAAATCCACCTTAGAGTTTAGGAGAAGTTGATGCCACAAGATTTGGGGACGTACGGACGTACATCTGCATGTCTCTGTAAAAGAAAAAAAATCTGCGATGCGTAAACGTCATTCATTAAGGTTTTAGAACTGTAATATGCACTTTTGCAGATTGGGATTTTGTTGTTTTCATTTCCAAGTACATCCATTTAGACATCTGAACAAGAGTTTTAAAAAACATTTACCGTGCGTAACTCGAGAAATTCAGTATTTTAGAAGGGGACCCTCTGTTTTGAAAAAAAATTGGCTTAAAATCAAACATACTAGAAGCTAAATTCATCTCTATTTCTTCCAAACCTTGTTAAATTTTGTAAAATAAAAGCTAATTGTTAAAGGACATCATACCTGAACAGGAAAAAAACGAGTATTATTTTTATTTCTAACACTTTATAAATTGACTTTTTTTAAGTGTACCCCAGCTTCGGAAATGCACATTTTTCCGAGCTGCAAAAATTAAGCAAGTTTTTATCTGTGATCTTTGTGCATGTTTAATGCAGTAAAATAATTATGTTATACATAAAAATTATCTGCAATGTGTATGGAATCAAATAATAAGAAAACAAAGCTCTTCACCGTCTCGTTTTCATTTTATTGACCCACAAAATAGGTACCCAAGGCCCAGACCAAACGGTTAAAAACCACAAAAACCAAAGGGCTTGGTTTACCAGGGGGTTCAGCCTAAAGGGTGGCTGACGTACTTTAAGCGAGGAATTTGGTGGCTGATTTCCAATATGGCGGAAAAATTGGGAAAGTTTGATATCTGTTGGAATATTTTCACACGGTAAGCACACTATATTCTAATATTTCCTTAAATGACATATCCCATTCGATGTTAACGCTTGACTCGGTTTTTTTAGCTTCCTAGCTGTCCCAACAAGAAAGTTATTGAAACAAAACCTTGCAAGGTATGTAGTGTTTTTATTCCCTCGCGAAAATCTGTTGTTTTCTTCAAATTCTGCTAGACACATGTCCCTATGAAGCATGTTTACGCCAAAATATGTCCGAAATGAATTGTTGTAATTTTCTGGAAAAATATGTTCATGAGAAAACGTTCTACCGCCAAAACATTAAGGTTTAAGCTCAATTCTTGTGGCTGATGTACTATTAAGTCATTTTTGGTGGCTGATGTTTAGTAATCTCCTACATAGAGCCATACCGTTCCGTACTC
The DNA here is from genome assembly GCA_038501625.1 of Corbicula japonica. Taxonomy (NCBI): domain Eukaryota; kingdom Metazoa; phylum Mollusca; class Bivalvia; order Venerida; family Cyrenidae; genus Corbicula; species Corbicula japonica. Next base: position 14,740 of record JAZAYU010000025.1, read on the forward strand.
CCGCTTACACAAAACTATAAACGTATTGTGTCGAGACAAAACTAGGCTCTTTGGTGCATTTTTGCACAAAAATGCTGGGCTTAATGTATTTATCTATCATGTACTCGGCCTCAACTATTATGTGTACCAGGCTAGATATTGACAAATATAGATGAGCGATATGAGCTATGTTTTAAGTTTTCTCTGTTTTCTTTTTTTATATTACGAAAATATCTGAATGCAGTTCGACCGCGAATGCATTTATATTATGTTGTTGTTGTTTTGCATTTTCCCGTGGATGAAGAAACACCAGAAGTATCTGATTTTCCGACAAACAATGTGGAAGAAAATGAGCGCCCTCTCGATTGGTAGTCCGATGCGCTACCACTGAGCCATTGGGCCTTGTACTTGTTTTTTATGGTTTATTTTTTTATTTTTTATAAGTTAGAGGCATATAGAGTTGCACTCGTCCGTCTGTACGTACGTCCGTACGTCCCACACCTTCAGGGGCGTAGGAAAGTTTTGAATAATGGCGCAATTTAGAAATATAATTTAAAAACTTAAAGTTTAAATGATAATGCTTGGATTTCAAAAGGACAGAGAAATAGATATGAAAAAGAGGGCAGTTTTTGCGCGTAACACGCTCAAACTAGGGCAGTTTATGCAAATCTTTGAGAAGAAGCAGTGTTTTAACAGTAGTATTTAACATTCCTATATATTTTATGCTTTTTACAAAAACATATTAATAATTTCATACTTTAAAATTGTTAGATAATCGCATGACATTAAACAGAACTCGCAAAGACTAATTATTATTCTAAACTGCAGACTCCTTATCAATATTCTTTTCACTTAGACGTGTGTAATGTTCGATACTAAGTACATGTTTACAATAATTTGATAGCCCTGCAACATTTTTTTCATTTGATTGATCTGATGATATAACAAGAATATTAATACTTTCCTGTCTCGAATTAACCAAGTAAAGGCATTATCAATGTTTAATCTCACAAGTATAACACGTGTTACCTGGTGTTATTTGGATTAATTGATATCTGTCCGCAATTCAGATATGTCATCAAAATTCTTGAATTAAAAAGACGCATATGTAATGAGATATTACATAGATTACTTAGGGGATTATTACTTATATGATGATTAGTGCCTTATCTAACCTCCGGATGATATATGTTTATTCCTATTTAAAAACAATGTTCATGTTGTTGTTTTTATGTTAAGGCATAGGTATTGTACATTTCAATGCTGTGAAGAATGTAGAATGTAGTGCTTCTTTCAGTGGTCACAACAAAAGCATTCATCTTGTGAAGTTCAAGATAATTTCCAGCATTGTATTTCAATATGTGTTCTGTCAAATTTCAATTAAATAAAGTATTTTGGGAAAACTTTATTTTTTTGACTTTTTCTTCTTGCTGATATTTCAATTCTACTGAGAAATAGTGTAAAATGAGGTGTCAATGAGTATTTTTCCAAAAAATATTTTTGAAATTTTAGCAAGTTTTCGGCATTTGCAATGTGTGTCTCCCCTTTAAACAAGAGTACATTATGAACAATATACAAACCATTTTGTTAAATGACCCTATGCTTTTCGTAAATTTAGGATACATAAGGCCAAAATAAAAAATAGCTGTGGTTCAGGAAACCCGACCGACCCTATTTTTAACTGCCGACCCTAACGATTTTTTTTGCATTTCCAGAAAAATAGTTGCCCACAATGACGTTTTACACAGCAACATCATTATATCGCGGACCTCGGGGTCCAAGTCCGCCAACCGCGATATAAACGGAGCGCGATTTAAGTAAATAATCACGCTATAATAACTAGAATCTATTTTGTTTTTGCTGTCAGATTCATGAATATCACAGTGTTGCATAATTAACACGCCGTGAAATCTACGGGTACGTCAGGGAGTACGTCCTGTGCTGGAAAATGTTTTAAAAGGTTGTGGGTAAAACCCTGACTAGACCCAGACCCAGACCAGACCCCGGAAACTAACGATATGGTACTGAAATCTTCGCTCGTTTCCGACAATCGTCTAAAACAATCACGGTGACTATATAATAACTTTTTTTCTATTTTGTGGAAATTTGTTCAGGATTAAACATTCTATAAGATGTGGGCGCTTAGGATTTTTTTTTTCAAATTGATTTTTGCTTTAAAGGGCATTAAAGCAAAAATATATTTAAATGTACGAACGATTTTCATTCAGTTCTCGGGTTGTATTAATTTTATAATCAATTAGTTACGCAATTTAATTGAATGAAATTCTTTAATTTTACTTTTAAGTCATAAATGTAAATTATAGAAAATTACAGTAAATAAGATCATTGAGGTTGGTATTGTGTATTTACTGATTTAAGCTGTGCAAAGTTACTGCTTAGCACTTAAGAATCGTAATATGATTATTATGCTGACTTGTCTTTAAATGGTTTAAAATTTATTGTCTTGTGTGATAATTGATTTTAAATCTTTTTTTCATAACAAGTGATGAAAGTATTTAACGAAAATGGCAATAAACTGAGTATTGACCAGAGCGTTCTTATACACTGAGTTTTGTCCGGCCAATAATGATTATGGAGATTGTAAAGCAGTCTATTTTCAGTTAATTCTGATTGAAATTTATTGTTTCATATTTTTCTAGCAGTGAAAAGAATTAAACTTTTTTGAAATAATTTAAAGCTTTAAAAAAACAACACAAAAACACGAATCGCTCATTAGCTTTTAGCACACAATGTCAGGTCGTTATTGTTATCGTAATGTAATGTCGGAAACGAACGAAGATTTCCGTACCATATCGTTAGTTTCCGGGGTCTGGTCTGGTCAGGGTTTTACCCACAACCTTTTAAAACAACTTTTTATATAATTTGTTATGTTTTAAAACAACTTTTTGTATTAATATTAAGATTTTTTTTTTTGATTTTTTTATTCAGATAAAGCAATATTGTAGCATAAGCATACAAAATTCTAGGTTGTTTAAACATGTTCAGCAATAATCTGTATTCATACATGTATAATTTGTTCTATCAAAACAATATTCAATTATACACACAAATATGCATAAATGTATAATTTGATTTACTTCTGCATGAGAGTGTTATCTTGATTTTCAATTATGGTCCAAAAGCAATATTCTATTATACACCCACAATCTTCATTCATGTGTAATTTGCTTTCCTTTTACCTTAAGAGAGTTTTCTGGTTTTTCAATTATAGTCCAAAACAATTTTCAATTATACACCCAGACACTATATGAATGGTTAATTGAAAATAAATAGACAGTATGACTGATTAAAGATAAATAGCAATATTGTAGCATAAGTATACAAAATTCTAGGTTGTTAAAACATGTTCAGTAATAATCTGTATTCATACATGTATAATTTGCTCTATCAAAACAATATTCAAATATACACACAAATATTCATAAATGTATAATTTGATTTACTTCTGCATGAGAGTGTTTTCTTGATTTTCAATTATGGTCCAAAGCAATATTCTATTATACACCCACAATCTTCATTCATGTGTAATTTGCTTTCCTTTTACCTAAGATAGTTTTCTTGTTTTTCAATTATAGTCCAAAACAATTTTCAATTATATACCCAGACACTATATGAATGGTTAATTGAAAATAAATAGACAGTATGACTGATTAAAGATAAATAGCAATATTGTAGCATAAGTATACAAAATTCTAGGTTGTTTAAACATGTTCAGCAATAATCTGTATTCATACATGTATAATTTGCTCTATCAAAACAATATTCAAATATACACACAAATATTCATAACTGTATAATTTGATTTACTTCTGCATGAGAGTGTTTTCTTGATTTTCAATTATGGTCCAAAATGGTTCTATTATACACCCACAATCTTCATACATGTGTAATTTGCTTTCCTTTTACCTAAGAGAGTTTTCTTGTTTTTCAATTATAGTCCAAAACAATTTTCAATTATACACCCAGACACTATGTGAATGGTTAATTGAAAATAAATAGACGGTATGACTGATTAAAGATAAATACAGTCATGTGATACAGAGTTTATCTGTTTTTTATATTAATACTTATTTATATAAATCGGAGAGTCATATATTTGTCGAATGAGTAACTCTCACAGTTTTTATTTTTTTTTAGAGGTATTAACTAAAAGATAAGTTTTTTTTATTGTCTGTCTTGTGACTGCCTAGTTCTCTTTAATCTTTTATGTCTTTACAAATGTATTATAATGTACATGTAATAAGTACAAAAGTCAAATGCAAACTATACAACAATTCTTAGTTGTTAATACAAGTTCAACAATAATATTAATACAAATTGCTTTATTTTTTCCCATAAAGAATTAATAACAGAGCGAGAGGGAAGAGAGAAAAACAGAGAAGAGAAATAGAAAGAGAGAGAAAGAAAGAACAAAAATCTGACGTACAAGGTCGTTAGGTGGGTGGTTTAGTGCCTACCAAAAGAAAAAAGAAAAAAAAATTACCTGAGAGGGAAGACTGGCCACCATGTCTAGCAGTTTATAATTCAACGGACTCACAAATTATTGGTTGTCTGTGCAGAGCGCAACAAATGGGCCCCATGTTTTCCTAAACGTTTCAATCTTTAAAGATTTCGTAGCATTGTGTTTCTCTGTTTTAATTAACAATGATAACTGGTATTTAAAAGTTAACACATTTGGAAGAGATTGGTTCATTTTGTTCTGGTAAATATGATATTTTGCTGCTAAAATTATTGTATTCAAGGCAATATTGAGATCCCTTCTGCCAAGTATAATATCAAGTTTCGACCAGTCTATATGTATATTTGGACATCTATTTGAAAGCCATGACTTTAAATTAACCCAAAAACTGTTTGATATTTGACAATCCCAAAATAAATGACATAATGTGTCCGGTTCTATACCGCAAAAGGAGCAGAGGTTATCATTTCTTATACCCATTTTAGTTAGTAAATAATTTGTGCCTAATATTCGATGGTTTATTCTAAATTGGAACCACTGAAGCTTAGTGTCAGAATTGGGCCTTTGTATATACTCGGAAGCACCATTTACAGTCCCATTTATTATTTAGGGATCAGTGATTCAACATGTCAATATTTTTAGATTGTTCTGCGTGCTATTTATAGAAAAAAACCATAAGCGCGCAAACATTTACGTCATGTATTGCATGGTGACGTCACTTAAAAACTTGCGATATGACTGAAGGTCGCTAATCATATAATGGTATTTTTTTCAAACAAAATAATCATGGCGTTTAAAATAAAAGGAAACATTTTAACTCCCAGGCTATCTTCTGCGTCTTCTGTCCATATTCCGGCTAAATTAAATACTTTCAAATACATGCAACCGTCAATTTGTTTATCTCCAATAAATTTATCTTCGGCTTCTTCCGTCAATGTGACCGGTTTGCAAAGTGCACAATGTACCCATTTATTTAAAAATAATTTAAAAATAAAATTGTCACCTATCAAATCTCATATTCTTAAAAAATATAACATTTCCACGCCTATAAAACTAAACGACGGAAGACGCAGATCGTATCCTTTTATATACAAGTGTAATTTAAAGAGGTGTAGGTGCTGTAGTTTTTTAAAATGTAGCTCGACTATAAAATCAACTGTTAATGGAAGAACTTTTTCAGTAAATATTAATTCAGATATTGATTGACAAACAGATAATATAATTTATGTTTTAACTTGAAACGCTTTAAATTGTGGCATTCAATATGTAGGACAGACGGGACGCCCTTTGAAAACACGTTTTAGTCAGCACTGTTCTAAAATACGAAACAATAATAAAATCAATACATATTTATATAAACATTTTAAACAATCAGGCCACACTTTAAAACACGTTAGTATTCAACCTGTGGAAAAAATTATATTTGATAACAGTGCTTCAAGAGCATTTAAAATTAGAGCAAGACTTGTTTCAGAAGATAATTGGATAAAAAAACTACAAACTCCTTATCCACTTGGTTTAAATGATAATATTTATCAAGAAGGCAACATTTAAAAAAACCCTGATTTTGACATTTTTGGATTGCTTCAAATACGAAAACGAAAATCGAGGTCACACGGGATAAGGACTAATGGTAACATCAAAAGAAAATCACGTGTTCATTGTTCTATTCATCACCTTCAAACTATTTTAAAACATTCTGGAAGACATGCTATGCTGTCGCGTTTAGCTTCTCTTTCTATTTCAAGTTTACAAAAAGTGGATAAGGAAGCCGATGATATTGTTATTAGAACTCATCCACTTTATGAGGTTGCAAGCCTTACTCAGTGTTACACTCGGCATGTTCTAAGACCACATATTGACTTGGAATCTGATCACCAAAGACATTTCCTTAAAATTTCATTTTTAAATAAAGGCATAGATTTTGTTGACCTTCCAAGTATATTTAAAGATAAAACTGTTGAATCGGCTATACCTAATTATTTCAAGAATACTGAAACACCCATCGTTTGTTATAAATATAACAAGCCTATTAGAAACACAATTTTCAATTACAACAAAATTACCTCGGATTTACAGACTGTTGAAAACACACCATTATCTTGAGACTGTTCTAATTCAAAATTTTGCTATCAACCTGCCGGTCATATCGTTACAGGGGATCTAAATGTTATCAAAGACTTTAGAATCCGCAATTTAATTTCAAAAGGTCCAAAATACAGAATTCCATCGGACATCGACTTTAATACCTGTCGTGCGGAAATTGCAGAGTCTTTAAACTCTTTTTGCAATAAATGGTGTAAACGAGAACATGCTGAGCCTAATGCTCTTTCAAACTGGAAAAAACAAATATTCAAAATAATTGACACTCGTATATCCTTCTATAAAAGAAACATAGCTTTACTACCACCTCGACCTCGTTTTAACTTTCGTCATTTGAAAAAAGGTATTCAAGATTTTCACAACAAATTTGTTTTAACACCTGCTGATAAGGCTTCAAATAATGTTATTATAGTGTGACGTATACACTATATAAATGTTCAAACTGAAGAGCTTAATAGCACTAATGCTTATACACTGACTTCTTCATCTGAGAGTGATATTGTTACTGCACACACTCTACAAATTACAAAATTTAGAATCAGTGTTGAGCCTAAACAAGACAAAGTACCTACTATGTATTGGTTGCCTAAAATGCACAAAACACCGTACAAAGCAAGATTTATCGCTAACTCTAGTTCTTGTACTACAACAAAGTTATCCGTGCTCTTAACATCTTGTCTTACAGCTATAAAAGAACATGTAATTAAGTATTGCGAAAAAGTTTTTGAAACTACTGGCAAAAATTTATTTTGGTCTATAAAAAATTCAAATGACGTTTTGAAGAAACTTAAATCAAATAATTTTCAGGCGTTCTGTTTGTCTACATATGATTTTTCTACCTTGTATACTTCTCTCCCTCATAATTTAATAAGAGACAAGCTAACCAGTCTCATTGAAAAAACTTTTGCTAGAGAAAATAAAACATTTATTGCTTGTAATGAACACAGGGCATTCTTTACAGATGGTTCTTATGATAATTATACTTCATGGACCTGTCAAGACCTTATCCAGGCGCTCACATTTTTATTGGATAATATTTATTTGAGATTTGGTACCTCTATTTATAAACAAGTAATAGGCATTCCAATGGGTACTAATTGTGCACCCCTTGTTGCTGATCTGTTTTTATACTGTTATGAAAGAGATTTCATGTTATCTCTTTCTACCGAACATCAAGATGATGTTATTACAGCTTTTAACAACACCTCGAGGTACATTGATGATTTATTAAATATAGATAATAACCATTTTCCATCACTGGTTAATAAGATTTATCCTAAAGAACTACAGCTTAACAAAGCGAACACTTCAGGAAAGCAAGCAAACTTCCTTGATTTAAATCTATCCATCGAAAATGGTTACGTCACTACTAAAATTTATGATAAAAGAGATGATTTTAATTTTAATATAGTAAATTTTCCGTTTCTAGACGGCGATGTTCCTCGTGCAACTTCTTACGGGGTTTATATCTCACAGCTTGTTCGCTTTTCAAGAGCTTGCAACGATGTGAATGATTTCAATGAACGTAATCTTTGCATTACAGAAAAACTTTTAAAACAAGGTTATCGGTATCACAAATTAAGGAAAACCTTTTGCAAGTTTTATCGCCGATATCCAGATCTAATTCATAAATACAGCTGCAGTTTAAAATCACTATTGCAACAAGGAATTTCACAGCCAGTTTTTTATGGAGATTTAATTTATAAACTTAAGAAGATAAAAGGCGATGTTAATTTCTCCCGGTTATTCGTAAAAACCATCTGTAAATTTAAAAAGAAAGGTTACCAACATGATATTTTACAGCGCTCTGCAGGCCTCGTGATTAACCCATCTACAGTTGATCATTATGCTTACCTCTTTGGTTGCACGACGGTGGCAGGGGTGTAAGAGTTTATGAAAGTTTATGGGGAAATCTTTTCTTAAAAGAACCTAAAAGCTCGATTTGTTTCTTTTATCCCTGTCATCGTGTTCTTGCTGATTTTACTCCAGGTGCTCTGGTCTCGGAAAGATCATTGAGTTCACGCCCTTTTGGCTTTGCAATGCTATTAAATTCTTATGTTTATATGTTTGTATGCTTTTGCATGCAACATTGTTGAGCTGATGGGTGGGTTGGCGTTATTTCACCAAGACAATTCGTACTTGTTTTGTGATACGAGAACCTGTTGGGGCAAGTGTGAGGTTGGTGCACCCTAGAACCTGGTTTAAACCCCCAGTGGCAATTTGTTTTGCCACTGACCGTTCCAAGGCGGTATCCCCAAAGGTTCTCTTGTTTATTAATTGTTTGTGGCGTCCTATTTGAATTGACATACATATATAAAACATGCGCTCTCTCTCTCTTCCTCTCTTCTTTTTCGCTGCGTGGGGAGGCTGTGTTTTTTGAGTGTGGCGATTCCTGATATGCATATGTTGCTTTTTTGTACAACGGAAAGGGAGGCAATATATATTTTTCCAATCCAAGTTAATGTTAGGGAAATCGATATGCCATTTTTGCCTAGCAATTGACACAATATCATTTTTATTAAGAGAGTCATAAATAGGCCTACAGCCTTTTTCGCTTGAATTTATAAGTTTTATTGATAGTGGCTGAATGGGGTTGATACTATTTATGGCTTTGTGAGGGATAGTTAACGTGTCTAAATACCTCCTAAGTGCAAAGATAATATTGTTATATTGTAAGAAGTTTGTTATATCACCATATATATCCTTAAATTCATGAAATGAGAGAAACCGACCATTTACATTCATAAAGTCATTAATGAGAAGGATACCTCTATTTGCCAGTCTATTGTCATAAAATGGTTTACCTCCTATTTTGATTTGTAAATTATGCCAAACTGGAACCTGTAGAAATTCTGACCAGTTTTGGGGTATTATTTTAGTCAATAGTGAGGAATAAGTTTGAAACACTTGACTCCAAAATACATTTTTAATTAATTTGACTTGTTGCAGGACGTATGTACTACCAAAATTTGTATAATTTGCAACAAGTGGACAGATGTCTTCAACAAGTTTGAAATATTTTGAATTGTTTCTAATAAGTCTTCTTAACCAAGTAATTTTAAGAGCATTCATAAAATTTTCTAAATTTAAGAATCTTAATCCTCCATTTTCATAGTTTTGTGTAATAATATTTCTTTTAATTTTATCTGGTCCAGAATTCCAAAGACATTTATAGAACAGGTCTTGAATAGTTTTTATGATTTTTGTACTTGGATTTGGAAGACTTATAAAAAGGTGATTAAGTTTTGCTAAAGCAAGTGTTTTAACAACTACATTTCTTCTGATTGGCGTTATTATACGTTTAGACCAAGTAACTAACAGTCTTTTTATCTCCTCAATTTTTGAAGCATAGTTTATTTCTACTACTGTATCCAAATTTGTACTGAATGTTATACCTAGTAGCTTAAAATTTTCTCTTTCCCAATGTATACCCCAATTTGGACATAAAGTTCTTTCCGAACCTTTCAAAGACCCTATCCAAATTGCCTTTGTTTTATCTACATTTACCTTAAGGCCTGAAATACTATCATAGAATTTTAAAACTTTTAAAGCATTTAAAAGTGATTTTTCAGAACCGTCTAAGAGTAAGGAAGTGTCATCTGCGTACTGCGATATACGAAACTCTTGACTGTTTATTTTAATACCAGTTATATTGTTATCTTTTTTAATAAGCAATGATAAAATCTCAGCACACAGAATGAAAAGGTAAGGGAACAGAGGATCACCTTGACGACAACCGCGGTGTACATAAAACCAATCGGATAGATGTCCATTAATAGTAACGCAGGACTGAATATTTTTATAAAATACCCCTATCCATTGTTTGAATTGTTCACCAAAGTTAAAAAAGTCTAAGACTTTCTTCATAAAAACCCAAGAAATAGAATCAAAAGCGGTTGCAAAATCAATCAGCAAAAGCATTCCCTGTTTTTTGTAATATTCTGTGTAAAACATTACATCATAAATAAGGCGTATATTTTCTCCTATAAATCTTCCTGAAATGAACCCTGTTTGGTCCTCACTTATAATTTTGCTTAATACTGTTTTCATTCTATTTGCTATGCTTGCTGAAGCTATTTTATAAGATACATTAAGAAGTGATATTGGACGCCAATTTTTTAAATGCATTTTATCTTTATCAGGCTTGGGTATACATGTGATGACTCCGTGTTTTTGTGTGACTGACAATTCTCCGGTTCTAAAACCATGGTTAATTGACCGAACTAGGAAATGACCTAAATCCATCCAGAAAAATTTGTAAAATGCTGCTGTAAATCCTGAATTACCAAGTGATGATAAATTAGACATTTTTTTCAAGCTTTTCAGCATTTCCTCATAAGTTAATTCCCCTTCAAGTGATTCTTTTTCTCTTTCTGACAGTTTATTAAAATTATAATTATTGAACAAAGTGTTGAGGTTGGTTTCATTTACTTCCCTAAAAGAATATAAATTTTTATAAAAGCACTCAGTATGTTTTATAATATCTGTTTGGGTTTTCAGAATCTCTCCTGTATTTGAGTATAATGAGTTCATCAATTTTGATATATAATGTCTATTTTCCAAGTTACAGAAATAATTTGTTGGCTTTTCTCCTTCTAGTAACCATTTAGCTCGAGATCGAACAAGAGAACCTTCCAATTTCTTTTTACGTATGTTTAAAAGTTCATTTTTCTTATCGTCTAAAACAGTATGGTTTATGTTGCCCTCATTCTCAAGTTTTGCAATTTCAACTAATAAATGTTGTTGTTTGTTCTGTTCTTGCTTTTTCTTATGAGATGAAATAGAAATAGTTTTGCCTCTAATTTGCATCATAAGTGTTTCGAAAAAAAGTTGATCATTTATTGTTAATAGGATATCTTTGTCACTAATTTCATTAATGGGTTGATTAAAATTTTGATTAGTTGCTGAATATAACTGTTTTACCTCTTTAATAACCTGTTTAATTTGGAAAACATATTCTGTATCTTTAAGTAATGAATAATTAAATTTCCAGTATGATTTACCTTTTTCAAACTTTCCAATATCTATGCTAATCATAATTAAAGAATGGTCTGTTCTGTAACCTGGTAGAATACAAGCTTCTTCAAGGTCTGTGAAAAGATCATTGGATATAAGAAAGAAATCAAGTCTTGCCTTTTTAACAGGGTTTTTCTTAAACCATGTAAACTGTTGTTTTTCCATGTTTTTCTCTCGCCATGCATCTATAAAATCATTTTCTGCAATAATTTCAAAGACAATATCCCTTGCATTTGGGTTGTTAATATTCATATAGTTAAAGCAATCTTTTTCGGGGTTTAAAACTAAGTTGTAATCACCTACAATTATGCAACTGTGATTAATATTTGAAACTTTATTTTTAATTTCAATAAAAAATCCAGGGTCATCTCTGTTGGGACCATATATACAAATTAATGTGAATAATTTAGAGTCAATATGACAGTTAATGATTAAAAGATTTCCATTTTTATCCTTTTCCATGTTGATGTATTTAAAATCAAAGTTGTTGTTTATTAAAATTGCAACACCTCTTGATTGGCTGTTAAAATTGCTAAAAAACAGTCATATCCCCACTGACTCCTAATAGTATTCTCTTATCTATCAGTAAAGTGTGTGTCTTGCAAACAGTAAATATTATATTTTTTAACTTTCAAAAATTTTAGTACATCTTTTCTTTTTAGTCTGTCCCCTAAACTTTGTACATTCATTGATGCTAATTTTAAATTAACTGTCATGTTTAATTTACCTAACAATACTCAGACTTATGGTCCCTACGCCTGCACAGACATCAATTTTCTTCCAACCTATACTGCCATCCGACCATAGTAGCCAGTCTTCACCATCAGAAATCTGAAAAACATTTGTAAAAATGAAATATGCCATTTGTCTAGCAGTATGATTGTAAAGAGTGATTTAAGATAAACTAAGATAACTTCTTCAGGAAGTATTACCCCGATGGTGGACTATAAAATTAAATGTTCAACCACATATAATCACTGTACAAGAGTAGTTATATAGTTTATAATTTTATTTTTTTTTAAATTAAGTCCTATTCTTTTATAAGATCTTAAAGTGTTTCATTTCATATACACTTACTATTTTAACCAGATAATGTGTACCTATTAATTAAAATATAAGATTGTTTATGTAATTTTCATAAATTATCAGAGAAAAAGAATTACTACTGCATGTATACTGTATTTTATGCTAATATAAAATTGTATGTCAGTTCTGTAGATTGTGAAAAAAGAACTACAACTAAATGTATACAGTTTCTGTATTCTATGCTGATACTTCATAGCCTTTCTTCTTCTGCAGCTCAGAAAAACACAGACTCTGCAAAATACTGATCAAATATGGACACATTTAGGTTATTACAGCAGTGATAAAACACATTATGTGATGTAGGCTAAACTATGTTTCAAATAGGCTGTAAGGCATAATGCTATATATAAATTTTACATACATAGGGCCTATATACATGTCTATGACACTATGAGACAACGAGACTACCTAATGCACCACTTTACATTGTTAAATATGTAGCAAATTATTCTTATTTATGTAATAAAATTGACATGAAGTATGGATTTCCTTTTACAAAAATAAATTGTATTTATCTATATATCAATGCACAGGCGGCAGTATCGGACCCTACACGCCACCCCCCCCCCAACCCCACCTCCCCGAACCCTGTGCTTGAATTTCACTAAATGACCAATGAATTATAACGCTTAGTCTCCTATTTTGTTTTCTACAAGTGTTAACTGTCTCGATCGATTTCATTGGACGAAGGTTTACATTTACATGCATTGCTGCGTAAACCTTCGTCCAATGAAATCGATCGAGACAGTTAACACTTGTAGAAAACAAAATGGGAGACTAAGCGTTATAATTCATACGAAGAAAGAAATGGCCAATGGTTTTAAGACCGAGAGAAAAATAGACAAATAAAAGGGTCCTTGCATGTTATTTGACGATAAGGTATTGATCAAGATTCATTTTATCTGTGCATTTCAACAAATAACCGAAATCGCATTTTTTCGTGTTCTACATTGTTTCCGACCTAACAAAAAGCTGGTCGGTGGGGTTACATTTTCTGATGCCCATGAAAAACGGATTAATATTTCGGCAATCGGTTTTCGGAATCGAAGAGAGTAACCACATGTGCATTTAAAGTACAAAGTGCTGGCCGAAAAGGATTATATTTAATGGGTGAAATTTTTTAACAAAGAGATAGGGTGTGACAGATTGCTTTCCCACCTTGTCAATGGTAATATACCAGTAAAGGGTAGACCAAGTATTTTTTATTTAAATCATATATTTGGTTTATTGGTTTATTATATATATAAATGAGGTGCTTTATATTGTTTCAAGAGGTCATTTAGTGAAATTCAAGCACAGGGTTCGGGGAGGTGGGGTTTGGGGGGGGGGGGGGGGGTGGCGTGTAGGGTCCGATACTGCCGCCTGTGTATCAATGTGTTTGATTTCAAACTGATTTCAAACTGTAGTCTATGTGTACAGTGTAGACCTTTTTCTACATGCAATACATACATGATTGTACTCCATACGTACTGTAGTTATATTTATCACAGGTGGTTTAACTTTTTACGCAAATAATTACTTGTTTTAAAATATTTTTAAAGTACTTATCAAAAACGTTTCTTTTTGTTTATAATATAAATGTCCAGCTCCTGTGGATCTGTTTTCCATTCATCAGTTCATTGCATGTGTACATGTATGACCTAGTTTACCATTATCATGTATTCCACGCTAAAGCGGTAGTTTCATTATATCGATAATTAAAATTTAAGACTTACTCTAATTATTTCTAGATAATTTTGTTTGCATCATTACGTTTCTCCTCTAGAACTCTGTTTCAGAACACGTTGCTTCACAGGTTTATTTACTAAATAAAATATGGCTGCTTATGGGAGAAAGAGGTGTGTTTGTATCAGCCAATCAAATTATTGTTTACTTTTGGAAAGTCCAACATTACCAATGTACTAAAAATAGCTATGTTCTATTTCTACCTACTAATCAAAAACGTGAGACTGGACGAGAAACGCAATAATATTTAAATTAGTAACGTCACAACCAATGGGAACTGTGTTGTCTATTGCGGTAAACACAAGCACATGTTGAAATGTAAACAAACGTTACTTTGTGGAATTACTTTTTTTCTAGCTTAAGTTTAGCTAACTCTTCAGGAGAAATTAGGGGTTTTGACCAGTCTGTGAACAAATCGAATCTAACTTTCTTTCCGTTCAGTAACAAGGCTATGATCTTTCTCTCGTCGGACTATGCCGTCGACACTTCTTCCCTCGCGGAGGCCTTCTCCAGAATAATGGCATTTTTCGCCGTTAGGTCTTCTCTAATAATAATGTTTGAGCCCTTGAGTTTGCGACGTACACTTATTACTTCTCGTTTTACAGTTCTAGAGACAAATTTGCAAATTATTGGTCTATTCCCGTCTGTTTGGAACCTTCCAAGTCTATGTGCGATATCTATTTCGTTTGGCTGAATGTCAATTTGGAGCTTTTCTCTTAACATTTTCACCACTAGACTTCGGCTTGCAGCGATCGTTTCATCTTTATCGTTATCATCCAAACCATATATTCTAACACTGTTTCTTCTTGTATACTGTTCTATATTATTGTGTCTCACTTCATGATCTTTTAACCTCGCCTCCCGTTCTTGTAGCAATTCCCTGAGTTCGGCATTCTGCTTGCTAATTTTCTCGTTGTTTTTTTCAATATTATCCATACGTGTAATAATGTCACTGTTTGCATTTTTCATTTCCTCAATTTCATTTATAGATGTGAGGACCTGAGATTTTAGATTACTGAGTTGAATATTGACTTTGTCTAAATCCGATTTGATGTTCTTTCCTAGCTCTTCTTTCAAACTATTTAGTTTGTCGTTAACAAAGTCTTCCGATGCCAATTTCTTTAAGCTCTTGTCTATGTACTCTTTAGAGGCTAATTTTCTGACGTTTCTGTCCATTGCATTAATCATAGTAAGCAGTGTCTCTAAACTTGGCTGACTTTCAGTACTATCACCCTCGGATATCGCTGGTGTTAATGGTGTTAGCATAGTGTCGATCTTCGTCTGTCTATCTATTTTTTCAGTTTTTTCTTGACTTTGGTCATTTGACAGACTTGAATCCTCATCCTTACTACTCTTAGTTCGCCCTCTACTTTTTTCTTTAGCTGACATTTCTGCGTCTTTTTTCGGCATTTCTTATATGTGTTTTCTGCGAACGTTAGACGCTTAACTTATGTTTCTGAAAGTTTCTGAGAGTTTCTGAGAGTTTTTTGGATAAAAACGTCACTTACTTTCACCGTCTTCCTAGTATTTATCCTTAATTAATTAATCCACAACGTCTTAATACACTTTAATCGATATGTCTACGCTTTACACACGCTCCGTGCAAAACCGGTTTTGAACTTCCAAATACAAGTCGAACTGAAAATCACATTTTACAACCAAATTTTGTCACAAAAGTCACATATTTGTACGTTTTATCCTTTTATCCACTAGTTTTGCTAGTATTATGTTCACAGTAGAGCAAATACTCCAAGAAAACCATCAAAATACAGATTTTTTAAGATTTATTTTTAATGAAAAGAAATTAATTTATGTACAAAGATCGCCGTCATCAATTTCCAACGGTGTCGATACTTCCGACTGAACGACGATCTGCTGGTCGATCAAGGTCGGCGATGTTAGTTCGTCGTCGTCCGTCGTTAACCAGCTTGATATATCGATGAGCATGTAATGTCAAAACAATAAATCTGTTTTGACGTTTCATGCTCAATGACTATTATGGTAAGCAGCTTGAAATAAATGTCGCCGATTTGCGGTTTGTCTCGTGAACGAAATTATGCCAGTACTGTATCAGCTTGCTGTTTTTCGCGCCTATTGTTTGTCACAAAGGGGTTTTCATGTCAAATCCGAAGCAACAGAATTGTAAAAAAAACTTTCATTTAATCATACGTTTGATGAAAAATTGTATCTGTTGGTGAACTTGTGCATCGCCTATAAACCCCCTACATACAAAATGTAATAAACAACGTTTGCCGATAATGACGTAATACGACACGAAAAAATCGTGCATTTCGTGAATTTGTCGCCAATGTTGATTGGTCTTTTTACCACCCACGTAGAATGAACAAACATATTATACATTAAATGTACAAAAAATTGGGATCCACGGACCAAGTGTGATATATTGGATATCGCGATATAACGGTTCGTGATATAACAGAGCTCAATGTAATTGCATGGGGAATTGGTTTCAACATTATTTTGACATCAGACTGGTAAAATTAGAAGGAACTTCGACAATATTTCACGAAAATCCGGATCGCGAAAATATGTGACAATTAGACCAACACTTTTTTATATTGATTTACATGCAACATTGTCTTTTTAATAAAAGAGATTTCATGTGGTAAAATATATTAATTTTCATACATCTCATTCTGACAACGTGTTTAGTGCAAAAATCACTTAGTCTTTTATACTTTTCAATAAATATATTTAAAATAAATACAATAATTTCATATTGATGGTACAATCCCATTCTCAGAGCTGGCAGCATTTGGTATAAAGGTGCTAAAGATTTGATGAAAAATTATATGGGTTTCAAATTCATGTGGACTTCTGGACAAAAGATTTTTTTATATGTAAATAGGTTATGCCCGACACTATTTGGGGGCTTGGTTGAAGCTTATCTGCTGTAAGGTCAGTTGCAGATGCCGATGGAATATTAATATTAGTTAAATGTGATAAATAAAAAGGCAAAAATCAACAATACCACAAGCTGATAGTAAGAAAATGATATGTTTTTTAGGCTTATATCTACTTATCTACTACATGAATATACTGCTAATACATTTCTAAAACAAGCTCTTCATGCCGAAAGAGTCGCCCATATATAGCTCTAATTATATAAAAAATATTTAAAAAAAATCCCTACCTACCCTCCTACATTTTTCTGACAGCGTTTCCTGAACCATAACTATTTTTTTATTTGGCCTAACCAGGGTTACTTAGAACTGGCTATCGATAACTAGACAGTCATGTGGTACAATGTTAATAGGAAAATTAAAACTGTTATATATGCTTGGCTTCCGTGTTTTTCCATTAGCAAGTTTCAGCCTAAAATAATTGAAATGTTGTAATTTGTTAAAATATCTATAATTCTTTTAAGAAAAGACGCTGAGTTAATGACCGGCTAGCTATTTGGAAAGCTTACACTTGTTTTAATACGAAATAAGGATATCCGCCATTTTGACTATCATATTATTAAACGCATTTCCCCAGTTATATCGCTTCCATACCAAAGGTGTTAGTAAACAATATTTCTACAATATGCTGTTAAAAACAGAAGATAACATACAAATTCCATCCCAAACAAAATGGCGAGATATATTTAATAGCACCACATTGAACTGGGAGGATAACTATAATAATATATTTAAAGCAACTATTGACTCTGCGCTCAGGAACTTTCAATATAAATTCATTTTCAGAATAATACCCACCAATAAACTTCTCATTAAACAAAAATTATCATGTTCAAATTTATGTGATTTTTGTTCAATGAACGTGAAAAGCATAGAACATTTGTTTTGGGAATGCAGTCACGTACAAACGTTTTGGAAGAATGTAAAAGACTACTTAAAACGAAACAAAATAAACGAAGACATTCATTATCTTAACATCTCTTTTCTTAAATTTAATAAAGGGCCTAATGAAGCAGCTCTCAAATGTATTAACAGCGAAATATTTCATATTTCTTAATAAATCTAACAAAATAATACCAAATATGGATGAATTTCTAAAATATTTGACAGAGAAAATGAAAGTTGAAGAATTCATAGCAAACTCAAAAAATAAAATCGATACACATAGACAAAAGTGGTTAAATTTCCTCTAACAAATACAAACACATACTAGTAATAAAATAACAAATAATGACGCTTCTTTTTGTATTGTTCATAAACGGCAAGGGGTAGAACAATCTTCTTATTTTTCTTATTTTTTTTTCTTTAACTTCCATTTAATTGATGTATTAGTTTATAATAATACTAATTGTCAACCCGCTGGTTTTCCTGAGTATGAATGATGAGAGGGTGGATGGGTGTAAGACTGAGAGGATGTATGAATGCAGAAATGAGTGAAAGTTAGCGAGAGAGAATGAGTGAATGAAAAAAAAAACAGTTCGAAAAGAACATATAGATTATATCTTGTAAATCTACTATTACGATGTAACAGGTAACCAAATATTTCATGTTGTAATTTGATATGTTCTTTGGAATTGATAAAAAAACTGAATAAAAAAAGTCTGTCCATTGAAAATGGTTATGTCACTACTAAAATTTATGATAAAAGAGATGATTTTAATTTTAATATAGTAAATTTTCCGTTTTTAGACGGCGATGTTCCCCGTGCAACATCTTATGGGGTTTATATCTCACAGCTTGTTCGCTTTTCAAGAGCTTGCAACGATGTTAATGATTTCAATGAACGTAATCTTTGCATTACAGAAAAAATTTAAAACAAGGTTATCGGTATCACAAATTAAGGAAAACCTTTTGCAAGTTTTATCGCCGATACCCAGATTTAATTCATAAATACAGATGCAGTTTAAAATCACTTTTGCAACAAGGTATTTCACACGCAGTTTTTTATGGAGATTTAATTTATAAACTTAAAAAGATAAAACGCAGTGTTAATTTCTCCCGGTTATTCGTAAAAACCATCTGTAAATTTAAAAAGAAAGGTTACCAATATGATATTTTACAGCGCTTTGCAGGCCTGGTGATCAACCATTCTACAGTTGATCATTATGCTTACCTCTTTGGTTGCACGGTGGCAGGGGTTTAAGAGTTTATGAAGGTTAATGGGGAAATCTTTTCTTAAAAGAACCTAGAAGCTCGATTCGTTTCTTTTATCCCTGTCATCTTGTTCTTGCTGATTTTACTCCAGGAGCTCTGGTCTCGGTAAGATCATTGAGTACCCGCCCCTTCGGCTTTGCAATGCTCTTAGCTTCTTATGTTTTATATGTTTGTGTGCTTTTGCATGCAACATTGTTAAGCCGATGTGTGGGTTGGAGTTATTTCACCGAGAAAACTTGTACTTGTGATATGAGAACCTTTTGGGGCAAGTGTTAGATTGGTGCACCCGATAACCTGGTTTAAACCCCAGTGGCCATTTGATTTGCCACTGACTGTTCCAAGGCGGTACCCCCAAAGGTTCTCGTTTATTTTTTGTGGCGTCCTATTTAAATTGACATACTTATAAAAAAAACATGCTCTCTCTCTTTTCCTCTTCTTTTTCGCTGCGTGGGGAGGCTGTGTTTTGCGAGTGTGGCGATTCCTGATATGCATATATTACTTTTTTCATAGGAGATTGAGCATACAATTGGTCTCCATCGATGACACCGAATCTTTTTGGCTCAAAACCAATAGGGTTCATCTGACCATGATCCAGTCTTTAATGATATTGCCTCTACCTGGGAGCGACATAGGTAATTTTGGTTGACGGCCATTGGAATGTTGGGGATGAGGCATGAGAAAAGCAAGACGAGTAACTGTTTTGTACATTTAATGAAGTGTTGCAATGGAGGCCCGACTGAAATTCTGTAATGAGTTTACAAGGGAATGTAAATTTAAAACAATGAAAACCCATTGTACATAACATTTATTTCAAAACATTTAAACAGCAATTCAAATGAGCATTGTGTCTAGTTAATAATTGTTTAACAGTGATTGTGAAAATATTATTTTGCTGCGTTTATACAGTCATGCCATTTAACAATCAGATGGGCTTCATAAAAACATGCCTATTGAATGATGGATAGACAATAATAGATTGTTATATGTATAGCTGCAGCTGGAAAGCGTGTATAATTATACAGTATAAATTGAGAAGGCTGTACCTTTCCAAAATCCATGACCTTTACACACAAAATTTAACACTAGCCATCTTTTCACCATGAGCAAGCTTCCTACCAAGTTTGCTGACTGTAGGTCAAACTGTTCTTTTATTATTTATTAGAAACCAAACTAAAAATAAATTAACCCTTTACTTCATATATGTACGCATTTTTACTTGCATTTAACCAGTGTAGATCCAAATCAGCCAGCAGCATCTCATCAGGATCTGCACTGGTTGCTTTTTGGTCAGAAATTACCTAATAAATAAACAAGAGGGCCATGATGGCCCTTTATTGCTCACCTGAGTACAACAAAGTTATTTTTAGTAACAGTGACCTAGACCCAGATGACCCATATTCGAACCCGTCCGAGAAATCATTGGGACAAACATCCTGACCAAGTTTCATGACAATCGGAGCAAAAATGTCACCGCTCATGTTAACAAGAAAATTCTATTTTTTGTAACAGTGACCTAGTTTTTGGACCCAGATGACCCATATTCGAACTCGTCCAAGAAATCATTGGGACAAACATCCTGGCATAGTTTCATGACAATCGGAGCAAAAATGTGACCGCTACAGTGTTAACAAGAAAATTCTATTTTTAGTAACAGTGACCTAGTTTTTTGGACCCAGATGACCCATATTCAAACTTCTCTGAGAAATCGTTGGGACAAACATTCTGACCAAGTTTCATGACAATCTGAGCAAAAATGTGACTGCTAGAGTGTTAACAAGAAAATTCTATTTTTAGTTACAGTGACCTAGTTTTTGGACCCAGATGACCCATATTCGAACTCGTCCAAGAAATCATTGGGACAAACATCCTGACCAAGTTTCATGACAATCGGAGCAAAAATGTGACCGCTAGAGTGTTGACAAGAAAATTCTATTTTTAGTAACAGTGACCTAGTTTTTAGACCCAGATGACCCATATTCAAACTCGTCCAAGAAATCATTGGGACAAACATCCTGACCACGTTTCATGACAATCGGAGCAACAATGTGACCTCTAGAGTGTAAACATGAAAATTCTATTTTTAGTAACAGTGACCCAGTTTTTGGACCCAGATGACCCATATTCGAAATCGTCTGAGAAATCATTGGGACAAACATCCTGACCAAGTTTCATGACAATCTGAGCAAAAGTGTGACTGCTAGAGTGTTAACAAGAAAATTCTATTTTTAGTTACAGTGACCTAGTTTTTGGACCCAGATGACCCATATTCGAACTCGTCCAAGAAATCATTGGGATAAACATCCTGACCAAGTTTCATCACAATCGGAGCAAAAATGTGACTGCTAGAGCGTCAACAAGAAAATACTATTTTTAGTAACAGTGACCTAGTTTTTAGACCCAGATGACCCATATTCCAACTCGTCCGAGAAATCATTGGAACAAACATCCTGACCAAGCTTCATAACAATCGAAGCAAAAATGTGACCGCTAGAGTGTTTACAAGAAAATTCTATTTTTAGTAACTGAGCTAGTTTTTGGACCCAGATGACCCTTATTCAAACCCGTCCGAGAAATCATTGGGACAAACATCCTGACCAAGTTTCATGACAATCGGAGCAAAAATGTGATCTCTAGAGTGTTAACAAAAAAAAATCTATTTTTAGTAACAGTGACCTAGTTTTTGGACCCAGATGACCCATATGCAAACTCGTCCAAAAAACCATTCGGACAAACATCCTGACCAAGTTTCATGACAATTGGAGCAAAAATGTGACCGCTAGAGTGTTAACAAGAAAATTCTATTTTTAGTAACAGTGACCTAGTTTTTGGACCCAGATGACCCATATTCGAACTCGTCCAAGAAATCATTGGGATAAACATCCTGACCAAGTTTCATGACAATCGGAGAAAAAATGTGACCGTTAGAGTGTTAACAAGAAAATTCTATTTTTAGCAACAGTGACCTAGTTTTTAGACCCAGATGACCCATATTCGAACTCCTCCGAGGAATCAATGGGACAAACATCCTGACCAAGTTTCATGACAATTAGAGCAAAAATGTTACCGCTAGAGTGTTAACAAGAAAATTCTATTTTTAGTAACAGTGACCTAGTTTTTGGACCCAGATGACCCATATTCGAACTCGTCCGAGAAATCATTGGGACAAACATCCTGACCAAGTTTCATGACGATCGGAGAAAAAATGTGACCGCTAGAGTGTTAACGAACTAAGTGTGGACGGACGACAGACGACGGACGACGGACATTCATCGATCCTAAAAGCTCACCCTGAGCCAGCTCAGGTGAGCTAAAAAGCGAACAGTTGATCTTGATAAGACAGAAACAATGTGTTGGCTTATCTGGATCTACACTGTTGCCCAACACGATAAAGTATGAGCTATTGGGTAAGGGGTTAAAGTAAATGTGAGCAGGACATTTGACCCTGTAAACAAAAGCAGTCATCTACTCTCCAAGACACATCTTCATATCCAGTTTGGCACCTGTAGGTCTATCTTGTTTTAGGTTATTTGACTGGTTATCCTTTAACAACTGACAAACAGACAATGGGATAGACAACTGACATAACATTCTACATTTCTCCCGTTTTTAAAAAGGGGCAGTTAAATCTTAACTTAACATGATGTGTCTTATTTTAGAGTAATAAATGTATTTAATGGTATTTGTTTTACATTAATGTTGTTGCCTGGATAGGGGTACATTGCATTGACTTGTATTTCAAATAATTAACAAATTTCAAGATTTTGAATTTCCTAAGAGCCTGGAAATGTGAAGGCAAACAACTCTAAGCCAAACTTCATTAAATATTTGTGATATCTTCCACAGGATATTTCAACAAAAAGCATAAAGTTCTCAGCTGAAGGAACACACTCTAACAGTTCATCAAGCCCAGTCATTGAACCATTGTCTGTACGTTCTTCACAGCTTAACAGACAAACACCTGACAAAGCTCACTGTTGTCTCACAAATCTCTACATGGCACACATTCTACAAGAAAACCATGTGACCTTCACTAATCTCACTCAATCTTGATCTTCTTTGGCCAGTCCAACTCCACAGCCTGAAAATACAAACACAAACAAACATCTTAAAGACTTAAAATAATAATCAAAATGTTTGAAAATGAGGATAAAACATGGAAAACAGTAAAAACATTGTATCTCATAATTTATAATTAAAACTATTTTATCTCACGCTTCACCAGTAAATCTATTGCATCATTATACTCCACCAAGGATGCTTTCATATCTCATTTTTCATCAGTAAATCTACTGTACCTTATACTTTACTAGTAAAACTATTGTACCTAATACTTTACCTATGAAACTACTGTAACTCATACATCACCAGTAAAACTATTGTATCTCATACTACATCAGTAAAACCATTGTATTTCATACTTCACCAGTAAAAGTAATGTATCTCATACTTCAGCGGTACAACTATTGTATCTCATACTTCACTAATAAAACTATTGTACCTCATACTACGTCAGTAAAACTATTGTATTTCATACTTCACCAGTAAAAGTAATGTATCTCATACTTCAGCGGTACAACCATTGTATCTCATACTTCACTAATAAAACTATTGTACCTCATACTACGTCAGTAAAACTATTGTATTTCATACTTCACTAGTAAAACTATTGTACCTCATACTACGTCAGTAAAACTATTGTATTTCATACTTCACCAGTAAAAGTAATGTATCTCATACTTCAGCGGTACAACTATTGTATCTCATACTTCACTAATAAAACTATTGTACCTCATACTACGTCAGTAAAACTATTGTATTTCATACTTCACCAGTAAAAGTAATGTATCTCATACTATGTCAGTAAAACTACTGTATTTCATACTTCACCAGTAAAAGTAATGTATCTCATACTTCAGCGGTACAACTATTGTATCTCATACTTCACTAGTAAAACTATTGTACCTCATACTTCATTGAGGAAACTATTGCATCTCATACTTGACCAGTTAAACTATTGTTTCTCATACTTCACCAGTAAAACTATTGGATCTCGAACTTCACCAAGGAAACTATTGTAGATCTATCTCATATTTAATCAGTAAAACTTTTCATTTTAAACTTGAATTATAATTTATCTGACAAAATCAATCATGGCACTGAAAATGTATGTAAACATTTGTTCGATTATGTCACAACTTAAATAAATATGTCAGTGAGATTTATGCTTTATTGTGACATAATTTATTACATCAAATTTCACTTTTTTTTACTTATTTAGTGCTCATTAAATTGGGAGTGAAATAAGGGTATACAATAAAAGGAACATTATTCCATTATGCAATCTGTAGGTTTGTATTAATTCTCATATGGTATGTAAATCACAACATGCTCTACCTTCAGTCCTATGTGATATTGTGTACAAACCCAACTCAACAAGTACAAACCTACAGATTGCAAACTGGTATTATAGCAATATGCCATATGTATCTCATATTTCACCAGTAAAACTATTGTGTCTTGACCAAGGAAACTATTGTATCAAAGATATCACCTATCCAAGAAAATGATGTATCTTATACTTAACCAATGACACTATTTTACCTCACACTTCATCAGTAAAAATATAATAATAATTGTATTTCATACTTAGCCAGTGAAACTATTGTATCTCAAACTTAACCATTGAAAACAATTGTATTACATATTAAACATGTAAAAATTATCGCGCCTCCTTCTTCAAGATTACTAGAATTTGTTATTCAATAGAACACATGTGTTGCCTGCTTAAAAATGTTGAACTGTGGGCCTATGTTTTATAATATAATGGTATGATAAAAAATGTAATTCAAGATGCAATAAAATAGTACAGTTACTGTTGAAAACTTCAGTCACTGTAAGAAACAAAGCTGTTGATCAATTATTAAAAGTACATGTCCTTAACACAGATATTTTAACCTGAAATCTGTCAACATTTTATGAAGATCTTGAATAAAGATCATAAATGAAAATGTTTATTTGATAACCAACAAACTCGCTGAATATTAGTCTGGATATCTCATCTAGGTCACCAAGTCAACATGTGAAAGAATACAGATCACTTGGCCTAATAAACAAACATCTTTTAACCCTTCCCTCCATATATACGCATTTTACGCATGTGGGATCAGTGTAGATCCAGATCAGCCGCCTTATACGTGGTCACATTTTGGTCAGAAATAAATAACAAATAAAAAAGCGAACAGTGCAGATCCTGACTAGACGGCATGGATAAGCTGGCTGATCTGGATCTACACTGTTCACCCACACAATAAAGATGTGTCTATGGAGGAAAGGCTTAAACATAACAGAGCCCCTACTTTCATTCAATTAACTAGGTTAGATATTTTGTCTTGACAATCTATAACATAATTCAAAACTCTACAGTTAAAATGGGCAAATTTGTAATCATATATTTAAGAAGAGTTATGGGACATCATTGAAATGAAGCAGCTATGATCCTAAATATTCATTCATTCTTACCATAGCTTTTTCAAAGATATCACTCAAATAATTTAATAAAAGTAAATCTGAAAATGTGATTACTCCTACCAACAAATGGCAAAGTCCATGCACATAAAGTGTTGTATTATAACTTACGGTTACATCTAGTTCCAGTATATCACAGTCTTGCGATAGAAGTGTGCACACATTTGGACGAGTGCGGCCAAAATCTCCATGCACAAACTCTTTGATATATCTGTATATTCTGTTAAGGTATACAAACAACTGTTTTTTTTTAAGTGTTTCTTAAAATAAGCAGGGACATGGATTTCACTAAAAGCACAAAGAATGTCTTCCTTGTGTCACTGATAATATACAGTGAAACCCCACTATCGCAACCACCACTGGAGTTGGGCAAAGTGTTCTTAATAGTCGAGTGGTCTTTATTTCAGGGTAGAACACAGTGCAAATCTGTAAAAATTAAAGGGAAAAGTGGTGGTCTTATTACAGAGGTGGTCTTCATTTCACGGTGATTTTTATGACGGGCAGTACTGTCTATGATTCAACTTGCCAAGTTCATATTTTAGAAAGTTCGTATTATTGTGGTTTTTGGAGTCTAAATACTAGTACAAATATTATGTAGTCAGATTCATTTATTCTTTAACTTTGATACAATATGAACTTTTTAAAAAAATACTAGTGTACTAAAACTGTGGCAAGTAGCCAATCACAAGAGCTTTTGTTGACTTGTAAGGCCTTTCAGATTTGAAAGCTGTCATGTTGTGTTAAACCTGCAACCTTTTATTGACCTTAATGAACATGAAAGATGCATTACAAAACCAACAGCGAGAGATAACTGATTTTCGACTTCAGATTCATGATCACCAACTTCTTTTAGGTGAAAGTTTGATTGTTTATAGTAAAACAGAAATGTATCCATAGGATAAGGATACCTCAGCATTATAACTGAAGGGACACGAACAGTATAGCTTGGAATTTCTTATTTTTTGTAAAACTATATTTAATAAAATGAAATTGATTTTTGAATAGGGTCTTATGCATGACACATTATCTTGTTATTGTAAACTTATAATTATGAGTCAATTTGAAAACCCTTCATGTATAATGAAGTTATAGTTTAGACAATTATCAAAGAGGAAAAAACTGTGACTTTGACTTTGGACCTTTGAGTTTGTGTGTTGCTGACACATTATCTTGTTGTTGTCATCCCATGTAGCATGCACCAATGAAGAATATTTAACATTTATGTGTTTTCTAATAAAGTCAAAATAGTCTTAATGCATTGCTATCCTAAATAACCTAAGAATTCCACACCAGGTGCTGTCATCCTTCAAACATGAAGACTCCTATCACAATCCTTTGAAATTTTTGTTCACTGAAACATTGTTATTTTAAGCTGTAAAGCTACAATACTTTGCAAACATCAGCATCCATGAAACATCTTCTAGGTTCAATGACTCTAGCATTTATGTTCCTGCTGGATGTATAAGGTGAAGCATGGTCAGCTAGTGTATCTGTGGTAAAGGATACGTGCCAGCCTGAGTGGACATGTCCAGTGTGAAGTGATGGTCATCTACCCTCTCCGCAGTGATACTGTGTATAACCTTATCCCGAGTTGCCAGTGGTCGTCTACAACAAACAAGAACATTCAAAGTGATGGTCATCTACCCTCTCCGTAGTGATACTGTGTATAATCTTATCCCTAGTTGCCAGTGGTCGTCTACAACAAACAAGAACATTCAAAGTGATGGTCATCTACCCTCTCCGCAGTGATACTGTGTATAATCTTATCCCTAGTTGCCAGTGGTCGTCTACAACAAACAAGAACATTCAAAGTGATGGTCATCTACCCTCTCCACAGTGATACTGTGTATAATCTTATCCCTTGTCGCCAGTGGTCGTCTACAACAAACAAGAACATTCAAAGTGATGGTCATCTACCCTCTCCGCAGTGATACTGTGTATTATCTTATCCCTTGTCGCCAGTGGTCGTCTACAACAAACAAGAACATTCAAAGTGATGGTCATCTACCCTCTCCGCAGTGATACTGTGTATAATCTTATCCCTAGTTGCCAGTGGTCGTCTACAACAAACAAGAACATTCAAAGTGATGGTCATCTACCCTCTCCGCAGTGATACTGGTGTTTAATCTTATCCCTAGTTGCCAGTGGTCGTCTACAACAAACAAGAACATTCAAAGTGATGGTCATCTACCCTCTCCGCAGTGATACTGTGTATAATCTTATCCCTTGTCGCCAGTGGTCGTCTACAACAAACAAGAACATTCAAAGTGATGGTCATCTACCCTCTCCGCAGTGATACTGTGTATTATCTTATCCCTTGTCGCCAGTGGTCGTCTACAACAAACAAGAACATTCAAAGTAAGGGTCATCTACCCTCTCCACAGTGATACTGTGTATAATCTTATCCCTAGTTGCCAGTGGTCGTCTACAACAAACAAGAACATTCAAAGTGATGGTCATCTACCCTCTCTGCAGTGATACTGTGTATAATCTTATCCCTTGTCGCCAGTGGTCGTCTACAACAAACAAGAACATTCAAAGTGATGGTCATCTACCCTCTCCGCAGTGATACTGTGCATAATCTTATCCCTAGTTGCCAGTGGTCATCTACAACAAACAAGAACATTCAAAGTGATGGTCATCTACCCTCTCCGCAGTGATACTGTGTATAATCTTATCCCTAGTTGCCAGTGGTCGTCTACAACAAACAAGAACATTCAAAGTGATGGTCATCTACCCTCTCCGCAGTGATACTGTGTTTAATCTTATCCCTAGTTGCCAGTGGTCGTCTACAACAAACAAGAACATTCAAAGTGATGGTCATCTACCCTCTCCGCAGTGATATGTGTATAATCTTATCCCTTGTCGCCAGTGGTCGTCTACAACAAACAAGAACATTCAAAGTGATGGTCATCTACCCTCTCCGCAGTGATACTGTGTATAATCTTATCCCTAGTTGCCAGTGGTCGTCTGCAACATACAAAAACATTCAAAGCAGTCAGATTTTCTATTTGTAATATGAAATGAAGATGGTTAATTAACATTGTTGTTTAAAAGTTTAAAGTTCACCGTAACCTTTGACTATCAGCCCCAAAACCAATAAGGGACATCAAACGATAACCGCCAATTTCTTAACCATTTTGGTGACTTTCTATCAAACCATTATTCAATATTTTAATGAGAAAAGTTCTTGACGATGGTCAAATGATCCCTTATTATCAAAATGGCTAAATAACGATATCCTAGTCAGCTAATTTTGTTTGTTAATATATCATTAAAAAGTATATAATTCAAATTTAAATCACTAACTAACATCAAAACTGTATACACCAACATACATTCATTTTCAAGATATACAAGATACACAAGTCATTTGTCCTTTGAAATAAAAAAAAATATAGAAAAACATAAAGGCTCCAGATGCATTAAAACCAAGTAAGCGATTAAAACTAACTATATATTTCTAATGCTTATAATATCTGCACAAAGGCGTAGTTTTCACTTTCACAGTTTCTGAAATTTGGTATCTTACAATGACAGTTCTTGCAAAGCATAATAATATAATGATTTATGACACAAAGAAATAATTTCACATGTAAATGACAGATATTATAAATAGATAAAAAGAACTTTGAAACCCACCGAACAATATATCAGAATATGGCAGACTTGGTTTGATAGAGCCTATTCATGGGCAATAATGGAAATACGTATTACTGTTCATGCCACCTAGCCCTGCTGCTACCCAATATTTACACAAATATATTTTTCGTGATTTACATCCTTCAAAGATGGAAACTGATAGCAGTACTGATTGAAAACACAAATTTCTACAACAAATTTAAGCAAATGTTTTTTTTTTATGTGATAAACCAACACTGTCAAATTTGTAACTCAGAAACCTGTTAAGATCCCTAATGAAAGCTAAATATATCTGAAGGTCACCTTAACATTTAACATTGAACCCAAGACCAATAGGGGTCATCTACTGACCACTGCAATCTCTAAACCTAGTTTTATACTGAAGGTCTTATGATTCTTCAGTTATTTATTAGAAAGCCAAATGTTAACGAAGAGACAGATGGACTACATACCCCTTAGACAATTATAAACATATCTGTTCAGCTAAAATGTTACCTATGCAGTACCCGTATAGGAGTTTTCTGTAGTATCTTGAGCTCTGTGATACTGGAGAGAGTTCTCAGATGGTCATCAGTGATCGGCAACTTGGACCAGCACAATCCTCGATATTTCTTCACTTTATCAATCTCTCCTTGCTTCAAAATGTCGGTTTCCTCCCTGAAATTGTTTCACACTGTCAAGGTATATATATGCACAGGCAATACAAGGTTTATGAAGTGTGCTAGCTGCTGTACAAAATACAAGGTGTATAATCATACCATACCATACCATAAGTTTATTCAGCATAAAACATTATACAATGTTTATAGCCTAAATGTACAATATTGCAAAAGAATGTATAACAATGGCACTGGCACTTGACAAGGTGTATAAAGTGAGCTAACTGCTGTAGGCACTAAAAGATGTATTTAGTAACCAAGCTGCTGCAGGCATTATCAGATTTATATTGTAAGCTAGCTGCTGTAGGCATTATCAGATATATCATGTGAGCTAGCTGCTGTAGGCATTATCAGATGTATCATGTGAGCTAGCTGCTGTAGGCATTATCAGATGTATCATGTGAGCTAGCTGCTGTAGGCATTACCAGATGTATCATATGAGGCAGCTGCTGTAGGCATTATCAGATGTATCATATGAGGCAGCTGCTGTAGGCATTATCAGATGTATCATATGAGGCAGCTGCTGTAGGCATTATCAGATGTATCATATGAGGCAGCTGCTGTAGGCATTATCAGATGTATCATATGAGGTAGCTGCTGTAGGCATTATCAGATGTATCATATGAGGTAGCTGCTGTAGGCATTATCAGATGTATCATGTGAGGTAGCTGCTGTAGGCATTATCAGATGTATCATATGAGGTAGCTGCTGTAGGCATTACCAGATATATCATGTGAGCTAGCTGCTGTAGGCATTATCAGATGTATCATATGAGGTAGCTGCTGTAGGCATTATCAGATGTATCATGTGAGGTAGCTGCTGTAGGCATTATCAGATGTATCATGTGAGGTAGCTGCTGTAGGCATTATCAGATGTATCATGTGAGGTAGCTGCTGTAGGCATTATCAGATGTATCATATGAGGTAGCTGCTGTAGGCATTATCAGATGTATCATATGAGGCAGCTGCTGTAGGCATTATCAGATGTATCATAAGAGCTAGCTGCTGTAGGCATTATCAGATGTATCATGTGAGTTAGCTGCTGTAGGCATTATCAGATGTATCATATGAGGCAGCTGCTGTAGGCATTATCAGATGTATCATATGAGCTAGCTGCTGTAGGCATTATCAGATGTATCATATGAGGCAGCTGCTGTAGGCATTATCAGATATATCATATGAGGTAGCTGCTGTAGGCATTATCAGATGTATCATGTGAGCTTGCTGCTGTAGGCATTATCAGATGTATCATAAGAGCTAGCTGCTGTAGGCATTATCAGATGTATCATATGAGGCAGCTGCTGTAGGCATTATCAGATGTATCATGTGAGGTAGCTGCTGTAGGCATTATCAGATGTATCATAAGAGCTAGCTGCTGTAGGCATTATCAGATGTATCATATGAGGCAGCTGCTGTAGGCATTATCAGATATATCATATGAGGTAGCTGCTGTAGGCATTATCAGATGTATCATATGAGGTAGCTGCTGTAGGCATTATCAGATGTATCATGTGAGGTAGCTGCTGTAGGCATTATCAGATGTATCATATGAGGTAGCTGCTGTAGGCATTATCAGATATATCATGTGAGCTAGCTGCTGTAGGCATTATCAGATGTATCATGTGAGCGTGCTGCTGTAGGCATTATCAGATGTATCATATGAGGCAGCTGCTGTAGGCATTACCAGATGTATCATATGAGGCAGCTGCTGTAGGCATTATCAGATGTATCATGTGAGGTAGCTGCTGTAGGCATTACCAGATATATCATGTGAGCTAGCTGCTGTAGGCATTATCAGATGTATCATATGAGGCAGCTGCTGTAGGCATTATCAGATGTATCATATGAGGTAGCTGCTGTAGGCATTATCAGATGTATCATGTGAGCTAGCTGCTGTAGGCATTATCAGATGTATCATGTGAGCTAGCTGCTGTAGGCATTATCAGATGTATCATATGAGGCAGCTGCTGTAGGCATTATCAGATGTATCATGTGAGCTAGTTGCTGTAGGCATTATCAGATGTATCATGTGAGGTAGCTGCTGTAGGCATTACCAGATATATCATGTGAGCTAGCTGCTGTAGGCATTATCAGATGTATCATATGAGGCAGCTGCTGTAGGCATTATCAGATGTATCATATGAGGTAGCTGCTGTAGGCATTATCAGATGTATCATATGAGGTAGCTGCTGTAGGCATTATCAGATGTATCATGTGAGCTAGCTGCTGTAGGCATTATCAGATGTATCATATGAGGCAGCTGCTGTAGGCATTACCAGATATATCATATGAGGCAGCTGCTGTAGGCATTACCAGATATATCATATGAGGTAGCTGCTGTAGGCATTATCAGATGTATCATGTGAGCTAGCTGCTGTAGGCATTATCAGATATATCATGTGAGGTAGCTGCTGTAGGCATTATCAGATGTATCATATGAGGCAGCTGCTGTAGGCATTATCAGATGTATCATGTGAGCTAGCTACTGTAGGCATTACCAGATGTATCATATGAGGCAGCTGCTGTAGGCATTATCAGATATATCATATGAGGTAGCTGCTGTAGGCATTATCAGATGTATCATATGAGGCAGCTGCTGTAGGCATTATCAGATGTATCATATGAGGCAGCTGCTGTAGGCATTATCAGATATATCATATGAGGTAGCTGCTGTAGGCATTATCAGATGTATCATATGAGCTAGCTGCTGTAGGCATTATCAGATATATCATATGAGGTAGCTGCTGTAGGCATTACCAGATGTATCATATGAGGTAGCTGCTGTAGGCATTACCAGATATATCATATGAGGTAGCTGCTGTAGGCACTTCAAGGTGTATGAAGTGAGCAAGCTGCTGTAGGCACTTTAAGATTTAAGAAGCGAGAAAGATGCCATAAGTACAACAAGATGTATGAAGTGAACCAGCTGTTAGTGCTACAAGATGTATGAAGTGAACCAGCTGTAAGTGCTACAAGATGTATGAAGTGAACCAGCTGTAAGTGCTACAATATGTATGAAGTGAAACAGCTGTAAGTGCTACAATATGTATGAAGTGAACCAGCTGTAAGTGCTACAATATGTATGAAGTGAACCAGCTGTAAGTGCTACAAGATGTATGAAGTGAACCAGCTGTAAGTGCTACAAGATGTATGAAGTGAACCAGCTGTAAGTGCTACAAGATGTATGAAGTGAACCAGCTGTAAGTGCTACAAGATGTATGAAGTGAACCAGCTGTAAGTGCTACAATATATATGAAGTGAACCAGCTGTAAGTGCTACAAAATGCATGAAGTGAACCAGCTGTTTTAAAAGCTATAAGATATATAAAGTGAGCTAGATTTAGGCATTAAAAAATGTATAAAGTGAGCTAGCTGATATTTGCACTATAATATTTATGTAGTAAGCTAGATGTTGTAGGCAGTACAAGACATATGAAGTGAGCTTTTTGCTAAAAGTACTTTGTGATGTATGTGGTGGGCGTGCTGCTATAATCATTACAAAATGAAATGAGCTAACTGCTGTAAGCACCATAGATGTGAGCTAGCACTGCTGGTACTACATGATATATTATGGTAGCTTGCTGCTTTAGGCACTATAAGATGTTTGAAAAAAAAAAAAACATATGCATATCGGGAATCGCCACACTCAAAAGTGAATTAGCTTGCTGGAGACACTACAGGATGTATGAAGTTAAAGATCTCACCTGCTTACTATCTGAAGGTCTGTACATCTCACATCTTTTGTGTTGGCATTAAGAGTCTGAAATAAAATCAAATTTATAATCAGTCCTGTTGTAAAAGTTTGGTACATGAGTTAGTGTGTACACTTCAGGACACCGATTGTACAAGAAAAGTTGGAAGACATCTGTTAACATTGGCACAAGGTATTGTCTCTAAATGGCAATTCTGTAAATAAAACTGTTGGTCTAGATCAAAGGGGAAGTAATGGGTCTAATAATTTAGAACACCATTCATAATATAATTATACTGATTTTCATTAATCAACCTGTGATAATGGACTTACAAGAAAGTAGAATTTGATGAGAAATGCTCCTTACTTTACCACAGTCAGTTCAGAAGGGTGTCACTCGTAGCTTGTGATGCATGATGTAAAATTTTTAAATTCCATTCTACTCACATGCTGCTTATTGATGCTGTTAAGGAAGATATCATTTTTAAACTAGAATTTGGCGTTCCAAGAATCAAGTGTTGTCTAAAATTGCATTTGAAGGGAAATAACTAGTGAAACACAAGTAATTATTCTTGTTGTCACTGATGCTTGAATAGGACAAGTACTTTCAAAGTTATATGCAACATTAAGTTTCATGTCAAACTTGCATTTATAAGGGGCATAACTAAAAAAATAGTAAAACAGGAGTTATCATTCTTGTTGTCACCAAAGGCTTTGTTCATGCAGAAGATTATATTCCAAGTATTAAGTGAATTGGACAAGTACTTTCAAAAAAATAAAGTGAAATATGCATATCAGGAATTGCCACACTCACAAAACACAGCCTGTCCACACAGCAAAAAAAAAAGAGGACGAGAGAGCATGTTTGTTATAAGTTTGTCATTTCAAAGGCAACATAAAGTTTCATTTTAAGTTGCATTTAAAAGGGGCATAACTCAAACAAAAGTTAAACACAAGTCATTATTCTTGTTGTCACTGGTTGCTTTGTTCATGCAGATGATATACTCCAAGTATGAAGTGAATAGGACACATACTTTCAAAGTTAGAGGCAAAATTACGTCTCATGTTAAAGTTGGGGGACTTACCAGCTATGGCAGGCAACACAAAAATGTTGCTGAGACACAGGTTGTACATCCTTATTTTTATTTTAGTAAGGCACAAACTATATATACAGTTCATTTTGGCATTATATATGCTATGAAAAATGACAGACTGTATATTTTGTTAGAAAAACATATTTTCTCAGGAAAAACATATGTCTCCCCCTTCTTTAATCCCATTCAAATGGTGGGAATGATAAGCTGATGGAATTACACAAACCGGTGGACAAACATACAAACCAACCTATGATGTGCATTGATTTTGATTGGTAGCAAATGAAGAAATCATGAACATAAATATAAAGAATGAGCTCTGTGCCTCCAATAAATAGCCATAACTTATGTGTGCACCTTGACAACTGACCAAGTGACCTCAGTAATAAAAGTGATGATCTTGTTTCTCTTCGCTTTGACTAACCAAACGATACACTGAGATATTTGTAAAGTTGTGTTTGACCTTCAGTTTCCTGGTTGCAAAAATACAAGACAAAGGAATAAAAAAAAGTCAACTTCTCTCTTCAAATTTTAAAGTTCTTTACATAATGCAAGATATTGTTGTAATTATTGTGTTACTTATGTGTGCAAATGATGTTTTTATTTTGTTCAGTTTTTTGGTTGGATTTAAATAGAATCTTAGGGAATTTTAAGGACTTTTTTGGCTATTATGCCTCTAGTTCTTACCTTTCTTACAGTACTGTATGTAAAATAGAGACACATTAAGTATAGGGTATTATGTGTTTATCAAAGAGCATCGACAAATTCACTCTTGCAACTTTGTGGTTGAAACTGTATTTGTAAATCAATTCACTTACTGGGTAAATTAATCAATGATTCATAAGTTCTGATTTATATGTATAAATTTACAACAATTTGAAAAAATCCTGCAATTCCATTTAATAAAAAAATCCTGCAATTCCATTTAATTTTGACAAAATATAATTTCAACCACTAATAACATTTCTTTGTGAAAAATTTTATTCAACTGCTATTGGCTGTTAAATTTTAATGATTTTCTTTTTTCTGATGAAAGTGCAATGAAGACTGTGGATGGCCATTTAGGGTCAACTGTAAAATTATGTATTCCTCATATAGCACGAGTACGTGTAATGACTGTTTGAAAAAATGATGAATTTGTCAAATTGAAGGTCAAGTTTTAGTTGTGATTGAAATAAGATAATTGTTAAAGTATCTTCGCATAATTTATATTTAAATGCTTTGTCTTGAAATGATTAACAAAGATTGTGAGTGACCCTTAATAATGATTGTTGCATGAACACACAGAAATGCCTATTAATTGTCTAAAAAGTCAACCTTGAGTTACTTCATAGACCTCTTACAAACAGAATGTGACTGAAATAGCCAAAACAAGATACGCACCTTCTGTATTTCATTCATTTGTTGCTGGGTAAACTCGCGTCTCCTTGGGTTTATCAACTCTATGATAAAAGGTCGACCTGAAAGTAAACTTACTTAGTAACTCTTGCTGAAAACAGTTAATTGCTTTCACTCTAGAAAAAACTGGCCTGCAAGATAAACAACCTGACCATGGTTACATGAACAGAGGGAAAAATTCTGTAAAACAGCCGCATTAACCATGGAATGTCAGAAATTCAAAATTAAATAAATATTGCAGCAAAAATAACTAGAATTGAATAATTTGATGCATCTTTGATTAAGCAGCTCAAGACCCTTGGGTTGAAGGGCTGGGGCTCATCAGTCATAAACTTCTTTGCAATGTCCTTAAATCACATAATTGTGGTGCACTCATACCTGTTGTGTTTGTCATAGCCTCCAAGTAATTGCATCCAAATTTCTGTAGCGTATTATCAATAGTCATGCATAGGCATTGTTATCTTTCACTCAATACTGTGCTTTATTCTGTTATTTTAAGTGTTTTTCTTACAAAATTGTACTGTTTATTGATGTAAATATTGAGTTGAACTCAACCCAGGGCTAGGCGGTGTGGGCAGTAATATGCATTTCCATTACTGCCCATGAACAGGCTCAATCAAACCGAGCAGGCAATATTTTTATATATGTTGTATTCGTCGGCTTTCAAAGTTCCCTTTTCATCTATTACACAATAACGCCGAGAGTTTATGTATTTAACAAGGAAGAATATTTTCAACAATTCACTGTAAGGCTGTGACATCATATATAATACTTCTACTATCGATACTGTTGGAAAATCATTTCTAAAGCTCCTTAAGGAAATGTTGGACATTCATTTTAACGCTAGAAATCTCATTACTACGAACATTTCGTGCACTACACTTGTCTTGCTCTATATAGGTTATGATTCCTTAAAGTTTGTTGTTGGAATATTGTTGGATAATCAAATTTAAAAGATGTTTGTTCATAGGTTCCGATCACTCCACAGATGTATTTTCCTTTCATTGCAAAGGTTATAAAAATTCAATCTAAAATTCAAGTACTAGGCAAAAACTATAAGTAATTACATGTAGTTTATTAAAAACTCATAAGTTAACACTGTACTCTGGACAAGGCCTCTGTCTGCAAATATTAAGTGAAAAAGCCATTATACCATTATTACAATATGAATTTTATTGAAAGTTTCATGAAGAAATATTAAGAAATGGCAAAGTCATAGCCAGCATTAAGATTTTGTGATGGCCTGATTGACGAACAGATGAAGCGGTCCCTATGTATCACCATTTCTTTGAAAGGATGACACAAAAAATGCTAACATGATTTCTAAGGAAAAGATTGTCAAATATTTTCCATATATCTATATACTGAAAACTAACCCCACACCCTCTGAAAATTTTTCTTACAAACAAACACTGCTTGAAGGAATTTGATAATAGGCAACCTTAGGAAAAGTTCTGTGAAATGTTTTTGTTATCAGGCAAGCAGTTTGAGATTTTTTTCTTTGGATTGTCATGGCAACCAGTATTCAACATGGAACCATTTCATTTTCAGAATGTTAGTAGGGGACTAACCAAGGACTGTTCCTCTTTAATCTTAGGTTGGTTGAAATTAGCTATGTGGTTAAGGAGGTAATATTGTTTGAAGGAAAATATTGACGACAGACGACAAATAAGAAAAAAATGATGATGGACTTTCACCCATCAAACTGCCCGAACCTTAAGCACTTCTGGCTGAGATAAACTAAATAACAACTGACTGTCTAGTACAATTAATCCAAGTTGAGCAGAAGTGCAGATGCTTGAGAATGAAGTGGAGTAAATCACACGATGTTGATCAGAACTTACCATTCCCTAGCATCAGAACATCCACATCTTCTCGACCTGATGAGGAAAATTTGCTCTCTGAAAAAAGAAAAGAAACCCAGATTATGTTCTATCCTTTAAAAGTTTCTAATTTAACTGCCATTCATTTTCAGCCTGATTTAAGCATTTTCTTCCTTAAAACCTCTTTAAGTGCATAAAACTAAACATTTATTGGTAGTTTGGATGTTCAGAATTATTTTAAATATAGCAGCATATTTTAAGGTTACATCAACCTGTTTTCTGCAGAGCCCAAATTCTATCATTTTTGCCAAAATCTGAGGTCTTTAACTTCCGGTGCTTTGATTTCTGTAGCAGTCTATCCAAGAATTCTAGGTTCAATTTACAGTTTATGTGTGTAGTAGATACCCCAACAGTAAAAGTGGCAAACTTTGACTCATTTTATTGATAGCCTAAATCTGTCCTTGTGTGTTAATGCTGCCTATATGTTTAACAGTTTAAGCAGTTTTATTGACATTAGCAATTAAAAATACAAAACAACAATGAACAAATTGTGTTTTCAGATGAAGGTTTAAAAAACAGATGTTGTGTAAAATATAGATTATTGGGTAAAAATTAGATGTCTACCATTTTCACTTATCAATGTACAATCCTAAATTCCCCTGATAGTCTCTTTAGTTCAGTAAGGATAACAATTTTTCCAAATAGTGTAGCAAACATTGTATACTGTTATTGCATTTCTTCACCAAAATTTATCAGGTTTAGTCTAGCAAATTTCTTTCATCATCTTTCATATACTGCAAGAAGTCCAGCCTTCGCAAAAGTATGTCTGACAGATTTTGCTTTGGTAAAATTTTAGTATGTTGTTGGTCACTCTGTCTGGTGACTTTAAATCTAAGGGAGGCAACCTTTTCTTCTGAAACTGTAAGGGTAAATAACCTTCGCGAGGAGTTTGTCATAATTCCTCACAGTGGTTACTTCCCTTTAGTCACAGTAAAATGGTTTATGATAGGTTGCCTGATTTCTATTGTCCAATCGCAAACTCGATAACATAATCTAACAGCCTTGAAAAAGAAAAATGGTGTTTTGGCTGTCTTGTGTTTACAGAGCATATTATGTGTTTAAACTGGTGATATTTCACGAATCAAAGAGCAAATGCCAGCAACTTGGCCATTCAGTTTCGATTTTACCGAAAATTAAAATGGCTTCGATGCCAGGGATGATTGTCATCTCATGGAAAAAATAAAATCGGTGTCGAAGAAAAGTTCTTGGAATAAAAGTTTTAATTGGTTTTAAAGAAAGGCGATTGACAGTCAAAGTAAGTTCTCTTTTATAAAACTGTAAGTAGCGTAATAAACCGAGGAATAGATCTACATCTCAACCATTTTCTTGTTTGTCATTCTGTATCAAACAATGAACTAAATTAAACTCTGGTTAAAATTGTTGCAGGAAAAAATCCTTTCTTTACAATCATCAACACATCCTGCTTGATCAACTGTGCAGGTTTGAAAGAAGTCAGCCTTATAGTTTAGGAGTTGATGCCACAAGATTTGGGGACGTATGGACGGACGAGGGCAACTCTACACTCTATAACAAATGTACTTTACAAAAGAGAAAACTAAATATTTTGCAATACCTCTGATTTTTTTTGGTCTGGAAAGATTTTCTTTTGGACTGGCAAAACTACATTGCTTATCAGACCATATGACCGGAAAACTTTTTGAGTGTGACCAGTGTATATCTATATGCGGCAAGAGAATTCACAATCATTACCAATACCAGGTACTTGTAACAAGTATATTTTCAAATAAACTTGATGTTGATTGTGATTTTCTTAACATTCATTGCTGGTTAAATATTCTGCAGTTTTTAAATCGATGATGTTAGGCTTGGCAGCAGAAACAGCAGAAATAAAAGCACCTCATACAAAGACCTGCTATACTTTACTTCTTTTCTACTTTCAAGATGGTATTTTTGCCTTAAAGAATTTATGTTTCCTTATCTCTATTCCAGTTCTCAATTGTTTTTATTGTAAAAATGAATATATGAAAACTTTTGTGACTAAGACTTAACAGAGGGTGTGCAAAGAAAGCAGATCCTTGGTATGACCAGAAACAATGGTTTTGGGAAGTTTGCTGCTCTCAGCTTTGATATTTACCTGAAGGTCTGAAATGTTTGCAGATCTCTGTCCCCAGCAGTTCTTCCACTGACGATTCAGACTTTCGAACTCCTTCTATCAGCCAGGGACTTTGACTTAAAGTACGACTGTACTTATTGTATCGACCTATGC
This sequence comes from Corbicula japonica, assembly GCA_038501625.1. Lineage (NCBI taxonomy): Eukaryota > Metazoa > Mollusca > Bivalvia > Venerida > Cyrenidae > Corbicula > Corbicula japonica. Next base: position 55,324 of record JAZAYU010000025.1, read on the forward strand.
AGATATAGTAAAAAGCACTGCTAAGATTCTTAGACATAAAGAATTAAAAAGAGCTGTCAGAGAAGACAGCGTGCTTAACTATTCCATTTGTTTTGAAATAAATGCAATTTTGAATAAATAATCATTTAATATAATTTATTTTTTAAGACAGTTGTTAATTCAGAAGGAAAATTTAACGTACAACAACTACGACCGAGCAACCATTTGAAACAGAAATATTGTGAACAAGTCAATGATGAAAGAAAAAACTTATTTCAAATAGAGTTAATGTACCATAAATATTTAACAAAAAAGGGGAATAACCAGGGATTCTAAAATCGTCGGCAGGCCGGTCATTGACCGATTTTCGGGAAGAATGTCCGATTGAAATTTCAAAATTGGTAAAAAAAATTGGTCATGAATAGTGGCCCATAAATTGTTACAAAAATAACCAACATGTACATTTTTTACATCGGTCATGAATAGTGGCCCATAAATTGTTACAAAAATTACCAACATGTACATTTTTCCACAGCTTAATCAGCTATTAATCTGTCAATTATCGAATTCACAACTCTGCTACCATGACTACCACGACTACATGTCCCGTGAATGGCCTGCGGCATAGACGGGATGTGGTCGGTCTCATTTTAACAACGGGCGGGTTTGTTTAATTTGCAAATGAACTGCGCTAGTCAGGCTGTTTGATGTCAGAATTAAAAGTGGCAATACCCGTGATTTTATTAATTAACGTACACAAATAAAACAGCATTTTATTGAAAGAAGTGTTAGTCCGATGTGCGTAATTCTGAATGACCGCCGATCGAATAAAATAAAGTACGTTTAAAAATGCTGTTTCGCAAATTTAAAGAAAACTTCTACAATGCGGATTTTAGTTAAATTGAATGCCATTTTGCAAGTTGAAAGGCTCAAATGAATAGATACTTAACGTGAAAATTAATCTAGTAACCGGCTCGCTTACTTACGGCAATAACGATTCAAATAAATTTTAAATTTACAAAAATCTACGTACGCAACATTTATTTCCGACTCTGAAATGAATGTTGCATACGCAGACTCGTGTAAGATCTTGTAGATTCAAGAATTACTAATTCATGACATAATTGACGTTTATTTACGTAAAGCGAATACTTGCCTCCCGTAATTCCGAGAGTTAATAAATGTTCAATGAACTAAAAAATCCACTTCACAATCGCTATATGAACACTGCTATAGATTACTATTTTGAACCGTTACCTCACGTTTTCAATGCATGGGATGCTTGTGTATTACAACAAAGACGCCGTAAACTTCAAACGTCGCGTGCCGCTCTGTAAATTGATCAAAGAATTTTTCCGTCTACAGCCCGAAAATCATGAAATTTATCTGTTGGAAGGTTGTAGGATATCGCCGATGAGAATTTAAGTTGTAAGGAAGGAATGAACTGGGGGTCGGGAGAGTTAAATGCACTGAACGCGGGGACCGGAAGTCGCAGTTCGTGCGGACCGGAAGTCGGGGAATAGTCACTTTTGGCGCCAATGTCCGATTGGGAATTTGAAATTTTAGAATCCCTGGGAATAACCATACAATATTTCTAGAAGAGTTAGAAACTTGTTAGTAATTTGTGACAATGAACTGTTATAAAATCTATGAAGTCAGTCCCTAGTTGAGTCAATCCCTTAATTTACAATATATTGTAAGTTAAAAAAGGTGTATAACTCAAAAATTACTTTTGGAAGTTATGAAGCTTGTTGGAATGAAGTAGGTTATCATCTTGGATATTTATTTTCTTTCATGTTAACTTGGATATTTATTTGCTTATCATAATTTTCGTTTATATTCACAAGTTTCATATCAATCCCTTGAGAAAGATATTGGCCAGCTGCATGAAAACTTCAAAGAAAAGAGTTAGTTAAAAAGGGCCATAACTGCTTAAATATTTTGAAAGTAAAAGAGGGCCTTGCTGAACATGAAGTAGGCCATAATGACTGACATTTATTTTAAGTTTCAAAGATTATGATGTTAATTAGATATTTCAAGTTTCAACTTTTTATCTCAAGTACTTTTTAAAGTTATCAAGCAAGTGCATACAAACTTTAAAAAAAATCCAAGTGTTAATGGGGCATAACTTAAAAAATATATTTGCAAATAAGTTACTGGTCTTGCTGGAGATGATGATATTTCAAGATGACAAGTTTGGAGGGAATATGGTTTTGACACATTGTTTAAACTTACCAGCAACAAAGATGTTTTCACTCTGGCACTTTATATCACAGGTGGTCTCACAACTTGTGACAGGTGGTGGACACTGGAAATTCCTATAATCATAAGAATGGCAGATTTGTCCAGTACTGGTACCGAGTGTGCAAAATATAGTACAGGCAGCATGTGTGTTATGAAAAATACGTGTGTTATGTTAATTTCTGGTACAAAGTGTGCTATGTGCTGTACTGGTACCATGTGTGTTATGTGTAGTACTGGTACTATGAGCGTTATGTGTTGTACTGGTACAAAGTGTGTTATGTGTAGTACTGGTACCATGTGTGTTATGTGTAGTACTGGTACAAAGTGTGTTATGTGTAGTACTGGTACCATGTGTGTTTTGTGTAGTACTGGTACAATGTGTGTTGTGTAAAGTACTAGTACCATGTGTGTTATGTGTTTTACTGGTACCAAGTGTGTTATAAGTTATACTGGTACCAAGTGTGTTATGTGTAGTACTGGTACCATGTGTGTTATGTGTTGTACTGGTAAAAAGTGTGTTATGTATAGTACTGGTCCCAAGTGTGTTATTTATAGTACTGGTACCAAGTGTGTTATGTGAAGTACTGGTACAATGTGTGTTATGTGTAGTACTGGTACCATGTGTGTTATGTGTAGTACTAGTAAAATGTGTGTTATGTATAGTACTGGTACCATGTGTGTTATGTGTTTTACTGGTACCAAGTGTGTTATGTATAGTACTGGTACCATGTGTGTTACGTGTTTTACTGGTACCATGTGTGTTATGTGTTTTACTGGTACCAAGCGTGTTATGTATAGTACTGGTACCAGTGTGTTATGAGTTGTACTGGTGCCAAGTGTGTTATGTGTAGAACTAGTACCAAGTGTGTTATGTAGTACTGGTACAATGTGCATTGTAGTACTGGTACAAAGTGTGTTATGTATAGTACTGGTACCATGTGTGTTATGTGTTTTACTGGTACCAAGTGTGTTATGTATAGTACTGGTGCCAAGTGTGTTATGTGTAGAACTGGTACCAAGTGTGTTATGTAGTACTGGTACAATGTGCATTGTGTGAAGTACTAGTACTATATGTGTTATGTGTTGTAATGTTACGAAGTGTGTTATGTTTTGTAATGTTTTGTGTGTTATCTACAGTACTGGTTCCATGTGTGTTACCTACAGTTCTTGTACCATATGAGTTATCTGTTGTACTCGTACCATGCATTATGTGTCATGTTGTACTTTTTGTCTAGTGTATAGTACTAATACCATGTGTTGTATTGGAACCATGTGTGTTATGTGTAGTGTGGTACTATATGTGTTGTGTTTCGTATTGGTACCATGAGTGTTATATTTAGTACTGGTACCATGTGTTTTATGTGTAGTGTGATACTATGTGCATTGTGTAAAGTACTGGTACCATGTGTGTTACCAACACTACTGGTATGATGTGTTTATGTGATGTACTGGTACCATGTGTGTTATTTGTTGTACTGGTACCATGCATGTGTCGTGTGGTACTATTTGTCTAGTGTAAAGTACTGGTATCATGTGTTGAACTGGAACCATGTGTGTTATGTGTAGTGTGGTACTATATGTGTTGTGTTTCATACTGGTACCATGTGTGTTATATGTAGTATGATACCATGTTTGTTATTTATAGTACTGGTGCCATGTGTGTTCTGTGTTGTACTGGAACCATGGGTGCTATGTGCAGTGTGGTACTAAATGTGTTGAGTATAGTACGGTACCAAGTGTGTTAAATGTAGTGTGATACTATATGTGTTGTGTATAGTACTGGTACTATGTGTGCTGTATGTAATGCTAGATATAATACTGGTTCAATGTGTGTTATGTACAGTACTGGTTCCAAATGTTTTGTATGTAGTAGTGGTAACATGAATGTAAGGATCAGTACTTGCACACTGTGTGTTAGTGTAATACTGGTGCCATGTGTGTTTGTGTCATGTTAAGTACTGGTGCATTCTGTAAAGTTCTGTACAGTAATTGTATGATGTGTTATCAGTTATGTACAGTACTGGTACCATATGTTATGTACTGATCTGGTTACATGTGTTTTATGTATTATACTGTTACTATTGTGTGTTTTGTATAGTACTGGTTTGTGTTATACACAGTTCCTGTACCATGTGTGTCATAGAGCATTATCTAGTTGAAAGCATCATTTAATGATAGTCAATGTTAACAGCTGCCTTCTCAGCTGTCTGAATTAGTGAATTACCAAATAAAATGTGTTTCTCAAAATCAATAAATTTAAACCTCAGTAAATTTGATCACATTGCAAAATAAAAAGTTATGTCAATCATCAATTAACAACCGAATTTTATCAACAGTATGCCATTCTATTGTTAATGACCTAAAGCTATACATCCGTGTTATGGTTTGTCAAAAATTCAAAGAAAGATTTTTATACTAGCGCGCATGCGCCGGTATTAACTAACGATGCTGTGAACTCTGCGACGCGCAGTCCTTAACTTCGGGTGTATCATTGCGACCACGAGAGCGTATCAAGTAAGTGGTCACCGCGAGAGCAGGCCGAAATGTTCTGCACAAGTGTGAAGCACATTGCAGCACACCATTCCACGAATTCTGAGCGATTGATAGTAAGTTTCCGTGTAATTTTGGAGCATCCATGCCAAAAATTCCATCGAACAATGTAGAGTGAAATCATGACCAGCTACGGCAGTGAACAAGCAACTGGATATGAATGAGTAGTTTAGTTACGCCTGAAAGATTTCGTAGTTGTGTGGCATAAAAAGTAGTGCATTTTAAGAAAATACAAATATTTCGAGAAGGAATGCGAACTTTGAAAGATAATTCTACAAATAAAAACAAGAAAACAATTTAATGTTGTGATTCGAACAACTATGAAAGGATATTAAAAGAACGATTAAAAACAAATCAGTCACGTGACAAGCGGGAGATAGCGTGGGTTGCCATTTTGGTTAGGTTGGAGTAGTTGTGGATCGAGACCGGGCCGGGTCCCAGTGTTCTCCCCAGACAACCGTTAACAAGCTTTGATCTATTTCCAACAAGTGTTAAATTCGCCGACATCCTTTTATTCAAAATCGACATGTCATAATTTTCTGTTTCTTGCATTGTAAACACAGGTCGCTTTTCAATACACACCTCATTCAAGGTTAAGCAATGGGCGATTTGACCAATCACAATCGATTTCTTTACTATCAGCTGGATAACTCCGCCTCTCCACGTGGTGAATTCGCAAGTCTGTCGGTGTCGTTTGATCGTATTTTGGCTCTGTTGACTCTTGATATTCTCAATTAATAGCGGAACCCGGTGTGTTTAACATAATGTTCAATGATTTTAATGAGATGCGATCATGAGTAATTATTTGGTTATTCTTAGTTCTGTGATTAGAAGACAAACACTTCGAAAATTGTACTGTATACATGTATGAAAATAATTGTGCGATAATGGATTTCTTTTAAACAAATCTATTGGCAAGTTGCATTTAGAACTTAAATTGCAAAAGAAATACATTCTGTGGCATTTTACTGCGCTATCATCGTAACGATCAGTTCATTTTTGTCGGACACATTTTCAAGTATGCATGCGCGAAAGAACGACGACTCGTCAATTCTATCTTATTCAGTCAAGAGAAACCGGCCTTGTGAGGCTGATGCCAACTCCATCGGGCATTCTGAACTTCAAAATTCTAGAAATGAGATCGAGATCATTTCCGGATAGCCCTTCAAGAGCGACTCTTACGACGCCAAGTACCCTTTCACGTCGTGAAATTACTCCGACGCCGGACGCGGTACCCCAACATGCCGATACACTGAATCAACGCCGGCTACCTCGAACAGCCAGTTCGATCCAGTTAGGTGTCGATCCTAAGTGGAAGAAAGTCTACTTCTGGTTGCAAGAAGTTGGCAATGTTTTTTTATATATATTTACTTAGCCTTGTGACTTGCATTAAATAAATAAAATAACTCAATTTCATGCTACTATATATAAAAAGGGAAATATGCATATCAGGAATCGCCACACTCATAAAACACAGCCTCCCCGGCAGCAAAAAGAAGAGAGGAAAATAAATGATTTGTTTGTTGATTGTTTAACAAAAAAGGGGAACCGTATGGGTTAGCGCCTTGGAACAGTCAGTAGCAAAATAATTTGCTACTAGGGGTTTAAACCAGGTTCTTGGGGTGCACTACATAATTTATTATACCTGTTTGTGTTAACTGAATACCTATTATGATATTATTTTTATATATGTGAAGCTATCTATATGTTTACTGGTATCGTAAATTAATTTAATTTCAGATTGTGAGTGGGGTTTTTCCACCTTATCAAGAGTGAAGACTAAGCTTAGAAGCAGGCTTAACAATTCAACATTAAATTCATTGTTAATGATATCCATGGAAGGTCCTGATGTACTGAAGTTTGATTATAATAAGGCAGTCAGCGCTTGGGCCCAAGAAAAAAAGAGACTTCTGAAAGTTTAATCCAATTTCTGTCAGTTGTAATGAAACACTGAGTTTGATATGTGTGAGATATCTTGGACAATGAAGGTGAAAAACTAACTATACAGAGTATATAGTTGACATTGCAACTTGATGAGATCAGATCAGTTTATGTTATTAAAACACATGTTGACATACTGTTTACACATTGTTTCACATTATATATGTTTTTTAACTTTGTACCTTTCTCGGCTCTAAAGAGATAAAAAAAACATCTATGTACTATATACAGTTTTTGCAGTAAACTTTGGTACAAATATAAAATTGTATAAAATGATAGTTAAAAAATAAAGTTTCGCGAGCTTATATCCACGAAATATCCAGCGACAACCCTTCCAAAAATCCTGGGGAGACCGTCAGTAAGTTGGCGAATATTTTTGTTAATGCATTGTTGCGATCGACGTAAAAATTAAGATTGTAACTGTTTCAGTCTCTTAAGGTATGTGAGCCTTGTGCATTTCATTGTTGACAATACTCAGTTGTGGCGGAGCCTGATCATCGTTATTCTAGCAAAATTTAACCACTAATCATACGCTTCTGCATCAAAAAGACCCCCGCCTAAGATTCAGGTGAAAAAAAAGTGGAAAACCTAATTTCCTTGCATCAAAATACAAGTACCTGCATCTATTGAAATCCCTGAATATATACAGAATTATTTGCTAATGTTGATGATAGTAACTGTCACAAAGTTTAACGAAAAAATCACACATAGTTTCATATGTTTACAGTAATGATATCTGTGCAGGGCATGTTCAATTCAACCAGCGCGCCAGTATTTCAACGCTTTCAGCGCTTTGATTAATTATGGTAAGAATATTTTATTTGTAATAAAAATAACATCTATGTAGCATTATTTCATAGAAGTTACTGTTGACAGATATGTATAAGTGAAACATACAGAAATGGATATTCAAACATCACTAGCAGTATTTATGCTTGATACTTAATTCTGTGATGAGGAGCACCAAACCTTTTAAAATCCTCTGCAGACATGCTGTCCACTGCTTTAGCTACATTGGCTCGTGTGAACAAAGCAAATGTCTTCTTCTTTTTACTGTATCTACGATCTTGCTTCCTCTGTCGAAATGTTTCATCTCCATCTGTGTCCAACCTGAAGGAATATTTACATAAGCTTCTGCCGCCATGTTTAGAGGCTATTACAGCAAGAAACTCAACAAATAAGCTTGTATGCAACAAGTAACTCTACATATGTGCCATCTGATCAGGATCTGCACTGTCGCATTTTGGTCAGAAATAGCCTAACAAATCATAAAGCAAACAGTGCAGATCCTGATCAGACGGCACAGATGTGCTGCCTGATCTGGATCTACACTGTTCGCCCACGAAATAAAGATGTGTCTATGGAGGAAAGGGTTTGTCACAGGTACTAAACATAAGGTATTAATTGAACATAAATTTTGAACTTGACTGTATAGTAAAAGTTGTCATCTTTTTGGACTGAGGTTCCTTACGGGATTTTTATAATATTTATTGATAGTTATGCTAGGATCATTCATTCAACACATGATAATGTGCCTCTTAAAATCAGCAGTTTATCTTTAACCAATCATTATTTAAGTTGGTTGTCCACTAATCTTCTTTCTCGAGTACTGCGCCGAGCCAGCCTTTATTTGTGCAATGCGTGTGGCGGCAATATTTTGCATAAATTGATCGCCCACCCTTGACTTTTGGGCAGTACAACATTTGTGTTCTTACAGAGCGTTTGAACGCTATTATTGTGGATTTAGGATTTTGTAAGCGGACGCTAAAGGTACCATTTTATCTTGTTTTGTTTGTTATTTCTTAGATTTTTTGGTAGTATTTTATTGTTGATTTCAGTTTCTACTTGAATTTTAAGTAATGTTTTATGAAGCCTCTGTAGCTCAGTGGTAGAGCATCGTCTTTGTAAACGCTAGATAACGGGTTCAATCCCAGCTTACGCTGTTGTTGTTTTTTTTTTGTTTCGTTTTTGTTTTGCATAGGTGAATTTCAATTTAATAAACAAAACTTAATCATGGTAAAGTGTTTTCAGCATAACCAGAGGTCAGTCATTCCATAATTGATGTAAATCTAGTATTTGTACTAAGGCACATGATAATCAATGTTAAGTTATTATTAACTTATTAATATTATGTTCTACATGTCAAGTTGCAGTATCTATTCAGATATTTTAACATTTCATATGTATTCAGGGTTTTGATATAATGATTTTCATACATGTAAGATATTACATAGCATAGTTTGGGGAACACTTTGGTATTGAATATGTGTTGTCATTTGCAGCCGCTTAAAACCTTAGGCAGGAGTGGCCAGGTGATACACCCTTGGAGCACTACTGGGCGAAGCATTGGCTGGGGTAGTCAGGTCACTCAGAGCATGTTACGTTATTGCCAGTTGGCAACTTAAACTGTATTCCCACCAGAGATAGGGCCTGTCCAGCATAAGGCGGAAGGTACCACTTGCGGCAGCGCAAAACGCAAGAGCAAGAGGGAGTTACAGATAATTATAATTTCCTGAGAGACAGACAACAGTGTCAGGGAAGTGTTATTACACATATATATTTTTGGGGTTTGTTACCCCTATACAAGGACAGCAAAGTGCCCCGCTGTGTCGTTATACATCTTTACCATCTACGGGTTTTGTGAACCCTCCAGTTGGTGTCGGATAGAGTGAACTTTGGTCGAACACTTTGGACACTCACTTATTGTAAATATAACAATCTGTGTGAAAGTACATCTGCATTTGGATATATCTTTTTTTTTTCTCATTTATAAATAATTTATTTTTGTAAATAAATTGTAAAAATGTTCATAGTTTTGTGTTCGGGCCGAGTATCCCCCTCGGCCTATCCGTGACAGGGTTCATACAGATGTTTGAACATTTCTTAATGGGTCACCTTAACCAGTTGTCAAGCAACTGATGAGCACTAATCTAACAAGTAAAGAAAATAGTAATCAAGAAAAAATATATTCATGAATGCAAATGTTTGTATGGTGAATCTCTAGAATGCTGCAAGTTGTTAACAATTCCCAACTAACCAGGAAATGAATACAAACTTTGCAACTGAAAGATACAAGAACATAAGCACATATCTGAAATAGCTCTTTTCTAAACTTGTTCTTTAATTTGCATGTGAAATAGCAATGAGAGGTACACAAAATGAAATATGTTTAAGTCAAAATTTTGTTAAAAGCCACATATCCTCAGCAAGTGTTTTGAGTTAAGCAACTAGAATAATGCCTCCTTAGCAAAACTAGTATCAAAATTGACTAAACTCCCATTCTCTTGATTTCAAATTAAACAATATTTATAACACTTTCATACTTTAATTTCACACATCCTGTATCCATAAGTGAAAAAATTTCAAAATGTTTGTAAATTGTTAAATATCAGTGTTCTATTAAGAGACCACTTGTGGAACTTCTTCTGAGTGGTTTTTTAACCCTTTAATCCATATACAGTTGAAGGTCAGTAATTCAAACTTGTTTGACCAGAGAATCTGCAACTACTGAAATCCCTGAATTGTAAATTGTGTGAATGTACAGTGCAGGTAATATAGATAACATAACAATTTTTGCCCTGGAAAACAACTAATGGTTTTACTTATCTAAGAAGAATACAAAACAAAACTTACAAAAAGTTGCACTCCCTGTCTGCATGATCATACTTGAAGGTGAGTGTAATTTCAAATGGACTTCTGGCATCGAAGGGTGTCCCTAGAAGCTCTGTAAGGAGAGGACCACACCGCCACTTCCAGATGTCCTTCACTGGGGCAATGTCACTCAACTTGCGGCCACCGTACAAGTCCCTGAAATACCAACATATTCAACTTAAAGCCGCAACACACCTACCTAATGTTACTTAACTTAAAATTTTCAGGTTGATTTTTTATGAAGTCTTAATTGTGAGACTTCATTTTCCATAGAGGGGAAGAACACAGCAGAGTGTTTCTGAGCCTTACTCTTTTTATGGCATTTTATGTATATTTTATGTACAAGATATGAAGTTTGATCTCATATACATCATGTAACGTTGAGTAGTTAAAGCCTACTAGTTAGATAATTCATATGATCTGAGCTGTTGTCAGTCTTAACTGTAGCAGCTGCTAGATCAGATTCCAGTTTTTGGTCATATTTTGACCATTTTGATCTTTGTATAAGATTCAGAGATACATATTTATGGATGAGGTAACTGCTTAATGTAGTATTCTTAGGTAACTGCTTAATGTAGTATTTTTAGGTAACTGCTTAATGTAGTCTTCTTAGGTAACTGCTTAACGTAGTATTTTTAGGTAACTGCTTAATGTAGTATTCTTAGGTAACTGCTTAATGTACATGTAGTATTTTTAGGTAACTGTGTAATGTAGTATTCTAAGGTAACTGCTTAATGTAGTATTCTAAGGTAACTGTGTAATGTAGTATTCTTAGGTAACTGCTTAATGTAGTAGTACATGTATTAGGTAACTGCTTAATGCAGTATTCTTAGATAACTGCATAATGTAGTAATCTTAGGTAACTGCTTAATGTAGTATTATAAGGTAACTGCTGAATGTAGTATTCTTGGGTAACTGTTTATTGTAGTATTCTTAGGTAACTGCTGAATGTAGTATTCTTGGGTAACTGTTTATTGTAGTATTCTTAGGTAACTGTTTAGTATTATAAGGTAACTGCTTAATGTACACGTAGTATTATTAGGTAACTGCTTAATGTAGTATTCTTAGGTAACTACTTAATGTAGTATTCTTAGGTAACTGTTTAGTACTATTAGGTAACTGCATAATGTATTATTCTTAGGTAACTGCATAATGTAGTATTCTTAGGTAACAGCTTAATGTAGTATTCTTAGGTAACTGTTTAATGTAGTATTCTTAGGTAACTGCTTAATGTAGTATTCTTAGGTAACTGCTTAATGTAGTATTCTTAGGTAACTGCTCAATGTAGTATTCTTAGGTAACTGCTTAATGTAGTATTCTTAGGTAACTGCATAATGTAGTATTCTTAGGTAACTGCATAATGTAGTATTCTTAGGTAACTGCTTAATGTAGTATTCTTAGGTTACTGCATAAAGTTGTATTCTTAGGTAACTGCTTAATGTAGTATTCTTAGGTAACTGCTTAATGTAGTATTCTTAGGTAACTGCTTAATATAGTATTCTTAGGTAACTGCAAATTGTAGTATTTTTAGGTAACTGCTTAATGTAGTATTCTTAGGTAACTGTTTAGTATTATAAGGTAACTGCTTAATGTACGCGTAGTATTCTTAGGTAACTGCATAATGTAGTATTCTTAGGTGACTGCTTAATGTAGTATTCTTAGATTACTGCTTAATCTAGAATTCTTAGGTAACTGCATAATGTAGTATTCTTAGGTAACTGCATAATGTAGTATTCTTAGGTAACTGCTTAATGAAGTGTTCTTAACAAATTAGTTTAGAATATACAGTGACACTATTGATAATGGATTCTTGGTCACATGTTTTTGAGTGTCTAGGCTGACCAAGTTTTGTCTTTTGGTCTATGCACTGCCAGTTTCTTTATAAACATCTTGCATGACACATAAATGGCGATTGGAATTTACACTTATCACAGTAATGTAACCTGTGTAAATCTAGATGTTAATGAATATGGTTGTGTAAACCATAAGCTTCAATGTATTGATGGTGCAGCACTGAACCTAAGAATGAAAAAGTAATCTGATTTCCATTCTGTATTAGTTATTAAAAAAAGGTCAAAGGGTTATAACAAAAAAGATGTATTAGATGTAATATGTAAGCCAACATCTATATCCAATCAGAAAGTTTTTTTATTTAACTAAAAACCATGCAGTTTAAAAATGACCTGTTCATTAGCTGTTTTGTTAAAGTTGTATGAATTTACTGGCAATGTCTGTTAGCATTATTAATTTCTTAAATGTTCTATATCTTATGTCAAATTAACTTGTTATTAATAATGATATTTACTGTGTGTACTAATACATCTTTTCAGATTGTATTTGTACTCATTACTTCTCTTTGTTACTGCAAGATATCAACAGAGATGATGTTTAGTGGGCAGGGTACAGTTTCGCACTTTGGTCCCAGTCGATTTTTTAAATATTTGGGGCACCCTGGAATTTAATGCATTAAAATCATTGTTTAAATTTAAAATGTGAGATTCTTTTTGTATTATGTATAGTTTGTGTAATAAGAAATCTGAAAATGGTGGCTCAAATGCATGGATGGTAGCTTTGTATGTTCTGAGTTGAATAGTAACCGGATGAAAACACAGTCTGCTGAATCGGCTGAATCTGAGAATAATTTGACGGTGAGGTATTTCAATGACAAATGCTGAAAAATCAAGCTGGATGGGGGACACTTTCCATCTTCTTGGGGAATTGGGCACAGATAAAATATTAACAGGAAAAGGGTTTTATTTCAAAAGTTCCTGCAGGAAATATTTTGCAGGTTTTCAAATATGTAGAACTTTAGCCAAATTTGCACTGGAAAAACAGTGGTAGGGGTGAGCTTACATTTCTTATTAAATCCTGAAGGATAATTACTGTAGACCAGTTGTGTGCTGTTTGTATGAAGCCACACCCCTCCAACACAGAAAATACAACAACACAATTTTAGCAGTTAAAAATTTGTACTTTCAGTAAAAAAGAGTGTGCACGCAGTCCCAGACTCCGAAAGCCGCCTCGGAAACTGTACCCTGCGCCCATAATTATGTAAGAAGATAGTGGAAATCATTAAATCTTAGAGGAACAGCTCTCTCAGTATTTGGACTAAAACAAGAACATCCAACCTATGCGTTTATCCTAAAATAATGATGAATACTAATGCAATAGAATATTACCTTAGTAAAGCTTCACAAATTTTTTAATAGAGTTATAACTGAACTGGTAAGAAATAGTGTAGACAATTATGGTGTAATTTTATTCTAAACAGAAACTTAAAAGGCCATAATTCTGTATAAAATCATCAAGCCAAAACATGTTGATGTGAAATCTCCTGGTAATATGTGCATCTCCTCTTGTTTGTGTTGTCATTGTGTCATTGAAATTCAACTGGTGGTTTCTGAGAAACAGCCCCCAAACAAATGGTCTTATATCACACCTTTATTATATGGAATATCATTCAGTTTAAACAAGCCAAAGTATCCTCTTGTTAGTACAGCCTCCTATGAACTGCAAGAAATTCCAAAAGGTGGTTTCTCATAAATAGCCAGGATTGTCTGGTTCCCATATGTATCATGCTTTTCAAACAAGCATATAAATGGATTTACAAAGTTTTTCATGACCAGGTTAAGTTACATTTATATGTAATGAACTAACCATGATTACAAGTATTTGGATTATAAGCAATAGAGTCAAAAGCCCAAGCTTTTATAAATAAAATGAGTTCAATCAAATTAAAAAGTAATTATTTTTAGATCATACTGAAGGAAAATGAAAATCTTATGTTATTACATGAACAGAGATTACACTTATAAACATAGACAATGTGCATGCATCAGCTAAACTTACTTGAATTTCTCTTGTAAATGTAACCACATGGAATGCTGTAAGAAACAACATATCAATGTTAACAGCATGAAAAAAAATGTATTAATGAGCTTGGAATTCAAGTCAGATTTAACCTTACTCTCTACTGATGTCACATCTGTGTTTGGTGTAGACACAAATCTGCACGGTATGATCAGGATCTATACTGTGATAAGAGAAGACACAAATCTGCACGGTATGATCAGGATCTATACTGTGATAAGAGAAGACACAAATCTGCACGGTATGATCAGGATCTATACTGTGATAAGAGAAGACCCAAATCTGCACGGTATGATAAGGATCTATACTGTGATAAGAGAAGACCCAAATCTGCACGGTATGATCAGGATCTATACTGTGATAAGAGAAGACCCAAATCTGCACGGTATGATCAGGATCTATACTGTGATAAGAGAAGACACAAATCTGCACGGTATGATCAGGATCTATACTGTGATAAGAGAAGACACAAATCTGCACGGTATGATCAGGATCTATACTGTGATAAGAGAAGACCCAAATCTGCACGATATGATCAGGATCTATACTGTGATAAGAGAAGACCCAAATCTGCACGGTATGATCAGGATCTATACTGTGATAAGAGAAGACCCAAATCTGCACGGTATGATCAGGATCTATACTGTGATAAGAGAAGACCCAAATCTGCACGGTATGATCAGGATCTATACTGTGATAAGAGAAGACCCAAATCTGCACGGTATGATCAGGATCTATACTGTGATTAGAGAAGACCCAAATCTGCACGGTATGATCAGGATCTATACTGTGATTAGAGAAGACCCAAATCTGCACGGTATGATCAGGATCTATACTGTGATAAGAGAAGACCCAAATCTGCACGGTATGATCAGGATCTATACTGTGATAAGAGAAGACCCAAATCTGCACGGTATGATCAGGATCTATACTGTGATAAGAGAAGACCCAAATCTGCACGGTATGATCAGGATCTATACTGTGATAAGAGAAGACACAAATCTGCACGGTATGATCAGGATCTATACTGTGATAAGAGAAGACCCAAATCTGCACGGTATGATCAGGATCTATACTGTGATTAGAGAAGACCCAAATCTGCACAGTATGATCAGGATCTACACAGTTTGCTATTCAGTGGATACATTTTTGCAAACATTAAAGAAACTGAAATTGTCACACCAAACAGCAAAACTTTACATATTATTAAAAGAAATCCTATGATTCCTATACTTCAGATTGATCAATCTATCATACAAAATTACACTTTAAGTTTATATTACAGAGGCCAATAATCAATATTTTTACTTCAACCGTCTTGTGGATGAAGTCTTATCCATCTAAGGAATCATAACGTCTAATGGTAAACAGTGTGACATATTAATTTAAAATGTGTGGCTTCAATAGAATTTGATAGTTTTCATATGGGTATGAAAAACAGTTGGATTGTTTAAAGTACATGAAAAGCCCTTCAGGCTTCACACACTTTAAACAACCACTGTTTTCCATACCCAAGTGAAAACCATCAAATATCAATTCCATCCTTAATCCACATCCAAACTAAAAATTAATTGACTATGTCCTGATTTTGGGAAAGAAAAAACTCTAAATTACACTACAGCATAATCACTTTTGTTAAAGTTTAGCTTTCATTCAGTTTGATGATTTAACATAAATGTTTTCCAAAACTTGCGAAGCTAATCTTATTCACATCCTGATTTCAACGGGTCAAAGGCCTCTTCCCAAATTTCCAAAGTAAAGGCCGGACATATAACATCGTCCAGCTGATGGCATAAAGGACTCAAACAGACTTACCTCTCAGAGAATGAAACACACTGGTACCACAAGTTAGTCAAGCTGATCTTATACAGGAACAGACCTACCTACCAGAGAATGATGCACACTGGTACCATCACTGTCAATTGATGGTTTACAGGACTTGAACAGACCTACCTCCCAGAGAATGATGCACACTGGTACCATCACTGTCAATTGATGGTATACAGGACTTGAACAGACCTACCTCTTGGAGAATGATGCACACTGGTACCATCACTGTCAATTGATGGTATACAGGACTTGAACAGACCTACCTCCCAGAGAATGATGCACACTGGTACCATCACTGTCAATAGATGGTTTACAGGACTTGAACAGACTTACCTCCTGGAGAATGATGCACAAATCTGCACGGTATGATCAGGATCTATACTGTGATAAGAGAAGACCCAAATCTGCACGGTATGATCAGGATCTATACTGTGATTAGAGAAGACCCAAATCTGCACAGTATGATCAGGATCTATACAGTGATTAGAGAAGACCCAAATCTGCACGGTATGATCAGGATCTATACTGTGATAAGAGAAGACACAAATCTGCACGGTATGATCAGGATCTATACTGTGATAAGAGAAGACCCAAATCTGCACGGTATGATCAGGATCTATACTGTGATTAGAGAAGACCCAAATCTGCACGGTATGATCAGGATCTATACTGTGATTAGAGAAGACCCAAATCTGCACGGTATGATCAGGATCTATACTGTGATAAGAGAAGACCCAAATCTGCACGGTATGATCAGGATCTATACTGTGATAAGAGAAGACCCAAATCTGCACGGTATGATCAGGATCTATACTGTGATAAGAGAAGACCCAAATCTGCACGGTATGATCAGGATCTATACTGTGATAAGAGAAGACCCAAATCTGCACGGTATGATCAGGATCTATACTGTGATAAGAGAAGACCCAAATCTGCACGGTATGATAAGGATCTATACTGTGATAAGAGAAGACACAAATCTGCACGGTATGATCAGGATCTATACTGTGATAAGAGAAGACCCAAATCTGCACGGTATGATCAGGATCTATACTGTGATAAGAGAAGACCCAAATCTGCACGGTATGATCAGGATCTATACTGTGATTAGAGAAGACCCAGATCTGCACGGTATGATCAGGATCTATACTGTGATTAGAGAAGACCCAAATCTGCACAGTATGATCAGGATCTACACAGTTTGCTATTCAGTGGATACATTTTTGCAAACATTAAAGAAACTGAAATTGTCACACCAAACAGCAAAACTTTACATATTATTAAAAGAAATCCTATGATTCCTATACTTCAGATTGATCAATCTATCATACAAAATTACACTTTAAGTTTATATTACAGAGGCCAATAATCAATATTTTTACTTCAACCGTCTTGTGGATGAAGTCTTATCCATCTAAGGAATCACTAATGGTAAACAGTGTGACATATTAATTTAAAATGTGTGGCTTCAATAGAATTTGATAGTTTTCATATGGGTATGAAAAACAGTTGGATTGTTTAAAGTACGTGAAAAGCCCTTCAGGCTTCACACACTTTAAACAACCACTGTTTTCCATACCCAAGTGAAAACCATCAAATATCAATTCCATCCTTAATCCACATCCAAACTAAAAATTAATTGACTATGTCCTGATTTTGGGAAAGAAAAAACTCTAAATTACACTACAGCATAATCACTTTTGTTAAAGTTTAGCTTTCATTCAGTTTGATGATTTAACATAAATGTTTTCCAAAACTTGCGAAGCTAATCTTATTCACATCCTGATTTCAACGGGTCAAAGGCCTCTTCCCAAATTTCCAAAGTAAAGGCCGGACATATAACATCATCCAGCTGATGGCATAAAGGACTCAAACAGACTTACCTCTCAGAGAATGAAACACACTGGTACCACAAGTAAGTCAGGCTGATCTTATACAGGACTTGAACAGACCTACCTACCAGAGAATGATGCACACTGGTACCATCACTGTCAATTGATGGTTTACAGGACTTGAACAGACCTACCTCCCAGAGAATGATGCACACTGGTACCATCACTGTCAATTGATGGTATACAGGACTTGAACAGACCTACCTCTTGGAGAATGATGCACACTGGTACCATCACTGTCAATTGATGGTATACAGGACTTGAACAGACCTACCTCCCAGAGAATGATGCACACTGGTACCATCACTGTCAATAGATGGTTTACAGGACTTGAACACACTTACCTCCTGGAGAATGATGCACACTGGTACAATCACTGTCAATTGATGGTATACAGGACTTGAACAGACCTACCTCCTGGAGAATGATGTACACTGGTACCATCACTGTCAATTGATGGTTTACAGGGCTTGAACAGACTTACCTCCCGGAGAATGATGTACACTGGTACAATCACTGTCAATTGATGGTATACAGGACTTGAACAGACTTACCTCCCGGAGAATGATGTACACTGGTACCATCACTGTCAATTGATGGTTTACATGACTTGAACAGACTTACCTCCCGGAGAATGATGCACACTGGTAAGATCACTGTCAATTGATGGTATACAGGACTCAAACAGACCTACCTCCCGGAGAAAGATGCACACTGGTACGATCACTGTCAATTGATGGTATACAGGACTTGAACAGACCTACCTCCCGGAGAATGATGCACACTGGTACGATCACCGTCAATTGATGGTATACACGACTTGAACAGACTTACCTCCCGGAGAATGATGTACACTGGTACAATCACTGCCAATTGATGGTATACAGGACTTGAACAGACTTACCTCCCGGAGAATGATGTACACTGGTACCATCACTGTCAATTGATGGTTTACATGACTTGAACAGACTTACCTCCCGGAGAATGATGCACACTGGTACGATCACTGTCAATTGATGGTATACAGGACTAAAACAGACCTACCTCCCGGAGAAAGATGCACACTGGTACGATCACTGTCAATTGATGGTATACAGGACTTACAGACCTACCTCCCGGAGAATGATGCACACTGGTACGATCACCGTCAATTGATGGTATACAGGACTTGAACAGACTTACCTCCCGTAGAATGATGGACACTGGTACCATCAGTGAACACATGTATGTAGAATAATGAAAGCCCTCTGCTGTCACATGCTCTCGTATCTGCAGATAAATGATTATTGATAATACAGCATACGGCTTCATGTTTTGTCAACCAGAATTTAAGAAATTAATTACTTTCTGATAAATGTGAATTTTTTTTAGATCCACTAATTTCTTCCTGAAACCCTTAGTAATAACAGAAAGAAAACTTAATATTGGGAATCTGGATTTTCAATTATTTCTTTGCAATGATTACAGAAGTGCAAATTGGTTCAATGAAAGAATTCGAATTTTTATTTGCAGTATTGCAAAATTACAGGTAGGAATGTGGATACTTTACTAAAATTCTGCCGCGAATAAAAAAGTTTTAATCAATTTTTAATATTTCTAAGGAATTCAAAAGATCAAGGTTGATGATTGTTAAAATAATGTGAAAAAATGTCATTTTGCTAAAAAACGACCGAATCTGAAAACTTCATTTCATTTGAAATTTTCTATCATACTGTAGGCCTAGTTGACAGACTGACCAAAAGAAAAACAACACTTTACAACATTGACAACTTTAAATGATAAAGAGTTCTTTCCATTTGGCTTCTGCATGCTACCATATGTATCCTTTTTGATGGTTACTTTCAATCCAACCATGTTTTGTTTAGTTCATACTTTGTTCTAGTATAGCAATTAACAAATGACTCAAAAAGATATATCTCTGACGCTTATATTGGATGTTTTACACCATAAGTTACCTGATTTAAGAACTGATCGGTAACACACCATAAGTTACCTGATTTAGGAACTGATCGGTAACACACCATAAGTAACCTGATTGAGGAACTGATCGGTAACACACCATAAGTTACCTGATTAAGGAACTGATCGGTAACACACCATAAGTTACCTGATTACGGAACTTATCGGTAACAAACCATAAGTTACCTGATTTAAGAATTGATCGGTAACACACCATAAGTTACCTGATTTAGGAACTGATCGGTAACACACCATAAGTTACCTGATTAAGGAACTGATCGGTAACACACCATAAGTTACCTGATTAAGGAACTTATCGGTAACACACCATAAGTTACCTGATTTGAGAACTGATTGGTAATACACCATTAGTTACCTGATTTGAGAACTGATCGTTAACACACCATTAGTTACCTAATTTAAGAACTGATCAGTAACACGACATATGTTACCTGATTTAGGAACTGATCGGTAAAACACCATAAGTTACCTGATTTACGAACTGATCGGTAACACACCATAAGTTACCTGATTTAGGAACTGATCGGTAACACACCATAAGTTACCTGATTTAGGAACTAATCGGTAACACACCATAAGTAACCTGATTTAGGAACTGATTGGTAACACACCATAAGTTACCTGATTTAGGAACTGATCAATAACACACCATAAGTTACCTGATTTAGGAACTGATCGGTAACACACCATAAGTTACCTGATTTAGGAACTGATCTGTAACACACCATAAGTTACCTGATTTAGGAACTGATCAGTAACACACCATAAGTTACCTGATTTAGGAACTGATTGGTAACACACCATAAGTTACCTGATTTAGGAACTGATTGGTAACACACCATAAGTTACCTGATTTAGGAACTGATTGGTAACACACCATAAGTAACCTGATTTAGGAACTGATTGGTAACACACCATAAGTTACCTGATTTAGGAACTGATCAGTAACACACCATAAGTTACCTGATTTAGGAACTGATTGGTAACACACCATAAGTTACCTGATTTAGGAACTGATCAGTAACACACCATAAGTTACCTGATTTAGGAACTGATCAGTAACACACCATAAGTTACCTGATTTAGGAACTGATCAGATACAAACTTCTGCAGAATACCAAGACACACAACACATGTGGGGACATCTAATGCTGGCTGCTCACTAGGATTGATGTTTTCCTCTGTTTGTATTTTATCCACTCCATTTGACTGTTTTTTCTTTGATGTGCACATTTGTTCTGCAGTAGACTTTGTCTTGTTTTCTGAGTCAATACATACACCTGTATTGCTTTCCTCTGTTTGACTGTTGATTTCTGTCTGTACACTATCTCCATCAGACAGCTGCAGCGTTGCTGCAGACACCAACTGATGCTGATACTGTTTTACAATTTTCTCCATTGCCTGCAAACATTCAGAACACTTATGCTACTGGTAGTTCTAGACTTCCACACCTGCTGGACTTTTATTGGTTGAAGGATTTTTACAAACTGAGCAAGGCTTTGAAAGGATGTCTGACATGTTTTCTTCTTTGTAGTATAAGTTAAACTTGTTTTTCAAATAAATATGTTATTAAAGGATAAACTCTGTGTCCTCTCAGGGTTTGTGAATATACTAACTCTAAGACAAATGCATTAATTTAAAACAATATCTGTTGGAATATATTGATTTGTATTTTAATTGACCAAGTCTACACATTCATACGAGCCCCTTGTCAAAACAATGAGCACTTTTCAAATGTTTGAGGGTAAACCCCTAAGAGAGAGTATTGTTTAAAAAGTGACAAAATAACTTCAGTACAGAAGAAATGGTAACACAAATAAACTGGAAATAGAACATAACTATCTTAAACAAGAAAATGGGAGATAACTGCAACTATCTTTAACTTGTAAATGGGAGTCAAGTGCAACTATTTTATGCAACAGGCCCGTTAACTGGCCAAAAAATAATTAAGATGAAATGTCTCTACATCTCGGACAAATAAAGTTTGCAGCAGTTACAACAGAGAAATTACTGTACTTAAATTTAAATGTTAATTACCTGATGATCTCCCTTGTAAATGAACATGTCCTTCAAGCCGACGTATCTGAGCACACATCTTGGGCAACAACCCACCTTCAACAGCTCTGTACATACAGCAGCAAGAAGTCCAACATCAGAGGTAAACATCTTTTCTCACAGTCTGAAATATTAGTCTATTCAGATCGTTTTTATTATCATATTATGTTTTTTTTAATTATTTTATTGTATTATTATTATTTTTGAAAGCAAGATGTGATATTTAGCATTTCTGTTCAGTGTAGTTGTTCAAAGGACCTTGTTTAAAGTTTAAAGTACATTCTTAGATAAATACATTTCTTCACAAAAATCTAGATGGCAATAAGTATTTTACCCAACATTCATTTTTGAAGTTCTTGCCAGTTTTTGCCATTTGCAATGTTAGTGCCCCCTTAAGCTTATTTTACTTGACTTCCATGATTGCATCTGTTTTTCAAGTTTAAACTCTAGTGAAGACTTGTGCAGGTGAATATCGTATAAATAAGGGAATCTGTCAAGGAGATAAAAGTACATGTATATTCTCCTAATAGTACCCATATAGTATCTCAGTCTTGGCCAGGTTGAGCAGACACTTTCTTATCCTTTATTAACTTTTAAATGATAAGTAGTAACTTGCATAGTTTATACAACAAATCTATATTTCTGGTGTAAACTATGCAATAATGTGCCCCTGACCCAACAGTGTATTTACAATATGATTTTATAATTAGCCGGAGGTCCAAGGTTCGAATCCTGGTCCAGGCTACTCTTTCCAACCCAAATCTGCCACATTGGCATTGTTTGCAGGGTGATTACCTTGGAGCTCCTTTGGGCGAAGCATGTGGCTTGGGTAATCAACCTTAACTGCTTAACCTAAGTTGACCCTTGTAAGTAAGTTGGAAATGTCTCGTATAAGTGGGGAGGAATGTAGTAGATTACGTACCAGTGGCCTCGCTAGTGCAATTGTTAGAGCATTGAGCTGGTGGTCCGAGGTTCGAATCCTCGTTGAGGCAACTCTTTCCAATCCAAATCTGCCACAATCATAGGAACCATGTCTTAGCAAAAATACCTCTGGATGGTGAAGTTGAAAATTTTGATCAAACTTGTGAAATTCACTATCTAGAGGTATTTTTGCTGAAAACGGGTCCCTATAGGATTTGGGATATGTCTGAACTGCTTGATCATGATGGAAGTAAAAAATAGTGGTCGCGAAAATATATGATAATGTAGACAAACTGTATTAAGGAAAATTGACAGTCTATTTGACATTCGATCTCAGTCTACTTTTAAACTATCACATTACAAAATCAAAAATTCTTTGATAAAGAGCAAACATAAAAAGCAAGAATACCTGGATTCCTGATGCAGTTTTCCAAACTCCCCGCAGTGGTTACTTCCCCTTACAGTTTGTGTAGCGAAACGAAGCAAATCACTGCGCGGAGGTTGGCAGTTTTCAGGACTATGAAGTTATTTCCCCTTTGTCTAAGCGGTGTAGTGGTATAAAACTCCAATATGGTTTTAGGTCCATACTCATAGACTTCTTATAAAAAGAAATGTAATGCTGCTTTAATTACAGGTCCACACTAAGGATCAATATCTAATTAAGTAACGTCGTTATATGTCAGTTCCACACGTGCCGAATGTCACCTGATATTTGCACAAGACCAGTGTTTTTGCAGGTATCTAAAGTAAAACTGTGCTAAAATTCCTTCTATAATTTCACAAAACTGTGTACTTACAAGTCCGGTTCTGGGAGCAGGCTATCATCAGCCTGTGGTACCAGCTCAAATTTTTTGTCGTCTGATTCTATGAAGCCCGGTCCTGTGGTGATTGATTTTCTATAATTAAATGATTGTTCTTGGTTTATCCATGTTGTCCTATAATGATTCTATGAAGCCCGTACCTGTGGTGATTGATTTTCTATAATTAAATGATTGTTCTTGGTTTATCCATGTTGTCCTATAAATATGCCGCTGTAAATGCTTGTTTAACTTTCATCATTCATTTTCGTAGATCTATTTAACATTTGTTATTTTATGGCAAATAAGTGGTTATGCTTAGCGTTAAATGAAAAATACAAAAAGTCAAAATATTAACTATTGAAGTTGCATCATAGGGCTACACTATGGGGTAACTCCTTACATATCTTAGATATTACTGAGCACTGTACAAGCAATATATCAAACTAACTTCAACAGCTGTAAATTAAGACTCATCTTTTGCTGTGATATAAACATATACAGACAACTAATTAGTTTCGGCATTCAGTCAGTTCTTGAACATGTTAATAATCATAAGTTAAAATCTGAAAATTGGTCAAGAAATCATTGTCTGTTCTAGCAACATCACTCTAAATAAGAGAAATGCTGCAAGAACACAATGATTTCTTAACACATATTCGATTTATAACTCAAATGTGCCAGAACTGATAGAATGCCAGAACAGAATAATTGACTGTATATATAATAAATTCTATATTTTAGAACAAAAAAGGATTTTTCCCTGCAACTGTTTTTACCAGAGAAAATTAAAATTTATTATTTTTGTTTATAAAATTGAAATTCTTTCAAAATATGCTATTTTACAGGGCAGGATATGTAGATGGTCACAAAGTTATGATTATTTCCAGCAGCTGTTTATATCAATATGTATAGGTTATTATTTATTTGGAGGCTTGTACGAAAATTAAACGGTCAGGCCCAGCACAGCTGGGCGACCGTTTAATTTTTCGTACAAGCCTCCAAATATACTATAACGTATATAATGGTTGAAATTATTTTTGATATTAATAGAACAAGTCTCCGCCTAAATATGGTTATACACAAAATCAACCGTCTACAAACACACTCTAGGTTTAGTGTGACCAATCATATTACAGATTTATTTCGTTGATTTCGCGTGTTGTGTATTTCTTTTATTTTACCATATATGGATATTCCTGATTTTGTACAACCAATAAAATTACAGCTTTATTCCGGGGTCAAACGATTGGGACTATCACTTTTTCGGAAGCCTTGAAAACATACAGCTGTGCCATTTTCTTGCATAAATTTCAACAATGGATAACGTAGATAACTTAAATATGAGCTTTGATTTGATGGGTGATGAGATGTTGCTTAACATTTTGAATTACGGAACCTTGGCGGATCAACCAATTATTAATTGTTCATCACAAGGATTAACAGTCACCCAGGTCTTTCCGTCAGGTATGTATAAAGTTATATATTTTTCTTGTCTGTTATATCATTTAATTTGGTGGGGATCACATTTCGCGCAGAAGACATAACATTTTGCGCGCAAGACATGACATTTCCCACTGATATAAATTCAAATTTGTATTCTTATATTTAATGTTCACATGTTTGATTTCTCTGGGATTTAATTTTGCGCACTTTCCCTTTGGTGAAATCTGCGAAAATTTATTCCCCACGAAATATGATATCATATTTTTTCGCTCTTAGTTCTTGGGGTGTTGCGTAGTTCGCTTTTTTACCCGTTCTCGAAAACAATATACCTCTAATTCTCATTTGAAGGCTTGCTTGTACATTTTTGTAAAAAATATTTGGCTATTAATTGCAGCCAGACCTTGTTATTTTTAACTTTTTTTCAGATATTACTGCCACAGACACGCTGGAAACGGAAAACTCTGTTTTGTCCGAGACTTCTGATCGGAAACCCCTTGTTCCTGTCGACAACGTTCAGGATTGTAGAGAGCCCAAACCCAATGGTAAATATGTGTGACTAAATTTTTGCTGTCGGAATGATTATTATTATTATTATTATTTTATTGAAAAATATCATGTATTTTAGTTAGTTTGAATATGCCTTCTTGTTTGATACGTCATATAACAATTAATCTGATATTGTATATAACATAAGAATATAATTTTCGAATAGTATACTATATAGTATAGAGGTTAAATTTGGCCTAGACAATTCTGTGAAAACGCCTCCCTATTCTCTAACTGTTTCTAACTCTTATCAAATGTATAACATGTTAACATTAAGACTCGAGCAACGTTTTTCAATGACAAGGTGTAATAAAAACATTTTCGCAAATTACATATTTTCAGGCCCAAGATTTGCAGCCCCTGTAACAGAACAAGAAATTCACAAAAAGAACTTGAACGCCGTTCCAAAGAATACACGCACAGCCAACTAGTGGGCGCTTAAAGTCTGGGCAGACTGGGCTCGCAGCCGAAACCTTCAGCCTATGACAGCGACTGAGCCGGGTTTCCCTATCGCAGAAGATGTTGGACAACTCGATGACTGTCAGCTTAACTACCGGGGACAGCGCTTTGTGATGGAGATAAAGCGCCAAGACGGCCGAGACTATCCACCTAATACTCTTCAGCAGCTTGTTGCCGGCCTGCAACGCTATATAAGGAATGTTTGTGGCAAATCATACGTTAACTTCTTTAAAGAAGGAACAAAATTCAAAGAACTAAGACAAAGTCTTGACACACGAATGAAAGAACTTCATGCTGCCGGTATAGTAACTTGTAGGAATTCTGCGGACCTAGTTACTCTAGACGACAAACTGCAGTTGTGGCGATCAGGCGTGTTCAACTCGGACACAGCCGTAGGACTAAGTAACATTGTGTTTTATTATAATGGAAAATTATTCGGATTTCGCGGATTTCAGGAGCATGTGAACTGCCAGGCAGGCCAGTTTGAGGTGTGCCAAGACCATCAGCAAAACGTAAGAGTATACGCCAGCACAAAGAAAAAACTCGCAGGGCGGACTGAAAAACAAAAAAGCCATGCAAGATCCAATTAAACATTATGAGCAATAGGATAGGGAGCATAATTTGGTTGAAATCTATAGTCGCTACCTGTCCCTCATTCCAAAGATCGGTCCGTTTTATAGAAAACCATTAGAAAATGTGGATGAAAACAACAACCCGAGATTTAGCTCTAGTACAATATCGCAATATGCAATCAAATTTATGCTGACACGCTTCTTTGAGCAGGCTGGTATAGACACTACTAATAGAAAGATTACAAATCATTCTGCTAGAGTAATGTTATGCACCACCATGTATAACAAACAGTTTCCAGATAAAGCTGTTGTAAGTAGAAGCAAACACCGATGTGACTCTGTTCAGAGTTATCAAAAGGAGCAGTTCCAAATTATGAACGAAATCAGCAATGCTCTCTAGCCAGACATTAAAAAAGTGAAAACTGAGCCTACTGAAACTGTGTCGTCACTTCCTGAGCCTACTGAAACTGTCGTCACTTCCGGCGCTTCAATTTGATTACGCTGGATGCAGTGTTGAAGCTAAGAATCCTACCAAATCTGACCAATTAGTAGTGCATGTTCCTGAATGTGTGAAAAAACTAGTCATTTATAAGTGTGACGGGAAAAGAGTTGAAATGGACATGTAAATTTGTAACATTAATTTTGCAAATTGGGATAACTTGTGTTATACCATTCTTGGTTAGAACTTAGTAAAAACATTCATTTCCAATTACAATAAGTTTCTTATTAAGTTAGTTTTTTGTTCTAAATGCTTGTTTAAAAAGTGTTGAAATTTAACGAAATGCCTTTGTGTTTTTCTGTTTTACGAAGAAAAATGCGGGACAAGTTTACAAGTGTGATGGGAAAAGAGTTGAAAATTTATAGACATGTAAATTTGTAACATTAATTTTGCGAATTGGGATAACTTGTGTTATACCATTCGTGGTTGGAAATTTGTAAAACATTCATTCACAATTAAAATGAGTTTCTTATTAAATTTGTTTTTGTCAAAATGCTTGTTTAAAAAGTGTTGAAATGTAACAAAATGCCTTTGTTTTGTTTCTGTTTTTACGAAGAAAAATGCCGGTCATGTTTTATGGCCTTTATGTCGTAGTCCCAAAATTTACGCTTGCCCAATTACCGTTCAAAGAACTTTGTAAGCACATGTTCAGGGTGGCCATACCACGTGGTTTATGACGTCATTTTTTGTGAGTACAAAAGATTCATTTGTTTAAAAAGCCTTGGATGTATTTTGTTAGTTTACCAAATTGTGTTTTCTTGCCTTAATACCAGAAAATGATGTCACAAACCACGTGGTATGGCCACATCAATGTTTAAAAAGTAGAAAGGACTGCGCAAGCCTGACTTGTATAGCCCCGCCTCCGACTTGGTACGTTACGCCTACTTTAAAACTTTTCAGAATTTTTGGCGAACAATATTTATTCACTGATAAATGTTCGACCAATATATTTAGCAAAGTAACCGTTAAAAACAACTCAACATTATGAGAATTAAGGTTCGAAAATTTTGAAAAATACTGCACTCTCATTGGCTCAAAAATAATTTCAACCATTATATAATAGTAATGATCTTTCATTATTTTGTTTTCAGCAATAAAGTCTTGATGTTAGATACATGTAGTCTTAAAGAAAGAAATATTTCATGAGGCTATTTCTGCCATGATTATGGTTCATTCTTATTGTAATAAGATAATGTGTCCCAAATTTTTCATTCATTGTAGGCAGATTTAATTTGCACAGATGATCAGGCATGATCATCTAGATGATTGCCTGATCATCTAGATGATTGCCTGATCATCTAGATGATCACAAAGAAAGGAGTATATTCTTTGACAGATAACACTAGAATTGTGGCCATTTGTTATTTTTAGTAACTTATGTATTTAAAACAGATTGAGTTTTGTTTTTCAGATTAAGCTCTACCTTCTCTCTTTCAGAATGAATGTGGAGAGTTTAATATTTGGTCATTTTAAACAACTGGTCATCTTGCTTCTTGTACTGACGGTCATCCTGCAGGCTTATCATGGCATGATCCTACACTGGCAGAGACAGACCCAGGGGTCAGGAGCTGAAAACCACGTAGCAAACCTGAGGTCAATACAGAGAACATCAAATACAGAGAAGCTGTTAATGATGAAAATGCTGGAACAAGTGAAAGATGCTCATGTAATGGACACCAGTGGATCTTACATGATAGCACCAAATATTGTTACACCAGACACATTGGATCTGAATGAAACATTGACTGTTTGCACACAAAGTACTTCAAATCACTTACACTATTTGGTACACATGACACAACTGTGGCAAGGGCCTGTGTCCATAGCAGTGTTTACACACGGTTTGGATGTATCATTAGCTCTGTATGCAATCGCTTGTCTGCACAAATGTTATGAACAAGTGAGAAAGCAAGTGTCCTTCCATTTGATGTACCCACTGACACATCCACCTAATATCAGTAAGTTTGTCCCAATGGAAATTAACTGCCACAGTATGAACTCTCTCATTTCAAAGCACAATAGAACCAACTATGAATCAAATATTCCATATCCTCATAATGTATTACGTAACACTGCTGTAAGTTACTCAGACACACCGTATGTACTGGTGCTTGATGTTGACATGTTACCTTCTAGTGATCTCAGAAAACAGTTCTCACAATTCATTCACAGACGAGGACAGCACGCTAATAGAGAGGAGCAGAAAATAGTGTATGTTCTTCCAGCATTCGAATCTCAAAATGATCTCAAAGAATTGACGAAAGAATCTCTACTCAAACAATGGGAGATGAGTAAAGTGCAAACATTTTATGTCAATGTGTGTAAGAAGTGTCAAAGAACAACAGACTATGAGAGGTGGATGGATTTACCACGGTTGCCGTTCCTGGATGTCGGATATATTATTGAGTGGGAGGATCCCTGGGAACCATTCTACATTGCC
The DNA here is from genome assembly GCA_038501625.1 of Corbicula japonica. Classification (NCBI taxonomy): domain Eukaryota; kingdom Metazoa; phylum Mollusca; class Bivalvia; order Venerida; family Cyrenidae; genus Corbicula; species Corbicula japonica. The sequence continues at coordinate 84,996 of JAZAYU010000025.1, forward strand.
GACAGACTCAAACTACCACTGTATGATGGAAGGTTTAAGCAGTACGGCTTTAACAGGATTAGCCAGGTGATGATAACACTTTTTTTATTTTGTGCTGATACTCATTCTCATTTTCCATGAATGTTTGCCCAATATACAGGAATTTCAACAACTTTCGAAAATCATGGGTCATTTTCGAAGGGTCATAGTCAGATGATCACAAATCACAATTTTCTATTCAGTGAACTTTTACTACTTGTGAAATTGCTTTTACTTCATTTTTGTGTCGCCTTTTCGAAGAAACGGCGATACATAGGGATCGCTTTGTCCGTCTGTCTGTCTGTCTGTCCGTCCGCAAAAACTTAACGTTGGCTATAACTTTGCCATTTCTTAATATTTCTTTTTCAAACTTTCAAATTATATTGCTTATGACAACACGCTCGAGATGATGCCAAATTCTCAAGGTCAAGGTCACATTTGATGGAGTTATGCCCCTTTTTGTACTTGGATTTTTATACGAAAACTTAACGTTGGCTATAATTTTGTCATTTCGTAATATTTTTTCATCAAACTTTCAAATTATATTGCTTATGACAAACGCTCGAGATGATGCCAAATTCTCAAGGTCAAGGTCACATTTGATGGAGTTATGCCCCTTTTTGTACTTGGATTTTTACATAAAACTTAACGTTGGCTATAACTTTGTCATTTCTTAATATTTTTACATCAAAATTTCAAATTATATTGCTTATGACAACATGCTCATGATGATGCCACATTCTTTGATGGAGTTATGCCCCTTTTTGTACTTGCATTTTTATTCCGACATAACACCAGAGGGCGACACAAGTGTTCAACTGAACACCCATCTAGTTATATATTTTTTTCAAGGGCCAAATATACATGAAATGCAGTATTCAAACATGACTGCCAAGATTCCCTATAAGCAATATATGGAAGCGATGGTAATTAAATCCAAGACATATCACTGTTTTTCCTCCTTACATCATGCATCATTTTTAAAGTCATAAACTGCTGACAAACATACTCAGCAAAGCAGTACAGTTATTTTTAAAACTATAAAGCATGTGATATTATCACAGGATTTATCACAGAACACCTTTAACTGGTTATTTATTGTTTCATAAATCACAATATTTACTTTTTTTCTTGAAAAAATTGACCACTTTTCCTAAATTTTCTGATCATAATGACCCAAAATTCGGAATTATGTGGGGTCAAAAGTGGAAATATTCAAATCTGCTTGCATCAAAATGCAGACAGTAAATTAAAATGTGTCTTACCAGCCTTATTTTAAATGATTTTATTGAAAGCAGTTACTCTGCAGAATCTTCAGCTATTATATTGTACAACCTCTAGATTTTTGCGTGTTTTTCAGGTCTGTGAGCTGCACATTGCAGGCTTCCAGTTTGCTGTACTGAATAATGCTTTTGTTGTGCATAGAGGATTCAAAAATGCCGAACAGTTCCATGCTCAGAAAGATGCTGAAAACAGTCAGAACCGTGAACTATTTCGTTCTTACAAGGAAGAATTAAAGGAAAGGTATCCAGAATCAAAAAGAATGTGCTGATTAGGCTAAAATCAGGTTTTAAGAATTAAATAGTGCTTCAACTAGGCATGTGAATTAGAAAGCTCTTACACATTTTATCAAGAGTGCTTAAGGTGACAGTTTGATGGTATAAAGTTCCCCAAACATGACAGTTTTAAGTGATTTTCTACAGCCTGAGCAAACTTAGGAGGAATTATGTAAAGTTTATGAACTTCATAGAACAGGAAGTGTCTCTACAGTATTTTTGTAAAAAAAAAAAAATATAACATTTTTGTAGATTGGAGATTATTTTATTTTGGTTTTGTTGTTTTAGCATAAATCTTGCCCAGATTTAACATTGTTTTTACATGATTTTTTAACATAATTGTCTTGCATACTGTAGTATTTACAAGAACTTGAGGCTATGGAAAGTTGATAGTGATATACATTCCCATTACAGACGGTGAACAGTTAATCTTAGACAGACAAATTGTAAAATGGCTGCAAGCTATGAAACTACAACTATATTATTAACACATTTTATTGGATTATAACCAAATTTGCTCTTAATATTTGTGTTGATGATACCGCAGATTACATGGTTCTATCCTGCTGTGCAGTGTAGGTCCCTAATGATACCTCAGATTACATGGTTCTGTCCTGCTGTGCAGTGTAGGTCCCTGATGATACCTCAGATTACATGGTTTTGTCCTGCTGTGCAGTGTAGGTCCCTGATGATACCTCAGATTACATGGTTCTGTCCTGCTGTGCAGTGTAGGTCCCTGAGCTTACAGTTGAAAGACCCTTGTTGATGCAATAGAAGATCTAACTCTTTTATCTGAACAGGTTAAAAACAGTTAGTCTTGATATTTGGGTTTAGCTCCACAGCACATCATGGTCCCAGAGCTAAAAACAAAAAAACTAGATGGGTGCCCTTGACCTATAGAATTTGGCATCATCACAAGCATGTTGTCAAAAGCAATGTAATTTGAAAATTTGATGAAGAAATGTTGAGAAATGGCAAAGTTATAGCCAACATTAAGTTTCGTGTCAGAATCCAAGTACAAAAAGGGGCATAATTCCAAGAAATATTAAGAAATTGCAAAGTTATAGCCAACATTTTTGTGAAGGACAGAACTGGGGAACGGCCAAACAGATTGACTAAGTGATTCCTATGGAGCGCCTTTTCTTTGAAATAGAGACACTAATAAAAAACAAACAGATAAATGCTAAATTAATGAGGCCACATTATACCTGCATGCATAGAAGTTTTATAAACAAGTCTACAACTAGAGATCCCCATCAAGTATCTATAGCTGAATGATTTAGAGCCAAGAGACATAGGGCCTATTTATTAAATTTATAAAGACTGATTATATTTCTTTTCTTTAACCCTGTTGGATAACATACTATTGTTTCATTTCCTATGGATAAAAATATTGTTCCTTTTGGGGATTTTAAAAATTGTCAGTGAAAAATCAATATCCTGAAAAGTCTGGGAAAAATAATGTTGAAGGGCAAAACATACATTTTATTTTATTAGCAATTGCAGTCTTATTTTAATATTAAGATTGAAAATTTCTATTACCAGTATGAAATATTTTTACTTTATAATTGAGTAATATAATAAAAGTTCTATTATTATAAATAAAAATATGTATAGACTGAAGTATTTATATTTATAATACTTGTATATTGTAAACAGACCTGTACTTTGTGTTATGTTTCTTTTTTGTTTCTTTTTAGAACATGTAGAAACCAGGTATGAGGATTCTGTCCGAGCATTTTTTTTAAATGTTTTTTTCTGGCCCACTGTGCAGACTTTGTTATATTTCTTTACTCTGCATTTGATGATTATTCTAGCCAAAAGTGTATAATGGATACTAAATCTTCAGTTGAGATAATCTCTTGCTTTTTATTATGTTGATTTTCATTCAAGTTTATGTATGTTTTGTGATATTTTGTTTCCTTAGCACTAGTCAACATATAGATGAAAAGAAACTTTGAAATTACTGAACACAACACATATGAAATAAATTGCAGGTTTTGATTTAGCCTGTTCTTGGGCATTAATGGAAATGCATATTACACCCCACACCACCTAACCCAGGGTTGAGCACACCTCATTGTGTATTTACACTAGTGTACTGCACAAATTTCAATCCATCCCAAATTATAATGTGCAAAACGGTGAACATGGAACCTTCAGTGCTGTATTTTTAGATTAATACCATTCCATGATCAGCAGTGTATGGTCCCAAGAACAAAGGAAGGGTTCACTTAAATCAAGAAAACAAAAGGCAGATCTAAATAGATTCAACAGAATCTGTCAGGATAGAATTTTGATAGGAGATTGAGAATATAAATCTTGCGCGTATCACAGCGAACACCACTGGCAAAAATAAAAAAAGCAGGAGGTATATTCTTGGGGTGATTGAACACTATCCAAAGATATACTGATTGAGATATTAAAACCACCAATATAAAAACAGGGTAAAGATATTGAAACAAAAGTAGTTTTTAGAGTACTTTTAAGGATCCACAGCCTTCATAGGACGTAACTGACAAACACACTGATTGAAAGTACAGGGAGACCTTTAATAGCCAACACACGGCTACAGTATATGCCAATTATTTGCCTATTATGGATTACATTGTTTGCTAATTATACCCCCGCTTCGAAGAAGAGGGGGGTATACTGTTTTACCCTTGTCCGTGCGTGGGTGCGTGCGTGCGTCCGTCCGTTACAAAATTTCCGTCGCAGTTTTCTCAGCAACTATAACATGTAGCAGCCTGATATTTTGCATATTGCTTTATCCTAGAGTCCCATGCGGTGTAAAACAATTTCATGCTCCTTGCTCATCTACTTCCTGTTTGCCGCATATTTTTAGATTTTGTTACTATGAAGGTGCATTACATCAACCAAAAGGCATGTTAATTTTCCATCGCAGTTTTCTAAGCAACTATAACATGCAGCAGCCTGATATTATGCATATTGCTTTATCCTATAGTCCCATATGGTGTAAAGCAATTTCATGCTCCTTGCTCATCTACTTCCTGTTTGCCGAATATTTTAGGTTTTGTTACTATAAAGGTGCATTACATCAACCAAAGGGCATGTTAATTTTCCGTCACAGTTTTCCCGCTTCGAAGAAGAGGGGGGTATACTGTTTTACCCTTGTCCGTGCGTGCGTGCGTCCGTCCGTTACAAAATTTCCGTCGCAGTTTTCTCAGCAACTATAACATGTAGCAGCCTGATATTTTGCATATTGCTTTATCCTAGAGTCCCATGCGGTGTAAAACAATTTCATGCTCCTTGCTCATCTACTTCCTGTTTGCCGCATATTTTTAGATTTTGTAACTATGAAGGTGCATTACATCAACCAAAAGGCATGTTAATTTTCCGTCGCAGTTTTCTAAGCAACTATAACATGCAGCAGCCTGATATTATGCATATTGCTTTATCCTTTAGTCCCATATGGTGTAAAGCAATTTCATGCTCCTTGCTCATCTACTTCCTGTTTGCCGAATATTTTAGGTTTTGTTACTATAAAGGTGCATTACATCAACCAAAGGGCATGTTAATTTTCCGTCACAGTTTTCTAAGCAACTATAACATTCAGCAGCCTGATATTTTGCATAATGCTTTATCCTATAGTCCCATGCGGTGTAAAGCAATTTCATGCTCCTTGCTCATCTACTTCCTGTTTGCCGCATATTTTTAGATTTTGTTACTATGAAGGTGCATTACATCAACCAAAAGGCATGTTAATTTTCCGTCGCAGTTTTCTAAGCAACTATAACATGCAGCAGCCTGATATTATGCATAATGCTTTATCCTATAGTCCCATATGGTGTAAAGCGATTTTATGCTCCTTGCTCACCTACTTCCTGTTCGATGAATACTTAGATTTTTACACATAGTTGACATACATGCACAATTTCCGTTGCAGTTTTCTAAGCAACTATAACATGCAGCAGCCTGATATTTTGCATAATGCTTTATCCTATAGTTCCTAATAGTGTAAAGCGATTTTATGCTCCTTGCTCATCTACTTCCTGTTTACCTAATACTTAGATTTGTGCACATAGTTGACATACATGCACAATTTGTGTCGCAGTTTTCTAAGCAACTATAACATGCAGCAGCCTGATATTTTGCATAATTCTTTATCCTTTAGTCCCATATGGTGTAAAGCGATTTTATGCTCCTTGCTCATCTACTTTCTGTTTACCGAATACTTAGATTTGTGCACATAGTTGACATACATGCACAATTTCCGTTGTAGTTTTCTAAGCAACTGAAACATGCAGCAGCCTGATATTTTGCTTATTGGTCCCATATGGTGTAAAGTGATTTTATGCTCCTTGCTCATCTACTTCCTGTTTACCGAATACTTAGATTTGTGCACATACTTTACATACATGCACAATTTCCGTCGCAGTTTTCTAACCAACTATAACATGCAGCAGCCTGATATTTTGCATAATGCTTTATCCTACAGTCCCATATGGTGTAAAGCGATTTTATGCTCCTTGCTCATCTACTTCCTGTTTACCGAATACTTAGATTTGTGCACATACTTGACATACATGCACAATTTCCATTGTAGTTTTCTTAGCAACTGAAACATGCAGCAGCCTGATATTTTGCTTATTGCTTTATCATATATTCCCATATGGTGTAAAGCGATTTAATGCTCCTTGCTCACCTACTTCCTGTTTACCGAATACTTAGATTTTTATATATAGATGACATACATGCACAATTTGTGTCGCATTTTAAAAAGATGCGAACATTATTTCTGTATACTCTGACAAAGCCATATTGCGGGGGTATTAATCACCTTCAGTGATAGCTCTTGTTATCTTAGTAGTATTGATTAAATCATGATAGATTGGGATGCTTATTTTGGCCTATTTTATTTTTCACTGAACATATAACTACTGAACTTTGTGTTAGATGTATAAAGCAGGATTCAGTTGTTAAATAATGTAATACTACCAGTATATTGTTTAAAGTATAAAAAAAGAGAAGATTGAGTGGCTGTAGGGAAGGTGAGGACCATTTCAGTGTTGTAATATTGTTCAGTGAAAAACACGATTCTGTCAGGAAAATGTCAGCGAATTTTATTCATCTATGGTGCTGGCAACCCTGATTTTGCAGTGATGATATTATGTAATATATTTACATTTTGTTTTAAGATTTATAGTTAGCATTAAGGGATTGCCACACTCCTCCCAACTTTGTTCATTGATAAAAAGAAAATTATCAAAATCTCAATAACGGCAAAATGCCGTTAAACAAAACTTTGCACAAATGTATGTTATTAATGTATCTTTATTTTGCAGGTGGTAAGACACGTTAGAAAAGTCAAGGAAAATAGCGAGATCTGAAAATTCCCTAAATTTCTATTTACATAAATTCACAAAAACTAAACAACACAAAACATCATTTTAAATGCCCACATGAGTAATATGATACTGACAACAATTTATTGTGTCCTCGTGACTTACATATGTAAACTTTAGGAGATATTAGTAAAAGTGTGTTTGACCTTCATTGTTCTGGTCGCTTCCTGGTCGCGTAAACCGATGACAATCACTGATTTCTCTTTAAGTAGTTGAAATTTTTTTACAAAGTATACAACATTTTCTTGTCAGTATCATTGCGCTCACGTGGGAATTAATAATTATGTTTTGTATCGCTTAGTTATTGTGAATTTATGTAAATAGAATTTTAAGGAATTTTTAGGTCAATCTATTTTTCTTTACTTTTCTAACGAGTCCTACTGTATGCAAAATAAAGATTCAGTAGTAACATTCAATTGTGCAAAGTTTTATTGAACGGCATTTTGCCATTATTGAGATTTTGATAATTTTCTTTTTATCGATGAATAAAGTTGGGAGGAGTGTGGCAATCCCTTAAGCATGTGTGTAATTTGTTATCTCCGTTTCAGTTTTATTGACAATAAAATGGAAACGCCTGCATATATGTCTTACGCGACCAGGAAGCGACGAGGAAATTGAAGGTCAAACACACTTTTACTAATATCTCATAAAGTTTACATATGTAAGTCACGAGGACACAAGACGGCGTTGTTCAGTATATTATTACTCATGTAGGCATTTAAAATGATGTTTTATGTTATGTAGTTTTTGTGAATTTATGTAAATAGAAGTTGAGGGAATTTTTAGATCTCGTTATTTCTCTTTACTGATCTAACGAGCCTTACCATATGCAAAATAAAAATACATGTACATTACTACATTAGTAACACTCATGTGTGCAAAGTTTCATATAACGGCATTTTGCCGTTATTGAGATTTTACTAATTTTCTTTTTAGCGTATAATGTACTGGGGAGGAGTGTGGTAAGCCCTTAAATCCAATTTATTTATATGTACACAGTTTGAAGGTGGATGGCAACATCATAGAGGATGGTGTTGTTTTTTTCAAGATTTGCCTTGTGCTTGCTAAACAACCAACAAAGCAAAGGTAGGTTTTGGGATGCAAAAATAACATGATCATAAAAAAATGAAAATTTATTTTATCATCAACAAATAAAGCAATCCACTTAATTGAAAATATCTTGTAAAAAGGCAGCCTGCTACTCCATTTACAATCTCTGTTATACTACTCTAACTTACACAATGTTATCAACAAATTACACAAAATGCAGCAATACAAAATGCAACTTGACACTTTCCTCCATATATACGCATTTTTACACATGTGTGACCAGTGTAGATCCAGATCAGCCGGCACGTCCATGCCGACTGTTCAGGATCTGCACTGGTCGCATTTTGGTCAGAAATAACCGAACGAAACATAAAGCAAACAGTACAGATCCTGATCAGATGGCACAGATGTGCGGGCTGATCTGGATCTACACTGCCCATGCAATAAACGTGGAGGAAAGGGTTAATAGTCTTGAGTGAAGATGACTTTACCCTTGTGAAACTTCAAGAATATTGTTTACTTCACAATCATAAACTTTAATAGCCTATAAAAACCAGTTTTCAGGTCCAATGTAAAAGAAATGTTGAAAACCACTTTTTAAAAAATAAAATTTCAAAGGTCAGCCTTACGTTTTAAATTTCAAATTTCTGTTTACATGAAGTCATTTTCACAGGAAACACATATAAACGATACTAAAGATAAAGATGCTAGTTAAGTGTAGAAACCCCATTCATATGGGATCATAGTTACAGTCAATCTACAGCTGATCAAGGTGATCACTAAAACCAGAATTAATTATTTCTATAATCATTTACTCCATAAATACACCATGATTGCACAGGCGAAGAGTGTAAATCCAGATCAGCCGACATATCTGTGCAGTCTGATCAGGAATTATACTATTTGCTTTTTGATTCATTAGGTTTTTTCTGACCAAGGTGCAGATCCAGCTCATACAGCACGGAAACATCTGCAAAAGGCCTTTAATAGCTGTAAAGGGATAACTATTATTCTAATGTTTTCACACAAATATTAACAATGAGATGATTTAATATTTAGTCACCTGAACACATTTTTAGACTGATAAAACCCCAAGTCATTTCTAAGAAAGAAATTAATAAAACAACCTGCATAATTCTCCAATCTGGCAACAATAAGATCTAGTATCGAAACTAGCTAAAGCTATTTTAAGTTCGTCTAAATTAAACTGTATATAGTATAAACTGGTCAACACTATTTCACACAAAAATGGAAATATAGCACAATGGAAATATGATAAAATAACTATACAAAATAACAATAAATCACTCTGGGATATTGTACAGAACAGGCACTTGATTGCATAGACTACTGGGGAATCGTGTTATGAAATACAAACATCACAGGTATTGAAAACATTAAAGATTCAAAAGAATCTGTTTTCAAATAAAATTGTTAATTGCACTAATTATGACATTAAAACATGAATAAAATGATAAAAGTCTACTGAAGTGAACTGGTCCATAACTCGTTATAGGAAGTAACAAAATCATTATTTTTTGTGAGTATGAAGCATCAAATTATGTTTTTGACTGAAATTTTTCAATAAGTTCTTTGACCCAGCCCTTCATAATAACAAGGTTGTTGACATCCATGCTGAGTGTGTCCAAGCGTCCCATTGAGTAAGCTGGTTTCAGTTGTCCCTGGGCCCCTTCAGACTTGCAGTCCTCAGCAGACTTTGAATCAGGAAACACACTGGGAAATTTACTGTTAATATAATCATGTAATGCAGAAGCAGACATCTGTTTTTCCTCACTGGAAGCCCGACTAGAGCAGTGACTCTGGGTACGACTGGTTGCAGAACTTATACTGCAGCTGGTACTTGAGCTTTTACTTCGATATTCACTCATTGCCGCTAAACTTTCCATCCTTTGTCTGATGATAGCAGCGGGTTCTTTGTGCTTCACCTTCACTGCTGGAGCTACTTTAGCTTTATTCTTTTCTTCTAGTTGATGAACATAACTTTTAATGTTTATTTTAGAAGGTATTGGTAGTTCAGCTTGTGATGTTGTAGATGGAGTATCGAGGTCATCGCAGTACACAGCAGAGTCTCTAAACGGATCCTCGCTACCAAGAGCGACTGACAGTCTCTTCTCATAGAAATTATCACTTTCAAATGGTTTCTTTGCACTGTCGTCTGCTGCAGTTGGATCTTGGCTTGATCCATTTCTAGGAGAATCATCAGAAGAACTCGTATCTATGTCAACACTGTGAATAGAGAATGCCGAGTCAGACTGGGCTACAGTTAGATTCTTTAGAGATGGTGCTGCATGTTGGTAAAGCCTGGACTCAGACTGGGACTGAAGCTTGGAACAAGGTGCAGGCAAATGACTGAACCTGGAACCAGCCAGGTTAGAGGTGGAAAATCTCCCATAATGCAATCTTCTTGGTTCCTGGGGAAGTTTCTTGTCTGCTGTCTCACTTTCAGTTGTTCTAGGAAGAGAAAATGTTGCATAGTCATCCAAATCACTATTGGCCATTCTTGAACCTATTGCTTCACTCCCAGGTTCCATTTCTCGCAGCAGGGATGGGAGATCTGGCACATGTTGTTTCTGATTCCCATGTTTAAGCCGTAAACTAAAGTTGTGACTAAGCTTTAATGGATGATCTTCTTTGTTGTGTTGAGGACTTGAGGGATCGGAAACTTCACTGAAACGTGACATATTGGCATCAGATGTGGACATTTTCTTTCCTGTCAACTTAGAAGTAATACTGTGGATTTTGTGCTTGATTGAGTCCACAATACCTTCCTCTGATGATGCTTCTCCAGCACTGTCATACGATGATGCTGACCCAGTGGACAGACAGGAGTCACGATTTACATTCCTGTGCTCATGCTTCTTTTCAAAGCTTGGTATAGAGGTCGGGAACTTGCTGTTGTTAGAGCTCAAACTACCACTGGAGGATGTGGAATGCTTCAAATATCGTTCCATTTCTGCAACTAGTTTCTCACTTTCTTCAATATGACTTGCATTGTCCAGTATGTCAGCTGATGCTGCCCGATCCTCTGGATGCTGCTTTCGGAAATGAGAGCGTTTTGGCTCGGGAGAGGAAAATGACCTTGACAACTGGGAACGATCACGTGTATAGTTTTTCTCTGCAGAACTAGTGTCATCAAAGACTACATCTTTCAGTATGTCAGGGCTGCTGCATGTGTCACTGCTTGTATTGGTGGCTGACAAGGAGAAAGTACTGTCACCATTGCTTGTGTTTGCCTCCTTACTAAAACCATGGTATCCAGAATGCCCCATAGAACCATAGATTGGGGTGCTGTGGGAAGCTACAACATTCTGATGCTGTGGAGTCCTAGTTAAATCTCCAACCTGATGCTGGGAACTAGGGGGAGGTTCCATGGATCCCCTCGGAGGGGTACAGTACTTGTATTTTCTACTAAGGTCACCATCTGCTAGACCTGATACAGGTAGAGAGTTTCTGTTAGCATACACAATCCAGTCTAGGTTCTCCCCAGTGTCACTGGTATTTTCTCCACAGGTAAATGATTGTGCCCTATGATGACGAATGTCCCTGGCTTCTACACTTAACCTGCCCAATTGTCGGTGTGAAATTTTACTTAAAGATTTCTCAGTTGCTAATGGCACTGGTTTCTCGGGCATTCTCTCTGTATGCTTGTTATCTGATTGCTGCCTGACACTTTCTGACATTGTGTTGGACCTCTGTTTATTAGGCACCCACGGATCTTCTCGAAGGTGTGACAAGTCTGACATGGAGCCTTTAGTAAACCTCTCTGGACCAAGCTTGTTAAGTCGAGCCTGAGACTGCAGCAGATCGGCGGAATGTTTCAATGTGGAGCAAAATGGTTTGGGCTGGGTTAAACTTAAAGATTTTGGCATTCTTCCTGCTTCACTTATGTTTTCCTGAGATTTCTTAAAATTGGCAAAAGCATCATTAAAAGCAGTGACATGCTTTAGGTCCTTTGTTAAGGTATTTGGTCCATTTATTGTACTTCCTTCACCACCTTGTGAGGAGGACATAGGGTTTATTTTGTCTTTACTATATGAAAAGTATGGTTTAATGTCAATTCTCTTGGCATGATAAATGTTTGATTTAGGAATATGGTTGAGTGTAGGACTGTTGGGAGATTTTTCAGAATTCAGCCGAGCGGTCTTTGGGGAGCATAGTGGCTCAGTATTCAAAACCGGCATGCTTGCATAGCGCCCTCTTTTTGGTGAGCTCATTTCATTAAGATAACTTCCATTTAAATTCTGTGAAATCAATTTATCTTTGAAAAATCTCTCTCTTGCACTGAATGCATGGTCTTGCTTTGTTCCAGCACCATCAATATCATCCAGAGATTTTCTCACAGAAGACAAAATATTGTCTAGATTTGTCTGACTTCCTGTAACTTCAGTGAGAACTGAATCTACTTCCTGGTTTGGTTGTTTTAGAGCACCATCCAAAGAATCAAATTTGATTGGAGATACCAATGTAGCAATACGGAAACTTGGTGTTCGAATGGTTGAACCATCAGACCGAGACAGATTGTCCACTGATATACTGTCTGTGTTGGATTGTTCTTTGAAGTAAGAGTCCAGTTTACCACTATTTCTTCCTGAGTTTTGAAAGCTCTGACTGCGCTGTATGGAGACAGGACGTTTGACCGAGGTTGGCGACTGATTCTCCTGATCTTCTTGGAGGCTAACACCTTTATTCCGTCTGTAGTTGAACTGGTCCTGTAAACAACAGAGATCCTATTTGAAGATGGCTGATCCAACATATACATTTTTATAAAAATAATCTTAAGCTCATCTAGTCCACTACCACAAGACTTCAATTACAATGCAATGAAAATCTTTTTTCTAAATTTACAATGAACATGATTTAGAATCTGAATAACTACTTCCAATGTCTAGTTTTACTATTTAAACCTCATTTAAAAGCTAAACATTACTGCGTTTTTATTGTAATTTTATAGGAACAAGATCTGAGGTTATTGCAAGCACTTACAGCATCTGTGGTGGATTGTCGGGGTGTGGTTTTGGCATACATCATGCTCTCCAGAGGTTTAGGACTGGGTGTCTCAGCCTGTAATATCAACAGCAGTCACAGAAGCACATCAAACATTAAAGGAGATTCTACTATTAATTTAAAAAAAGAAAAGAATAAAAAACACTTTCTGCAGAATAAAACACTCTTAGACTTATAACCAATAAATGTCTGCAGTTCTGTTGTTTAAAATTTGGATTAGTGTATGGACAGTGCATATTTTTATCCATTAACTATTCTAACATCACGAAATTTATTTTTAAAAAAACCACAGAAAATGAAACATGAGAACAAGTCAGGAACGTACCCTAGATTTGCCCTGCTGCAGCTTCCTGTTTCTCTGCTTCAGCATATCTGCAATAAATACATCTGTATCTAAACACCTCTATTTAACACACTCAAGTACATGTACACTAGCAGTTGGCAAGATATAAAATTTGTCTGCAAATTCTATATTCGTTTTCCTGTAGTAAATCCATCTTGTCATAGTGTGTCTTGTTGAGTAATCATCTATAAATATTACCCACCCTTCACTTTCCATGACTGACTGGGGCCCATGATGCTTCATACTTTATCTTAACAACTGCATTAATTTAGATTTGGTTTTTATTTTCCATATTAATTAAAATTTCAACGGTTTTGTTACAGTTATGTATATGTAAAGTAGAAAAGACATACTTTGAGTGACATAACAAAGGTTCAATAATTCTTAAAAAACAAGTCCTTAATAAATATTAAAATTAAAAACTTCTTAGTTTGAAAACTCTGCAAAGAAAACAAGTTTGTTCTGAAAATTTAGTTATGTTCAGATGCTCATTTACAAGAGCCCTGCATAGAGTAGTCACATAACAGGAGGCTGACATATCATCATCAAGTCTTGACATTTGGCTTGTCATTTCATTAAATGAGGCAAGTTGTTCTTAAATGCTTTAGGCATAAACCCACCAGTGAACCGAAAAATACCTATAGGTACATCTGACTGCAACTGATTGATTTCAACAAGTGTGAGTGCATTACCCATGACATAAACTGTTTCTTAGTAGAATGGTAGATCAAGAATAAGAGTCAATATACCTGATATCAGACTTGGACCAGATTTTCTGCGGGTTCGGAGTCGTTTTTCCAAATAGTCTGGTGTAGAAACATGACTTTTACCAGAATCTGTACCTCTCTGAACCATGGCTAAAGAAAAGAATTAGAGAATTAACACTTTACAAGTGAGTTAGTGATTAGTTACTAGGCCTGCATTGGCAATACTCTACTTTAAAGTATATGGGAATCCAATCCGACACCGCTACACTGCCATACAACTAACATTAGCACTGTTTACTGATATTGAAAAGATATTCATTAATAAAAAAATTCAGACATTTCAGAAAAATAACATTTGCATTGATGAATCAATCAGGAGTTATCATTCTTGCCAGTAGAAATAGCTGAAAATCTGTGTTCATTAACTCCACTTTTTAAATTATTTTTATACTTCTAAGTCTTTTGAAAGTGGCAAATCTAACAGTCAATCTTGTTTCATGAAGTAGTTTTACTGATGCTTTATTATGATCCACTCTTATGGCAATGTCAATGTTGTTATGTTGTAGATAGACATAGGTTTTAGTGATTAATTTCAAAGAAAGTTGAGTAAATAAAATAATGTCTGTACGTTACATGTTAAATGATCAACAAAAAGGTCTGAGCATACCATCTTCCTCCTTGCTTTGACCAAGCTTCTCTATGATCAGATCCTTCACATTGTCCGGAATCTTGCTCGAAAAACTCTCCAACATCAGACGCTTGATTTCTTGGCACCATTTGCGCTTCTGATCCAGATTACGAGCCTGAAATGTATTGTATAGTCCCATCAAGTGGTGGCAACACCTTAATCAAATACTCACACAGCAAAGTCACTCTGTACAATAAACAACATGTCCATTTTTACTTAAAGTTGACAACAGAAACCCTGACTTGATTTGGCAAGCATTGTACAGAACCAAGTACCAGCAGCTGCTCTAACAATGCACATATATTTTTAATCACATTATAAACAGGATCAAGGTCAGGTTATCCTAAATACTGGATGTGTTTAGCTTATCAACCTTGGATACTTTGTCAGACTAAAAAAGAAGTTAACAAGAGCCTGTCTTAAATGCTTGAGAAGTACAAAAATGGACTAAATGAATTAAACTGCAACCTTTGCCAATTGTAGAATTTTGCTTAATCACAACCATGTTGTCATAAGAAATATAATTTAAAAGTTTGAAAAAGAAATGTTAAGAAATGGGAAAGTTACAGCCAATATTAATTTTTTGTGTACATAAAAGAGGCATAATCATTTCAAATGAGAACTTGGCCTAAAGAATTTGCCTAAATCACAACCAAGGTCATATTTCTGTAAATGTGACCTTGGCCTATCAATTTTGGTTAATCATGAGTTGTACTAATAAACAATATAATCTGAAAATGTGACAAAGAAATATTTTAACAAGAGGGCCATGATGCCCCTGAATCGCTCACCTGAGTATGAAACTCAAGTTATTAACCAGAAACTGAATTTTTATTTTTAGCAACAGTGACCTTGACCTTGATCACAGACACATGGGTAACAATTCCAATTTGTCTCTTGTTATAAGCTACCCATTTACCATGTTTGGAGTCATTATGCCAAAGCAAACTCGAGTTATTAAGTGGAAACTGAATTTCTATTTTTAGATACAGTGACCTTAACCTTGATCACAGACACCTGGGTAGCAATCCCAAGCTGCCTCTTGATATAAGCTACTCATACACCAAGTGTGGAGTCAAAAAACCAAAGCAAACTCAAGTTATTAAGTGGAAACTGAAAAAGAGGTAAAGGCGCGAAATGGAGTAGTCATGTTTTTTTGCTGAGCGTTGTCGATGGAAATAAAATGAAATTTCGAAATGGAATTTAAGTCTAAACGTGTTTTTTATATATCGAAGTTATCTGTGAACAAAATATTTAACTTTGGCTCATTATTGTTGTGAATAAAAGACATTTTACATCGAGAAACGTGTGAATAGAACTAGAAAGGATTAGCAGCCATGCGGTCAATGTGCTGACATTTGTGTTGAAAACTATTGCAGGCTGTCAACCAGGTCATCTCCAAAATATAGGAAAAATACAGGAATATTTTTGCAACAAATATAGGAATTTTTGTATGATTTTGAGGCAAAATATAGGAGTTTGGAACCGATAATAGTTTTATTTACTTGCACTTATACAAATGATTTTCACCTGTGCATTTACTGTTTCTACAATTATCAAGATCCAAAATGTCCACTGTAAAAATGATGGAAACCATTAACTTTAACACCAGCACCATCAAGCACATCACCAGCATCTGAATGACCATTCAAACAAGGGGGAAATGCAAAACATGCATTAACAAAGCCGGAATTTTCAGTTTTTGTTTGTCTTCTATGATATATAGTACTATACACAACATCGACCCATACACTCATAGTCATAATGCTTGGTGTAAAAATCTGGGTTACAATGTCCAAAAGGGTTCAGTCAAATATGACCCTAATGCCTTACTTTGGACAAACTCTATTGAAAACCTGTAGGCAACACATCATACAAAATTATATGCTTCACTACTCTAGAAGTTCCGGAATAAACGATTTTTAACATGATTCCATTTATTTATTTAATCTGCATGGAACAGTACTACAGTCAAATAAGTTAGTTAACCTTAATAAAAAGAATATTGCTACAAGTTTCAAGAGGAATTATAAAAACATATCAATTTATAACCATAACTGAACTTTAATTCAAACTGCCATTGAATTTCTATACAAACGCAATAATTTTCAAAAACCAAAGCCTTCTTGGGAATAGGACATTATAACTTAATTTATCCATTAAGTGGTTCAATAAACAAGAGGGCCATGATGGCCCTTTATCGCTCACCTGAGTACAACAAAGTTATTTTTAGTAACAGTGACCAAGACCCAGATGACCCATATTCGAACTCATCCGAGAAATCATTGGGACAAACATCCTGACCAAGTTTCATGACAATCGGAGCAAAAATGTGACTGCTAGAGTGTTAACAAGAAAATTCTATTTTTAGTAACAGTGACCTATTTTGGACCCAGATGACCCATATTCGAACTCGTCCAAGAAATCATTGGGACAAACATCCTGACCATGTTTCATGACATTCGAGGCAAAAATGTGACCACTAGAGTATTAACAAGAAAATTCTATTTTTAGTAACAGTGACCTAGTTTTTGGACCCATATTCGAACTCGTCCAAGAAATCATTGGGACAAACATCCCGACCAAGTTTCATGACAATCGGAGCAAAAATGTGATCACTAGAGTGTTAACAAGAAAATTCTATTTTTAGTAACAGTATCTTAGTTTTTAGACCCAGATGATCCATACTCGAACTTGTCCGAGAAATCATTGGGACAAACATCCTGACCAAGTTTCATGACAATCGGAGAAAAAATGTGACCGCTAGAGTGTTAACAAGAAAATTCTATTTTTAGTAACAGTGACCTAGTTTTTGGACCCAGATGACCTATATTCGAACTCGTCCGAGAAATCATTGGGACAAACATCCTGACCAAGTTTCATGACAATCAGAGCAAAAATGTGACTACTAGAGGGTTAACAAGAAAATTCTATTTTTAGTAACAGTGACCTAGTTTTTGGACCCAAATTACCCATTTTCAAACTCGTCCGAGGAAGCATTGGGACAAACATCCTGACCAAGTTTCATTACAATCGGAGCAAAAATGTGACCGCTAGAGTGTTAACAAGAAAATTCTATTTTTAGTAACAGTGACCTAGTTTTTGGACCCAGATGACCCATATTCGAATTCGTCTGAGAAATCATAAGGACAAACATCCTGACCAAGTTTCATGACAATCAGAGCAAAATTGTGACCGCTAGAGTGTTAACAAGATAATTCTATTTTTAGCAACAGTGACCTAGTTTTTGGACCTAGATGACACATATTCGAACTTGTCCGAGAAGTCATTGGGACAAACATCCTGACCAAGTTTCATGACAATCGGAGTAAAAATGTGACCGCTAGAGTGTTAACAAGAAAATTCTATTTTTAGTAAAAGTGACCTAGCTTTTGGACCCAGTTGACCCATATTCGAACTCGTCTGAGAAATCAATGGGACAAACATCCTGACCAAGTTTCATGACGATCGGAGCAAAAATGTGACCGCTAGAGTGTTAACAAGATAATTCTATTTTTAGTAACAGTGACCTAGTTTTTGGACCCAGAAGACCCATATTCGAACTCGTCCAAGAAATCATTAGGACAAACATCCTGACCAAGTTTCATGACAATGGGAGCAAAAATGTGACCGCTAGAGTGTTAACAAGATAATTCTATTTTTAGTAACAGTGACCTAGTTTTTGGACCCAGATGACCCACATTCGAACTCGTCCGAGAAATCATAGGGACAAACACCCTGACCAAGTTTCATGACAATCGGAGCAAAAATGTGACCGCTAGAGTGTTAACAAGAAAATTCTATTTTTAGTAACAGTGACCTAGTTTTTGGACCCAGATGACCCATGCTCGAACTCGTTTGAGAAATCATTGGGACAAACATCCTGACCAAGTTTCATGACAATCGGATCAAAAATGTGACCGCTAGAGTGTTAACAAGAAAATTCTATTTTTAGTAACAGTGACCTAGTTTTTGGACCCAGATGACCCATATTCGAACTCGTCCGAGAAATCATTGGGACAAACATCCTGACCATGTTTCATGACAATCGGAGCAAAAATGTGACCCCTAGAGTGTTAACGAACTAAGTGTGGACGGACGACGGATGACGTCCGACGGACATTCATCGAGCCAGCTCAGGTGAGCTAAAAAACACAATAATTTTAGGAAACTATGCAAATATTTTGAAGATTATCCTAATAAAAACATTTTAAAGTTATCTCAATTTATTGAACAAATAGTTGTTGAAAATTTTTAAACAATATTGTTTATTACCTCCCTTTATTTGACTTTGTCTTTTGAATCGTATTGTTTTTGTAAAGACACCTTCTTTTGCATACACTTTTTTCCAACAGAGTTCGATAACATTCTTTTCAAACTGGAAAACTGGACACAAAAGTCAGCTTAAAAATTCTTGTTCACAGTCAAGCAAGGGGTCCATCTTGACATTTTAAACGACCATATACACTATACCAAATAGACATGTGTCACGGATAACGGAGGACGAGGTTAGATAAAGGAAAACAATAAAAACCAGGGGGTTGTTTCAAACAAATTTGTATAAAATAAAACAAGGCCAAGCAAAATCAAAGTTTTGTTATTAATTTATTACAATATTTATTCAATTGCGATTCTTCCGAACTAGAAATTCAACTAGAATATTTTGACATTTAAGTTATCATAATTAATGATTAATATACAGGTTAGACTGTATTTCTTAAATTCTCTTAACAATCGTTAAGACCTCCTCCGTCCCCTCGCCCGATCTTGTGGATCTGCTGCCAAATATGTTGCTCCAGTCTGTTGGCGTGATCAATGCGATTCACGTGACACGTCTCTAACGCTCGCACTTTTCTAACTGATTACTAAAACATATACATGTATTTGTATATATAATATATAAATGCATTTAAATTGTTTTTAAGCTTTTACATGTGCTAAGGTCTGTGGTATGGTGCATATAAGCGCATTAACGTAAGAATGCTAACAGTTTCCTCCGTTCTCGGCACATGTTAAAATAAAAACAAGTGTTCGAAAAGTTATCGATAAACTATTTTGTTTATTAAATTTAGTTACTTTTGAGTGCTAGATTAATAAAACATTAAGAAAACTGGTAAATTCATTTCAAGGAAGTGCCAATCAAAGGTTTCATTCAAAAAACTTCTTAAATATTAAGCGAAATACAATACCTTATTACACCATTAAAGGTGTTTCCGGAGTCTTTGCCATCATGGTGCAGAGTTTAGCAGAAAACCTGCCCCGCAGAGTTTAGCGAACAGCCTGTCTCGCAGATTTTAGCGGACAACCTGTCCCGCAGAGTTTAGCGGACAACCTGTTCCGCAGAGTTTAGCGGACAACCTGTCCTGCAGATTTTAGCGGAAAACCTGCCCCGCAGAGTTTAGCGGATAACCTTCCCCGCAGAGTTTAGCGAACAACCTGCCCCACAGAGTTTAACGGACAACCTGTCTACCAGAGTTTAGCGGACAACCTGCCCCGTAAAGTTTAGCGGACAACCTGTCGCACAGAGTTAAGCGGACAACATGTCCAGCAGTGTTTAGCTGAAAACCTGTCCCGCAGAGTTTAGCAGACAACCTGTCCCCATGCTGCCTAACAGTGCTGGGTCTGTTCAGTTTTCTGGTAATTTTATTTAAATGGTTGTTGTTTGCCATGATTTCATTGTTGACGTTGCACCACCTCGTTGGATGAGCAATTAACACCCGAGGCATAGAAATAACCTCTTCGTCACTTATTTACTGCTCTGCTTTTTTTCTTTGTAAAATTGTTAACAAAACACAAAAAATTTTATTTACTCTGCTACCAGCACGATTTTTTACGCAAAAATCGCATTCGTAAATGTAACAATGAAATAAATAAATATATTTGCTTAGCCTATATACTTATAATTAATTCACAGACCACTGAAACACCAGTTGTAAGGTAAAATTCAACGTTAATTTAACAGATATATTGCAAATAAGCAAGGTGAATGCTTTCTCAGACCATTAGTGTTTGTTCAAAACGTGTCTGCTGTCGAAAACAAAAAGAACTTATTCTGGAATGAAGTGAGATTATTTAATACATGTATACCAAGCATATCTGGTGTTTTTGTAGAGGTTTGCAATTTTGATATTTTCCCTGTATAAACCTCATTTCCCGCTATCGTTTCTCGTTGTCCGTTTCTCGTGACACATGTCTATTATAAGCTCTCTAGTCCTTGCAGTTGGTGAATAAAATTTAATTATCTTTAACATTTTTTTTTTGCATTTGGTTGCAACTGCAACAAGAATTCTGCATAGAAGTGAAAATTAGTTTTGTTAGGTAAGCCTTAATACACAGAAACCTTCTACAAAGTTATTAGAGAATCAGATTAAAACTTAAGTAAATGCCACCTGCCAAGTTTTCACCAATCTAAAGTTGAGTTTTGTTCTAGAAATAAAAAGAAGAAAGCAAAAGCAGTATCAAAGCAATATCAACTCTCTTCATTAATCGGCAAAACAAATACTAAAAAATAAAGGAATATACATAAAAATATAGGAGAAATATAGGAATATAGGAGGCTTTTCAGAATATAGGATTCTGATCCAAAATATAGGAAAAATATAGGAATATAGGAATCGGTTGACAGCCTGCTATTGAATACACACATACTGACCAATGTTTAGTGTTTATTGTAGCTGAATTAACTAATATTACGCCACAAATCTGAAACTGAAAATTTGTGGAATTCAAAAACTTTGTGAAATTTGTGAATTTAAAGCTGAGAATGTCTAAGCTTTCTTGTTGTTGTTATCTACTCGTGTAAGAAGTGGACAGATTCGGACAAATTTGGCGCCTAAGTAATATTACGATTTACGTTTAACTCGTTTGAATTGGCCTACGAATTTCTTGCACTGGCACTGGCAATGTCGCACGTCACAATGTCGCAAGAAAGCACCCCAAAGAACCAGTCTGGGAAGAAAGGTCGCAACTCTAAACGGAAGGAACAAGAAAGCTCATCAAACGTGTCACCAACTCTTAAAAGCCAAAACTCGTTACCAGACATTCATAGTCTAGAATCGTCTACAGTTTCAACAAATGAAACGATTCTTCAAGCGTTTCACGATTTTTTAAAAGAGCTCACCCCAATATTCTCATCTCTCATTGAAAAATCCATGGAAGGGGCTATCGCACGCTACGAAAAGTCTATAGTTGAGCCTCTGCTCGAAAGTAACAACAAACTGTTGAACACAATAAAACGTCAAGAGGAGGTGATTATCAAACAATCTGTGTTAATCGAAAACCAGTCAAAAACCATTAGTGCCAATTCCGAACGCATACAGATTCTCGAAAACGACCTCAACGATCTTCAGCAATACAGTCGCCGAAAATCCGTTCGAATCAACAATCTACCTGTGCCTGAGGAGATCACGACGGAATGTGACTTAGCTCACCATATTGCATCATTCATTAACACCAACATACTTAATCCTAAACCCAAATCTGGTAACACCGGATCTGCTTCCATATCTACTGATGACGTCATTACGGAAAGTGATACTTCATTAAAAGTTCCCTTAGACGTAGACACTGCATCCACAGAAGGATCTATTTAGGATGAAGTCAGTTCAAGCAAATTCATTCTCAAGTCATCCGACATTGAAACGTGTCATCCTGTAGGTCTATCCAAAAAGCAACTCATTGTAAAGTTCATGACACCATCTGTGAAACATCGATTTATGGCAGGTAAACAGAACCTAAAAGGTAACCCTTACAAGATTTTCATTACAGAAGATCTCACGAAATTTAACTACAATCTAGTGAAGAAATTGATGTCAGCTAAATCTTCAAACTCTTACTGGACATATAATGGCAACGTGTTCGCAAAGTCGTCAGCCACGCAACGTCCTAAACGCGTAATATGCCAACGTGACATTGATTCACTTACTGGAATGGTACCAGATATGTCCGGCGAAGACGGCAGTTTTTAGTCAATACTAAAACTGTATTAATTAGGCCGAACGATAAACCATGGTTTGATTCTACAATTCGTAAGTTCATGAAATTAAAAGACAAACAACGTAAAAAAGCACAAATTACAAAACTCGAGTCAGACTGGTCACAATATAAAAAACTAGGAAACAAAGTAAATAATCTCAAATCACACACGAAAGAAATATTTTTCTCGTCAATTGATGAGACTCTGGCTGACACGAAACAAACAAATCCTAAAAAATATTGGAAACTATTGAAATATTACGTAAAAAGTAACAAGAATAGTGAAATAATTCCACCTTTAATTACAAATATTCCGAATGGTCAAGATCAATACGCATTTACAGACAGTGAAAAAGCAAATACTTTAAACGATTATTCTGTATCAATTTCAAATATTGACGATTCTTCCGCAAATCTACCCGAATTTAGCCCTAAAACTTTGGCCTCCCTTTCTACTTTAAATATATCTGAGTTAGAAATTTGTGACATTTTATCAAATCTTCAAACAAAAAAGACGAACGGTGAGGATGGCATTAGTAATAAAATGTTAAAAGAAACGTGTAAATCCATTTGTAAACCATTATGTATTTTGTTTAATAGATCAATCCAACTTGGTATATTCCCTTATATATGGAAAAAAGCTCTTGTAATTCCACTTTTTAAAAAAGGTGACAACAATACTCCTTCTAACTACCGTCCAATTTCCCTCTTAAGTTGCGTTGCTAAAGTTATGGAACGCGTTGTGTACAAACATTTATACAACTTTTTGAACATCAACAACATACTCTACAAAAACCAAAGTGGCTTTAGACCCAACCACTCTACTGTATACCAACTCATTGAGTTATATAACCAAATTTGTTACTCTCTAGACAATAGATTAGTATCCGCCATTATTTTTTGTGACATATCTAAGGCATTTGACAGAGTTTGGCACAAAGCCTTGTTATTTAAATTGCGTCAAAATGGTATAAACGGTCATTTACTTAGATGGATAGAGAACTATCTTTCCGACCGGTCTCAAAAGGTTATTGTAGGTCAAAGTGTATCTTCTATCAAAGCTATAAAAGCGGGGGTTCCTCAAGGCTCTATACTAGGCCCTCTTTTCTTTTTAGTTTACGTGAACGACATAGTCGATAATTTATTAAGTATTGCCCGCTTATTTGCTGACGACAAATCATTTGCTCAAACAACGTCTAACGTCGCAGACCTAGAAGGAATTTTGAACCATGATTTACACTATATATTAGCTTGGCTGAAACAATGGTTAGTTAAATTTAACCCAGACAAAACGGAGGTGCTATTCATAGCAAATTCAAAAACAGCAGTTCCACCCAAACTCATATTAAACAATGTTGAATTGAATTTTACTCACCACCATAAACACTTAGGTGTTACCTTAAGCGACGATGGCAAATGGCACGAACACATAAACAATATTATTAATTCATGTTCAAAAGTTTTAGGTTTAATGTGAGCCCTTAAATTCAAAATGAACAGAAAAACATTAAATCAAATATATATTTCATATTTAAGACCAATTTTAGAATATGCTTCTGCGGTTTGGGACGGGTGTTCAGAATTTGAAAAAACAAAATTAGAAAGAATACAGTACGAAGCCGCTAGAATCGTAACTGGACTTACAAGATCTGTCTCAATTAACAATCTTATACACGAAATTGGATGGATGTCACTTGATGATAGACGTAAAATGCAAAAACTTTGTATAATGTTCAAACTTAACCAGGGCTTGCTCCCTGAAGAATTTTCTAATATATTTCCTGACTTCGTAAGAAATGTAAGCCACTACAATTTGAGAAACATTGAAAACTTCAGTTCTGTTGCAAGGAGAACCAGCCTATTTGCAAAATCGTTTGTACCGTCTGCAACTGAATTGTGGAATTCCTTACCAGTTGACATTAAATCTTGTTCTACTATTTCAACTTTTAAACTAAAACTAAAAAACTTGTACTTAAGTCCTAGTAGTATTCCAGAGTATTTTGTTTCTGGGAAACGTATGCAAAGTGTATTACATGCTAGAATTAGGAATAATTGCAGCAACTTAAATAGTGACCTATATAATAATCATTTAACTGACAATCCGACATGCAGCTGCAACAATGGTATTGAGGATGCAAATCACTTTTTTCTTATATGTTCAAATTATAATGTCCAAAGATTTCTTTTGCTACGAGTTCTTCAAAATTTCGATGTTAATATTGATCTTTTACTATTTGGAAACAGATCACTAACAACTGCTGATAATCAATTAATATTTAAATGTGTCCATCATTTTATTAAAGACACAAAAAGATTTTAAGCAGCGTGCTCATGTATAAAATGTCTAGATTTACTATGAAAGGTTCCAACAATGTTTGTCCACCACAATTGATATGCGTAGTTCCACCCATGTGTTATCACAGCTAAACAATTATTTTGATAATTCTGTGCCTTTTCAAATGTTATTTATCAAATTGTATGGTGAGGGCCGTCATTAACGTGAGTTCTGCACTTGGGGCCCAAACCTATTGCAAATATGTATGTTATCACATTACATATGAAATGGCAATAAAATATGTTTAAATCAACTGAATTTCTATTTTTAGCAACAGTGACCTTGACCTTGATCACAGACATAGGTAGCATTCCCAAGCTGCCCCTTAATTTAAGCTACCCATACACCATGTTTGGAGTCAATTTGCCAAAGCAAACTCAAGCAAATAAGTAAAAACTGAATTTCTATTTTTAGCAACAGTGACCTTGATCTCGATCACAGACACCTGGGTAGCAATCCCAAGCTGCCTCTAGATATAAGCTATCCATATACCAAGTTTGGAGTCAATAGCCCAAAGCAATCTCAAGTAATTAAGTAGAAACTGAATTTCTATTTTTAGTAACAGTGACCTTGACCTTAATCACAGACACCTGGGTAACAACCCCAAGCTGCCTTTTGATATAAGCTACCAATACACCAAGTTTGGAGTCAATAGGCCAAAGCAAACTCAAGTTATTAAGCAGAAACTGAATTTCTATTTTTAGCAACAGTGACCTTGACCTTGATCACAGACACCTGGGTAGCAACCCCAAGCTGCCTTTTGATATAAGCTACCCATATGCCAAGTTTGGAGTCAATAGGCCTAAGCAAACGCAAGTAATTGAGCAAAGACTGAATATCTATTTTTAGCAACAGTGACCTTGACCTTGATCACAGACACCCGGTTAGCAACCCCAAGCAGCCTTTTGATATAAGCTACCCATACACCAAGTTTTAAGTCAATAGGCCTAAGTAACCTCAAGTAATTGAGCAAAGACTAAATTTCTATTTTTAGCACCAGTGACCTTGACCTTGACCCTGTGGTCATGATTTGAACAACTTTTGTAGACATCAGTGCCAGGATTCTTCAGGACAAATTTGGTTAAAATCCATCAAGTGGTTTCAGAGGAGATGTTGTTTAAAGAAAATTGTTGATGGATGCCGGACGCCGGACAAAGACCGGTCACAATAGCTCACCATGAGCCTAAGGCTCAGGTGAGCTAAAAAGGTAAAATTGTATTAAGTTTTTGTAACAGATCAACTAAATGACAGATGACCTCACCTTTTCTTTGACAGGGTCACAGAATAAAAGTAGGCAGAACTTTGCAATTATAAAGGGCTCCCAAGTACTTGAGAAAGCCATCAGGTTTATTTATATGTGTATTGAACATCATTCTTTGTTTTTGATGAAACAGCATCTGATTAAAAAAAATAGAATCTACTTACATGTATGGTGTGAGCAGCCCTGGGGTTGTTAATGGGGACTAGCTGGAAGTTTAGGGGCTCCCTGGGGATACTCTCCACCAACATCAGTATAGCACACTGTAACAATAATAAAACAATGTAACAAGAGGTGTTTGTCAAACACAAATGCCCCCCCTGACGTGCAAGTGATATCTATTAGCATTGAATTTAAATTTTTGGAAATTTAGAGACTTTTGTAAGCTTTAGCAATGAAGGGTACCAGTCATGAAAGCAATTTACAAGACGGTGGAACTCCTATATATCAATAACCAGGTCATCCAATGAGAGGATTACATTTACCTCGACAAACATAAGCGCGTGTAGATTAACCTAGTCTAACACAAAGGATTTTATTGTAATTTAAATCAAATATTTGCTATTGGCGGAGATATAGTAGCTCTAGTGTTATGTCAATTCCGGTAATGTGCAGGCTTTAGTGACCATCCATACGAAACCAAAGCATTTAATAAACACAAGTGAGTGATAATCAGTGCCTATTTATGACACGGCATATATTGAAATAGTTTAAAATTAATGTTATGGATCATTAATATATATCTTTACTTGAAATTGTCATGGGGAAAAATAATCACAATTTTACACTGAGAAGTATTTTATTTTATTATACAAATAAACATAAAAACGTTGTCTAGTTATTGATCGAACAAGGTTTTTTGTTGTCAAGGCCACCGTGACCTTGACCTTTGACCTACTGACCCCAAAACCAATAGGGGTCTTCTACTGGTCACGACCAACTTCCACACCAAATATGAGGTCTGTATCACAAAGCGTTGTCTAGTTATTGATCGGACAACGTTTTTGTATGCAAAGGCCACTGTGACCTTGACCTTTGACCTACTGATCCTAAAATCAATAGGGTTCTTCTATTGGTCATGACCAACCTCCACACCAAATATGAGGACTGTATCACAAAGCGTTGTCTAGTTATTGATCGGACAAGGTTTTTGTGGTCAAGGCCACTGTGACCTTGACCTTTGACCTACTGACCCCAAAATCAATAGGGGTCTTCTACTGGTCATGACCAACCTCCACACCAAATATGAGGACTGTATCACAAAGCGTTGTCTAGTTATTGATCGGACAAGGTTTTTGTGGTCAAGGCCACTGTGACCTTGACCTTTGACCTACTGACCCCAAAATCAATAGGGGTCTTCTACTGGTCATGACCAACCTCCACACCAAATATGAGGACTGTATCACAAAGCGTTGTCTAGTTATTGATCGGACAAGGTTTTTGTGGTCAAGGCCACTGTGACCTTGACCTTTGACCTACTGACCCCAAAATCAATAGGGGTCTTCTACTGGTCATGACCAACCTCCACACCAAATATAAGGACTGTATCACAAAGCGTTGTCTAGTTATTGATCGGACAAGATGTGGTCTACGGACCGACCGACATACCGACCGACATACCGACCGACCGACATGTGCAAAGCAATATAACCCCGCTTCTTCGAAGGGGGGGCATAATAATGATAGAACAATGTAACAATGATAGAACAATGTAACAATGATAGAACAATGTAACAATGATAGAACAATGTAACAATGATGGAACAATGTAGCAATGATAGAGCAATGTAACAATGATAGAACAATGTAACAATGATAGAACAATGTTCAGCAAAGCTTGACAGATCATAGTAAAGACACAAACACTATGGTTCCTCCCATCACATTTAAGCCTTTAATCAATCAACTTTATTGCATGGGTAACAGTGTAGATCCAGATCAGCCAGCACATCTGTGGCATCAGGTCAGGATCTACACTGTAGAGCATTCCATCTTCTTTACGTTTAGCAATGATCACACCTTTCTTATACTTACTGGTATATAGGCCTTACAGCTGAGCATTCCATCTTCTTTACGTTTAGCAATGATCACACCTTTCTCGAAAAGGAACATCTGACGTGAGGCCTTCACACCAAACATTCGAAATGAACCCTGCAAAGTCAACATGTATAATTTGGTGAGTCTTAACAATAATGTAAAACAAATGAAAACAAAATGCAGTTTCTTGTATGTTACTTATTGAAAATAAAACTCTGAAACATGTATTGTAGAGGCCTGAAGGAAGATCAGGAGTTCTGTGTTGGGCAGACCCATGCTGATTTCATTCAATGTTAAGCTTTTCTGAAGCTTGGTTCTATGATGTTTCCAACTGTGTACAAGACTGTTTCAGTAATTAAAAACAATGACCCTATGATTCCTACATGGCATCTACCAAAACAGTTCATTTGACTTTCCCCCTGCATAATAATTTAAAAAAACTGATTATTTACATCACTGCATTGGTTAAAATAGAATTTGGTGTTCCGCGGAACACATGTGTCGCCTGTCTGCAAAATGTTGAAATGTGGGCCTATGTTAAATCATATATGATAGAAAGATTTAATTCAAGTTGATTGCAATACTACACTAGAATTCGGTGTTCCACGGAACACACATGTCACCTCAATTGCATTCGCAAGGGGCTTAACTTAAAATGGTGAAACCTGAGTTATCATTCTTGTTCTCACCAATGGCTATTTGCATGCAGATGATATATTTTATTATATTCCAAGTATTAAGTAAAAAGGAAAAGCACTTTCAAATTTATAGGCAACATTACGTTTATGTTAAAGTTGCATTTGAAAGGGGCATAACTCATAAAATATTTAAACAGGAGTTATCATTCTTGTTGCCACCGATGGTTTTGTTCATGAAGATGATATATTCCGAGTATAAAATGAATAGAACAAGTACTTTTAAGTACATGCCACATCTTCATGTTAAAGTCTCCTTTGAAAGGGGCATAACTAAAACAAGAGGGCCATGATGGCCCTGAATCGCTCACCTGAGTATGAAACTCAAGTTATTAACCAGAAACTGAATTTTTATTTTTAGCAACAGTAACCTTGACTAGATCACAGACAAGTGGTTAGCAATCCCAATTTGTCTCTTGTTATAAGCTACCCATATACCAAGTTTGGAGTCAATATGCCAAAGCAAACTCAAGTTATTAAGTGGAAACTGAATTTCTATTTTAGCAACTGTGGCCTTAACCTTGATCAGAGACACCTGGGTAGCAATCCCAAGCTGCCGTTTGATATAAGCTACTCATACACCAAGTGTGGAGTCAAAAAACCAAAGCAAACTCAAGTTATTAAGTGGAAACTGAATTTCTTTTTTTAGCAACAGTGACCTTGACCTTGTTCACAGACAGGTAGGTAGCTTTCCCAAGTTGCCTCTTAATTTAAGCTATCCATATACCAAGTTTGGAGTCAATAGGCCAAAGCAATCTCAAGTAATTAAGTAGAAACTGAATTTCTATTTTTAGTAACAGTGACCTTGACCTTAATCACAGACACCTGGGTAGCAACCCCAAGCTGCCTCTAGATATAAGCTATCCATATACCAAGTTTGGAGTCAATAGGCCAAAGCAATCTCAAGTAATTAAGTAGAAACTGCATTTCTATTTTTAGGAACAGTGACCTTGACCTTAATCACAGACACCTGGGTAGCAACCCCAAGCTGCCTTTTGATATAAGCTACCCATACATCAAGTTTGGAGTCAATATGCCAAAGCAAACTCAAGTTATTAAGCAGAAACTGAATTTCTTTTTTTAGCAACAGTGACCTTGACCTTGATCACAGACATCTGAGTAGCAATCCCAAGCTGCCTTTTGATATAAGCTACCCATACACCAAGTTTGGAGTCAATAGGCCTAAGCAAACTCAAGTAATTGAGCAAAGACCGAATTTCTATTTTTAGCAACAGTGACCTTGACCTTGATCACAGACACCTGGGTAGCAACCCCAAGCTGCCTTTTGATATAAGCTACCCATACACCAAGTTTGGAGTCAATAGGCCTAAGCAAACGCAAGTAATTGAGCAAAGACTGAATTTCTATTTTTAGCAATAGTGACCTTGACCTTGATCACAGGCACCTGGGTAGCAATCCCAAGCTGCCTTTTGATATAAGCTACCCATACACCAAGTTTGGAGTCAATAGGCCTAATCAAACTCAAGTAAATGAGCAAAGACTGAATTCTATTTTTAGCAACAGTGACCTTGACCTTGATCACAGACACCTGGGTAGCAACCCCAAGCTGCCGTTTGATATAAGCTACCCATACACCAAGTTTGGAGTCAATAACCCTAAGCAAATTCAAGTAATTGAGCAAAGACTGAATTTCTATTTTTAGCAGCAGTGACCTTGACCTTGACCCTGTGGTCATGATTTGAACAACTTTTGTAGACATCAGTGCCAGGATGCTTCAGGACAAATTTGGTTAAAATCCATCGAGTGGTTTCAGAGGAGATGTTGTTTAAAGGAAATTGTTGACGGACGCCGGACGCCGGACAACGGACGCCGAACAAAGACGGGTCACAATAGCTCACCATGAGCCTATGGCTCAGGTGAGCTTAAAATTAAAACAGGAGTAATCATTCTTGTTCACTGATGGCATTGTTCATGAAGATGATATATTCCCATATTTAATTGAATAGGACAAGTAATTTCAAAGATATATGCAAGATTACATTTCATGTTGGAGTTGCATTTGAAAGGGGCATAACTCAAAAAATAGTCAAACAGGAGTTATCATTTTTGTTGTAACCGATGTTGTTTTATTTATGATGATGATATATTCCAAGTATGAAGTAAACAGGACAAGTACTTTCAAAGTTAAAGGCAACATTAAGTTTCACGTTCAAGTTGCATTTGAAAGGGGCATAACTCAAAAAATAGTCAAATGGGAGTTATCATTCTTGTTGTAACTGATGTTGTTGTTCATGATGATGATATATTCCAAGTATGAAGTGAATAGGACAAGTATTTTCAAAGTTAAAAGCAACATCAAGTTTCATGTTTAAGTTGCATCTGAAAGGGGCATAACTCAAAAAATAGTCAAACAGGAGTTATCATTCATGTTCACTGATGGCATTGTTCATGAAGATGATATATTCCCATATTTAATTGAATAGGACAAGTAATTTCAAAGTTATATACAAGATTACATTTCATGTTGGAGATGCATTTGAAAGGGGCATAACCTTAAAAAAAGTAAAACAGGAGTTATCATTCTTGTTGTAACCGATGTTGTTTTATTTATGATGATGATATATTCCAAGTATGAAGTGAATAGAACAAGTACTTTCAAAGTTAAAGGCAACATTAAGTTTCATGTTAAAGTTGCATTTGAAAGGGGCATAACTCAAAAAATAGTCAAACGAGAGTTATCATTTTTGTTGTAACTGATGTTGTTGTTCATGATGATGATATATTCCAAGTATGAAGTGAATAGGACAAGTACTTTCAAATTTAAAGGCAACATTAAGTTTCATGTTAAAGTTGCATTTGAAAGGGGCATAACTCAAAAAAGAAGAAGTCAAACAGGAGTTCTCATTCTTGTTGTAACCGATGTTGCTGTTCATGATGATGGTATATTCCAAGTATGAAGTGAATAGGACAAGTACTTTCAAAGTTATAGGCAACATTAAGGTTCATGTTAAAGCTTGGTGACTACTGTACGACGCGGACGACGACGACGCCTATGGACATTTGGCCTGCTATTGCAGGCGACACAAAAACAAAGGTCAAAGGCCTGCTTAGATAGCTTATGCTGAATAATTTTACAGTAAATGACAGTAACTTGTTGGGAGGTATCATTACTTAAGTAGTTTATTACAGTTCACTTACATCTTTTATTTTCTATTTCAGATAAATGCAATTAAATGAATTTGGAATTAAGATATATAAAGATTTTCATTTCAAATATTGATGCAACATTGCTTCTTTTATTTGTATCAAACTTAGCTTTATAAATTACTACTAAATCATGATTGTGAATGTGGGTTTCATCTTTACAGATTTAATTGTTGGGCCTATCCAGGAATTCAAATCTTCCTAAAGGTATCATGATCTGCTCATCTGATGTTTTATTCAAAACATATTACAAGAACCACAAAAAATAAGGTCCAAAAAATTAAATGATTTTACAAAATTAGATATGTTTCAAATACAACAATTAAGGTAACCATTGTTGCACTAAAACAGTTAGAAGTAAACCTACTTCAAGCACAAGTTCACCAAGCCGTGTGAAATCTTCTCCCTCATAGTCCTCGAGCTGAGATTGTATCTCCTGAACACGCACAGCATGCTCGTGCTTACGTTTCATCTCGTTGATCTCATGTGACATGTTTGTCATGTGCTCCAGGGCAGTGAGCAGCTTGTCCTGGCCAGGATCCGTGTCATTGTAGTGCTTCAGGATGTTCTGTAATGTTACAGGGTTAATCATTGTGAATACAATGAAAACTTTGAAGATATAGTGACAATATCTGGAGTCAGACAAGCATGATGAACAGGTCTGCTGGCAGTCAAGTAGACTGCAAAGCCATGGAACAAACGGTAAATGCAGAAACAATATTAAAGCTGGATTTTTCAGTGTTTTCTATGATAAATAGTTTATGAAAATTTTAATAGGGATCAACTTAAACCTTTCCTCCGTATATACACATTTTTAGGCATTGTGACAAGTGTAGATCCAGATCAGCCAGACATCTGTGCAGTCTGATCAGGATCTGCACTGGTTGCATTTTGGTTAAAAATAACCTAACGAATAAAAAAACAAACAGTTTAGATCCTGATCAGATGGAATGGATGTGCCGACTGATCTGTATCTATACTGGTCGCCCATGCAATTAAGGTGTATCTATGAACGAATGGGTTAGGTATGCTGAAAAACAAGGCAGGTGGAAATAAGTACACAGCATCCACCTATCCCCTCTATCTATTTTTGTGGAAAACGGGCTGTTTTTTCCAAAAGGGAACCATCTAATAATGACCCCAGAACCTTATTTTGATAAACAAAACATAGAACTTGTAGGGAATGCAATATACAAAATTAATATGCCATAGTATCCTTGAAGTTCAATAATTATCTATTTTCAACTTTTTTCCCATTTAGTTGCTATAATTACCAGATATCGGCAAGGAACAGAACAACAGTCAAATATAAAAGTAAACCTAATACAAAGAATATTGCTACAAAGTTTTGGGTAAAACATGAAGTCAACACTAACACTGTCCATTTTTGAACATTGATGTACAGGATGCCAGGAATTAATGTAAACCTACCTGTAAGAGGAGATGGTATTTAAGAACCCTTTGAACTGGTTTCAGCAGGTACGCTCCTAGCGGTAGACTGTGATCCATTGCTAACTGGCGTTCCTTGAACACCTCATTCAGCTCTGGGTCACACATAACCTTTGTCAGAACATCCACTGCACTGAAACATAGGCAATATCAAAACACTGAAACATGGGCAATAAAAAAAAACACTTAAACATAGGCAATATCAAAACACTGAAATATAGGCAAAATAAAAACACTGAAAAGTAGGCAATATCAAAACACTGAAACATAGGCAATATCAAAACACTGAAACATAGGCAACATCTGAACTCTGAAACATAGGCAACATCTGAACACTGAAACATAGGCAATATCTGAACACTAAAACATAGGCAATATCAAAATACTGAAACATAGGCAATATCAAAACACTGAAACATAGGAAATATTTCAAAACACTGAAACATAGGCAATATCAAAACACTGAAACATAGGCAATATCAAAACAATGAACACTAAAACTGGATATATCAACACACTGAAACATAGGCAATGTGTAAAAGCTTTAACATAGGCAATATGAAAAACAAGAGGGCCATGATGGCCCTGAATCGCTCACCTGAGTATGAAACTCAAGTTATTAACCAGAAACTGAATTTTTATTTTTAGCAACAGTGACCTTGACCTTGATCACAGACACGTGGGTAGCAATCCCAATTTGTCTCTTGTTATAAGCTACCCATATACCAAGTTTGGAGTCAATATGCCAAAGCAAACTAAAGTTATTAAGTGGAAACTGAATTTCTATTTTTAGCAACTGTGACCTTAACCTTGATCAGAGACACCTGGGTAGCAATCCCAAGCTGCCGTTTGATATAAGCTACTCATACACCAAGTGTGGAGTCAAAAAACCAAAGCAAACTCAAGTTTTTAAGTGGAAACTGAATTTCTATTTTTAGCAACAGTGACCTTGACCTTGATCACAGACACCTAGGTAGCAACCCAAGTTGCCTTTTGATATAAGCTACCCATACACCAAGTTTGAAGTCAATATGCCAAAGCAAACTCAAGTTATTAAGCAGAAACTGAATTTCTATTTTTAGCAACAGTGACCTTGACCTTGATCACAGACATCTGGGTAGCAACCCCAAGCTGCCCTTTGATATAAGCTACCAATACACCAAGTTTGGAGTCAATAGGCCTAAGCAAACTCAAGTAATTGAGCAAAGACCGAATTTCTATTTTTAGCAACAGTGACCTTGACCTTGATCACAGACACCTGGGTAGCAACCCCAAGCTGCCTTTTGATATAAGCTACCCATACACAAAGTTTGGAGTCAATAACCCTAAGCAAACTCAAGTAATTGAGCAAAGACTGAATTTCTATTTTTAGCAATAGTGACCTTGACCTTGATCACAGACACCTGGGTAGCAACCCAAAGCTGCCTTTTGATATAAGCTACCCATATACCAAGTTTGAAGTCAATAGGCCTAAGCAAACTCAAGTAATTGAGCAAAGACTGAATTTCTATTTTTAGCAACAGTGACCTTGACCTTGATCACAGACACCTGGGTAGCAACCCCAAGCTGCCGTTTGATATAAGCTACCCATACACCAAGTTTGGAGTCAATAACCCTAAGCAAACTCAAGTAATTGAGCAAAGACTGAATTTCTATTTTTAGCAGCAGTGACCTTGACCTTGACCCTGTGGTCATGATTTGAACAACTTTTGTAGACATCAGTGCCAGGATGCTTCAGGGCAAATTTGGTTAAAATCCATCAAGTGGTTTCAGAGGAGATGTTGTTCAAAGGAAATTGTTGACGGACGACGGACGACGGACAAAGACTGGTCACAATAGCTCACCATGAGCCTATGGCTCAGGTGAGCTAAAAATAGAATTATCACTGAAAATGATTAAATACCCCGACATGTGTGCTTGATAGTTGAACTGGGAATTCTTAGGATCAATGTGTGCCACAAAATGTTAAAATATGTGAAGCTTTTCATTAGAAATCATCCAGAAACCTTTTTTTTTCTATTTTTAGTAACAGTGAACAGTGACCTTGACCCCACCAGGCCAATTTTCAATATTACCAAGTTTCGTCTTCACAGACACTACCTATATAGCAATTTTCATCACAATATCTCATTCCGAACTAGCATATACAGTTTTCTATTTTTAGTAACAGTGACCTTGACCCCCAAAGGCCTTACTTTCAATCCCAAAAGTCGTCTTCACAGAAACCACCAATACACCAAATTTCATTCAATAATCTCATTCAAAGCTATCGTTACTCAGTGGAAATGAAGTTTTGAAGTTAAAATAACAGTGACCTTGACCTTGAACCCACAGGCCCCAAAGTCAAACCTAACCTGTATCTTGTAATGTTACATCTGTGGACCAAAAATTAATTATATCTATGAAGTATTTAATGAGTTATCGTCCAGAAACTGTTTTCTGTAACACAGGATATACTTAGATAGAACTTGATCTACCTTGGATAGTTGGTGCAGTACTCAGCATAGATTACGAAACCATCACTG
This sequence comes from Corbicula japonica, assembly GCA_038501625.1. NCBI lineage: Eukaryota > Metazoa > Mollusca > Bivalvia > Venerida > Cyrenidae > Corbicula > Corbicula japonica. Next base: position 121,187 of record JAZAYU010000025.1, read on the forward strand.
TTTTTGACGAAACAATCAGCAACCTTGATCGGATCCATCCAGCAGTTCTCTAATTCTGCTAGGAACCCACTGAAATCAGAGTCAACAATGGATAAAGAGAAATTCAAAAATATTTAGATAGTTCCATAAATACACAGTCAAATAGAAGACTTTAGACAATGATTTTATGGTTATCAAAAATATGTCAGTTAGGTAGAACGGACGTTAGAGTTTATAGTCAGCAACAGAATCCATGGACTGACGGTCATTAGCTTGAATTACAAGACTATGTATTTGATGCTAGTGGTGTGTTAAATTCAATCTAACCACTTGCCTAAATATATCATTTTGGGTTACTGAGAATTTTCAAGGTTTCCAGTAACAATAATAATAAAATCTGAGATTTGGCAGTTAACATGTTTTAAAAATAAAGGCATGTGCTTGTTTTAAGAATTTTACATCCTTGTCCTACCACAAGTATAGGTTACACAATCGGATTTCAGACCTATCTACAGACCAAGAGCAATCTATATGCCAAGTTTGATGACTGGTAAGTTATTGATTAGAAACCAATATTCCATTGAAAGTTATTGTAATACTGATCTTTTACCTTTTCAACTTTAAAATAAAAAAGCAACTGCCCAAGAGCAATTAACATAATACGTTTTGTGACTATTGATTAAACTAATTCTCAGTTATTGATTTGACACCAATTATGATTAAAGATGACTATAACATTGACCTTGACCTTCTAATTATAAAAGCAATATGAGTCATCTACTGACAACTTGCAGTTATTTTGTCAAGTTTGCTAACACTTTGTCAAACCATTTTTTAGTTATGCATGCCTGACAAAGCTTACCAGCTGAATTTGTAGATATCCACTATGTTACCAAACAAGCATTCCCTGTCAGCGACTGACAACAGTGGTCTCTGTGCCTGTAGAATGTGTTCATAATACCCCTGAAAAATAACCAGCAAGTTCAGGATTACTGACAATCAGAAATTTTGTTTTTAATTACTTCTACATTTAGCTATTTAACATTTCCCTTTCTTTTCTGCCCACTAAGAAATAACCTGTGTTCAAGTCCCAAAGATTTCTTGCAAGTGAGCTCAACAAACATGTTGTGCATAACCCTGTACTTGTCTTTATCTATATCATGTTACATGTACTTTTTGAGTTACTTTAGGTTTTTTCTATATTTTATTGCATTATTCGCACATTTTCATGAAAATGTAAACCAAGTTTCACAAAAAGATGTTGGGGTACTTCTCCAGTTATCACAGAAACAAGTTTTTCCTACTTTGAGTAACAGTCACCTGACCTCTGACATCTGGTGACAAAAAAGGTGGTTCACAATTCTCATATTGCCATCCGAAGGTATAACAAGTTTCAACAGCAAGATCTTGAGTTCTTCAATTATTGCACGATACAGTTTTCCAGATGGACAGAGGCGGACGAACAAAGAGCAGACCAAGTTTAACAGACTAAAGATTGAGAATTTAACATTAATCCCTAAGGGAATAGGATTTACTTTGTTTTAACACTTCTTGTCATAGTATTCTGAATATCCTGAAGATTTGTGCAAAGTTATTTTGAATCCACCTATAATTTAACAAAGTGGCTTGGTCACAAATTGTTGATGCTCACCCGCCCACTTTCCCAAACTGCACACACCAATCTAACAACTGTGTTTTCCTCAGAAAACCTAGTTAACAGTTCACCAAACACTCTTGCAACATACAACAACCCTATTCCTACCATAATAATACTAGGTATAGGTCCTGTACCAGACTCCTGTACAACTTGCATCCTGCAGCAACTTTCCCCCACTTTGTACTAATCTTCTCTCAGCCTAGAAAACTTGTTTTCTGTTGTTTTGTGTGTCATTGTGAAAACAGCTGAGATTAATGTTATGATGTATGACCATGGGATGTATGACAGAGGATTATATGTCACCCACAAATGTCTACATACTGATATATACATGTAATTTCAACAGTTTCTGCCTTAAATTATTTACAAGTATTATACCATTTTTGTTAAAAAAACTTCTAAAAATATCATCTTTCAAGTTGTCGTTAAATCTGTCAGTGGCGTAGCTACTATTAGGCCATGTAGGCCCGGGCCTACAAGTTGGACAGGAAAATGATGTTTACAAAAGTCCCCAAAATACAACAAGAGGGCCATGATGGCCCTGTATCGCTCACCTGAGTACAAAAGTACTTTCAGCTTTACCCCAGGGCCAACATTTAAATAATGCTGGTAAAGGTTCTCTTTACAATACTCAACACGAAATATCTAAGGTCTAGTCGCATTAGTTGCAGAGAACAAGGGGTGTAGTTTGACACTAGCAAACATTCTACATGTCTTCAGTTCTTACTATTTAGCTCTATGTAAAAATTGATAAGCCCCTGGGTGGGGCCAATTCGAGCCTGGGGTCATGATATGTATAAACGTGGTAAAGGTCCACAAAGTGATGTTACATGTAAAAATTCTAAGCTCTATGTGTTATGGTTCTAGAGAAGAAGACTTTTACAAGATTTTTCCAATATAATTCTATGTAAAATGGGCGACCCCTGTGGCGGGGCCAATTTTGACCCAAGGGCCATAATTTGAACAACTTTGTTAGAGGTCCATTAGACAATGTTTCATGCCAAATATCTAACCTCTAGCCATTGCGGTTTTGGAGAAGAAGATTTTTTAAGTTTTTGCTATACATTGATATAAGGAAAACCCATGACCTCTGGGGTGGGGCAAATTTTGACCCCAGGGCCATAATTTGAACAACTTTGTTAGAGGTCTATTAGACAATGTTTCATGCCAAATATCTAACCTCTGGCCATTGCGGTTTCGGAGAAGAAGATTTTTTAAGTTTTTGTTATATATTGATATAAGGAAAACCCATGACCCCTGGGGCGGGGCAAATTTTGACCCCAGGGCCATAATTTGAACAACTTTGTTAGAGGTCCATTAGACAATGTTTCATGCCAAATATCTAACCTCTGGCCATTGCGGTTTCGGAGAAGAAGATTTTTTAAGTTTTTGCAATATACTGATATAAGGAAAACTTATGACCTCTGGGGCGGGGCCAATTTTGAACCCAGGGCTATAATTTTAACAATCTTAGTAGAGGACCACTAGGTGATGCTACACACCAAATATCAAAGTTCTAGGCCTTACAGTTTCAGAGAAGAAGATTTTTTAAGTTTTTGCTATATATTGATATAAGGAAAACCCATGACCTCTGGGGCGGGGCAAATTTTGACCCCAGGGCCATAATTTGAACAACTTTGTTAGAGGTCCATTAGACAATGTTTCATGCCAAATATCTACCTCCTAGCCATTGCGGTTTTGGAGAAGAAGATTTTTTAAGTTTTTGCTATATATTTATAAGGAAAACCCATGACCCCACCCGGGCAGGGCCAATTTTGACCCCCGGGCTATAATTTGAACAATCTTGGTAGAGGACCACTAGGTGATGCTACACACCAAATATCAAAGTTCTAGGCCTTACGGTTTCAGAGAAGAAGATTTTTAAAAATTTCATGTTCAAAATCTATTTTTATCCTCTGTGACCTAGATAGGCAATGGACTGGAACCATTTGAACAATTTTGGTAAAGCTTCATGCAAGTAACATTCCTGCCAAGTTTCAGCAAGATTGGCCCAGGAGTTCAGGAGAAGAAGTCGTTTGAAGAAAAAGTTGATGACGCACGGACGGACGACGGACCACGGACATCAGGCGATCACAAAAGCTCGCCATGAGCACTTCGTGCTCAGGTGAGCTAATAAAAACAGAACAGGGTGGTATGGTAGCAGGTTCAAGCCGTTTTTGTCAAATCAAATATGTCTTTGGTTTCTGGAGAAAATTATTATTTTCTTTGCCAGATGTAAATGCTGACATACGTTCCAATTCTATTCTCTGTGTTGTCACGCTTTATTTGCAGTTTGCTACATTTAATCTATATTTGTTGACTGCTTTTTTTTGGGGGGGGGGGGGCTTTGCACCCCAGACCCCCTTATCAAGAGGCAACCGCCACTAGGAACCCCTTATTTGTGCCTACAACTTGTAAAAAGCTGGCTAAGCCCCTGTCTGTAGTAATCAGAAACCTACTTTCTGTGTAATTTCTTGCAATTTCTGCTTGAAGAATTTGATAAGCTGATATAATGTGCATTAAACTGGAGAAATATGTTTATGATTTACCATTTGATTTTATCACAAAAAGTATAAACTTGTCATCTTATTCTATACTTTATGATAAAGCAGGTTTTTACATAGTATGAAAATTGAGAGCTGTGAAACTTCAAGTACCCTCAACAATTGACATTTTATGTTTGCTCACTTAGTGCAAAAAACTACATTATGAAAAGCAAAGCATTAAATTTGACATGCCTATAATTTGTATTAAAGATGTTTAATTATATGGGAATAAATTATGTAGGAGGAAGATTTATAAAATGCAATTTATGTTGGTTTCACACCTGTAACAAAATAAAAACAGGAAGGGGTTGTCAGTAGGAAATTTACTATGCTATTCCAGAGGCAGATCCAGAGGGTGTTCTTTAGGGTTGCTGGAACCCCCTTTAATTTCCAGGGGATTTTTACCAGAAAGTGTAAAATTGTCATGTTACTACCCTAAAAGTTCCCCAAACAACCCCCCTTCCTGGAAATCTTGCATCCTACATTGTATTCTGATGCTTTACCCCTAGCAACTTAAACCAATGTATTGTCTACCCCTCAGAGCATGCATAGGCTTTATAATTCAACATTTTTTGTACCTCTTCTGTACATTCAAAAAAATTCTACATTTAAATTTAATTAGTTGGAAGTGTAAGTTTGCAACAAATTTAAATGTATTTCAAATTTCAATATTATCAGGAAACTCAATCTACTAAGTAAATTCTACACTTTTTACCATTTGAAAGTGGTCTTTGCAAGCTTTGCAAAATTACAAAACAAACTGTTTATTTTATGGTTGGTCTTTTTATAGAAGAGTTCTTTAACTAGCTTTTTAACCTCACCTGTATGATTTCCTTCAGATGTTGAACATAAGTTCTTTCGGTCTCAACAAGTTCTGTGACCACTCTCTGCACAAAGCTCACATAGTGAGTTGACTGCTTCACTGATCCTGACCTTGAACTTGTGGAACGCTGAGATGACTTTGATGGTGACCTCTTCACCTTCTCGTTACTCTGACCTTGACTTACTGTTACTGTAGGGTCAGAGGTCAAATCAGTTGTGCTTTGATTGGCTGAGTTTGATGGAGTGAATGACAAGCTGGAATCTGATTGGTGGAAAGATAATGTTGTATCTAATGGTTCTGATTGGTCCCCTTCATTGATTGACTGGTCCCCTGAAATCTGAGAGTCTGAGTCTCCCCCTGAGGTGCGTTTATCCTCGGAGCTCATGGACAGCTCATCAGCACTTCTCTCTGGAGTTCCCTCTCCGGGACCATCATCTATGTACAACAGATTGTCTAGCTTCTCTATATCAAGCTGACTTGATGTGGTTGACTCACAGTGCTCGCTCAGGTTTGGTCGCTTCCTCCTCCGAGACCATGAGGATGTGGAGGATGAGGACATGGAACTGATGCTTAGAGGGCGCTTTTTGTTGTCTTCATCAGCTTCAGCTACAGCTTTAGGCTCTGCATTCTCCATTCTTAACTTGTAATTGTTATTTTTAACGTCTTCAAATGTTTCTACATTTATCTTTACACCTACTGGTCTGTGCAGCAGCTCCCTGAATTTTGATTGGTCATGAGCTTTTCTCTGTAAATCAGGAGACAGTTCTGGAGAATGGCATTGGTCAAATGATCCATCCTCTAGGTTTTCATTGGTTACAAAACAGTCATATTCTGATTGGTCAGTTGGTCCCTCTTCTCCATTTTGATTGGCTGAGGCTATTTTGTCATAGATTCCCAGAAGAGTGGGTGTCAAGTCAAGGGAGGACCCTGAAAATACAGAAATAAATCCTGCATCATCACAATGCTAAGTAAACAACAGAACAGATGTTTGTACCTGTATTTATCTGGAGTCAGAAGTCTACAGTTTACTGATCAAGAAGATTTACACATAGACTCCAGTTCCAGAAACAGATGCTGATTCTTAAATAAAGAAACAGCAGCAGAAGCTCTAAACTCCTGTAAACAATAACTTCTACTTCTCCTTATCAAATCAGTCAAATATTTACTCAATGGGTGTTCCAATTAGATCAGCTGTACAAGCTTATATCAGTGTCAATCAAGACCAGGACAGAGTCCACCCAAGATCTGCTGGATACCATTTGATTCATTGTTTAATTATGTTTTTTTTATAATTTAAACTGCAAACTTGTTAAATTCACTACTTTAGTTTATTTCATGAAAACACTAGTGACATATTTTATAACATCAAAGTTGAAAATTGAATTTTCATCCGATTAATTAAAAAAAAAATCAATGAGCTATTATAACTTGAACCAATGTATACAGTGACCATTTGATCTACACAATCCAGCAGCATCACCTAACATTAACAAAATCTATGCCAAGGTAAACAAGCATCAGAGAGGTGATGTGTTTCTATAAACTTCCAGCAAACAGTAATACCATTGTACACCTGGGCAATCTCACATTGTATGAGTCAACTTCTAAATACTTGGGAAAATCTAATATCATATTTGATTTGTTAATCCACTCTTATAATATATCTTTTACAGTTTACTTTTATATTCAATTAACAGAAAATTGCCGTAGCCTAGATATGGCTGATAAATCCTGGTATCAACAGATACTTGTATTATAAAGCTCACAGGAGAAGCAATAAGCCATTAATGTCATCAATTACTGTTGAAGTAACAGTGGGACTTTCTTTGTATTTTTCCAGCAGCTCTGGGTCGAATCCAATCCGTATCTAGATCCAGGCTTATATCTCTCACATAAAAACCTATGGGATATTAAGAAATTTCTTATATATCTCACATAAAAACCTATGGGATATTAAAGAAATTTCATCAAAGGACAAAATGCAGTAAAAATGAGGCCATCATTATGTTTATAATGGATTCCTTTAATTTGATATGGTTACATAGTTTATATGCACAGATGACCCTGTTTAATCAAGATAATCACACCAAACAACTTTGGTAAAACTAGAATGGTCCTCTGACACTAATGCCCCCACTGCTAAAACAACATTTGTAATAAAGGGCCGCACGAAAATATCTTTTCTTTAAATTTCATCTTCACATTCTCCTTTATCATCTATGCAAGTTTGAAAGAAATTGGCCCAATAGTTAATGAGCAGTTGATCCCACAAGATTTGGGGGATGTACGGATGGACAGACCAACAAGCATACAGACCAACAAGTGCAACTCTAAATGCCTCCCACTTCGTGGAGGCATAAAAAATAGATGAAAATTGTTGCCACTTGAAATTTTATTTGTATTTATGATTCATAATTAAATCAATCTATGCAAGTTTGATGATAATTTAATGAAAAATGTGGCCTTTAACTCTTTAAACAAGTACCTGACCTACAAACATCTAGTTTCAAACTAAGTTAAAATATAAAATTCTGCACAAGTTTATGAAAGTCTTTGACAATGTTAGCAAGGATTGTCTTTATTTGATGTATTGACACCTGAAGACCCATTGTCAACCTTGTCTTAAATCATATTAAAAATAATATCCTGAGCAAATTTGACAATTAGATTTTAATGAACAAATGTTGATGCTGGACATCTGACATTGGTTGGCAGACAGAATGAGCCCATTAGTTCACAACGAATGTTCTGCTCAGGTTAAGTTTTTATTGGATTAGCCTCCAAACTCTTATTTATAAATACCAAGCTGGAAAAATGTCTCAACAATATCCAGTCTCAGTTTTTAGTTACTTAGTAGAACAACAGCAGGTATATTTGGAGATGTGCTAAACGCAAACTGCAAACGAGTCCCAATAACATATTTGCCAGGCTAAAAAAATAATTGTTCAGGAAACCATGAAATTGTTGGAACAATCTTGATAGAAAAATTTATTCAAAATTCAGTGCTTATCAATATGTTTTATATATGTACAGATTAATACAATTAGGGGATGTAACAGATGCAAGGACTTTGCCAAACTCAATGTAGTTATCTCCCTTTGATGCTGCCCTAGTATGTTAGATTTTTTTTTTAATTTTTAAGCTATGCAACGATGAATTAAGGTTTCAAAGATGATATATGCAATTGTTAGAACACTTGGAGCTGACTCGGTCCTTTTTGAACACTGAACAAGCCCAGTGCTTCCAGTGCTCTGATTTGACTGGACTGCCTATAATGTTATATTAATGAAAATCCTGTAACTGGCACAAATACTGCAGGAACCAGCCCAAAGACACTGAAAGTCAGCCCCCCCCCCCAATTCAACACAGCTCATTCATTGAATTTGAAGTCAGTCTGTAAACTGAACAATCAGCAGCTAAAGTTCTGAAACAAGCTTTCATTCTTTACATTGAGACTCCAACAACATGACTTTTCTAAATATGAAAAATAGTTGCTTTGTTGCAAAAATGCAGGATGTAATTAAGAAAACAACATCTGTTTGCTAGCCCTGTCTGGATTACTTTTAAACTTTTAAATACAATATGGCATCCTGCCATTGTTCATGTCTATGTTTAATGTCAGACATATATGTATCATTGGAATGTTTGTACCTCTGTGATGACTTGTCAACAGCTGAAACTAAAATACTTGCACATATTTTACAGACAGTAGGGCCAAGTCACTGACACATAAGGTTGCATACTTTTAGACAAAAAAATCACTCTGAAAAACAATCAGAAAAACACTGGTATTTGTGCTGACCTATATTTTGTAGAAAGGTGGTCACCTGGTCATCAATGTATGTGCATGTTGTCCAAGAATTATATCTTAATTATTTCTGAGAAAGTTGGTCAGGCATTAATAAGAAAGTACCAGTCAAGTTGACTTCTAACAGTTCAAGATTTCCCATCATTGGAACAACCATGATAAAATACTTTACATAATTATATTCTGTTCATGACGCCTTTTTTTTACATAAAGGGTTTGACATTCTGATCTTAAAAAGTTGAGCCAGTAAACCTGTATAATCAAAATTGTGTGGTAGAATTAAAATAATAAAAAGCTGCTGGCAATATACAGCAGGATTTATCACAGGGCCTCATTCAAATGCATGGACATAATTATATGCCCCTTATTACAAATGCTTGCATATTTGAACTCCACCCCCTGTTAAATCCTGCAATAAACCATAAGTGGCTATTTCATTCCTTATTAAAAATCAAAATGTAAGATTTTGCAGGAATGGGGCTTGATATTTACAAAGATTTCAATCATGTTTATAAGTTTAAGTCTATGAAAGCATTTTTGCACTTGACTGTTCAAATTTACTTTTTTGTTCATTATCATTCAGTTTGATCCTAAAAGTCTGTCACTATCACTCAGGCTAACTTATCACTGGCATCTTGTAACAACAGGAGTTTCTAAGACTTGACGGTGAAGACTGATTTGTGTAACTGGAAGACATAGTTATCAGTTACCTTTATCAAACATATTTCATGTTACCTAGATTGTTCAATGTTTTGCAATTCTGATGAGAGATCTGTGTCAGACACAAACATCAACTTTAAGGATCACCATTAAATTATTTTATTTATTATCAATCTAAAACACAAGAGGTTTTGCTTCAACACTGGGAAACTGGACCAGTGGTTCCAAACAAAGCCCTCTCTGGAAAGCACATCAGCATGTTTCATGTAGACTACTATGTTTTCTTTGATTTTGCAAATCAATTATGCAGAAAAAAATCATAAAAAGCATCAAGGTCTCTGTGCAAACTATTCTATCTTATTATATACTCGGCAAAAAAAGTTCTGCACACTTGGACATTTTATAAAATATCTTTTTAATTTCACCATACACAACAAAATAATACATACCAGATAAATCAGCAATTCAGGGTAAACAATGTAAAAAAGTCGGAAATAAAATCCGATCAATACTTTATAAGCAATTCATTGTTAAAGCCACTGGGGGTTGCTACACAAAAGTTGCAAAAATCGCTAGACTTATACTGAGTAAATTCACCACGATGAATCCGGCATTCTTTCAAGCTGCTTCGCACGGAATTTAACAGCCGACGAAATTTCAATTGTGGAATTAGGTTCCATTCATGAAGAAGAGAATCGGTTAGATCAACTAGCTTGACCAATTTCACATGTTTTGTCTTGTTTAGACAGAAAAAGACGTCTAGGTGGCCGGTGTGGTCCGACATTTGCCATGACGGTCAAATTAACGAAAACCTTCCTTGTTGACCATGAGAAATAAATTAATTTGAAAAACAATGCAGATGTGTTTTTCTCAAATAAGATTAGGTTTTGATTGCATTGGATGGTTGCTTTTATACACTTTATAAAACTGGATTTTTTATTCATTAATACAGAAGGGAAACTGTTCGAATCATCACTAAACTGTTTTGTCATACCTTTAGGTCAATGAGTGAGACAATGTGATACTTGAATTAATAAAAATTTAAGTTTGAGCGTAATTCTGGAAATGGCTTGGTATCAAATGTTTATTACTAACTGTTAATAGCATCACAGTGCATGCTCATAATTGCTGAAAACAGACACTGGTGAAATGTTGAGTGATTTCATAGATTTCACACTTCTACCTTGATACGCAAATTTTGCAACTTTTAAATGTTGACCCCTATCATACTCAAAATGACATGTCTCGCTTATTTACCAACCAATTATAATTCTGTTTTTGTCTTTAACTCCGCTGACAACTAATCTTGATATACATGTAAGAATTTATACCAGTTATTTGCTATATTATTCAATTTACGCAAAAGAACACTTGTGTGCAGAACTTTTTTTGTTGGGTATAGATAGAACACAATGCACTGAGCCCTATCTAGACAGACACAGCATTCTAAAGATCTCTCCAGCTTAGCTAATATGACTTTTTTTTTCAAATTGAATGAACTTTTTGATTAAAGAAGTATATAAAAGCAAGCATTTGCACATTTTAATATGAGGTCAGACCCAACATAATTATGTTCCCCTTCATGAAAGGATCAAAGAAAATGCATTCCTTCTGCACTTGCACTGCACATTTTATTACCCTATAATGTCAACATGAATTACCTCACATTGAAGCAAACACTCAGCATTACCATTATCACATTATTTAAGTCAAAATCAATTATAAAATCACACTGAAAAGTTCAATCACTAAAACTGATCCATATCTATAAATTATTAAAGGATATATGGTTTATGCAAACAATATAGGGAACATTGCTCAGGGAAAAGTGCATACCTGGATCAAAGAAAAGTTTCCACAAAGAGTTAACTTCCACCTCCATGTTGCAACTAGCCATCTTCAATGTATCACATCAATCAATCAACCAGTCAATAAAACATCAAAATAATCCATCGTAATATTCAGTTGAATGAGCACCTGTCAACCTGCTGAGCAATTTACACCATTATAAAGAGGTTCTGATCTTGGCTGCCCTGGTCTACATCCCAATACACAAATGAAGGCTAATAGGTCTATGTTAATGATTTTTGCAGAGCAAAGTCAATGTATTTTGCAGAAGATGTCACAAGATCAGGCAGAAAACCTGGAGCTACAGTAATAAAATGCCAATATCAGCATACAGGTATCTGAGCTATCTCAGCTGCAGCAGAGGAGATGTGTGAGATCATACTGAGCAGTACGGAGCTCCAGTGCCTGCAGTACTCAAACATTTCATCATATTAACATACTAGTTCTTATAGCTTTCTTACAGAGTGGTAATTTTTAATACATAACTTTAATGATATTTTCTTCAATTTCTAAAAAGGAAGCAATAGTGTGAGTATATTAAAATTTAAAAAAAAAACTAATTATTCTGTTCAATTCTGTAAAAGCTTTTTAGACAGAAGATATTTTAGGTATTATCTCCTTACAAAAGGCCAACTTCTGGTTTTTACCCTGCCTTGATTGAATGTCACTGGTTTACATTTCAATGATAATTTCATAAAAAGAAGTGGAAATGATATACATGTATATTGCGTTTCAAGTTTGAACAGTGCCCGGGAGAAATTAAAAATATATTATTGGCAGTTAGAACATTGGAAAAGTGTAGATTTTGCTGCACATGTATGCAACTAACTCACATTGAGATCTCTGCAACTTTTTTTAAGGAGTGGCAAGAAACAAGGAAGCCGTCAAATTAAGACATCATGATAAAATGCATTTTTGGATTTCTAGTGGTTATTTCTATGTCAAACAGTTTCAACCCAGAATCATGTTGTTTTGGGGGTGTTTTTTGTTTATAATTTTTTTACAAAATTGAATTAGTGCAAATTTACGTCCACGCGAAACAGTTTTTTTGGCTATTTGTGCCAGCGAAATTAGATTATACGACAGTATCTGTCAAAAGTTCCCATGTCATAGAACATAATATCAAAGAACAAACTATCTTACAATGCTCCACAGAGGACATGATATCTAAACAAAACCTGTACAACATACAACCTTAAGTTTGACCATCAAATATTGATAATCATATACTGGCCAAATTTGGTTAACACCCGTTTATGGTAAATTGAAGGTAAAAGGTGAACTTTGCAAAAGTGATATCAGGAAAATTCCCTGTGAGCTTTTAGATGAGGAGAATTTATGGACCTGTTTCAAAGCTTTTACTTACAAATTTTATTGAAGTTTGTTTATGTTTACATCAAATGAACAGCATAGTCATGCTGCATTTTCAATTTTGTTCAAATGTGAAATTACTGTTAAGCTGATGCAAATTGTGCATAATATTTAAATAAATCCCACAATGTGGGTAATATTTCAATAAAATATCAGAAGATATAATAATATTCTGCATCATAATATAATGAATACAAAAGCAGTCAGATAAGATATTGTATATTATATTCTCTTCAAACAGCTATCATCCAATTTCCTTTTCATACAGCCAGTGTCAATTTTCATAATAAATTTCCCTAGTTCATCCCTGGGGATTATTTTGTCTATAAACTAATCTGGTATCTGTTTTTGCATGTAAATTTATCACAGTTGCCCTGATAACAATGAAGATGACCTGTACATTCTTTTGAATCAAGGTCCAATTACCTGTGCTGTCAGCAGGAAGAGAAGCATATATCTCATACATAGGAAACAGTAAATCACATGTGGTATGTCTACTTAACAACCCTTAATCCATCAGCTAGGTAAGCCTTTACATATAACTGCTAAGTGATAGTGCAAAACTTGAACTGAAAAAAGCTGCTGCTAGGTTATAGTGCAATACTTAAACTGGTAAAACAGCTGCTGCCAAGTCCTAGTGCAAAACCTGGGAAACTCAAAAAAGCTACAGACAAGAAATAGTGTAAAATGTCTGCAGACAGCATAGTGAAAAGTGTGATGCAAAACTTGAACTGGCAAAATGGCTGCTGCCAAGCCGTAGTGCAAAGTATGATGCAAAACTTGAACTGGCAAAATGGCTGCTGCCAAGCCATCGTGCAAAGTACGATGCAAAACTTGAACTGGCAAGATGGCTGCTGACAAGCCATAATGCAAAATCTGAACTGGCAAAATGGTTTCTGCTAAGTCAAAGCATACTGGTCAATCCTGAATTGGGAAATGGCTATTGCCAAGTCATAGAGTGTAAAAAAATGGCTTGGGTAAATTTATACCAGAAAATGGAAGATTTCTTTCTATCAAATATTACTATAATTATTTATGCAATAATATTGTATTTATGCAATAATATTGAGAACAAGAGCTGTCAGAGGAGACAGCATGCTCGACTATTCGAATCATTTGAAACAAATGCAATTTGAAGATTAAAACAATAACAACTATGGCCATACATTCATGTGCAATCAGGAAAAATATTTACAAGTGAATGGTACGGGAGAAATTCTTTTCAAATAACAGAAATAATTCCTAAATGTACCATAAATATTAAACTGAATAGGGGAATAACTATGAAATATTTCTGAATTTGTTAGAAAATTTGTTAGTAATTTTTTATTAGAGACATTTACTTTTAGTCAAATATCAATCACTTCAGTAATGTTACAGAAAAAGAACTGAAATGAAAATATAATGGTAGTTTGAAGTTGATACCTTAAGTATTTGCAAAGTTATCGATGAAGTGCACTTAAGTGAAAATATAAGTGAAACTAGAAATGTGTCCATAGGACACGGATGCCCCGCTATGCATCATTTTCAGACACTCAAGTGCAATGATTGGAATAATACGCGATACACTGCCCTTTCATGGTGAACATTTGTGTCAAGTTTTTTTGAAATCCCTCCATTTATAATGAAGTTACAGCCTGGACAAGAAAATTCTATTTTTGGTAACAGTGACCTTGACCTTGGACCTTCAGGCTTGGGTATTGTGCGGACACACTGCCTTTTCATGAACATTTATGCAAAGTTATTTTAAAATCCCTCCATTTATAACAAAGTAACAGCCAGGACAAGATAATTCTATTTTTAGTAACAGTGACCTTGACCTTTGACCTACAGGCATGGGCATGGTACGTGACACACCGCCCTGTCATGGTGAACATTTGTGTCAAATTATTTTGAAATCCTTCCATTCATAACAAAGTTACAGCCTGGACAAGAAAATTCTATTTTTAGTAACAGTGACCTTGACCTTGGATCTACAGGCATGGGTATTTTGCCGACACACCGCCTTGTCATGGTGAACATTTGTGCCAAGATATTTTGAAATCCCTCCATTCATAACAAAGTAACAGCCTAGACAAGAAAATTCTATTTTTAGCAACAGTGACCTTCACCATTGACATACAGGCTTGGGCATGTACGTGACACACCGTCTTGATATGGTGAACAATTATACCAAGTTATTTAAAAACCCAATAAGAAATAACAAAGTTACAGAGCGGACACGATTTTGCAAGAAAATTCTATTTTTAGTAACAGTGACCTTGACTTTGGACCTACAGGCATGGGTATTGTACGCGACACACCGCCTTGTCATGGTGAACATTTGTGCCAAGTTATTTTGAAATCCCTCCATTCATAACGAAGTTAAGGGCCGACTGTATATTTTGCTTTACACAAAATGTAAGCGAAAAAGGGGCATAATTTGAAAAATATTGGAAGAAGGGTTATGGGTCTTGTTGGTTATGATGTAGATTTTGATGGTGAAAATATATTTCAAGTTTCAAGGCAATATCTCAATTAGTTTTAAAGTTAGAGGCAAAATGCATATTTTGCTTGACACAAAATATAAGAAAAAAGGGGCATAACTTGAAATATATTGACAGCAGAGTTATGGGTCTTGTTGGTAATGATGTAGAATTTGATGGTGAATATATATTCCAAGTTTCAAGTTGATATCTCAAGTAGTTTATAAGTTATGGACCAAAGTGCATATTTTCCTTAACGCAAAATTTAAGTGAAAAAGGGGCATAACTTGAAAAATATTGGAAGCAGAGTTATGGGTCTTGTTGGTAATGATGTAGAATTTGATGGTGAATATATATTCCAAGTTTCAAGTTGATATCTCAAGTAGTTTATAAGTTATGGACCAAAGTGCATATTTTCCTTAACGCAAAATTTAAGTGAAAAAGGGGCATAACTTGAAAAATATTGGAAGCAGAGTTATGGGTCTTGTTGGTAATGATGTAGAATTTGATGGTGAATATATATTCCAAGTTTCGAGTTGATATCATAAGTAGTTTTCAAGTAATGGACCAAAGTGCATTTTTTGTTGAACGGACGCCGACGCCTACGCCGACACCGGGGCGAGTAGGATAGCTCCCCTATTCTTCGAATAGTCGAGCTAAAAAAGCATTCTACAAATCAACATACTATAATACTATTAACAATAAATGTGTCAGCTGAGAATAAACTTCAGAAATAATAATTTTAAATTGCAAGTTCTAGTGTTCACAATAAAAAATACTTTTTTGACAACACTTACACAGGATCTGGCTGATATATCTGAATAAACTCTTATCAAGCAATTAGCTAAAGATATTTACCAGTCCTTCATACCCTTTTTACATTACACTATTTACCTAATGATGATAATTCTCTGTTATTATGGCCTGATCTCGATACTTAATCAAGTAAAATAGGTCACTGGCCCAGGGTGGTATTTTATCAGATACATTTATTATATAAATATCATATTGTTACTGCCTTATAACTAAATGGAAAGTTGTTCAACTTTCACCAGAAAGAATGAGGTAGGCAATCATAATGAAAAAGTCAAAAGAAGCTATTCTACGAGAGTCTGTCCCACCCTCTTTACAAATTAAAAATTTCACAAAGCATGTAGCACTACACCAAGTTTAAAATGTGCATATTCAATCTTTTTTTTAGAATTTTTTAAGGGTTTATAGTAGAATATATCTGATAAAAGACTTCAGAAAAGCAATGCCTATGAGTCTCTGACGTTGCTCTGTTTAAAGAAAGTTAGAAATAGGCATAAATAGGTTAAAATGAAGACAGGTGTCATCAGGGAGTTATTAGAATATCAATCAATCATGGAAGTTTCAAAGTTGTAGCTTGAATCTTCACTGAGAACAGAGCTAGACTCTGAATAAAAAGTTAACCAAAATATAGCTTGAACGTTACTCTGAATAAAAAGTTAACCAAATTACTAAGTTAAAACAAAAATGTTAAGTTATAAAAGGGGCAACCTATGAAAAAATGCAATCAAGATTTTAGCTGTAACTTAAATGTTAATTTAGAAAGGAATGTCTGTAAAAAGGAAACAAGACGGCCATGATGGCCCTGAATCGCTCACCTGATTATGAAACTCAAGTTATTAACCAGAAACTGAATTTTTATTTTTAGCAACAGTGACCTTGACCTTGATCACAGACATGTGGGTAGCAATCCCAATTTGTCTCTTGTTATAAGCTACCCATATACCAAGTTTGGAGTCAATATGCCAAAGCAAACTCAAGTTATTAAGTGGAAACTGAATTTCTATTTTTAGCAACAGTGACCTTAAGCTTGATCGGAGACACCTGGGTAGCAATCCCAAGCTGCCGTTTGATATAAGCTACTCATACACCAAGTGTGGAGTCAATATGCCAAAGCAAACTCAAGTTATTAAGCAGAAACTGAATTTCTATTTTTAGCAACAGTGACCTTGACCTTGATCACAGACACCTGGGTAGCAACCCCAAGCTGCCTCTAGATAAAAGCTATCCATATACCAAGTTTGGAGTCGCTAGGCCAAAGCAAACTCAAGTTATCAAGTGGAAACTGAATTTCTATTTTTAGCAACGGTAACCTTGACCTTGATCACAGACACCTGGGTAGCAACCCCAAGCTGCCTCTAGATAAAATCTATCCATATACCAAGTTTGGAGTCAATAGGCCAAAGCAATCTCAAGTAATTAAGTAGAAACTGAATTTCTATTTTTAGTAACAGTGACCTTGATCTTAATCACAGACACCTGGGTAGCAACCCCAAGCTGCCTCTTGATATAAGCTTTCCATATACCAAGTTTGGAGTCAATAGGCCTAAGCAATCTCAAGTTATTAAGCAAGTTTGGAGTCAATAGGCCTAAGCAAACTCAAGTAATTGAGCAAAGACTGAATTTCTATTTTTAGCAACAGTGACCTTGACCTTGATCACAGACACCTGGGTAGCAACCCCAAGCTGCAATTTGATATAAGCTACCCATACACCAAGTTTGGAGTCAATAGGCCTAAGCAAACTCAAGTTATTGAGCAAAGACTGAATTTCTATTTTTAGCAACAGTAACCTTGACCTTGATCACAGACACCTGGGTAGCAACCCCAAGCTGCCTTTTGATATAAGCTACCCATACACCAAGTTTGGAGTCAATAGTCCTAAGCAAACTCAAGAAATTGAGCAAAGACTGAATTTCTATTTTTAGCAGCAGTGACCTTGACCTTGACCCTGTGGTCATGATTTGAACAACTTTTGTAGACATTAGTGCCAGGATGCTTCAGGACAAATTTGGTTAAAATCCATCAAGTGGTTTCAGAGGAGATGTTGTTTAAAGGAAATTGTTGACGGACGACGGACGACAGACGCCGGACGCCGGACAAAGACGGGTCACAATAGCTCACCATGAGCCTATGGCTCAGGTGAGCTAAAAATATGACATAACAACCCTATTTTTTTAAGAATGTGTCACAAGAACAATGTATGCATATTTTGGGTCCTTATTTGTATTTGTGTTAAATGTATAACTTAAATGAAATTGTGCGATATAATAATTAATTGAATGCATTACTTTGACAAGTCACAAGCAGATGCAGTGAGTAATATCAGCTAACAGTGGAACTGTAGCGAGGTGGTTCCAGCCATCTTCTCCCATCCGATATTTACTTTACAGATTATTCAACAGGGCATGTACCTTCTAGACTTCAAGAGAAACTAGAATTATCACTGAAAGTGATTAAATACCCCCACATGTATGCTTGATAATTGAACTGGGAATGCTTCGAATCAATGGCATAATGTGCCCCACTAACAATCCAAAGTGTCGTCTTCACAGTAGCCACATATTCAGCAAGTTTCATCACAATATCTCATTCCTTCTAAATTTATTGAGCAGAAATGGTTTAAATATGTTAGTAACAGTGGCCTTTATCTAACTTTTATCTAAGAACTGTGTGCCAAACATTGTTTATGAGAAATCATCCAGAAACCATTTTTTCTATTTTTAGTAACAGTGACCTTGACCCCATCAGGCCCAATTTCAATACCAAGTTTTGTCTTCACAGACACTACCTATATAGCAATTTTCATCACAATATCTCATTCTGAACCAAAGTTATTGAGCAAACAGTTTATTTTCTATTTTTAGTAACAGTGACCTTGACCCCACAGGCCTTGAATCCCAAAAGTCATCTTCACAAAAACCATCAATACACCAAATTTCATTTAAGAATCTCATTCCAAGCTATAGTTACTGAGTGGAAACGAAGTTTTGAAGTTTAAATAACGGTGACCTTGACCTTGAACCCACAGGCCCCAAAGTCAAACCTAATCTTTATCTTGTTATGTTACATCTGTGTCCCAAAAAATAATTAAATCTATGAAGTATTTCATGAGTTATAGTCCAGAAACAATTTTTCTTATTTAAGTTACAGTGACCTTGACACTGACCCCTCAGGCCCCAAAGTCGAACTCGACCTGTATCTTCTGATATTACATATATGTACCAAAAAAGGATTTAATCTGTGAAGTTTTTCATGAGTTATTATCTGGAAACCCTTTTTCTATTTTTATTAATACTGACCTTGCCATTGACCCCACCAGCCCCAAAGTCGAACTTGACCTGTATCTTGTGATGTTACATCTATTTACCAAACAAGGATTAAATCTGTGAAGTGTTTCATGAGTTATCATCCGGAAACCATTTCTAACAGTGACCTTGACACTGATCCCACCAGCCCCAAAATCGAACTTGACCTGTATCTTATGACGATATACCTGTGTACCAAAAATTATTTAATTCTGTCAAGCCTTTCATGAGTTATCATCTGGAAACGAAGAATCCGACCGACCGACCGACAGACCGACAGACTGACCGACTGACCGACAAGCTCACTCCTATATACCCCCTCAAACTTCGTTTGTGGGGGTATAATTAAGATAAAGCGGGGTAGGCTTATCAGTCGTCTTGACAGTATGACATATAACATAACATATAAACAATGAAAATACTCCCCCAACCTAGGTGACTCAATCTATCTGTCTAAGATTGTGTACAAAAAGCTATGTAAAGCTTTAATTCATATGATAGAAACATTATAATAAATGGTTGCAGGGATAACTTTTATGTTCAGGACTGTCTAACACACGAAGTTTTCTTACCCATTGTAGAAAACTATTACCTTACAGCTACATTCAGTTATTTTAAAGATTGTTGACAGCTGCTAATTGTTAAACTCTGACAGTGCTCCATGCACACCAATACAACAATCACTTACAGTCAATCAAATACTGTAAATTCATTCATTTTTGTGGGGTACTAAGTTTCATTGATTTCATGGGCAAATTGCTTCACAATTCAAAACCACCATGAAATATAAATTTAAAATTTAATATTTTATAAAATTTTAAACCATAAATTCAAGGACCCATGAAAATGGTATTTAATAGAAAACCATAAAATATTTATGCCCACAATTATAGGTGCATTCACAGTGGATGAAGATTTGAGGAAAAACTGTTGATGCCCAGATATAGTGGTGGTATAGTAGGCAGAGTTGACCAGTGATGGTGACCAGTAGACAGAACTATCAAGATCAAGATGGACAAGCTTGCATGTACTGATTGACAGATTGTATTGATACAATGACAGATTGATGTAGAGATCCCCCTCCAGATATATCACCAGTCACTGCTACATCATCAAAAACATACACCTTGCAATATTTTATCTTTAAAATAGGTTTTGAATCATAGGTTGAACATGTTCATAAATTCCAAACCTGATTATTAACTACTCAAATATTTCTGAATCAATTACTGTACTTTCTAATACTTGTATCAATGCATAAATTTCTAACAAATGTCAAATTTTTCGCATTTCATCATGCACAAAAAGTGCATAAATTATAATCTAATTACATACCATTATTGCTGATGTGCAAACACAACAAACATATATCTAAATACATTACCGAAAAATTCCTCCCAGTGAAGAGAATGCCGAAGCAGTTCATTGTGGCTGGTACCATCAATCTGGTCAGCTTTTTTCAGGTTCTTTATTCTCCATTTCACCAAAGATCCACCCTCATATTCTACAGGTGTGGTTCCTAAGTTCTTTAGATAACTCTGTGGCTCAAACATTGTATAATCACTGTTACATTCCAATGTACTTAAAGTTTCATCTGATTCAAAATCAAATCCACTATCTCTGGATATACATTCCTCATTAGCAAACCCTTTCTTCTTGCAGTGAACACTTCTGTCCCCAAAACTGTGACAATCAGCTAGACCTGCAGACTCTAAGTTCCCATAGAATGGAATCTCACAAAACAGTTCAGCATTTTTGCTGTCTTTAGTATTCACATTAAAATACTCCATGTCTTTGTCAATCTGACATTACAACCACATTTAACTCTAGAGTTAAGAGTTTATCATAAATGTCAGTATCAACTGAACTAGTTCACTTCTCACTGGAAGACAAAAAAAATAAAATCTGAGAACCTGAAATCCCAGCAATCAATGACATTACATTAACAAGCATAATGAAGACACTATGTAGCCAGAAAAACAACTGTCTCCTTGTGATCAATCCTGCACAGACACACAAACTGTGAGACAGACCAATCTGATACTAGATCATTACTGAACACAAAAACAACAAACTAAAGATTCCAATACAATCGACAGTTTGCAAAGGACAGTCACCTGGTATTCTATATAGGTCTGACACCTTAGAAGAAAGCAGGCAGCTCCCCTACCAAGCAAAGTTGGCATTTGAAATGTCAAGCCACTACATCACTCAAGATTTCACTCCACACCACCAAAAAATCCATGGACAAAAACTTCTGCATAACAATCAGGCATTGTTCTAAGTATTTTGCCCTGTTTGTGTGGAAGTTCTAACATGTTGTGGCAACTAGTTATGACTGTCATACATCACACAAGTTTCCCTGTCAAATGATCAGCCATCATCAGCTAACTACTACTTACAAATGAATGTCACCTAGACTATAGTAGAGAGAGTATCACCTGACACCCCCAATATGCTACCACAAGCAAACTGTTGTACATACATGGGCTTGAACATGTGTAGCTGTCATATCGTGGCCCGCTGATGGCAACCTTACATTCCATGTTGTGCACAGGTCAATGTGTTATCCTTCCATGTATAGCAACAACAGGTCAAGCTTGTCAACAATACACCAAACAATGTCACCTCCATTCAGACCATTGCATCCATTGACAATCTGAATGTTTATTTAATGTTACAATCTACTATAGAAAACTTCCACAGCAAAAACGCACTTCTCTCTCTACATTATAATCATTATATTCATCCAACTCAAGTCCATCTCTAGGTAAACTCTTTAATTAAAACTTGAAGTTTACGCACATGTCAGCAAAGTTTTAATGAAAACCTGAAGACAGATTATGCAACCAATGTTAACAAATCAAGGTATATGTCCCAATTATCTCCGGTCATCATCTGTCTACCCTACCATTATTAAATTAACAATGTTTTGATCTTCAAAGTCCCCGACAACATTCAGAATATATTACATCAACAGTCCTGGGGGCGACTCACTGGACACATGTCACCAGCCCTTCACCTACAGATATAGACATATTCCTGCATGAAAATCAAACTTAAAACAATCAAAGCTTTGTTTCACATCATTTTTACTAATTTTAACAAATATGTTTCTTTCAGCATTTGTGAAAGGTTACAACCTGTTTATCATTGGCAAGAAATTAATGATCTCATTAAGATTTCATTATCTTTCTGTCATGCAAAAATCTACCATAATCACATCCTATATTAAAGGTTGATGTTATTTTCCTGACATTTATTATTTCACCTTATTTGATAATAATCAGCACAAAAATGACATGCAGGTGGTCGCCAAAAACTTTGTCTGAAAAGATTCAATTTAAGTACCAGTATCTTCAATTAAAGGAAGACTCAATTACTTACGTAAATTGCAACAAGAATTAAAATTGTCCACACTCAATATCAATCAACATTTTTTCAAAGTAAATGATAATTAATGTAACATGATTGCTGGAGGACAGAAAACAAATTGCCACCTGCACACACAAGAAAAAACATTTTGCATATTAAACTGTAATATCTGCACTTAAGTTCTCAACTTAATAAATGAAACATCTCATACAACTGTTGCTATATTTATCCCTGTGCATGAATATTTCTTGAAAGAAGTTTCTATATTTCCCTGCTATATCTCTGACATGCATCTGCACTCCTCCAAAAATATACTCTAATCATAATTTGATCTAAATTTTATGAATGTCTCAAAACAATTTCACACAATCCAAAAGCCAGAAGTGAAGTTATTCCTAACACATGACATGCTGTAACTTGGGTAAGATGTCTCAGATCATCCGACAGCTCCATACACTAGACACCGACCCTAGACACTACAATTGCTGTAAAAGGTAAAATGATCAATCTTGATACAATCTCTCCATTAAATAGTAATTGTCACTTTGCGGTTAAAGCACGCTCTATCTCTGGTTTAGTTAAAGTTAATATAACAATTATAAATCAGAGTGAACATTCATACTGATACCTTATTTTGCAGACTGTGTTACAGAGTATAAATTAAATGTATTTAAATTTCACAAATATTTCTTTTCTTTAAATTACATCATACTGTTTGGTAAATATTATTTTGATGGCAATATTGGCTATAAAGCTGTATTCTTGGATCTTGCTTTAAATATCAGATTTTGTGTGAAGATGATCAGTTCTATAGCATTTTTATTATTTTATCCAATTTTGTAACATTCAAAATTCAATAATAAAATAAGAAGATATTAATTGTATTCATGGATGTGAGTTCCAGTAGTTAATGGTTGGTGCGCCAAGTACTTATGGTAGTCAAGCTTTTAACAAAATTGATCAAAGTTAGGGTTAACCCTTAACCCTAACTGAGACTTTATAAAGCCAATCCGGGTTTCCCCAATAAAGTTGCTATTAAAGAGTAAGAGAGGAGACAGTTTCGATCAACAACAGGGGTCACACCTCAGGACATATGATCCCCTGATCATGTCATTCTACACTAAATAAACAACCCCTGGCAAAATCTGGAAACATAATACCTATACATTTTATTGCACCTGTAAACATGATAATTCCCTCAAAGTTGAAAAGCAGACATTTTTCACTTTAACAAGGTTTGTGACTCCTGTCATTTCTGACATGTCTCTTGTAGGATCTCATTATCTTGGAGATAAATATCTGATGAGCACAACATGCTGTTTTACAATATCAATGTGCATCTTGATGAAGACTGCACTTTAATTTGTCTTTCATCAACAGATTAATCTATTCCCATTGACTGAACAGTTCAAAAGTCCAGCAAGAAAATTAGTGCTTTTTCAATTATCTATGCAATCTTTAAGAATAGGTTAGAGTTCACTTTTTGTGATCTACAGAAAATGGAGATCAGTGAAGTGTGGCTGCAGGCCAAGATAGCATTTTCCATGTTTTGTAGATCTCCAAAATTGAACTCTAATTTATTGAGTGTTTGCAATTATTTGACTGAGTGACTTTGCCTCCGCTAGACCATAAAGGAAGTTATACAACAATGTGCTGTGAAAATAGAGGACTAATATCTGATGCAGACTGGCAGAAATCTGCCAGCTATAAAACTCATTTATCAGATTCCATCAACATAAAATTAATCAGCAGAACATTTGAAAACTCCTTTACTGTCATTGGCTTACAAATAAATGCAATTTGACAGCAGTGACTACATGTATATCCTTGCAAGTTAAGCAGCAAGGTTCAAGGTGCTTAGCTGTAATACCAAGAATATACAAAAATTATGACTATAATTCTTTATTACATTCTTTACACCCACACCAGTTGTAATTATAAGGTGGAGTGTATAATTCAATGGCTTTCATACTTCAATAAAATCTCTAAACTGGCCCTTCAAATTTCACAAACAATTTATTACTATCTATGCAATCTGTAATATATTTGGTCAAAATCTTAACATAACAATCATAAAAAACATGTTTAAACAGAAATAGTATCCCAGAATATCCCCTGAGTCATACCTGCCCACTAAATGATTATATCTTATCTGTCAAATTAAAAAGAATTGGGAGGGGACTTTTTTTAACATGTAGATATTTTCAAATTTATCATTGTAGGATAGTGTTATAAAATAAGGGTAATAAATAGCAGTCTTTATAATATTATGATAATATATTCATCAAAATAACCTAATAGCCACTTAATTGACTTTGCTTTAAAAAATCATATTTCCCTGGTTAAAAATAGAGTTGGGAATTGAACCAGTGACTGCTAGATTCAAATATACTTAGACCACAGGATCACTGAGACAGTAATAAGTATACACCATTCTATTCAAAACAGATTTATATTTGTATTATTATTTAAATTACCAAAAGTGTGACCAGTGCAGATCCCGATCAGATGTCATGAATGTGCTAATTGATCTGGATCTACACTGACTGCACATGCTACAGAAGATGTATCAATGGAGTAAAGTGTTAACAGCCTGGTAATGAGATAGACAGGTGACAGACAACAAGCATGTTCTCCTTCACACAATGATAATTGTTGGAATGTTAACATGAACATCAGGTCATGGACTTTCTCTCAACAATAATGAGATTTTAATTTATGAGCATTATGTCTTTGTTACCAATTTAAGCATTTAAATTAAATTATCAAGTCTAGACTTTTCTTATTCATGTAAATGTAGATTTTGTTGTAATACATGTAGCCCTAAATAGCAATCTTTACAAAGACACAAGCAGAAAATACATTGTTTAAATACAATGTATATGAAAATGTTGAATATAACATAAAGTCAAACCTGCAAGAAAAGTAAACTCTCCATAAAGACCATCTAACTTGACCTGAAGTTAGACCACCCAACTAACACCTAACTGCAAGTATTGGTCAAAATCTACTAATGCCTCCAAGGATCAAAACTATCCAAACAACAATATTTCCAAATCAAACAACAAAATAATAATATAAAACAAAACCCAAACAATTCCATCCTGGTGAAGGAAACCATCCTCGAAAAATACTGAACAAATTGACTGGACACCAAGGACATACACACACTACAATATAAGAAAGTTCGATAAAAACAGATCACAGACAGATGGAAACAGATTGCCTATTCTGTTTATAGATTGTTCCGGAAATATTTGAAATTCTAAACAATTTATAATTTCTAATAGATCTCTTCACAGGAAATCTTCACCTTTGTTTTAATAAAGGAATAAGATTAAACAAACCTCCAGTGATTACCGTTTCCACAGTATATGTATCAGGGTAGTTTGACCCTAGTGCATGTTTGAATTATTCAGCATGAAATGGTTATCAATTATAATGACACTGATTATTCATCATAAGAATGACTATGTTTCTTCAATTTCCTTCCATAAGTCAAGAGGAATTAGTTTGGCAAAGTCACAAACAATGATTGTTCCACACTGGGGATAGATCATGCTTCCGGGCTTAGATAAAAATGCCTTTAAGAGGAAAACAATGCAACCTTGTCTAGAGATTCAAGTATGGCTTACACAAGATGTGCACACAACAATACAGATGTAGAAAAATGCCCCATTTCAACACCAGAGCTCTCACTAGACTTGCAAATCAGGGAGTTTTGTCATAAATTTACTGAATTATGGAGAAGTTTGCTGTCAACAGCATTCTTTCCCTATATTGTCTGTACAAAATTACTTCTCCCATAAAAGAAGGAAGAAGTCTGGTCACTTTTGGGAGACCACTTTCCCAAGTCTTCTAGAGAGAGCCATGAACACTCACCATTTGATCTTTTTTCTGACCATCAACCAAGTAATAATTGTAGTATATAAGCTGTCATAAAGACAGATATACAGGCAAACTATCATATATGGAAACTTGTGTATAATGAGGAGCATTTTACAGCAAGAAGCTGCCTCAGTGGTAGAAGGTGATATACAGTGTGGACAGCAGCTCTGATTTACAACCAGCATTATATCACATGGAACAATGAAGTCATTCATCTCGTGCAAATCTCTAGGGCAATATCTCACTAAAATGTAAAATTAGACTGCAGCACTAGTTTTAAATCATTCATGTCTGAGTGTTTTTATGTTTGTTTACAGGCTGTCAAGATCAGAAATCAGATCACTCTTAACAGTGTTAGAATAATTTTTGTTCATGTTGTAGTTTTATGTAAAATTTTGCTTAATGCATCTAAATAATAAACTAAAATGGTACCGGGTAGCCCTTCTGGCTGTCGTGTAGATCTCACCGTCAGAACTTGTATCATTTCTAACTGTTAAAAGCAAAAATATGACATCTTCAAGATTGCAAAATATAACTACAAACAGATTTGTTCCCTAATAAAGGGGGGGGGGGGGGGGGGGTCAATCACTAGGCGAAAAATGACAGAGTCCGAAAATGTGCAAAATAATGGTGTCCCAATATGATAACTGTCCCAAGATTTAGGATAATTACGGTATACATATATGTTAGGTAATTGTCAAGGGAGATAAATTGTCAAGGGAGATAATCAATTCCAGATACCACTTGTCCAGAAATCAGAATCCATCAAAGAAATCAGCAAGATCAAAAAAGTGAGATTTACTATAAAAAAAACTAATGTGGAAATTTCAAATTTGGTGGACATTTATTAATGTTAAAGATATTTATCTAAAACTATAATTATTCAATAATCATAGTTACAGGATTTGGAATGATCCATGTTAAATATCAATTCATCGCCACTGGGACAATCTGCCAAGGCAAACTCTTTAGTCCCTTCTCCCCACACACCACTCCCCCTCACCTCTGTACAATATTGTAGTTTTATGGGGTTTTTTTCCAGTTTATCTGAAAATATTATTTAATATTTTTCTTGAAAATACTTCATTGCAGAAAACCAGTATAAATTGTAAGAAAATGAATATATACATAATTATGTTATGTTTGCATGAAATACATTTCCATGTAATACAAACAGATGATACTTTATGCCCATGTGTTCATGTTAGATATTTTCGTTCTTTGTGTTTTGACTCTGGCACTTTTGTCATCCCAGTTTTGCCAATGAACACTAATATATATCTTTTTTTAATCACCAAGTTGCAGACAATATGTAATGAAAACAACAACAACAAGATAGACCTTTGAACAGCACAGGATATTTGCACAGATCATATCTCTAACTGCTACCTACTAAGACTAAGCTCAACTTATGTGAAAAAGCTGTGCCTCTCCTGAAAGTCTAAGCCATGACTCAAAGTCAAATTAATTTTCAAGCAAATTATATTCACATCATAATTTAATTTCCTTCAGTGCTGATAAAATGTCTAGAAACTTTAATTTAATCTGACATAGGGCAATTAAATGGTGATATGTGGTTGAGAAGTTAAGGTACATGACTGCTTGCATGTTCTACAATGGAAATTTGATCAGATGCCTCACCCCTTTTAATCAAAACCACAACAAAGTGCAGTTTTCATCTTTTTGCAAATGTTGCCCCTAGTTAACCACACCGCCTCACCTTTCCTTGTCAATGTCATCAATTTCATTTTACCACCCAAATCTTAGAAATCAGATCTTCATTAACAGTTTCCTCTATTTGTGAATAATTATTGCTGTTAAATAAATAAAATAAAGAATAGAATTTTCAGTTCTTTTAGATTCACTTGAATGTGTGACAACCAGGATTTTCTGTCAGTGTATGATAAATGCATTATGCCGGTGTGAAAAACAAAATTATTTATGATAGCTTTTTTGAAATGCAGGGAAAGTGACATGTCATTTTTTCACCAAAATGCAACATCTTAGCAAAGGTATCACTAACATTAGCTTGATGGACCAGTCAGTCCCAGCAGATGCTGTTGGCCTGATCCACTCAGTTGATAGATTATGAAGTTTTTAGAGGATAAAAGTTTTATGAACAGCTTTGATAATAAAACAGATTTCAATTAATAAAGCCATAGATCACTTATATCAAATAATTTAACATCTTCAAAGAAAACACAAGCATCAACAGATCATAGTTCAGCCACAGTTCAGCAAGACAAAATGAAGACTAAGAAAACTTCTTTGAGACACTTGCCAAATTTTAAAACGGAAAAACTTAACATAATTTTTTGTTTGAAATTTCTCTCCAACATTATAGTGAGGTGAATGACACATCAAGATGAATTGTATAGTATCAAATTAATTCAAACCACATTTCAATCCTTTGTATGTATATTCACCAGTGTCTAGTTCTTTAAACATTGTAGTATCAATTAAACTATCATAGTATTACTGCCTTTTCAAGAGGTTTGAACTATAATCAATTCCTCAACATTTCAAGTTGTAAATCCATCCTTAGAATATATTGGTGAAATTGTTGTTAAGAAAACTGTCACTTGGGGCTATGACTAAAAGAATCTCACATGATGTTGCATGCAGGCAAAGATTTCTATGAACAACAGCTGCTAAATGGTTACTATATCAAACCACCAAATGCCCCTACTTAACACTGGCATTTTCTCTTGTACAAAATTTTTGTTTCTCCTTGATTACATTGTGTTATGATTACTTCAAAGGTCCTTTTTTCAATACCTTTTATATTCAAATGAAACAATTTAATAACTGATAATGGATAATGGTAGACAGTCATGTCACACTTACCTTGATCTAAAATGTATGCAAGAACCAATCAGGTCATGCCCCCAAGAAAGAAAGTAGTCACTACAGCTTTGGCAATCTGAGTGCTGTCTATTTAAGGTGAGAATCTCTCTGTGTTTGCAATGATCTTCAGTTTCAAGTGATTTTATCAAACTTTCCATTGAGATAATTAATTCAGGTGGCCACTTTGTGGTCAGTTTGACTTTGAGCTTCAGTCATTGACTCAGCTATGAAACTAGGCAACTATTAAACTGAGTGTGCATAAATATTGGGAATTTGATAATTAAGAAATTTTAATTTGAATTATAATAAGGGAAAAGGCTTCCTACATATACTGGTGGTCAATAGACTTAAAGAATTGAATGGTGAGCAAAGCAACGTAGCAATAAACTGGTGAAGCAAAGTAGCATTGGTACATACCAAGTCTTGCATTTTCAGTTAACTTACGGTCTCACCAGTCCTTTTCTGCAAGAGCTCAATATTCAATAAATAAAATCAACCAGACAAATTTTCATAACAACCAATGGAAAAGCATGTTAAAGGCTGCCTTACTTCTTCTTCAAATCAAAATGATATTACTAAGAAAATAAAAGTTTCCCATGATTTCTCTTGAGACAGTGTCATAGTACAGTTTTTTACTGATCAAAGTCTGAAAATGTTTTAGCCAAAGGCAGTCTGGAAATTTAAAGAAACACTAGAAATCATAGGCTTAAGGACGGCAACTATGGTAGGGTGTTCCTGATCTTGATCATAAAATGAAGTCATTCATATTTTATCAATCAGATAAAGCTGGCAAGAATTACCAATGTGGTAACTTTCTATTGACAGGGAGTATAATATTGCCAAGTCAACTCAGGAGAGACTTTAGGTCACTAACCCCTATCTATCTACTTAACATAGTTTTCTGGATTTTTTATGATTCCAATTTCTTTGTCAACATAACAATTGTCTCCCATGATAACATCAAGGCAATTAGGAAAAAACAGAATATTTGACATGACATAATAGTGTTTCTACTCCATCCTTTATGATTACATTACAGGACTCAGTATAGCTTGGAATAAATCACTGTTCCATAAGAATTAATGGTCTTATTTTGGATGAGAACATATCATTTTTTGAAGCAACTCAAGAAAGGTCCTATTTTATTAGTATAAATGCTATCAAAATTTAATGTGCAGGTGAATGTTTCCCCTTATAACATAACTCCTGCGGGCCCCCTGTCCCAGTCCCCATCTTACCTAATCCAACCACAACACCCTCCACCTGTAAAAAAATCATTATTTTGAAAATTATCAACTTCCACCGTTCCAGGTGATAACAGTTTTGGTGCTGTGGATCATCATCATCATCATCATCATCATCATCATCATGAACATCGATGCAGGCCTGATCAATATACAACATGATTTATCGCATTATCTGTTTACACTAGGCTGTTAGACGGTTACTGATTGAACTAATGAGGTCCCAACAAACACTTTGACTTGTTTGAATCATTTCTAATGTGACAGCTATCAGCTCTTTTAAAAGTGGTTCTATAATGAAATCTACTTTAACTACTGAAGAAGATTCATATGTTGTGAGCATGTTTGGCTAAAAATATGCTTTAAATTTCAAGTAACTTTAAGAAATAATCATCTTTTAAACTCCCGTTTAAAGATCATTCCACAAAAAACAGTGTTATTATCTGAGTTATAATGTGAAGCACAAACTTGGCTACACCTAAAACACCTAATATGAAACACTTTGAAAGAATGTGACTAAACACTTCAACATTGGCATATTGAACTAAACATTTTTAGATCAGAATAATTAAAAAAAATTGTAAAGATATGAATTCTGATGGGACCGAAATAAACCAAATTAAGATTGATTGTGATCACTTTTAAACAGGGCCTTACCTCATGAGGTGTTTTAAATTGGTTGCCATGACACTATCTTTTCATGTTTTCAAAATTCTAGATGTTGGACACAGCTGTAAAATTCAAATGTCTTTTTCCGCATGCTGCCAAATTAAAATAAAAAACAACAAAATTAACTTTTGATATGGGTGTCACTGTATTTAAAGGAACATTGGTCATTTTTTATTATACAGAAAGCTGTTCCTACATAATTTTGTTTTGGTCAGGTAAAGTTACATTTAATACCTATTTATACCAAAATTGTTGGTTAATTTATGGTAATATGAAGCTGAAATTAAATGAAGCTGTTATCACACCTGGGCTCAACATCAGGAACAATCTTACACTCAAACTGGATATTCTACTCAAGATATTTATTCAAAATGTCAGTAAATGTTGGTTATTAACTTGGAATACTTGATAAAAATGAACTGAAATCTTGAAATTATGAAATCTTCCAATTATTATGTTAATATTTCAGATAACACTAAGTTCTTCCGATATATAAGGAATAAATGCTTGAGTTCAAAATCAGACATCAGAGTTTCTACCCAAACCATTCTTTGGATTTTTTATCAGAATAGCCTATATGGATCAGGGCTTTTTCAGGGGTTTTGGGAAAAAGGCCCCTGCTCACAGGGAATTTTTTTTCACGGTATACACTGGTTTTACACAGGTTGCATACATAAATTCAAGGAACGTAGTTTTCACAAACTTATGATGTTATTTGAAAAGTCCTTTGGCTATGTGTATTCTCTCTTCTGTTTCTATTTTATAGGCAAACAAGAAGCTGTGTTCGGAAAACACATATGCCCCCGGTAGCGAAGTTTGTAACGATACAAATTGTAAATGATAGCACAGTGTTAAAACTGCAACTAAAATCACAAGTTAGTTCTAAATAATGAAAATAACCGTCTGGTGCCAGAACCTGTACATGAAAAGAATTTATCATAACAAGAGCCAGTCGGAAACGACTGCATGCTCGACTATTTGAAGTCAGACATATTTAAGCACATTTAAAACTGGGCTTCATTTAAACTGGGGAGTGATTCAGGAGTTTATGACACCCAACACACATACATGAACAAAAGTTTCTTAATCCAAGTTAGGAAATCAATAAATTACAGTTACTTTATTATTGTAGTTTTTTTAGAGGGTTTACACAACCCTGTCCATACACCCCTGATCCCACACCCATCAACCCACTATCCCTGCCCACCTATAGTGATGTGGTGAGGTGTGGTGTAGTATAGTAAGGTATGGTATGCTGGTTGCTGTTGTTGGTGGTGTGGGTGTTGTTGCTGTTGTTGGTATTGTTGTTGGTGTTGGTAATGTTGGTGGTGTGGGTGTTGTTGTTGGTGTAGTTGTCAGTGTTGTTGTTGGTGTTGTCAGTTGTTGGTGTTGTTGATGCTATTGTTGTTGGTTGTTGGTGTTGTTGATGCTATTCTTGTTGGTGGTGGTGTTGTTGTTGGTGGTGTTGTTGACGGTGTTCTTGGTGGTGTTGTTGACGGAGTTGTTGGTGGTGTTGTTGACGGTGTTGTTGGTGGTGTTGTTGACATTGTTGTTGACAGTATTACTGTTGGTGGTGTGGTGAGGTGGTGGTGGTGTGGTGTGAGATGGGGTGGTGTGGTGGGGGTGGTGGGGGGTGGTGGTGGTGTGGGGGTGGTGGTGGTGTGGTGGTGGTGGGGGTGGTGGTGTTGTGTGGTGTGGTGTGGTGTGGTGTGGTGTGGTGTGGTGTGGTGTGGTGTGGTGTGGTGTGGTGTGGTGTGGTGTGGTGTGGTGTGGTGTGGTGTGGTGTGGTGTGGTGTGGTGTGGTGTGGTGTGGTAGTGTAGTGTAGTGTAGTATAGTATAGTATAGTATAGTATAGTATAGTATAGTATAGTATAGTATAGTATAGTATAGTATAGTATAGTATAGTATAGTATAGTATAGTATAGTATAGTATAGTATAGTATAGTAACCACTAGGCACTTTCACCAAAGTATGTTAAGTACATCTGTTTTAAACCTTTTCTATAGATTACCTTAGAAAAACACTAACATTGAAACTGTTACCATAATTTCAAAGTCTTAATTCTAATTTCTAAGCGAAAAAGGGCAAAAATCAAATAAAACAAGTTAACCATTTATATCCAAGTATAAAATGGGGAGATAATCCCAGAAAAAAGGTAGCCAGACTTAAGTAACTTGTAAGGGTCATCATCTGTGCACTGTTAAGTATGTGTGTAAACTTTAAAGCCAGATCTCTTTGTGGATATTGCGAAATATCCAACATGCCAAAATAAGTTAACCATTTTCTAAGTACAAAAAGGGGAGATAACACCAGAAATAAGGTACCCAGAGTTATGTAACTTGTTAGTGTCATGACCTGTGAACTGTTAAGTAAGTGTGTAAACTTTCATGCCAATGCTCTTTGTAGAAATTGAGAAATATCGAACTTGCCGAAAAATGTTAACCATTTATCTCCAAGTACAAATTGGGGAGAAAACTCCGAATTAAGATAGCCAGAGTTATGTAACTTGTCATAGTCATACCCTGTGCACTGTATATTAAGTTTGTAAACTTTCATGCTAATGATCTTTGTAGAAATGAAAAAATATCCAACTTGCCGAAACAGGTTAACCATTTTTCTAAGTACAAAAAGGGGAGATAACACCAGAAATAAGGTACCCAGAGTTATGTAACTTGTCAGGGTCATGACCTGTGAACTGTTAAATAAGTGTCTAAACTTTCATGCCAATGCTCTTTGTAGAAATTCAGAAATATCCAACTTGCCGAAAAATGTTAACCATTTATCTCTAAGTACAAATATGGGAGAAAACCCCGAATAAGGATAGCCAGAGTTATGTAACTTGTTAAGAGTCATACCCTGTGCACTGTATATTAAGTTTGTAAACTTTCATGCTAATGATCTTTGTAGAAATGGAAAAATATCCAACTTGCCGAAACAGGTTAACCATTTTTTTAAGTACAAAAAGGGGAGATAACACCAGAAATAAGGTACCCAGAGTTATGTAACTTGTCAGGGTCATGACCTGTGAACTGTTAAGTAAGTGTGTAAACTTTCATGCCAATGCTCTTTGTAGAAATTCAGAAATATCCAACTTGCCGAAAAATGTTAACCGGACGGACGGACGTACGGAAGGACGGATGGACGGTTCAATCACTAGATGCCGGGGGCATAAAAAGTTATTTCTGTTGAAATGGGATTTTTTCTTGGAATTGGAAATTTTTTTCTTGAAATTGGGAAAAATGGTCCCTATTTGGCATTGGGAACGGGGCCCATTTTCGGCCCCGTGAGACTAGATGAAAAAGCCCTGTGGATTTAAAAATTCAATCTGCATTTAAAACCAAATATAATATAACTTATTCTTAAAACCTGAATCAATCCACTAAGAGGAAAATTTTAAAATTATCACTGTGTTGTGTTTCAAAACTAGTCTAGCTGGCTATAATTTTTCATGATACTTGGGCCTGGTTAAAAAAACATCACAAAATCTTATGTGTGTGCCTTTTTTCTTCTTCTATTTTTAATATTTTGTTTAAATAATGGATGGTGTAAGCCTATATTAAGTAAGCTAAAGGGGTTGGTTGTCCCAACAAC
This sequence comes from Corbicula japonica, assembly GCA_038501625.1. Taxonomy (NCBI): domain Eukaryota; kingdom Metazoa; phylum Mollusca; class Bivalvia; order Venerida; family Cyrenidae; genus Corbicula; species Corbicula japonica. The sequence goes on from JAZAYU010000025.1 coordinate 156,075, forward strand.
ATACAGATTATAGGGAGTATTGTCTAGTTGATCTAAAACTCTTCACTTTGTCCTGTAACAGGTAACTTTCTTCAAAAGGGTTACCTTATACGTGGTCTTGTTTTTTTCACATCTGCAGGTGACCTGCTAATGAATGGAACATATCCTATCATCTATGTAACAAAGTAGGCCCGAAATCATATCCGTCCCATTATCCAGGTCGTTTAAACTTACCCACCACTTTTCATCTTTTTTTACCAATTTCAAGCACCTTATGCGACACTGACACTCGTATATTTAAATTTCTTCATTTAAGTGAAACTTAATATTATACTAAACATTAAGTAAATCAGTTACAATTTTACAAGCCATAAATTTTTGGTATGTTTTAAATAACTGTTTGTCTACATACCTGTGGCAAAGAAAACCAAATTCTCTGCAGGGCTGGTGACAATGGATATAAAAAATGTCACACTTTATTTAAAACAAAATTAATGGGAAACTAAAACAGCTTTCACTGTCAAAAGTTCACAGTGACTTTGAAAAGTCACATTTTATATCCTTTTAATATTTCTGAACTTAATGTTAACTGCCTTATGATACATCCAATAAAGCAGTTAAGTGCATTAATAAAGATAAATGTTAAAATCTTATTTATATAACATACTTAACAGAAGTCCACAATTCTTTTTGCCTGAATATGGCAAATTTGATTGTCTATATGATAATGCATTAATTACATAAGAAAGTAAGTTTGAATAAGGATTTAGTCTCAAGAATCATTTAAGCTGCTTATCTGGACATCTAAGTAACAAGATTATCTCCAGCTAATCCAACAACCTACAATAATCATAACAACACTTACAACATAAATAAGCAACTAGCTTACACTGGCACAACAAAATATTACATATTAATTGTTTGTCTGCAAAGCTCTTTCAAGGGAGGCTAATCCTCTAAATAACATAGGAAGTGCACTAAAGTTACTTTTCCTGAAACCTTAATAGTCCATTCAACATTTGCCCAGGTGCTGTGGTACTGATTTTCTTAACAAGTCAGTCATGTCACCATGACACAACACTGAAAGCATCAAATAAACTTGACAGTCTTACTGCATTCTTCACTTTTTGCAATGTTTGAAATACTATGTGTTGTCTTATGGTTGTCATAATATGAAGCACTGACATTTATTTCCAAGATTTATATTCTTATCATACTGCACTTAAACATTACAAGTGAATTACATAGTGCTGTGCTAACTTTACCGCCACATGATCACTGACAAAAACTGTTTTCGTCAGCAAAAAATGTACAGAGTTACTGTCCCTGAACATACAAAATGTGGTTCAACAGTTTACTTGTAACCTACTTATTTCTTATATGTTTTGATGTATTCAATAATATTTTTAAATAATAGCATGGCTGATAAAAAAAAAACTCATAAGAAAATCTGTCTATCTAATCAATAATTAATGTGTAGGGCCTGATGCCAAACGCTATGGAAGTCTGGTCTAACAAAATTTTAAATCTGATGACAGCCCACAAATATAGTATTTAGCTACAGTGGATTTCCCCAATTACTATTTTTAGAAATTCAACATTGATTTGAATATGCAATTCCAGTGGAAATGTAAAAGCAATACATTATAAAATACACTAAAGCAAAATATGTCTTATACAGGTCTATACATGGATAAAATTTACAATATAATGTTCGGAACGCTTTGAAATATATGAAAATCATCATGTACTTTGTGATTTTGTAGGTGACAATCAGATTAGTTCGGGAGGTTATTGATACTAGATGGGTGTTCAGTTGAACATTTGTGTCACCCTCTGGTGCTATGTCAGAATAAAAATGCAAGTACAAAAAGGGGCAAAACTCCATCAAAGAATGTGGCATCATCATGAGCTTGTTGTCATAAGCAATATAATTTGAAAGTTAGATGTAAAAATATTAAGAAATGACAAAGTTATAGCCAACGTTAAGTTTTCGTGTAAAAATCCAAGTACAAAAATGGGCATAACTCCATCAAATGTGACCTTGACCTTGAGAATTTGGCATCATCTCCAGTGTGTTGTCATAAGCAATATAATTTGAAAGTTTGATAAAGAAATATTAAGAAATGGCAAAGTTATAGCCAATGTTAAGTTTTCATGTAAAAATCCAAGTACAAAAAGGGGCATAACTCCATCAAATGTGACCTTGACCTTGAGAATTTAGCATCATCTCGAGTGTGTTGTCATAAGCAATATAATTTGAAAGTTTGATGAAAAAATATTAAGAAATGACAAAATTATAGCCAACGTTAAGTTTTCGTGTAAAAATCCAAGTACAAAAAGGGGCATAACTCCATCAAATGTGACCTTGACCTTGAGAATTTGGCATCATCTCGAGCATGTTGTCATAAGCAATATAATTTGAAAGTTTGATACAGAAATATTAAGAAATGGCAAAGTTATAGCCAACGTTAAGTTTTTGTGACAGACGGACGGACAGATGGACAGACAGACAGACGGACAAAGCGATCCCTATGTATCGCCGTTTCTTCAAAAGGGCGACACAAATAGCACATTTAAGTAACTCGTCTTCAAATCCTGATAGCCTACTATGGTGGGAAACAATCCTTGAAAGAATGTGGCAGCTTTTATGATATCTTATGTTATAAGGAAGCAGCAACATCTCAACACATGTCTTCAGCAAGCAGCAACATGACAATGTAAGTAGCAGCAACATGACAAGGAAATGTCTTGAGTAAGCAGCAACATGTCAATGTAAGTAGTAGCAACATGACAAGAAATGTCTTAAGCAAGCATCAACATGACAATGTAAATAGCAGCAACATGACAAGAAATTTCTTGAGCAACCAGCAACATGTCAATGTAAGTAGCAGCAACATGACAAGAAATGTCTTAAGCAAGTCACAACATGTCAATGTAAATAGCAGCAACTGACAAGAAATGTCTTAAGCAAGCAGCAACATGTCAATGTGAGTAACAGCTACATGACAAGAAATGTCTTAAGCAAGCATCAACATGACAATATAAGTAGCAGCAACATGACAAGAAATGTCTTAAGCAAGTCACAACATGTCAATGTAAGTAGCAGCAACATGAACAGAAATGTCTTAAGCAAGTCAAAACATGTCAATGTAAGTAGCAGCAACATGACAAGAAATGTCTTAAGCAAGCATCAACATGTCAATGTAAGTAGCAGAAACATGACAAGAAATGTCTTAAGCAAGTCACAACATGTCAATGTAAATAGCAGCAACATGACAAGAAATGTCTTAAGCAAGTCACAGCATGTCAATGTAAATAGCAGCAACATGACAAGAAATGTCTTGAGCAAGCAGCAACATGTCAATGTAAATAGCAGCAACATGACAAGAAATGTCTTTAGCAAGCATCAACATGACAATGTAAGTAGCAGCAACATGACAAGAAATGTCTTAAGCAAGTCACAACATGTCAATGTAAGTAGCAGCAACATGAACAGAAATGTCTTAAGCAAGTCACAACATGTCAATGTAAGTAGCAGCAACATGACAAGAAATGTCTTAAGCAAGCATCAACATGTCAATGTAAGTAGCAGCAACATGACAAGAAATGTCTTAAGCAAGCATCAACATGACAATGTTAGTAGCAGCAACATGACAAGAAATGTCTAGAGCAAGCAGCAACATGACAATGTAAGTAGTAGCAACATGACAAGAGATGTCTTAAGCAAGCAGCAACATTTCAAATGTCTTCAGTAAGTAGCTCATAACACAAAGATATCTTCATCAAGTAGCAATGTAACACAAGATATCTTCAGCAAGCAGCAACATGACACAAGATATCTTCAGCAAGCAGCAACATGACACAAGATATCTTCAACAAACAGCAACAAGATAATGACAATGTAAGTAGCAGCAACCTGACAACATTTGTCTTCAGCGAGCAGCAACATGACAACATATTTTTGGAAGCAGCATTATTACACTGTATGTCTCCAGGAAGAGGAATATGCCTTGAGAAATCAGCAACATGAAAACAGCATCATGACAACATATTTTTGGATGCAGCAACATGACACTGTATATCTTTAGGAAACTGCAACAGGACAAAATGTCTTTTAGCAATTATGTGCAGCTTCATCATTACAGAATGTCCAAACAATAATAATGTACCATTTTGTTGTTGAAATTCATTATCAATGGATGCAATTGCTAGTTAATACAGACACACTTGCATTGGTGAAGGTCAATTTACCTTCAACTCAATTTTCTATGAATCTTCAGAGGAGGCAGTGTTCTTTTAACATAGTATTTATTTATTATTATTGGATGCCTTTTGGCTGATCCGGGCAAAACAGTCAAATGGTTTAATATGATGCTGAGCAGCAAAATGCTGTAGTAACTTAAAGTTGTAGTAATGAAGGGAGATAACTTGATGTGAAATGTCATAAGGTATTGGATATGAATGGATGTGTTAGTGTTTTGGGTACCATTGTATCCAAGCTAAAGAATATCATCTGAGTACCTTTACAAGTTTTAAAAAACTGCTCACAGGGGAATAACTCTTTAAAATATTTGAGGTTTGTAGTCCTCAAAGTCAAAAATACTCGAGAAGTTATTGGGGCATTGAATAGATTTAAATCACCTAATGCCTCTAGTGGCAGATTCTTCGGTTTAGCTTCAAGGTGCTTAGTGTTATTCAGGAAATCATTTTCTTGAACTCTTACTACAATATACAAAAATGTTAAAATCCCTATGGCTTTTCAGGGTATAACTCACTGAATAAAGTTTTCAGAATAATAGACCATGCACATTTTAGAATAACAAGTACTGGTAGCTGAGCATTTAATTGTTAGAAAGTTATTGATAAATGTTTACAATTTGTCTTAAATACAAAGGATTACACTAAATGTACAGCAAGAGCTTTTAAACAGAATATTTGTAATTAACTTGAAGTTAAACAAGCTAGCAATTACAAAGTTGTCAAGAAATAGTATGGGCTGACTATAATATATGATCTATCTTAAGATGAACATCATTTAAACATTCAGTAAAAACTTCATAATACACAACATTTCAAGGAAGAGATTAATTATGACTAACCTGTGTGTTACAAGTACTCCAGGACCCCGATGTACATAAAATATCATCAATTTAACAATATTTGTCATAAAATGCAAAGTAAAATCATTCATAAGTAGATTTAACAACCATATCTGCCTATTCAATCTGAATGCAGTAAACGAAGCGAACGAGTAAATCCATGAATTCTCACACAAAACAAACCATCAAACAAATGTTCACAATTGAGAGTGAATGGATTAAAAGTAAATGTCAACAACACCCAAAATTTCTGTCTATAATTGGGCTAGTTTATTCTCATGTGACCCATTGACCGTTGATGATCAACAAAACAGCTCAAAGGGCTACATGGCCTCAGCCCAAGGCTGCACAAGATATTGGTTGTCCATCATTAATTAACCACTAATTATCATTTCTAAGCTTATTTGCATACTGTTGCAGCATAAACTGGCAGGTGCCAGGTAGCCATCTAACTGTCACCTAATATCACTTCTATTCATATGAGGATAATAAAGTCTAAAGATAATGGCAAACCTGTAACCCTGTACACAGCTCTTCGTATTGTTTTTCTCTATTAATTTCTTGTTATTAGAACATAAATAACTTCACATTATTATACAATTTATGTTGAGATCAGTATTGTTTAGTTGTCTAAAATGAACATCATATTGACAGTATAATAATATTTTCAGAGGCTGCTATTATCATTTTCCAAAAATATTTTCCAAAACTGGCATTTTATCCCATATATACAACAGAGATAACTGCAGCCAGTTTTCACAAATTGCTAACTTCACATGCTGTTACCAAACACATTTCATGGTCAGGAACTCCATATAAAAACAAGAGCTGTCAGAGGAGACAGCATGCTCGACTATTCGAATCATTTGAAACAAATGCAATTTGAAGATTAAAACAATAACAACTATGGCCATATATTGGTGTGAAATCAGGAAAAATATTAACAAGTGAATGGTAAGGGAGAAATTCATTTCAAATAACAGAAATAATTCCTTAATGTACCATAAATATTAAACTGAATAGGGGAATAACTATGAAATATTTCTGAATTTGTTAGAAAACATGTTAGTAATTTTTTATGAGAGACATTTACTTTTAGTCAAATATCAATCACTTCAGTAATGTTAAAGAAAAGAACTGAAATGAAAATATAATGGAAGTTTGAAGTTGATACCTTAAGTATTTTGTGCAAAGTTATCGATGAGGTGCACTTAAGTGAAAATATAAGTGAAACTAGAAATGTGTCCATAGGACACAGATGCCCCTGCTATGCATCATTTTCAGACACTCAAGTGAAATGATGGGAATAATAGCATTTCAACGACAGTGATGTTGGAGGAATTATAAGAATATGCATAAACTTGAAGATAAGTAAATTATTTGTATTTGTGGCACTGTTGTCTTCACATTACGGAAATGTCTGCGAAGAAGTTGGTGGTAATGCAATGCAATGTCATAGCGAACATTTGTGCCAAGTTATTTTGAAATTCCTTCATTCACAAAAGAGTTATAGCCTGAACAAGTAAATTCAATTTAAGTAACTGTGACCTTGACCTTGGACTTACAGGCATGGGTAATGTACGCAACACACCGCCTTGTCATGGTGAACATTTGTGCCAAGTTATTTTGAAAACCCTCCATTCAAAACAAAGTTATAGCCCTTACAATAAAATTCTATTTTTAGTAACACTGACCTTGACCTTCGACCTACAGGCATGGGCATGGTACGCGAGACACCGCCCTGTCATGGTGAACATTTGTGTCAAGTTATTTTGAAATCCCTCCATTTATTACAAAGTTACAGCCTGGACAAGAAAATGCTATTTTTAGTAACAGTGACCTTGACCTTGGATCTACAGGCATGGGTATTGTGTGGACACACCGCCTTGTCATGGTGAACATTTGTGCCAAGTTATTTTGAAATCCCTCCATTCATAACAAAGTAACAGCCTGGACAAGAAAATTCTATTTTTAGTAACAGTGACCTTGACCTTCGACTTACAGGCATGGGCTTGTACTTGACACACCATCTTGATATGGTGAACAATTATACCAAGTTATTTAAAAATCCAATAAGAAATAACTAAGTTAGAGCGGACAAGATTTTGCAAGAAAATTCTATTTTTAGTAACAGTGACCTTGACCTTGGACCTACAGGCATGGGTATTGAACGCGACACACCTCATTGTCATGGTGAACATTTGTGCCAAGTTATTTTGAAATCCCTCCATTCAAAACGAAGTTAAGGGCCAAGTGTATATTTTGCTTAACACTAAATGTAAGTGAAAAAGGGGCATAATTTGAAAAATATTGGAAGCAGGGTTATGGGTCTTGTTGGTTATGATGTAGATTTTGGTGGTGAAAATATATTTCAAGTTTCAAGGCAATATCTCAAGTAGTTTTAAAGTTATGGGCAAAATGCATATTTTGCTTAACACAAAATATAAGAAAAAAGGGGCATAACTTGAAATATATTGACAGCAGAGTTATGGGTGTTGTTGGTAATGATGTAGAATTTGATGGTGAATATATATTCCAAATTTCAAGTTGATATCTCAAGTAGTTTATAAGTTATGGACCAAAGTGCATATTTTCCTTAACGCAAAATTTAAGTGAAAAAGGGGCATAACTTGAAAAATATTTGTAGCAGAGTTATGGGTCTTGTTGGTAATGATGTAGAATTTGATGGTGAATATATATTCCAAGTTTCAAGTTGATATCATAAGTAGTATTCAAGTTATGGACCAAAGTGCATATTTTGTTTAACGGACGCCGACGCCGACGCCGACGCCGACACCGGGGCGAGTAGGATAGCTCCCCTATTCTTCGAATAGTCGAGCTAATATTGTGTTACAGTTTTGCATAAGCATAAGCAGTCTAGAATCTATAAATGACTAAATTTTCTTATGTTATTTTGTTCATGGAAAACAATGAGCTGTGTTTACTTTGTTAAACAAAACTAATCAATGTGTTTTTGGATTTGACAGTTTTTAGCAATGTATTCCTGCAAGGGAAGTCAAAGCAAACTTTCAAAATTCTGATCAGTCAATTATCCCTTAACACTAACTCATTTTTCTACCTGTGTAGACCCAGATTATCATGCAAACCAGGGTCTACACTAGTCTTGTCAATATATACCTTCAAAACTCACAAGAACCATGAATTCAACGAGAAGCCAGTTTGGTCCACAATATGAACTGGTGAAGGCTACAGAACAACAGCCTGGTTATTTGTCACCTGACTGCAAAATATACATATGGTGCCATCCAGACAGCATTACTTTCAAAATTATACATTTAAATGAATGCACACAGTAAGATGTATTGTGTGTCAAAAACTTAAGTAGGTTAAATATTGAAAAAATGACATTAAAGTTTGTTTAAATTCCATTTGGCAGACTGTCAGATAAATCACAATTTCACTTGAAGAATGTATTTTACAGAGAAGTCGCAGATCCTTTTTCCACCCTGAATAAACAAATGCTTATCACTGCCAAATGCATAAAAAATGGATTTCCATTATACCAGTCAGATTGTTAGAGAAAATGTTTCACTACAATCATTGCTAACATCTGATGAAATAATAAACTATAATTCCAGGCTCAAACTTTTGCATCGGTGTAACTCAATTGACCATATTGGGTTGAACACAGCACCCTAAGTTCAGATGTTCCATCAACAACACTAATAACCCTTTCCTCCATATAAAAACCTTCATGGTGCGGGCAAGCAGTGAAGATCCAGATCAGCTGGCACATCCATGCCATCTGATCAGGATCAACACTGTTTGCATTTTTATTCATTAGGTTATTTCTGATCAAGATGCGACCAGTGCAGATCCTAATCAGACAACACTGATGTGCCGGCTGATCTTAATCTGCAAAGGTCACACATGATTAAAAATGCATTATGTATGGAGTAAAAGGATAACAGAAATGGTATACTCAAACTGGGATTATTAACAAGAGCTGTCTGAGAAGAGAGTGAACTATTTGATTCATTTGAAATAAATGCAATTTTGTAAACAATTATTGTTTGATGTGATTTATTTTAAAACTTGAATATTAATCTAAAAAAGTCAAGGAAATTGATTTTCAATAACAGAGTTAATGCATTAATGTAACACTAATATTTAATTGAGAATGGAAATAACTATAAAATATTTTCGAAAGGGTAAAAAACTTGTTAGGTTTGTTATAAAATCTATGAAGTAAGTACTAGTAGGGTAAAACTCTTAATTTTCCATGTATTCTAAGCGAAAAAGGGAAATAACTGAAAATTATTTTTGGAAGAGTTATGGAACTTGTTAAAATGAAATAGATCATGGTGATTGACATTTATTTTAAGATTTATATTAATAACTTCAGCAATGGTTAAGATATATGTCAAGAGAATGAACAATTTCAAAGAAAAGTCTTAAACAGGGGGCATAACTGCTTAAAAATATTTGGAAATAAAGATCTTGTTGAAAATAATGCAGGTCATCATTAGTTACACTTATTTTAATTTCTGTATCATCATAGTAACATTAAAGATTTAGGCAATAAAACTTAAATTAAAATATTTAGTGAAATGGGGCATAACTTTGACAATATTTTTTAATGAGTTACACGGTTTGTTGGATATGAGGGATAGTAAGTTACTGATAACTTGACACAGGTTGACCTACAATCTCACTGAAGTCAGGTCTAACAAAATGATAGATCGGATGACAGCCTTCAAACACTGTTTTCCTTATTTTTAGAAACAGTCAACGAGGAAGCATGTCTTTAATTTAATACCCTTTTGGTAAGGTTGCACAATGACCTGATGATTGCAACTGACTAGAGTGGCCACTAATGTGCTAACATTAATAAACCCTTCCCTTTATTTTGGCCCTGGAGTGAGCTCATATTGGAACACTGTTGTCTCAGTTTTAAACTTGCCCAAGAAAATCTTTATCAAGTTTACTGACAATAGGATAAAAAATGGCATTTCTAGAATAGTAACATGGCAGCTTAGGGAGATGAGCAGACTGTCTGATTACAACAGCTCACCTTGACACACAAACAATTTCCTGGTAATAAAAGAATTGCCTCTTAAATAAGACATCAAGATTATGTAATGAATGTATTACCTTGTAACTCTAAGTAAGTGACAATGTGTTCTCTAAATTCAGAATATGACTTCAATCTTTCAGGTAGTATGCCAGCAGGCAGAGCACACAGCCCCGCAACCCCCCCTCCCCTGACCCTGCCCCACCCTCACCCGTTCCCCCCCACACAAGTTGATTATCATATGCAATGCTAAAAATTAAGGTCAGTTAAAGTCAGAAGAATTAGTTCTAATAGATGCTGGATCACACAAGGTGGGATTTAGGAAGCATACCCCCTTCTACATTTGTTTCCCGAGTGAAGGATAGCCATTGATCTAAATTCTTGTTGTCTTAACACAACACAGCCTTAATTTTGAATACCTAATATAATGTTACTTAGAACAAGTACAACAGAAAACCACTTGTTAATAACATAATTTTAATCAAAAGATTTCAAAGACTCACCTATAGGTACAATACAGGTATCCAAAACTGACTTCAAGGAACTCTAGTAACTTATATCTCTTCCAAGATCTTAAAAATCTCGCTTAAATATTTTCTAATCAGCTGCGCAGCAAAGAAGGTATTTTCAAACTATTTTATCTTCACTATCTATTGTATTACAAGCTTATCCCACTGTGTGTAAAACACATGTTTTAAGATAAACATACCAAGAAAACACACAATCAAACATAAAATTTCAATTAAATATGCTTAAATTTTAAATACAAAATGGTTGTGTTTTAACAATATAGCAAGCCACAAGCCTAATGTAAACTTTGAATACAATGAGATCAAGTTTTTTCAGTCAATGAATTATAAAACTATTATATTTCTAAACTGGGGAAAAAATAAACGACTAAGGCATTAAAACTGTCTGTTCAGTCTTTGAAATGTGACACACAAGGTCAAATCTATGTTTAACTGAATATTATTAACTGCAATAAGATTGTACAGAAAAGCCATTAATTATTTTATCATGAAGTCAACGATGAGTCAGCCATTGTCTACATGTTATATGCAAATTAGTGCAAACTTCACAACAATATACAGAGAAGTCGATTTAAGACTAAGACTGGACTTAAGACTAAGAATTTGGGATAACACTAAGAAGTCAATTTAAGACTAAGAAGACAACTTGGGTCAGTGGGTGAGTGGATGAAGGGAGCGGGACGGGTTCTGAAAATCTTAATATTTAGTTAGTAATAACAGCACTGATTGTCTGATTTGAACACAGCTTGTGTTTATCGCTGTCAAGTCAAAGACAGTTTGGGGAATCAACCCTTTTTTTCAACATTACCACAAAATTATAAAAGCACTGAAGAAGTTTTTTTTCAAGAACCAGAGGAAAATTAAAGGCAGAGAAAGAATTTAACAACATTTACTTAAACACTAATAAATACATTTTTAAATCTTACTTTATTCTCATTTCTCTGTAGTTTATTCTGTTCAAACATGATTTCTTTATGAACATGAATTGACTGTAATTTAAATTCAAACATATTCAATAACATAGTTTTAAGCAGTTTTAGGCTGATGATGAACTTCAAATTGTCTTTGTACTTTTACTGCTATCTGAAAATGTTTTGGTTTATTTACATTTTACCTTTTTACAAGAATGTATTTGTTTTCATTGTTCTATGGTTGTCAACGACACAGTGATGTGCTACTTTTTCACACAAATCAACTTTATTAAAACTTTGAATAATCCTCACTATAAAACTCACTTTAGTTCCTGTAATTGGGCATGAGGCCAGAAGAGTGAAATTTCATCCCACATCCTAAAATCTATATTACAGTCAGCATATAAAGCAAAGTTAAACATTGTGCCATTTAATCCCCACAAAAGATTACTGCTATCTCTGCTTATTATGATATTCATGGTCCAAGTTTCTAACAATAATGTAAAATGCAAAATACTGCTAAGCCACATGACATCAGCCTTATAAGGCTCTGTGAGACTTGCATTGGGGATACTGTTCTGTTCCTAAGAGGCTGGAATCAGGGGTTTCCACTACTTTTCTATTCCTAAGAGGCTGGAATCAGGGGTTTCCACTACTTTTCTATTCCTAAGAGTTTGGAATCAAGGTTTTTCCTAACTGGTCTGTTCCTGAATGGCTGGAAGTCATAACATGGTTCTGTACACACGAACATGAATCATTTCAAGCAATAGACTTGCTGCAGTTTATAGTTTAAAGGGACTCTGATATTCTTGTTATCATAGTTAAATAATTGTGTCCAATGTGTCAATCATCACACAATACAAGAATAAACACAGTTTTTGGTTGAGCTAGGGTGTGACATAAAAACCTAGCACAAGCTGAAATATATACCTAAATACAATCTTGGTGTGAATTAAAAGATTTTTAAAATATGTATGAATGCATAGTAAATTTCAGGCACTGGATGCACAACACTGGTCACAAGAGAAAAGTGACGGTTATTATATTGAACAAGTTAGATTAAAATGATTTAAACATAATTATTAGGATGTAAGTGCTAGCCCCTATTGTAAATAAACCTGATCAAGTTTAAAGATTGATTGAGATTGATCTTAATGAACATTCATGTTCTGTGTCCATACAATCTTGATGGAAGGCTTTATATAATATAGGAAATTTTTAATAAATGTATACTTACAATTCCATGAGATGCTAACATCCTTATGATTATTTTACCCACCACCCATTAGTACTTTTAAGCCAAGTAACATCTCAGAATAATTACATTCAAACATCAATTCTTATAATTTATTAGTTTCTGGATATGACACAAAATGTACAAGCTCTTACCTGTGTTTTAAGTTTCTCCCATTTACCTTCTACATAGATCTTTATAAAATCCTCTTTAAGATGTTCAGATATTTTTGTTACAAGAACCTGCACAGTATTTTTGAAGTTTTACTTGGTATTAGATCATATTTCTTCGCTAGACATTTAAATCTCCCCTTGACACTTTACTTATTACCTCACTGTCACCATAAAACCCAAACAACTGTGTAAACTTCTATAAAATTATGAATATTTAAAAGATACTCATTCGATCACCTTATTTAGTGTAATAGGTAAATGCCTAACCTAATAATCAAATATTTATCTTTAAATTTCTGCTGATCCTGCTAGAACAGCCTTTTGGGGCACTTAAGCTGTTATACAATAGTGTTTTGAGATATTAAGTCCAGAGTCAACATAGGCAACAAAAGCCGCTTGACCGTTATCAATAGTTAGCAGTCAATGGGACGAGTGACATAAGGAGACATAACTCCTACAGCTACGTTACAGTGTCCATTGCAGTTTTCACAATAGACGTTTGCAAAAGAAAAGGATAAAGTCGTAAAAGGCTGTAAAGTCTTTAATTTTTCCCTAATGGAGCAGCAGACAATGTTTTTATTGGATATGTAGACATTGTGTCATGATTGAAGTAGGAGTGACTTTTATGATAAACATTATCAGCTGGTGACAATAACACTGATCTGTTTATCAACAATCTGTCTGATCAGCAAATCATCCAGCTGCAACATTTCATCAACTTGATAACACAGCGCAGACAACAAGCACAACACATTCTTCACATATAATAAAATATGAAACAAGTTTTGCAAATCATATGCAATCAGAGGAACTGAAATCGGTACTTTAATTTTAACAAAATATCTACAGTGTAAAACAGAAAAGGGTGACAATGAGACAATCACATAGGTTACAATGTAATTAACCTTTCTCAAAAATACATCAGAACTTTTAGATCCGTATGTTGATCTGGATCTACACTGTTTACTTTAACTCTTATATTCATTAGGATTTTTTTCTGACCAAAAGTGACCAATGTATATTTCAATCAAATTGACAGGTACAGATCAACGTGTAATGATGATCTGGATTTACAATGCAGCATATGTATCCAACTAGTAAAAGCTCTTTAAAATGTTCATGATGAAAAAGATGAAAAAGGAACTTGAAAGCCACAAAACAAGACAAATATCAAAATAATGCAGGCTCGGTTTGATTGAACCTGTTCATGAGCAGTAATGAAAATGAATATTACTGTCCATCCATGCTACCTAGCCCTGAGCATAACTCAATATTTTCACAAATATTTAACGACCTTCACATAGCGTAATTGATAACTGCGTAACATAAGAGGGGGATGGGGGGAGGAACAAGCCCTAGTTGATTAATTAAAAGGATATGTGAGACTGGCAAAAACTAGAATTTGGTGTTAGTTGAAATGTATGTCTATGTTTTCTACAATTTATGATTGAAAATTTAATCAAAGTTACATTGTTATTCAAGTCATTTTAGACAGAACCAAACATGTCAATTATGAATTATCATCATTTCATGAAAATATTACATTAATGTGATAGTTATTTTACAAAGGTTAATAAACTCTTAGTTTCATGGAAGTTCAATCAAATTGGACCATTATGAGCCATATTAATACAATGTTTTTGTTTTTTTGAAAGGCGCATAGCTCACAACTATTTAAATGCAGTTAAATAAAATGAAACCTTATAAAATGTTAAAACTTCAGAGGGAGATCTATATTAGGGATAGAAGTTTTTAATGATGTAAGAAATATATTTCATCAGATGAGTTTCAGAATTTGTATTAAAACAAGTGATATATCTGCAACTGAAAACATTTATTTCAGAGTTAGGTGAAATATATTCTATCTATGACTAGAAACAAATTTCATTTAAAGATATTTTAAGAATATCTGCATAGACAAAGACTTTCTCCTCATTTTTGGCAAAATGTTTCTGCTACTAAATGTATTACAACTTTGACTGGCTTTTATGAATGACAAGTAAATTGCCTAGATGTTTTAAAACAATTATTTGTTCGCAGGTCTAACATACACATATATTAACATAAAAAAATTAGCCATACTGTAAAAAGTTGTAAATGTTAAATATTACTTTCAGCAATTTTAATTGTATGTAATTTTTATTACCAAATACATAGCTATCCAAACCTTGCTACTATACTGGCATCAAATACCAACATTGCACCTGCCTTGACTGAAATATTCATCGTATTAAGGAAACAATACATTATCACTTTTAATGGAAAACAAAGAAATGCTGAATACTAAATTTTAGATGGCTATTGACCCATGCACTTGTTCTAGTGTAGTTTTATTGAATTCCACTCCCATTAAATGTAAAACAGCTTCAAGCTTACCTTTGAGGTCGTCCTCTGAGCTGTCAGTGTCTCCATCACACCCTGGCTCTAATATCCGCGGTAAGCCCTGAAACAGTAAGATTGACATGTAACATTCTATCTGCAGTTATCTTCTTTGAAGCATATAAACATGATAGGGGAGTTCAATCCTGCCACTACTACAGGCCTGCTATCCGGAGTTCTCTGCCCACCAGTCAGATTCAATCACATTGTCTATACAAGACCGTCAGACACCCTACAAAGCTAATTTAATTGCAAACAAATCAATGGTTGATTGCTTTCACCCTGTACTAGAATTGTATCAACTGCTTAATGTTAACATTACTGAATAGATACAGTCATCGAGACTTGCACCATCCTCGAACCTTGGTAACATTTGTGTAGAGATGGCAGCCTGTTTAGTTCCTAATATGAAAGAAAAACAGTTTTAGACCAGACTGGCCTGGGACTGTTCTTAACTGGTCATCTACAGTTGATGGCAGATACAACTTATCTTTTATGTGGTACAGGGACCTTATGAGGCTAAAATCCCTATTAACTTATTAAGACAACATTAATTTTGTGACTTGTTAATGGTAGTCTTAATAGAGGAAAGTTTGTATTTTCCTATAAGTGCAAAATGTGTAATGCAACAAAAAAACAACAACAAATGACTTAACAGTGATGTAGTCTTAATTTTGAGGTTGTTTTAAATATGTGTTTTCCTTTCCAAAACAGCTGGTGACACATAGTGTAAATGTTGCCTATTCTAAACAACACAATATGCTTTATTGTCCTTAGGGGTGAGTGTCACTGAAAGGTCATAAAACGGTAGTAACAGTGGTCATCAATCTTAAGTAAGGTACATGTATTTTGTATGTTGAAGACAGAATATGTAACTACATGTAAACAACAGCAGTGTAACATCGCCAGGTTTGGAAAGAATCTGTTGATTGAACACTTATACTGCTACATGTAACTTGATATAACCTCATAATTTTCAGAAATCAGATGTTTTTCTCCATTTTTTTTCTAGTAAAGCTCATCCTTGTTTGACCTTTTTAATAAATTCAATTGTACAATGTGCAAGTCAACCCACCAATTTTCACACACCAGTTTTCTGGAAAAGACAAAAGTACCAGTCTCTTATGTTCATTCACCATCATTCACCATCAAACACTATCAATCATTCTACTAGTAGACTATAAAACGAAGCCCCTAGTAAAAAGAGATGCTATTTATCACCAAATAATAATTTTCAATTGGCAGTAGCCATGACCTTCACCTCTGATCTAAAGTCCGCTGGGGTCATCTAGCGACCTTGATAAATTTGTACAACAAGTTTGTGTTATAGTGGGTTGCACCATTCTTGAGTTATTGATTGGTCCTTAAATTAAGGATTTCTGACCTTTCAACTTTTGACCCCATGATAAATACTGGTCATCTACTGACCATAAATCTATGAACCAAGTTTAGTGATTGCAGGTCAAATAATGTTTTCAGTTATCAAATGGAAACCAAATTTTCATTCAAGTTTCAAGATGATATCTCAAGAAGTTTCAAAATTATGGGAAAATTCCACAAGTGTAAAAGGGGCATAACTTGAAAATATCAATAGCAGAGTTATGGGTCTTATTTTCAATGATGTAGATTTTGATGGTTAAAAAATATGTTTCAACTTGATGTCTCAAGAAGTTTGAAAGTAATGGGCCAAGTGCATATTTTGGTTAACACAAAATATAAGTGAAAAAGGGGGAATAACTTGAAAGAAAATATTGGTAGCAGAGTTATGGGTCATGTTTACAATAATTTAGATTTTGATGGTGAATATATACATGTATTCCAATTTTCAAGGCGCAATCTCAAGAAGTTTGAAAGAAATGGGCCAAGTGCATATTTTGGTAAAAACAAGAAAATAAGTAAAACAAGGGGCATAACTTGAAAAAATATTGGTAGCAGAGTTATGGGTCTTGTTGGTAATAATGTAGATTTTGATAGTGAATATATATCCTAAGTTTCAAGGAGCTATCAAAAGGGCCAAGCGCATACTTTGGTTAACACAAAAGAATAAGTAAAAAAAGGGTCATAACTTGAAAAATATTGGAAGCAGAGTTATGGGTTTTGTTGGTAATGATGTAGATCTTGATTGTGAATATATATCCCGAGTTTCAAGGAGCTATCAAAAGTTGTTTGAAAATTATGAACCAAGTGCATATTTTCCTTATCAAGAAATTTAAGTGAAAAATAGCATAACTTGAAAAATATTGGAAGCAGAGTTATGGGTCTTGTTGGTAATGATGTAGATTTTGATAGTGAATATATATTCCAAGTTTCAAGTTTACATCTCAAGTAGTTCTTTAGTTATGGACAAATGTGCATATTTTGGTTAACAGACGCCAATGCTGACGCCGGGGTGTGTATGAGTAATATGAGTAGTTCCACTTTTCTTTGAATAGTCATGCTAAAAACCAGTGGGATGGATTGACTGACCTACAACGCTACTGTTATGTCACAATCTTTGGTGCATTCATTTTAATGGTAAGTTTTCAACTGATCAATTGTACATGACCATGACCATAGGCCTGGTAGACTGTGAGTGACTTTGCATGCAAAGACAGGATACTCATTTATCTTACCTTAAAATGAATATATTTTCTTTATTTCACAGCAAAACAAAAGCAGTTAAACATTTTTGTAAAGTTTGGATGAAATCCCTATGTCAGTTGAAAATTTATTCTCCAATAAAGTTGAACCATAAGAGTGACCTTGACTTTTGGAGTAGGGCCATGATTTTTGGACATGACACTTCACCTAATTAAGGTGAACATTTGTGTGAAGTAAGAAGTGAAGGGGTTTCTAAGAAAATGCTCCAGAACCAGATTTGTGATGGACAGACAGACATTCAGATGGACAGACATGGCAATCACTATATGTACTCAAACCTTGGGATCCGAGATATGAAAATGTTGCGGTGACACAGATGTACACAGTCCAGTTGTAAACAGTTCTGGGTCAACTTTCGGTTTCAGGGGCAACTCATTTTGATGTATTTTTTCAAAACTCGTCATTAATTCCCTTTGGCAGTCCAATGAAAATAAAGAAATATAGTGGCATGTGATTGTATTTAAGTTTGGATGCTAAAGTCATTTGAAAAATTGCATTATTAACATAAACAGACACACACAATAGGAAATATTATTGGCACAAGAACTCTGTAATGCACTAATGGCTGAAAAATGATGCAGATATCGCATAAACACTTATTTACAATATTATTCAATCATCTTTCAAAATAATGTCAGAAATTTTAACTAGTACATCAAAATGTTTTGACCGTCAAACCGAAAGAAGACCCTGAAGTTTGTTTTTCTTGAATTTCTTGAAAACCCAAAGATTATTTTGACGAATTGGCACTAATGATTGTAGACCAGCATATACTTATTTCATGTACAAGTTGTTTTGGTATAATGTCAATGAATTTCAGAGTTCTCATGTAAATGGGTTTTCTTTTGTTTAAGTATATGCTTGGAAATTAGAACACGAATTAGACTTAACTGAACTTGCAAACATTAGTACATCCTAATAGATAAAAACATTTTTTTAATTTTCCCCAAAATTCATTTTTGAAATTTAAGCCAGTTTTGGCCATTTGCAACGTTAGTGATACCTTAAACATTGACTTCACAGTTAATTCTATGAATTACATTGCATTAATTTCACTAATTGCATGAGACTGTTAAATATCTTTAGCAACACTAGGTTGTTCTCAGTCATACAACAGGTAATTAATAATCTTGTGAAAGATATCAGTATACTTCCCAAATTCACTTGTTTTATTACAAATGTATGCATGATTATATATAAGCTGTGAAGCATCAAAGGGTTGGTATTGGTTACATGATTCAAAACAACACCAAGGCTTCCATGTCAGCAGATAAAGCTGAAGCAGTAGACAGATGACCAACATATATCTCTACAGTACCCATCCACTAGGGCAGGCATCTTCACATACCCACAAAATTCACACCAAAACCAAGGATTGAACTTAGAACCCCTCACATCTGTTGCTCTAACACATCGCCATAAAACTAGCTCACTAAGTGTGTTACAAACTCAAACATAGCCAGTTACATAATATCCCACCAGATTGGAATTTGCACTTGAATTTCCATTAAGTATTGAGATTCACTTTGAAGTGATCTCGAGGTATTTAACATCCCTGGCAGGTCCCCCACTTGGTGCTATTTGTAACAAGGATTCTGAAAAATCCATGCCTGAACCAAAGATTGAACCTTGGACCCCTCGCATGCTAGGCTGGTGCTCTACCACACTGCCATAAATGCTAGCTCCTTGGTGAGATAGTACAAGTGTTGTACTAACACAGCCATAGTTGGGTTACATAGCTGCTGGTATATCTCTAGAAGAAAGTGCCAAAGACAATGTTGACAAACACTTCGGCTGGTTTAGCCACAGTGTATCTAAGGTGCCCGGAACATTCAACACAGAAACCTACCCTTGAGTTCCTTCCCCTGACAAAGTTCTTTCTCTTCATAGCTTTCCTTCTCTGAAGTTTGATATTTTTCTCCTCCGACATTCTGGCACACTGTGTAGATCCCAACACTGTATTTCCTACCTTGAAAATCCTCACACTTCTTTATTAAAGCTACATTCTCATAAAAATTTACTACACATAAATTCTAGTTTCATTTTATGTTTTTAAATAATCCTTATCAAATCCAGTTTGAGGTATTTAGTTTCATGTAATGATATAATACACTTCATTTCATCTTGCATGAGTGGGTACAAAACATCCACTCCTATACAACCACTGTATATCATTGACTTAAAACATCCCTTCCGATGTATTCAACATTCATAACATGCTTCAAATATTCAAAAATATGCATATATAAATATCCTGGTAGAGAAAAATCCATCACATTTTTTAAATTTTGATAATAAATATAATATACTTATTTTCCAGTAGTTTTTACTAGGTGTATCCCAATTTGTAAACAGTGAATAATCTTGATCAAACAAAATGCCTTCCCTGATAACTGTGTACAGATGATGGTATTAATTTCATGTAAATGGATAATTTAGTTGTCAATCATGTGAAAGGAAAAGACAGATCTCCATCCTTTATAGGACAGTAAGATCAGCATAGACTGTACAGAGTTCACAGATGTATCATTTGCTATCTGTGTAAGCCAGCCAGAGATGCAGGAAATGTGATCCCTCCTCCTTGATGCTATCTATGGCCTGCCTTAATGTCCTGATAACATGTTCAGTATTTATTGTCTTTTAATTTCATTATTCACTTAAAGCAGCTCTTTCATATATTGAAGTAAGTTTCCTAGCTCATACCTCTAACTTACTTTAAATTTACATTATGATTAACCTCATAGACTCTGTTTTTATTAACAGTTAAAGTTGTGGTATGTCTTCCATGCACTTACAGGGGATGAGATGTTTTAGTCCAATTTCCCAACAAAATAGGGCATATGTCATTTAATTAAGCTTTTCACATTCATTTGAAATCATTCTATCATAGATGAATCAAATGTATGTATAGTGCATTCAGACAATATATTTCAGAGTTATGTTATATCCTCCCTCTTTAAATGAAAGCATAACAGGAAGTTAACATCTATAATTATCTTTCTCTTCTTGTTTTAGATCAGTATGATTGTTTTTTTCAAATGCACAAACAATAACTGACCTTTCAGAAAATTATGACAAAACACAAACAGAAAAACCTTGCACGTCCTGCAATGACAATACTTTACGTGAATCAATTTATTCCTATTTATCATATTAAAAACATGGTTAAAAATAAATCAGGATTTACATGCATGGTTCATAATCCTGATAAATGTCTTGAAACCGGTAGAAAAGTCAAAATATTAAGAAACTATATATTGCAGATATATAAAACAATAACAACAAAAGAGAAAGCATCCAGGTTATAAAAAGTTCATTCATTTGCTAAGTATATATAACAAAATAATCTGATATTTACAATAAAAATAATTTGAAATTTTCCAAATCAAACCAAATCATGACACAGTTAACCAAATAATGTGAAATGTTCGATGTTGGCCAATAATTGACAATGATGAGCCCTTGGTGTTATTTCCTAATTACATACAAAGCAACACATACAAGATTTTGTGGCTATTTTACTACATTTTGTCCATACTTACAGCAGGTTATACATACCTGGTGCTTAACTGATTGTAAATTGTCCTCATTTGTTACAATATCAATGGGTTGGATGAGTAATTTACTTCTAACGGTATCATCATTACGAAACACATAAAATAACTTGTCACATTTCATTAGATCTGTAATTGTGTCAAAACAATAAACAGGGATTGGTGGTCATGAGCATTTATAACACTTTCATGATAAAACATCAATCTTTCTCTGATAACTAATCTTGTGTACCTGCTCTGTTGTTGTTTGTAGAAAGAGGTAATGGTAGGCATATGTTACACAACCAGCTGTTAGATAAATAGTATGCTTCCAATGACCTCTTGCAAAAACACAAATCTGAGCCATACTTAGCTGTTTGGTTAAACATGACACCCCAGACCTCTTACATTGACATAACCCTGATCTACACTAAGTTGTTTAGATTAATATGACGCCAAAGCCCTCTTACATTGACATTAACCTGATGCATACCTAGCTGTTTAGTTAAACATGACACCAAAGACCTCTTACATTGTCATGAACCTGATGCACACCTAGCTGTTTAGATAAATATGACACCAAAGACCTCTTACATTGACATGACCCTGATGCACAACTAGCTGTTTAAATTAATATGACACCAAAGACCTCTTACATTTACATGAACCTGATGCACAACTAGCTGTTTAGATTAATATGACACCAAAGACCTCTTACATTGACATGAACCTGATGCCTAACTAGCTATGTAGTTTAATATGACACCAAAGACCTCTAACATTGACATGAACCTGATGCACAACTAGCTATTTAGATTAATATGACACCAAAGACCTCTTACATTGACATGAACCTGATGCCTAACTAGCTATGTAGTTTAATATGACACCAAAGACCTCTAACATTGACATGAACCTGATGCACAACTAGCTGTTAAGTTTAATATGACGCCAAAGACCTCTTACATTGACATAAACATGTTATCCACAACTAGCTGTTTAGTTTAATATGACACCAAAGACCTCTTTGGCAAATGCTGTCTTAGCTCACTTTTGACCTAGTTTTTCAACCAATTAAATGTTGTAAATAAAACTTATTATGCAGCAAGAAAAAAAACAAGATTATTTTGATTGGTTGTTAGTGGGTGTTGTTTAAGATTACCGTTATGCTTTTTATATTGTGGGTAAGTATTTACCTGGCACTTAATGTTCCGGCATTTTCTTTTTTAAAAGTGATAATTGTATCAAAGAAAAATATATTTAAGGTATAAATAACCAGTTAAGTCAATTGATGGCTTAAATACAATTTTATATGGAATATTCATGGGTGTTTAGGTAAACACTTGCGTACAATACACAGTGTAAAACAACAGAGAAGTGCAGATATTTCTTGTTCTTACTGGTTCCTTTCTAGTTTCTTTGATACTTATTGTATATTTCAAGTCCTGAAACACAAAAGGTTGGTGTAGTGGTTATCACACTCGCCTCATACGTGAAGGCCCCAGGTTCAATACTTGGGACACTTTTTTTAAAGTTAATTAGATTAAAAATTGGTAGATTTTGCTCTTGTAACAAGTTGTTATTATTTATATTTATTATATTTCAAGGACACATAGGCGGATCCAGGGGGGGGCGGACCCGGCGTACGCCCCCCCTAAAATTGCCCAAGCAAAGTGTTTTTTTCTCTGTAATGAAATATGATATATAGGAAAATATATATAAATGTCAAAAAATTTTCGCACGCTATGCGTGCAATATGTTTCAAGACTAGGAGTACACTATTACAATGACATAACGAACAATACACAATTCTTTCTGATTTTTTGTAAGATTAATTTTTGATACCTAAGTTTACGTGTTTGCTATATTTTTCCTCTCGCTGGAATACAGTTTACATGTTCATAGTAAAATACGTTTCTGTATTTTAAATATTCCCGCTTTCACTTACTTCCATTTATATTTTTCCTTTGAGTAAAGTGAGTCAACAAACATGGATGCATCAAGTGGGAAACACGCAAACATTCAAAATATATATTGTGCAAAAGATCTTATTTTTGTCTCCGTTTGATTCATACCTTAAGCACACAGTAGATTAGAGCTCTCGTACATTGTATTGTAAACCCTGGGAAAGTATATTTGAGGTTCTGGAAATGTGGATGAATCCCTTAGAAATGACTAAAACACAGGAGCTTCCGGGGGCCTCTGGCCCCCTGGACCCCTGGCCAGGGCTTTGCCCTGGACCCCCAGTCGGATTGTTTATTTTCTGCCCCCCCTAACTACAAATCCTGGATCCGCCTATGGGACATTCATTCATCTTGAGTTCTAACTCTACAAGAGGTATTTTAATTCAAACTGAATAAATGTAGACCAAGACTGAATGGCTCTACATTGCTTCTTTAACCGATGTATTATCACCAGAAGAACTTGTTGCAACAGCTTAAACATTTTTTTAAAACAGACTTTCAATGAATTTATTGGGTTTCCACGACTGGGTCGCTTAATCCCTAGGCCATACTAAGAAGGCAGGGATGGTTTGTCAACAGCTATATTAAGTAAAATAAAATTATTAAACTGTGTCTGCTTCGACGCTCTATATTTCTTCATTTCTTTCTTATAGATCTATATAAAAAATCCTTTCCATCAATGCTGTTTATCTTCTTTTTTTAAAGAAAAGGTACAGCCTTCTCAATTTATACTGTATAATTATACATGCTTTTCATATGTGATGGTACTTATAACAGTACTTCTAGCTGTCATACCAAGTAACATTATTATACGGCCCTTCTGCTTGTTCAACCACATGCATGTATTAACGTAGTAAAATTATATTTTCACCATCAATGTTTACAAATTATCAACTAACCATAACGCGCATTTCTTTTGCTGTTTGAATTCCCATGCACATGCTTAAAAAGGTCGCCATGTCTGGTTATTTAATAAGTTATTAATTGATTGTCCTGTTCATTATAGTATTAGGGATTTAGCAAGCGGGCCTCAATTTTAACACTTCAGTAAATACAATAACACTTAACAGCTGTTTTACAGTTACTCGTCTTGCTTTACTGTAGTGCCAGCAGCTAAGGTCACTTCCAACAGCCTCGCTGTTGAGCTAGCTATTCAGCAACGTAGTTGAAGTGTACCGACTGTCAAAACTAGTTAAAGGGAGATGTGCAGGATTGATGAATGGAACAGATTTGCGAAAAGGGTTATTAATCAGTTGAATATCATTATTTGAAGCTCAAATATTGATTTACACCCAAAATATTTCAAACCAATATTTTATAAAAAAGATATATAAATGGTGTTTCCTATTCTAAGCGACACGCATAGGTTAGCTTTTTTGTATTTCCCGCGTAAAGCCGCGGTGGTTTTTGGGATTGTCACATGATCACTTCAACCAAAATATGCATTCGATGTACCTTGCCGACTATCGACGTCGCCATTTGTTTCAAAATGCCTGGGCCACCACGAATAGTAAGCGTGACATTCCCATGATCACTAAATATAGAATGTATTTTTGTATAGGGATTTCTTCAGCGGATTGTTTTCAGGTCTGGTAAAATGGTAAAATTAACCGAAAACTTCCTCCTGGAGGGTTTGAAATGTAGAGTTTAGTGAAAAGTACACGCAAGTGTTACATAGGTCGATCTGTTTACAATTTTACTGAATAGACCTGCTCGACCCTGCACATCTCCCTTTAAGCAACAGTTTGCTCAGTCAATGCTCGGATGGGTGTCCCACTGAGGGGTGGTTGGTTCGCCCCAGCTGGTGAACTACTTCATTACTCATCCATAAACTCTATCAAAACATTGACCGTCAACTAAAATTACCGATGTCTTTAAGATAATCAGGGATTGATCTGAATCCTTGATGCCTGTTTGTATAAATAAAATAAGGATATTATATATTTATTCTTCTAATAACTTAGTCTCTTAGATCAAATAAATAATAAAATAAATATATCACAGTAGCTCAATCAAATAAACTGAATCGTGAAAATCGAAATGACTTTTTGCCTGGGACAAAGAAGTGCTGCGTCGTTCCTCGTGCTGCGTTTGTCGCAATTTCTCGTGCACAGCTTTCCTTCATAAATAACATGGTTATCAATTTTTACGGCAACACCGTTTGGTGGAAAGGTCAAGGTTGAATCATACGTGCTCTAAACATTCTGCAGTTTGTAAACAAATTTATTTCGGCGTAAATTCTATGACAGTGCATGCCTGAAACTCTGCGAAACTCATTTTTCGAAGTTGCAATTTGTGACTTTAATTACCTGAGTACTGTCACTGAAAAATACACTGGAAAGTTGTGATAGGTAAGACTTTTTCTCTCTGTTGGCGTCTTGCGGTTACAATATCCCGTGATATTCGAACCATCAACGCTACGGGCGCAATCAGCACTTCCAACATCCACGCTGTCAGCTACATGATTGAACCTCGCACTTTCTGTATACACTGCCGAGGCTGTACCAAATGAGCTATCGAGGCCGCCTGATTCGAATTCCACTAGATCTACCTCTACCTGCCTCCTCACTTATGTGGACAGTTCCAAACAACAATGCAAATGTCTGCAAGGGACTGTCCAGTTTTGGGGTTAATTATAACTCAAACAAAGGAGCTTCAAGGCCAAGTCACTTTGGTGGCAAATTATGTGAATGTGGTTGAAATTAGCCAATATTGACTAGGACTCGAACCTCAGTCTTCCAACCAATTGAGCTACCTAGGCCACCTGATTTATAAACTAATACACATGTAACTTAAGGACCAGTTACTGGACCCCTTCACAGGCAGACATGAAGTCCAGTAATCAGTTGGTTAGTCAGCCCTGCCGAGGTCTGACTCAGCTTCACACTCATCTGGCTTACATTAGAACCAGGCATTTCATTATTCAGCAATTTCCGAAAAAAACTATTGACTGAATGGTTCCCAGTAAAAAAGAAATGTCTTCAAACAGTGCAGACTTTTATCAGACAGATCAGGCAGATGTGGGTCTACACTGGTCACAAATGAGACTAAGCCAAGACTATGGTTATGCTAAAAAACACAGAAGATATAACAAGAAAATGAAAAATACTGATTAACCCTTTCCTCCATATACACCTTTATGGCATGGGCAAACAGTGTAGATCCAGATCAGCTGGCACATCTGTGCAGTCTGATCAGGATCTGCACTATTTAATTTATTTGGTTATTTCTGACCAAAAAGCGACCAGTGCAGATCCTGATCTGACGGCACAGATGTGCGAGCTGGTCTATATCTACACTGGTCGCACACACGTAAAAATGCGTATATATAAAGGGTTAAAAGAGGTGGGGCTTAAGCCATTCTGCTCATTGATGGGAATCCTGATTCGTAAGTTGATAATTATGTACATCGGTATTAGGAGTTGGAAGCTTTATTCTCTCGGCAATTTTCCGCCACTAGTATTGTCAAGAACAGTGATACTGCAAAGGTGCCCGTGGATCCACTTGTACTGAAATAGCTCAGAATCTAATGTAAAACTTGATCTGTAATGGATTAATGTCATTCAGATGATCATTGTTGTATTCCAGCATCATCAAATGCTTGTCAGTCGTCTGTCATACAGATCCAATGTAATACTGGGTGTGTCTTCGTTGGGATTGCTGGTGTTGTGTACATCTTATCTGTCGAGAAACGTCCGTGGAGTAATGGCCTGGAGATCAAGTGGAAGTAGCAATGACAATCTCATTGATAACTTACATTGTAAGTGCTCATAAACCCAACTGCGCTGAATGAAACCATCTTTTTGGCACAGTTTTTCACTCAAAACTTTAACAGGTTTTTTCTTCAACAAGGCGCTATTGACAAGGTTTTACAGGGTAAAGCATATCACATTAGTGCATGTGTGTCTAGTTAATAAGGTAAAATGTTTACACATAGCTGTAATGAAGTTCTTTAACTTGAGACCCCATCAGATCTATTTTAATCTGCAATGAAAAACATTTGCTCCGTACACTGGTTGTATTAACATTAACATTAAAGATTCTCAGATTGCTGCTTACTGCTTTAATTTAAATGTTATCACAACACATCATTTGATAGTAAATGTATCATCTTTCTGAAAATACTTGTTAAGGGTAATTTTACTCAAAGTATATGAATATCTTTAGTTGTAGTGTGTAACAATGTGAAAGTTTGTTTACATCATAAAACTTTTACTTGAAGTTTGCATACACTGTCTGCCATAATACATTGTATATATTTTATGTGTAAGTTTGTATACATTTTACAACCTTTGACTTTTTTGCATGACTGCCATAATTATGTATGTTATAATGTGCTTATATTGCCACATGGGTCTCAGACCTATTGGTTTTAATGAAATAAACTTGTAAACTTTGATAAAAAATATTGAGTAAGCAATTTATTAATATTATATACAATCTAACTGCATTTCCAACAAAATTGCCATTTGATAGGAACATCATTTCTAATGGATAATGATGATATTTAAATGAGCAGTATATATACCTTAGTGGCTGTCTCCAATTCTGTGATGTTTTTATTTCAGCAAATGGCATCATCAAGTCGGAGAGAGTGATAGCTGCCATGAAAGCTGTAGACAGAAAGTTCTTCTGTAAACATAGTCCATACATAGATTCCCCTCAATCTATTGGCTACCATGTCACTATTAGTGCTCCTCACATGGTTTGTAGCATGTTATTACTAGCTTACATTTGTTGTATGATAAAAGTATTCTCTTTCCTGGAGAATCTTCTCAGCTTCCACAGAATTAACATTTTGTAGATTGTTTAGTAAGCTTTCTTCAGCCATTCTAATACTTGACTTTTCAAAGAATATGTTGAGCTTTTTTACTTCACATTGTGCACAAAAGGAATAATGTTAGAGTTAACTTTGGTTTCCACACATGAACTTGATTTTGCTTTAGAATATCGACACCAAGGTCAAGGTCACTGGTGTTAATTAGAAATTTATTAAGATGTCTGTGGTCAAGGTCAAGTCATACCTAATTGCTGAAAATAAAAGTTCAGATTTCGCACAATAACTTGAAATTGCTGTGACCTATTGACACCAAACTTGGTGTGCAGGAGGCTTATATAAAAAAAATTTGAAATGAACAAGGATAAAGTAAATATATAGCTTTAAAACATATAATAGAAATCCTCATGATAAGGGTAATTTGTATATTTTCAGCATGCCCATGCACTTCAGATTCTGTCTGAACATCTGAAAGAGGGCTCAAAAGCACTGGACGTAGGCTCAGGTAGTGGCTACCTTACAGCTTGTATGGCTTTAATGGTAAGCTTATCTCACTGCTCCTTTAGTTGTCAGGGTCTGGTCTCCAGTAGTGGCTCTCACACAGCTTGCATTGCTTTAATGGTGAGCTTATCTCACTGCTCCTTTAGTTGTCAGGGTATGATCTCCAGTAGTGGCTCACACAGCTTGCATGCTTTAATGGTAAGCTAATCTCACTGCTCCTTTAGTTGTCAGGGTCTGGTCTCCAGTAGTGGCTCTCGCACAGCTTGCATTGCTTTAATGGTGAGCTTATCTCACAGTTTCTGTTGTTTTCATGCTTGGGGCTCTTACCGGGTTCAGATTGTGTCTATCTCACAGCTTCTTAAACTTTATTGGTGAGATTATCTCACAGCTTCTATTGTTGTCATGGTCAGGGCTCTCACAGGGCTCAAGTTGTAATGGCCAGTTCATAGCTCAGGCAGTGGCTACCACATAGCTTTTATAGCTTAAATGGTAAGCTTATCTCACAGATTCAGTGGTGTTCATAGTTGGGCTCACAAATGACTGGGGTAATGGCTGTCTAACAGCTTTAATGGT
Source organism: Corbicula japonica (assembly GCA_038501625.1). Classification (NCBI taxonomy): domain Eukaryota; kingdom Metazoa; phylum Mollusca; class Bivalvia; order Venerida; family Cyrenidae; genus Corbicula; species Corbicula japonica. Next base: position 185,406 of record JAZAYU010000025.1, read on the forward strand.
AGATTTATCTCACAGCTTCTATGATATTCAGGGTCAGGGCTCACACCAGACTCTGGTAGTAGCTCTCAGCTTATATGGCTCATTTAGTAAGCTTATCTCAACAAGACTGTGGTTGTCGATTAAATATACACACTGGGCTCAAGTAGCGGGTACATGTAAATATGGCTTTAATGGTAATCTCATCTCTCTAGTGGTAGGATGTTCACAGTAGGTGATCACAATGTGCTGAGGTAGCAGTTATCCCACTGATGGTTTTATTCTTGTTGCTCTTTCCATTCCAGTCTCCAGCAGTGAATTTCAAGACTTTTTCTTTCATTTTGGTAGGTTTGTAAATATGTACTGATTACACTTCTAAATTAATATACTGAAAGAATAAAGTTAAGCAAGTATATAAATTGAACATAAAACATCTTCCTTCAATAAAAAATGGCTTCTTATTACATAACACTTATGATATTCTTTTTATTGTTAGTGATTGGTCCTGTACTCCATGTGAAATCAATCAGATATTTTTTGATTGCCAACTAAAAAGGTTTTTCATTTTAAATAATTCATATGGTATTTTTTTATCATGTTACTTTACTTGCTAAACTTATTTCTTTAAGTATATTTAATTTGGAGATGAATATATGTGTACATGTACTTTTGTTATAGCAAGACAAGAAATATATAGGAATGTTAAGTGAACTATTAAAATGTGTATTTGTCCCCCACAGAGACATGGTGATATATGTTTGACCTAATGAAATATGTAGAATAACCATCACTTTACAGGATCAGTGAGAGATGAGACAAATTTCATTTTTTTTGTCTTAACAGGGTGTTGGAAGATTTCCAAATGATCTGACAGATCACACTGTGGTTTTGTTTTCAGGTAGGTCCCCAGGGTAAAGCTGTAGGAATAGATCACATTAAAGATCTCGTAGATGACTCAGTCCAGAATGTGAAGAAGGATCCAAAGCTTGCGAGGCTGCTTGAGTCCGGACAGATGCAGCTGGTCACTGGGGATGGCAGGAAGGGATATGAGCCCGAGGCTCCCTATGATGCTATACATGTTGGAGCTGCAGCGCCCACCTTACCACAAGATGTATGTTACCCAGTCATCATACAAGGTTATAAAAATGACAATGGTGACTATTCTCCAGTCACAAGCTAACCATTATTATCCTGCGCTGAATAGCGGCAATGGGATATAAGAAAGGTCTTTGTGTGTCTGTCGGTCCATCCATTTGTATGCGTCTGTATTTCATGTCCACTGTATAACTTCGACACCCCTTGAAGGAATTTCATGAAACTTTGTTCTGATGTTTGTCCAATTATGGCAATATGCAGAGCCTATGTTCCACTCTGGCCATGGCCAGCTCAAGGTCAAGTTCACAAGTAGAGTTTAAAGGTTGAGCCATTTAATTCATGTCTGCTACATAACTTGTAAACCTCTGGAAGGAATATTATGAAACTTGTATCAAATGATCACCTTGAGCATTCAGATGATGTGCATAACCTTTGTTTCAACTGTGCTGGCTCAAGGTCAAGGTCAGAAGTGGTGGCAAGGTTTGAGCCATGTATTTTGTGTCCGATACATTGCTTCTAATCTCCTGAAATGAATTTCATGAAACTTATATCAAATAATCACTTCATGTTGGCTCAAGGTAAAGGTCACAAGTTTGGGTCAAAGGTTTTGAGCCATGTATTTCATGTCCACTCCATAACTACTAAACCTTTTGAAGCAACTTCGTGAAACTTTGGTCAAAAGTTTGTCTCATCAAGACAATGTGTAGAAACTATGTTTCAACTGTGCTGGCTCAAGGTAAAGGTTGCAAGTGGAAATCTAAGGTTTGACAGACATTTACAATATTCCAGTGAGCAGCAAGCCAAACAAGGTATAGTACTTATGTAAAATCACTGTAAAATTAGTATAAGTGTCACAGTGATTGCTGTGACTGCCTCAACATTTGTAGAGTTCTAAGTTTTTAAGGTGATCTCCAGTTAAATACATTTTTTCTGTTGTAACATTTGCAAAATAATTTATATATATTTATTACATGTGTTACTAATAATAGTAACTAATTTACGTTACGACCGGAAGCGTTATTCAAGGTCGCAGAGCATTAACTGATGAGAGGCAGGGCCATTATCGATAATGGCCCTGCGATTTTTAGGTTTTCAATTGTTTTTCATGGTTTCATCACATTTCATCATTAAAATAAGAATAAATTGTACATACCCGTAAAATATTCCCAATTTAAAATCACTTTTTTTCCTTTTTATTTTCCATTCATTTCACATTTGGATCACATAGCTAGCTAGCCTAAAAGCCAGGTGCAAAAGAAGCTCGCAGCAGAGGTATAAGAATGAAACACTCTCAAATCATTGCATTTACAGACTCATACCACGATTATCACTTCTATCATTCAAAGTTTATCAAATCCTTATCCTTTCCCTTGAGTTAAAACAAAATAAACAAACGGAACTGAATGAAATAGTAAACATTCGTTAAATGACGTCACATATAAACTCAAATGACGTAGTCACTGACATCATAATGTAGTAATTGTATCAATGAAAGTGCCCAATCGAGTACGAAGTTAAGGGAGATTAACGTACACATGTAATAAATAGGTAAAAAAATGGGCAAGCAGTGCCACTTGTCGATAATGGCCCTGCCATATAATAATGTCCCTCGGGCTAAAGCCCTCAGGCCATTATTCATATGTCAGGGCCATTATCGACAAGTGGCACTGCTTGCCCATTTATTAACCTTTACATATATATATTTGTATCATAATGGTTATCGTATCCTAGGAGCCAGTATTAAGTTTGAGCAATTAGATCTTGTTGTACAATACAAAACAAATAGGAAATAAAGAAAAGTGTTTAATGTATTTTGTTGTGCTTCAGTTAGTTGACCAGTTGAAGCCCGGAGGACGCCTCATTATTCCTGTTGGCGGTCAAGGAGAAAACCAGATGTTACAGCAAATAGACAAACTTCCGGATGGGTCGGTAAAGAAGAAGAACCTGATGGGAGTCATCTACGTACCGTTAACCAGCAAAGAAAAACAATGGCCTGCAAGGTTTCGATAAACGTTTACTCTGTGTACTCCCTGCATGACTGAGATATGAGGTGTATATCTTGTGTCTTGGGATGATTTCTGTACTTGTGCTACATAATCCATTAAGGCATTGTAGATGTTGAGTGTTTCCATAGTTTATTCCTGTCTACAAACTACACAGTCATGCTGCTGCTCACATTTCTAATAGTCTGAAGCACATTCAAAACTTACCAGTTGGTATAATTTATAAAAAGAAATTAAAATGAACACTGTTTTAACATAAAAATGCACTAGTTGGTATCGATCAAGATTCTGAACAAACAGATTTCAGCAGATTGTCATTGTTGGAATTATTAATAATTGCTGAAGTGTTTTGGGTCAAAATCTTGCTAATATAGCATTTTTCATTGTTTGTGCTGGCTACTTTTATTAGGGATAGTGTGTTATAAACCAGCATGCTTTCAGTCTGTTACACAGTTCCCGCAATACATTTACTTCCATCATTGGCTCGGAATACTTTTGACATTACATGACCTGTAGGTCACATGATGATTTCAAAATAAAAACAGCTTACATGCTGTTAAATACAACTGACATCCGTCGTTTTGAATGCTGCTTCAGTAAATATGCCCCCCTTTGAAAAAGTGGTGGTATATTGCTTTGCACATGTCACTAGGTCCATCCCTCCTTCTGTAACCAACCTTGACTGATCAATAACTAGACAACGATTTGACATACAGTCCTCAAGTTTTGTAGGGAAGTTAGCCATCAAGTAGATGACCCCTATTGATTTTGAGATCAGTAGGTCAAAGGGCAAGGTCACAGTGACCTTCAATAAAATAACAACAGATTACTATCAAATTGGCATTTGGGGGCATACATATTTTACAAACATCTTGTTCAAATACATACAAGATATATACAAGAAAAGGAACGAGCATAAATGCTGTAATTACCATTTCTTTTAAATGATGATGATGTTTTATAGGCGTCATCAGGGTTATAATTCACAAGTGCGTTTATATTTGCACAATGATCCTACTGTCTGAAATAACAGAAAGAAGTTTATCATTTTATTTGTAATAAACTGTGATTTTCTGTTTAAAACTAAAATAGATAACATTATTTTGTAAAGTTTTGGGATCTGATCAAAATTTCATGCTTAAAACTGCATTAGATAAAGTGATTTAGTTTTTCCAAATCTTGGCACTGAGCCTAATCTAGAACTGCAAGTGAGTGTTAGGAACAACAACTCAGCAAAGGAGATTTCCATGCCTTCCCTGCTTCTTAGCCATGAACTCATTCTCGAAAAAGTTTTTGTAGCTTATTTACCTAATGACTATAATAGTTTTTGGTCCTCTTGCCTCACATGTCCTTGTATTGACTCTGTTGTCTCTGTGCTTGTTGTTATTTTTCTGTATGTGTTTGTTTCTAAGGTTGTTTTTATGCCCTCTCTTTGACAGAGTCACTGAGTCAATGTGAAGGTCATTGTTACTATAAATTGAATGAACATGTCCTGACAAAACAAAATAATGTATCAAATACACAATATGAAATAAAATGTATACTAATCTTGCCATGATTACAGTCATTTATAATACAAAACTTTGCCTGATAATTCTCTTTCACAGTGTCTTTATTGGCATTTGTTTTAGCTTCCAAAGATTGTAGACACGTCTATGTTTTATAACCAGTATAGAGCCACTAAAGTTTTTGCACTTAGTTTATCTTAGATAGAAATTGCATAAAAAATATTGAATATCTGGAAAAAACCTGAAAAAAGGTAAAAAAAAAACATAACTGAATATAACCTCATCATTGTAACTGTTTCTTTGTGAACTTTATTTTGACATTAGGATCATTCTACTTGAAATCCTCTGCTAAGTGCAGATCCAGATGTTTTCTTTTTCTTTTAAGTTTACAGCCAACAGCTGTGTAATTCTGAACAAGAGGAGTCTGTTTCCATCTAATGGAACGTCCATCAAAAGACTCTATGTCATGTTGTATTTGTTGTTGTCTTTTTCAGTTCAAAAGATGAACTCTGACAGAAGTAAAGTTTGTATGGGGATTCATTTTATTCAATGGCTATTGATTGTCAACACAAACCATGATCCTGCTGACTCAAGTGCTTACAGCCCAATATCCAAGCTTCCTGGTGATCCAAGCTTCCTGGTGATCCAAGCTTCCTGGTGATCCAAGCTTCCTGGTGATCCAAGCTTCAGAAGATTGTTGTTAACTCTTTAGTGTTGACTTTGTTATGAAACTGTTATGCAATGTTCAGAAAAAATATTGATTAATGTTATGTCACTACATTGGAAGTAGTTCATGGATAGATGTTGATTGTTTGGTCTTTTAGCAAATATTTGTGGTATTTGATTTATGACTGAGTAGGAAGAAAGAAAAGTTTACGTATAAAAGATAATAATTTAAAAGAAAATTTAAAGAGTGTTATCCTTGTTCTATTTTGTTTGTTGAGATGAACAGCTCTTTCCAGCATGAAATTAATTTTTAAGATTCAGCATTTCAATTTAACATAAAAATATTATGACTGTGTGAACAATTGTAAATAATTTAAGATAGTTTTATTTAAAAACTAATAACAGAATATCTGGGAATTATAACTTTGGGACATGATTATGTGCCCTTTTGACAACCATGAACAGGCTCAATCAAACCAAGCGGGCAATATTTTCATGTTTGTTGTTGTGGTGGCTTTCAAAGTTCCCATCTCGTCTATTTCGCAGCATACTGGATAATCATAACAACTGCTTAAATCATAGAGACAGATAAGAGCTCAAGATAAGTTGTTGAAAAAAAATGTATCTTTTAACAACATTTTCTGTCAAGATCTACTCCTAATGTAGGCTATTCGTTATGTATGAAATCCAAACAGGTCTACCTTTTATAAAGTGTTCTAGAAAAAACAGGACAGTTATAGCATACATTGTAAGAAATTCTCTCTTCTCAAGAAGTTAAAAACTTTTACAAGATCAGAAATTAGGATCCTGTTATCAGACTGGTACAAGATCAGGAATCAGGATCCTGTTATCTGACTGGTACAAGATCAGAAATTAGGATCGTGTTATCAGACTGGTACAAGATCAGGAATCAGGATCCTGTTATCAGACTGGTACAAGATCAGAAATTAGAATCGTGTTATCAGACTGGTACAAGATCAGGATCGTGTTATCCGACTGGTACAAGATCAGGAATCAGGATCGTGTTATCCGACTGGTACAAGATCAGGAATCAGGATCGTGTTATCCGACTGGTACAAGATCAGGAATCAGGATCGTGTTATCAGACTGGTACAAGATCATGAATCAGGATCCTGTTATCTGACTGTTTCAAGATTAGGAATTGGGATCATGTTATCTGATTCTTACAAAATAAGGAATCAGAATTATGTTATCCAACTGGTGCAAGATCAGGAATCGGGATCTTGTTTTCTGAGTGGTCAAAGATCAGGAATTAGGATCCGCTTATCAGACTGGTACAAGATCAGGATCCTGTTATCAGACTGGTACAAGATCAGGAATCAGGATCCTGTTATCTGACTGGTACAAGATCAGAAATTAGGATCGTGTTATCTGACTGGTACAAGATCAGGAATCAAGATCGTGTTATCAGACTGGTACAAGATCAGAAATTAGGATCGTGTTATCAGACTGGTACAAGATCAGGAATCAGGATCGTGTTATCAGACTGGTACAAGATCAGGAATCAGGATCGTGTTATCCGACTGGTACAAGATCAGGAATCAGGATCGTGTTATCAGACTGGTACAAGATCAGGAATCAGGATCCTGTTATCTGACTGTTTCAAGATTAGGAATTGGGATCATGTTATCTGATTCTTACAAGATAAGGAATCAGAATTATGTTATCCAAGTGGTGCAAGATCAGGAATCAGGATCTTGTTTTCTGAGTGGTCAAAGATCAGGAATCAGGATCCTCTTATCAGACTGGTACAAGATCTGGAATCTGGATTCTTTTATCCAACTCGTACAAGATTAGGAATGAGGATCCTGTTATCTGATGGGTATAAGATCAGGAATTTGGATTCTTTTATCCGACTGGTTTAGCACCAGGAATCAGAATTCTGTTATCATTCAGTCAAGTTATAGAAAAGAAATAACTGCTTTGTGAAGGGAATTTACAATTGCCCTGATTATGAAGAAATTACAATTCTTTTAGTTAATCGCCACAAGGGCTGTGCATTTTATGAAGGTATTTTTAGTTTGTGGACCCTTAGATGATAATTACTGTTAAGTGTTAAAAACTTTTTATTTCTGTTAGGAGATTTAAAAACTGTTTTTGTCCATGTTGTTGCATTGAACTATAATAGTACATTGTGGTTTTGAGGTGTTTCTTTAGGCAAATGCATATGTAAAATTGTGTTTGTTTTCCACTATTTGATAAGTCTTATTATAGGGTGATGTATTTCAATTATTTATCCACTTGATTTGATAATTAAAGTCGAAATCAGTTGTTTTGATTGGATAGTTATATTAAATTTTTTATTAATGTACATAATTTCACCCCACCCAGTCATACTGTGCAGCTAAAAATTTTGTTTGTCTATTTTTGTTTTTACTTCATATGCTGGAAAAGTTGTGATTATGTTTTTTTGCAACAATTTTAAGTTATTTTATTCGGGTCATGCATACATGTACATGATAAGTGCTTTAGGGTCTATGATATGTTTTACGCTAGCATTGTTTATTTCATGTTCTGGTATTACTATTATTAGTGGATAATTTATGAAAAATCATGCTGTTTTATTTTCTAAGACTGGATAAATCTAAATAATTTTTGCATTGTTTCACATCAAAAAGCAGAACTCCATCATTGCTGAGTTTTTTATTATTACATATCTAGAGGTGAATTTTTCTCAATAAAATTTAAAGGACATACATTGTATTAACTAAAATAACAACAAACATGATTGTTTTCAGTGTAAGTAGAAGTGTATGTTCAGTCTGACAGTATATGGACAGTTCTTTACTTCATCAAGATCACGAAGGTGGAAGCTAATTTTTTTGTAATAGGGCTTCTGGAAAACAGACTTTTTATCTAATCTTTAACTTTAAACTTTTAGTGGTTATTCAAAAGAAAGCTGCTGAATATGTCATATTAAAAATTTGTTAATTAAATAAAACATATTTAGAATTGTTTCTTCACATTAAATATTTTCTTTTGCAGTTAAAATAACTTGAATTGGAAAAAACATAATGCCAATGAACAGTTTTTTTTTCTGTAGACAAATGTCCTTTAATGGTAGAGTCAACATGAGGCCAAAGATGCATGAATACCAGAGTATTCAAGGGGAATATTAAATAGTATTTCAGGAAGAAATATGTATGATCTTTCTACTTTCGGGGAGCCTATTGGTGCTTTCATCTGTGTGTCAAACCATTCTTGTCCAGGCTATTTCTCAGAAACCATTCGCTTGATGTCAGTGAAACTTTTAGAGAAGCACGAGGAGACATGCATATTATCAGTATTCACATAATTTTTGGCCTTTTTATATTTCTGTTTAGTAAAGTGTTGAATTCTTTGTCACTTTCTGGGAAGTTTCACCAACATATTGGAATTCAATGTCACTTTCTGGGAAGTTTCACTAATGTGTTGGAATTCTGTGTCACTTTCCAGGAAGTTCACTTATGTGTTGGAATTCTGTGTCACTTTCCAGGAAGTTCACTAATGTGTTGGAATTCTGTGTCACTTTCCAGGAAGTTTCACTAATGTGTTGGAATTCAATGTCACTTTCTGGGAAGTTTCACTAATGTTTTGGGATTCTGTCACTTTCTGGGAAGTTTCACTAATGTGTTGGAATTCTGTGTGACTTTCTTGGAAGTTTCACTAATGTGTTGGGATTCTGTCACTTTCTGGGAAGTTTCACTAATGTGTTGGGATTCTGTCACTTTCTGGGAAGTTTCACTAATGTGTTGGAATTCTGTGTCACTTTCTGGGAAGTTTCAACAATGTGTTGCAATTCTGTGTCACTTTCTGGGAAGTTTCACTAATTTGTTGGAATTCTGTCACTTTCTGGGAAGTTTCACTTATGTGTTGGAATTCTGTCACTTTCTGGGAAGTTTCACTCACAAGTTGAAATTCTGAGTCATATTCTGGGAAGTTTAACAAGAGATGTTTACATTGTCTACACTATTTATCAGTAACCACTCCATTATTACATATACTCTATACATCATGGTTGTTGTTGTTTCTTTAATTTGTGGATCAATTGACCAACAACATCTATAAAAATTAGTATACATTGAAAAGGTATTCAGTGTTTGATGTAAAAATAAAGTTGCTCCAGTTTGCATCACCATGCTTTTTTGTGTAAATATGATAGTATTGTCAGCCAACTCTGAAGCACTGCTCTATGATTGTACACATTTGGTTTGCCACTGTGTATAAGCTTGTATATTATTACATTTGTTATTTAATATAATAAAATTTTCAATGTTGACCTAGAACTTCTTGTTGGTTTAAACATATACTAGAGTATTGTTGCCTGAATGCAATAACAGTATATCTCCTTCATATTTCAATGGAACTTAAAATGTTTTTTGCATTAAGGTGACAGTGTATGCATTTCCAATTTTAAAATAACAGCAGTCAGTTACACTGCATTGTTTGTCCCATATTCTTGAATTTTAAAAGTAGGAAAACTGTTGACTTGCATATTGAAATCAAACTTTTGCTTGAAAGTTGTTTCTTAAGCTTTCTTTTATAGTGCACTTGTGAAAAAAAACATTTTGAAAATAACATTTTTTACTACCTACTGGCATGCAAATACCTGCACTCTTGGGAAACTGTAGCAATTCATTTATAATTCTTGTTGAGTTTCACAGAAATAAGAGTTTCAGTATAAAACTCGTGTCCTAGACAGTCATTCGTACTGTCAGAAGAAACTCTTTAATTGTAACTGTGTGAATCAGTCACGGGGAAAATGTTACCAAGTATATTTCTGGCCCTCAATGTTACAGCAAACTCACTTGTGCTTGGGTAACTTTGTGGGGCATACTGTAGCAGGACACTTACCAAAAACAGCTTGTCCAGTCATTCACAGATTGCTGCTCAGTTATTGTGTTCAAACAATCACAGAAAATGTGCCATGTTGCTTTCTCAGGGTGGCTATACCATGTGACTTTTTGGATGCACGTACAAAATCACTCGCTTCAGGTAAGTTTTTGCTTATTTCTCATACCGATTTCGATCAGATAAGAGCACCATACTACTGTTAAAAACCATTTTCTTCGACATTTAACATCCATTTTATCAATTGGTTGCCCTTTTCATGAACATTCAAAAACAATTTTTGTTTGAAAGTGTAAATTTGTCTTTGAATTTTTGAGAAAACAGCAGTCAATTGATAGTGGAGGTTAAATGTCGATAAAAAATGCTTTTTTACAGGAGTACAGTGCTCTTTATCTGATCAAAATCGATCCAGAAATTACTGAGAAATAAGCAAAAAACCTACCTGAAGCAAGTGATTTGAGTATGCACGACATCCAAAGTCACATGGTATAGCCACCCTGTTTCTGACTTACCTTGAAACTGTTTCCTGTGATGTATGACTTTCTGGCTGAGACTGTCACAGGAAACAGTTGCTGACTATCTGTGTGGTTAATACTGTGACATGAAGCTGCTGGTAGAGTTTAGACATTGATGTCACAGCAAACTGTTGCCCATGAACCAACCTTGTCAACATGTTACAGGAAATTGTTGCCAAGTAATGTTCTGGTTGATACTGTAACAGGAAACTGTTGCCCTGTAATGGCCTGGTTAATACTGTCACAGAAATCTGATGCCCTGTAATGGCCCGATTTTTACTGTCAAAGGAAACTGTTGTCCTGTTACGGATTTGTTTATTGCCCTGTTATGGCATGGTTTATACTGTCACAATAAACTGTTGCCTATAAACCAACTGTTAACATGTAACTGTTGCCAAGTAATCATCTGGATGATACTGTCACAGAAAACTGTTGCTCAGTAACAGCCTGGTTTATACTTTCACACGAAACTGTTGCCTGTAATGGTCTGGTATATACTGTCATAAAAACGGTTCCCCTGTAATTGCCTGGTTTATTCTGTTACAGGAAACTTGCCAAGTAACAGCCTGGTTTAAAGTGTCAAGGGGAATTGTGCCCTGTAATGGTCTGGTTTATTCTGTCACAGAAAACTGTTGCCCAGTAACAGCCTGGTTTATATGGTCAACGGAAACTGTTATCAAAACAACAGCCTGACTTTTACTGTCACAGAAAACTGTTGCCCTATAATGGTCTGGTTATTACTGTCACAGGAAACTGTTGCCAAGATAACAGCCCGATTTTTATTGTCGCAGAAAATGAGCCCAGCAACAACCAGGTTTATACTGCAGGAAACTTGTCCAGTAACAGCCTGGCTATACTGTCAAAAACAGCATTCTCAAAATTTTACAGAATTTGTTCCTGCCTTGTCTACATGTTGCCCATTGATATCAAATTCTGACATTTTTATATTGAAATACAGTCATCCCTGTCTTAAGCAGCCACCCAGGGGAATGACAAAAAGTGACTGCTTTATACAGGTGGCTGTTTAAGAATGTAAAAATTAGAACAAAATATCAGTTTAGGATATATTTTAGGACATATTCAAACTGGCTGTTAAGACATGTGGTTGCTATTTGCAGGTGGCTGCTAAGGCAGGTTGAACTGTAGTCATAATTACATCTGATATGGTCATTTTTCTCAATAATAATCATTACTCAGTTAGCCCCTCTTCCATTATGTCAGCAACAGCCATCTTCACTGAATTGGGCAAATAAACAGGTCTTCTGATACATGAAATCTGCACAAATTGCAATCAATTACATGTATCTCCAATTATAATAACAACAGATTGAGCATTACCTTAATTTTCATAGCAAAACAACAGTCTAGAAATAATGACAGCTGAGGAAAAGATCAAAATTATATCTGGAATGTCAACAAAGAATTAAATAAACTTTGTAAATCACAACATACATGTAAATCTAACAGAATTTTAGTACAAGTAAATATTAAAGCTAGAAATCAGATCTTTACATACAGTATGACAAATGCCAGTACAAAATATCAACCTCTTTACAATAAATAAATGGAATATGTTCATATTAATTTTACATGTTAAATATGTGCTTTTCATGAAGACTGTCTTGAAAATGAATCACATCCACTTCAGTCCCCCATTTTATGGCCAGATTTTCTCTCGAACAAGATTTCCCAATATCAACAGACAACAACACCATCATTCCAGTATAACTTGGTATGAACATAAAACTGTTTTAAAATTCTAGATAGTTCTACATGACTAGGAACAGTTTCGTTACAAACAAGTTATCTTTCATTTTAAACAACAGCTTCTAAGCAGGGCCTGTAAGTAATATTAAATCACTGTTCAAGTAACAGTTATCATTTTTGTTTGTTTTTCATTTTCTGCTGAGAATTCAGGTTATCTCAGTTGACCTACATAGAAAGTTGAAATAGTTATTACTGTAATGGTCAGCTGATGACAAAGTTTGATGACAATTATATGTATATGAAGCACAACACCACATTTCAAATGTTTTAAGAAATAAGATTTGATTGTTCATTTTTTACAAAATTCAACAACCAAAAGTAGCCAGTGCTATGCATAAACCAAACTGGACATTTCTACCAAACTAGACATTCTTTCTTACCCTATAGGATAAGACATTGTAGTACATTGTATAAAGTGTTAGAAACCCATAGTTGTAATTGAGCCTGCTATCAGATGGCCATTAGAATAGTAACAACAAATGGCAGTATAGAGATTTCTGATGTCTCCAAACTGATGAAATGTTCAAGATTTTACGAGAACATGTAGCAGTTATTCTGCACAGAACAAATTATTGCTATTACTGTCACAATGCATATATTTTGCATAAATGATCTGCTTCTTTTAATGACCTACTTTTAAAAATTTAATAGTAGAAACTTAATACATATTATAACAATTATTAGCAAAATGTTAACATTTGTGAAAATTATTGACTTATACAACACAAGATATTTGAGGTCTAGGTAATGGATATTGTCAATAGCAGTTCGGAATCATTGAAATTGTCAGTAAGTTGAGTCCTCTTAACACTTTCCTATATATATAGGTCTTTATGGTATTGGCTAACAGTGTAGATCCAGATCAGCTGGCACATAAATGCTGTTTAATCAGGATATGCACTGTTTGCTTTTTGGTCAGAAATAACCTTATAATCAAACAGGAACAGGGCATATCCTAATCAGATGGCTGATCTGGCTCTACAATCTTCGCCTGTTCCTCCATAAATATGGAGGAAAAGGTTAATTCATCTTCATAATGAGGACATTAAATAAGAACTACAGTCAAACCTGTCTACAAAGACCACTCAAGGGAAGACCCAATAGTGGTCTCTAGTGGCAGGTGGTCTTTGTTCACATGTATATTTGTTCTTTAATTCAGTCCAAGGGACAAATAAAGTGTGGTCTTTGTCCACAGGTGGTCTTTGTTTAAAGGTGGTCTTAAGCACAGGTTTGACTGTACAAGCAACTGGTTAAATGACAGAGACAATTTGGCTTCTTGATGACAATTAGATTAATTTTCATGTTATCCAATGCTGAAGAAGTGTGCCAACAGAATGTTCATGTTATCCTGTGCTGAAGAAGTGTGCCAACAGAATGTTCATGTTATCCTGTGCTGAAGAAGTGTGCCAACAGAATGTTCACGTTATCCTGTGCTGAAGAAGTGTGCCAACAGAATGTTCATGTTATCCAATGCTGAAGAAGTGTGCCAACAGAATGTTCATGTTATCCTGTGCTGAAGAAGTGTGCCAACAGAATGTTCATGTTATCCTGTGCTGAAGAAGTGTGCCAACAGAATGTTCATGTTATCCTGTGCTGAAGAAGTGTGCCAACAGAATGTTCATGTTATCCTGTGCTGGGCAAGTGTGCCAACAGAATAACTGTTACTTCCGTGGGTGAGTTTACTGCCGAGAGCTTTTTGAAAACTGCAATCTGAACAGTGACTTCAAGAGAGTTTTAGAAAAGAGTTATTAGTGAACAAATAGTACAGAGCTGTACTCCTGTAACACCCACATATTAATTGCATTTGTGAAGTTTATAAAGCTTTTATTTTTCTACCTTTCTTTCTTAAGTTTACTCACATTAGTAAATAAGTGTAGCATACTAAGCAACTGCTATGGAATGCTTAAAACATTAAACAACTGGATGTGCAGGATTTATCATAAACATGATTTTTTTGTTTTGTGATACAACCTGTGGTACAACAATAAAATACTGCTAACAAAAACAAACAAAAACACTAAATAACACATGGAAAGCAATCACAGACAACTGTAAAATGGATCAAATATAAACCTCCATTCTTTTTTGTTTATTTGGTTTGGAGTTGGGTTTTGTTTCAAGAACCATGCTGTCGTGAAAATGAACATTACTGGAAAGTGGTGCTGATTAAAAGTATTTGTATCTGAGTTTCTAACCAGATGTCTTCAGTGTACAATAGTCCAAAGTTCACACTTTACACCTGGTGTATGTGTAAAATTACAAAACAGGGTATGTAAAAAAGTGAATGTATAACAAGATAATGTATAGATATGGAATCAAACAGTAGTGACCATAATTAACCCTTTATCTTCATGGGATATGGCTGTTATCAAAAATGGGAAAAAACATGTTTGAGTTAGCAACAAGTAATAAACATTACAATATCATTCATTTACAGAGTATCACTTTCCATGACTGTTTTGATTATTTTGCTGTATAATATTGTAAATTTATGAAAGAAACACTGCAAAAGCAACTACCTGTATGTAGTGCAAATTACACAAACATTCAACATTGCATGTATACACATTCATACTGTGGCCATTTACCTTGGCCTCAAAAAGTATTACAGCATTTATAAAGGATTTCAATTTGTGTAATTCAATCCTAACACAATCTACCCAACTTGACATTTTTCTTTGAGAACTAGAGAGTGTAGGCTAAAAATCAATATTGGTCCTTTTCCTACTGAAGTTTGCCCTTCGAGTTTTGGTCACTTAACATATCTTATTACCATTTAGTTGTTTGTGTATGCCCCAGAAGGAATCACTTTAACTTGTGCAGTAGTCACAAAAGTGATAGTAAAGCGGATAAGGTACACTCTAACATTGCTGAAAATGTGTGGCACTGCCATACAGTGTATTGTGTTCAGCTTATAAAGTAGTTATCCAGTAACAGTTTTGCATGTTTCATTAGGGCTCATTGATAAGCTACCACATAATATTTTATACTGAATTGAAATATGCTGTTACTTCCATTTTGCAGACGTATCACAGATTCACAGTATATCTGTCTTATTGCCTGTCATGACACATTCCCTACACAATGCACAAATACTACATTTTGCAGTTGTCTGTGTTCTTGTAGTATGATTCAAGTATAAAAAATATTCATAAAGCTTAAATTTGGAAATATAAAAAAGACCTCCCCCATATGCCCTACCCACCCCACTGTCTACTGATATTTATCACAATGTTATAGATACATTCCATTGATCAAGTAGTCGGCCTCATTGGAATGCAAAGCTCTGCCCTTCCTAAGCCGTCTCTTCACAGTCCGTAATCTACAGCCCACAATAATCAACAGAAGCATTGTTATAGTTAATCCGAGTGCCAGAGCCACAATGGGACCCTGGGAACTGTCTGTGTAAGTCTCCACTTGCACTTCATCAGCATTCAATATATTAAACCCTACTATAGACTTTCCGTCTGACACCGACATAGATGTCTTGTTGCTATTTATAGAAGAAACTGTAGTCTTGGACTGGGCATCTGTTTTCTGGTCAGTGTTGACTGGTGCTTGTTGTTTGCCTTGATTTCCATCAGCAGGAGCTGGTGTGACTGCTGCAGGAGCTGGTGTGCCCGGTGCAGCAGCTGTTGTGGCCGGTACCAGAGCTGGCTTAGCAGCCACTGTAGGTAGATTAGGTTTAGCAGTTGTAGGCTTCTGGGTTGTTACTTTCTGTGTAGTGACTATTTTATTTGTTCCTAGAAAGATACATGTACACAGAAAAACTTACATTAAACTTCAATACATTGTATTATGACAATTAAAACTCCGGTAAGTTTGGACGACAGTGTTACCTACAGCTACATGACCATTATTCAAGCAAGTGGTGATAAACAGATTTATTTATAGAACAGTAAGTTTCCTCGTCCTACACCATAAATAGTGCCTTTAATCTTTGATGGAAACTACTGTTAGTGAACTGGAGTCTACAAGTACTCATATTAACAATGCACCTTAACAAGTTCTACCACTATCTTTCACTTGCAGGTTATCAGTTATACAAAGCAGTTATGCATGTTTATGGAAGCTACTTTGAATCTTTTAACAAATATGGCAGCTGCATCCATCAATCACTTGCCAGTTTTACTGAAATGCTGCAAGGGTTATATCACACCTTTTACAAACAAGCATGAGCCAATATGCTTTTCACTATGTTTACATCAAAGGCAAAATATTCTATTTGTGTTTTGTACAAATAATAAAATCAATAAAAAATGAGGCAGTTTACCTGCTGTAAGGACTGCTGTACCTGGTGGTGGCGAAGTCTCCAGTCTATCTACATGAGGTCTGTTACCACCTGATCAAACAACAACATCATCATGTAGCAATGTACACAAGCTATCATAACCAAGACACACCAATAAAATGGCAACTTTTAGTAAATTACCTAAATTATGAACAATCTTAACTGATAAATAAGATTGCTGATGTAAAGTCAATGACGACAGTTTAATTCTAAAGAAAAATGCAAAGTTAAGTTGTAGTGGGAAATACTGTATAACATTATTGTTTGGGTTCTATTATTTGTAGGTGAGAAGTTGTAGTTATGTAGTTCTGTAGTTTGGTAAAGTTGTAATTAGGTAATGTAGTTAGGTGGTGTTGTAGTTTGGTCATGTTTTAGTTGGGTCATGATTCAGTTGAGTAGTGTTGTAGTTGGGTAATGTTGTAGTTATGTAATGGTGTAGTTGGTATTATTACACCTCACGTGATAAGTTTACTATATAGCGTAATGTGACGTCACAGGGAGATAATCGCTACTGTCACATATGCGACAGTATCATGTCACCCTCGCGTGGATCTAAAAATAAATATCTTGGAAATCCGAATGTTTTTCTCTTCTTTAAACATTGAACTCAAAATGTAATGTTAAGCAATTAATTTGGTCATAGTCAAGATCTCTAAAAAAACAAATGTTCGGTGTAATAAAATAAATATCACATACCATTGGGGGAAACAGTACGAAATGTTAACCCTTGAGAAGGTAATGTCAACCTCGGCTAACGCCTCGGTTGACATTACTTCTCTCGGGTTAACATTTCGTACTGTTTCCCCCAATGGTATGTGATATTTATATAATGTTGTAGTTTTTGTAGTGGTGTAGTTGGTAATGTTGTAATTAGGTAATGTAGTTAGGTGGTGTTGTAGTTGGGTCATGTTTTAGTTGGGTCATGATTCAGTAGAGTAGTGTTGTAGTTGGGTAATGTTGTAGTTATGTAATGGTGTAGTTGGTAATGTTGTAGTTTTGTAGTGGTGTAGTTGGTAATGTTGTAGTAATGTTGTCTTGTAATTGGATAAAGTTTTTCGTATGTAATGTTGTAGTTATGTTATGTTGTAGTTATGTAGTGCTTTAGTACACTTATCAAGAGTAACATATTTTTGTAAAACATGTATAAAATTGTATCAATTCATTTGCAAGTTATACGTCTTATCGACAGTCACTATGATGTTGATCTTTCACCTTTTGGCCTCAAAATATATTGGTGTGACCGACAAACAAACCATGTTAGAGAGCACTAGGCCAAAACTCTCAAAAATGTAAAAATGCAGTGACTATGTTGAATCTGAGTTTCATGTAAACTGCCTTTTCGTATGTTTTCACCCGTTTCAATGATTAGACTGCACTTCATTCAGCTAACTAACTTACTAACTACTATATATTTAGAACAGGTAAGTCTTTTTTTTTTAATAAAAAAAACATAAAATAAAATAAATCTTTGAAATACCTGATGTGAGGATGTTGTCTCCGGCAGCCGGGACCTTGTACAGAGGAGCCTGGTCATCTGAAACATCAACAGTAGCCAGTTAGTGTAAAATCCAGGTCAACTGTAGCCAGTTAGTGTAAAATCCAGGTCAACTGTAGCCAGTTAGTGTAAAATCCAGGTCAACTGTAGCCAGTTAGTGTAAAATCCAGGTCAACAAACAGAACAGGTAGAACAAATTAATCATCAAAGACCTTCAATAAATAAACTTTCATCTAGTTTATTTCTTATGACTGATATAAACACTCAATTTATGGTGGAATATGACTGGCTAAATCAATCAAAACATGTTTTACAATATTCATTTCACTGTATACAAATAACATTTAGTGCAATAATTGCTTTTAACATTATATAATCTTGCCAAGCACAGATGGTTTCTTTACATGTATTGTACAGGTGTCATTGTGTTTTGAAAACTTTAATTCATTTCGGGAAATGATGCCTTAAAGTTGAACAAACAATACTGATCGTTATGTATTCTGCACGTTGATAACTGTCACAACTTCACCTTAACCTTATAATGAAACTATTACTACATGTAAGTGTTGGTTCTTGCCTAAAACAGCAACAAGAAAAGCTCTGAAGACATGTTTCAATGAAGTGATCATTTAGTTTACTGGACAACTTCAGACAATCGTGTCTGTAAGTACCCAAATCAGCTGAGCTGGTCAGTCAGAAATTACTGACACAAACATCTCCCACTTCAGTGTCTACTCCATGTTTGAAGTTTTTACTTACTAGTTAGTGAACCCAAAGGATGCATTATTACAATAATAGTAAAAGATATACATTTAATGTTGTTTTATCACAACCAAAGTTGTTTACTATAACACATGGGTAAATCTATAAATACAACATCACTCGGTGTCAACAACATGCAAACATTCTGCAAAATGTAACTATAACAAACATCCAACATGCAGGAAGAAAAAACATATCTTAGAAAGAACATGAAGCATTAAGAGGGAGTGGAAAACCAGATTGCGGTTGCTGAACAAGATACATGAAATGTATAATCTAATGAATACAATTTTGATGGAAAATCCAAATCTTGCCACAAGAATTTTTATGTTGGTTTGGAAATAAAATTAAAAAAAAGAAAAAAGTTAAGAGGAAGTAACCCTGAATCTACCACTCTCCTCCTCTTAGAAGAGCTTGGTTTGTGTGCTAGTTTAGAAATGAAAATTATTTATTTTGATTACTGGGAGGGAAAGTCCCCAACCCCAAAGACCATTCATCCATCACTGAAGATTTATTTGTTGGCAAGTTAAAAAAAATTAAGTTCAAAGAGGGATATACTTTGATAAAATGCAAAAGACCGGACAAACCAACCTGACATTATTTGTGAACAATTATCAATTATACAGTTTCAATCTATGGAAATCATCAAACCTGAAGTCTGGATTTGCATCACAATCCGGCAAAAACTAGCCAGCTTTACTACTATTGAGGATGAAAACAGCATGTCTTGGTTGATAAGTTTACCCGATTTTCAATGATTCTTCAATGTTTCTAGAGCTTAGAGATTTTTTTGTTTTGTATCAGTAATGTACAAATTTGATAAAATTTTGGTTGAATCGGTACAGTTTAGAATCTGTTGTGAGTGAATGTTACTGTGATAGTAACACTATAACAACTTTTAGCTTTAAATATATTCACTCGTTTATTGGCTGTGAAACAATATAACGTCACATTAACTTTATTTATGGGTCTTTAACAGTCTTTATGATAAATTATGATATCTGAAAACTCTAAATATTTTCATCATGATATGCAATCAGGCACCTTTAAAGAGAAATAAACTATCAATGTCTTCTAGAAAGTCAAATAAAATCATTAAACAAAAATGTTAGAACAACCATTGTTAAAATGATTATAGCAAACACACAAACCTAGTGCACAGTAATCAACAAAATGTCACTGCAACACATACCAAATCTATATTTTACAAAACAAAAAAATGGGATTAAGTTTTTTCACAAACACATGCCAAACCAAAATTAACAAAGCTAACACATAAAGGTATGACAGCATTACAACCTCCCCAAGGTGCAACATTGTTACAACCTCCCCGAGGCACAACATTGTTACAACCTCCCTGAGGCACAACATTGTTACAACCTCCATGAGGTACAACATTGTTACAACCTCCCTGAGGTACAGTTTTATTACACCCTCCAAAAGGTACAACATTGCATCATTGTTACAACCTTCCCGAGAAACAACATTGTTACAACCTTCCCGAGAAACAACATTGTTACAACCTCCCCAAGAAACAACATTGTTTCAACCTCCCCGAGAAACAACATTGTTACAACCTCCCGAAGGTACAATTTACAACAATGTTACAACATCCCTGATACCTTTCCTGCTGTCATAGTCTACATTGTTGCTAAACTGTCGGTCGTCAAACACATCTGGGTAGTAATATTCATCCTTAAAGGGATCCCAGACAGGGTAACGATCCCTGCCGCGGCCCTTCGGATATCCAGTATCATAGTAGGGATAACCAGAGTTTGGGCTCGGTCTCCGTCTCGAGCTGCCATATTGACTGTCATATTTGTTGTAGGTGGGACGACGGTTACTGCTGGAGCCTCTAAACTCATCATAAGGATTTCTGAAATCATCAGCACCGTATCTGCTTTCAGAATACTTGCTGGGGTCTGTTTTATCATAGTGAGCACTTGATGTAGCTTTATTGCTTGGTTTGATGTAGCTGTCCTGTTTTATATCACTTGTCTTAAATAACTGGTCAGTTGTTTGACTTGCTGGCTTCTTGAGATTGTTCTGGTCTGTTAAACCAGTTTGTTGTTTGATGAAGCTGTCTGCTTCAATGTTTTTGCTTGAACTAGAACTAGAGGTTTTGCCTTTCTTTCCTCCCACTCTAGGAGAGTCATTGTCATACTTGATCCATGAGTAGTCTGGAAACCCCTCACTCTGTGTCTGGCTGGCTTTCTGTCCTGCCACTGTGGACTGGGTAGGTGAGCCTATCTGGGACTTGGTTTTTGTAGAGGGAGGGTAGGTTCGCACCCTGTTGTACACATCCTCTGTTTCCTCCGAGTTTCTATGATGCCAGCCATCATCTCTACCAGCACTGGCAAACCCACCTTTACTTTTATGATTCACAAAGTTGTCATCAGTATCAACATCTTGTTGAAGTTTGTTTTTATCAGAAAGTTGACCAGAATAATCATCATGTATTCTGTCAAAAGGAAACCTGTTCCTGGATGGCACGATATCAACCTTATCTGTGACAGTGTCATACAGATCATCTATAAAATAGCCAGGATCCAGACTTTTGTCTAATAGGTCAGTGTTTCCTTGATTCTGAGGCCGTTGCTTGACAGGTGGAACAGTTGGTACCAGTTTCTGTTTTGGAGCTACATTCTGGTTCCCAGCTTGGACTGGCACTGCAGCATGGTTTCCATTCTGGATAGAGGCCTGGTTACCTTGAACCTGTTGTGAATTCTGCAGTGCAGTCTGTGAATCCTGCACATTCTGTTGGACTGGTTGCAAGTTTGGATTCACCTGTTGCACTTGCTGAAGGGGACTCTGTACATAACCAGTCTGAGGTGGAGTGTAACTTTGCTGTTGCCCAGCTTGGTCTTGTACACCATGTTGGTAAGGCTTTGAACCAATGACATTATTGGAAGCCCACTGCTGATTGACCTGGCCGCCTGCTGGTGGCATATTGACATCATGATCCTGATCCTGATTGGAATCAGGGACCTTATATTGTCCACCAACATTCTGATTGGGTACATTCTGGCCTGGCTTAACCTGGTTAGTAGGTGGATCCAATGCAGTTTGTTTTTGATGAGGACTTGGAAATCCATATGGATACTGGGTATCTTGCTGTCTGTTGTACTGAGCACTATAGAAAGGACTGTTGTACACATTTCCATCCCTGTTCAGAAATGCTGCATGCAAAAACCAGGAAAGATACCTTGTTAGTTTCACCACAATCAAAGCAACAATTTCAATTCAATTATTATCACAGTGCTGAAATGTATCCTGATTCACTAATGAATAAAAAGTATCTTCCTTGGCCTTTTTGTGTATAACTAGCAGAGTGAACAGACCCCTAAACAGTGCCATCCCTGCCATGTTAACATACTATGTACTTAGTGATCCATAGTCAATTTTCAGTAGCATGTAACATTACAGACTTACCCATCACCAACATGTCTATAAATAAGGTTGGTTCCATTCTATATTTTATTTGGGTTTACATACTGCAGTGTAGATCTAGATCAGACTGAAGCATTGTCCATGCTGCAACTATCAATTTATATCTGGTTGCAGGAAGATTTGGTTTCCCAAGGTAATGCTATTCATTAATGCTATACTGGTAGATTTCAGCACTTGTATCCTATGTAACACAATAAACCTGCCCAAGGATCCTAGACCCATGTTACAGTGCCAACACCCTTGTTCACCACTAGAAACATAAATATCATAACATACATAGAATATACTGCCAGTCCTAGAAGAGAAGATAAAATTAAAACATTTCAACTAGCATATAACAAAAACTTTACCCACTTATATCTGAACACAAAAGAAAGGCAAATTTTTAAAATCAGTAGTTCCCTTTTACAAAGCAGTATCTTAAGATTTGGGTTCAAAAATGTTTAACAACAGTGTGAGAAGAAAACTTGAAATCGCATCTGACAGTAAACACAAAGTCCAGCACCATCATTATCACTTGAAAGTTCTAATGTAGAGACATTACTAGCACTTTTGAGCCTCTGTTTATCTTTCCTATTTTTAGTGAACAAACTTTTACTTTGAAACATAGTACATCAGCTTCTGGCATAATACAGCCACTTTACAAAAAATGCATTTCTTGTGTGTTTAAGAGTTTTACATATAAATGTCAATTTAATGACATTCAGTTGACATCTGTTGTGTATGTATGCATTTATATTTCTCATATATGTTTAACATATCTCATTATATGTTCAACATTTGTCATATAATGTTAAACTTAAGTAAAATAATTCAAAATCTGCAAGCTAGATACCACAATTCTGTTTAACCCTTTACTGCAGAGTTACAGCTTTTATCGTGTGAGCAAAATGTTTAGATCCAGATCAGCCAGCACATCTGTACCATATGATCAGGATATAAACTGTTCATTTTTCAATTCATTTGGTTATTTCTGACCCAAGAGGTGAACACAGTAAATCCATATCAGCTGACAAAGATGTGGCAGCTGTTCTGGATCTAAACTGGACACCTGTGTGATAGAAGGCATGTATTTGGAGAAAAGGGTTAAGGACATGCAGTGCAAGGACCAGATTACTTCCCCGTAGGCAAGACAGCATTTTCCTATAATCATCAGTAAATGATTTTACAATGGCATAGACCTTTGAGGTTAAGCCAGGGATTTAAAAAAAACAGTCCCATTTTATCATTACAGTACTATAGACAAGTTTAGCTGAGGCCCTTTTATCCCTTGGACAGTTTTGGACAAATCATTTCCACACAAATTTGCATCTTTGAACAATGTAAACATAGGGACACAACCACTTACTGAGGTGTACATAGAACCGTACCTGGTTTATTAAGTGTGGGACAGTCCTTTTCATCAGATCCATCTACACAGTCTCGGTTGCCATCACAAACATACTGCTGTGGTACACACTGTAGAGAATCTGCTCCGTAGCGGACGTTCTCACACTCCAACTCCTCGTCTCTACAGTGCTTCCCTGAAATCAGCAACAACGCGCACAATCTTCACTATAGTCAAACTAATGCCTTCAATCTTGCTTTTTCTTGTGAAATTAATTATGATTTTTTAACTATCAATTCTAAACACATTAATAGCCAATATCATCAGTCCTGTCCGATTAAAATTCTAAGGTCTGACAGGGAAGTGACGGCTTACAGATTTTGTAACCAGTTAACTGTCACGGCTTACAGATTTTGTAACCAGTTAACAGGAACTTGTTACCAATTGGTTAACTGGAAGTACTGTTCGAACTTTCTATGATTAATACGGACCTAGAAATGACATCCCAAATCTGTTCTACTCAGCTTCATTTTCATCGCTATTTAAAATGGTTGTTGGAGTATGTTTTCTTTAACTCTTTAACTCTTTGCTCTAAGTGATTTGATATTGGCCCTTTTATTTGTCCGAGGGCAGTCGAATTGGCCCAAACCTTGGACTATAGAAACCTAATTGGGCTGTCTACTGGAATATATGTATTTTGGCATCCTAATAAAAACTCTCTTTCATCCACACGACCACACCCATGTAAGGCAGGGTTAGGGCAGGACATTTAAGTTCGAAATCTCCATCATCATAACTACTATAAAATTAAGATTTCCCTACTTTTTTTATCTCAACATTATTAACCTAACAAGAAAATTAAAACCAGGTAATCATTTAAAATGTGGTTATTCACTTAACCCTTTCCTCCATATATATGCCCTAATGGTATTGGAGAACAGTGCAGATCCTGAACATATGGCACCGATATATGGATGAAAGAGTTAACCATTTATCTGGTGACATCCCTAGTTTTACAATAATGAACAAACACAGACCTAATGCAAGCGCAGTTTAGCATTTATACAGTATAGAATACGCTTTAACATCACTTTTCTTACATGTGCACTGATATCGTTGGCTTTGTTTATGCAGACGATAAAGTCCAAGTATAAAATGAATAAGACAGTACAATGAAATAACTAATCTCAGACAAAATAATTTTTTATATATCTGTTATAACAGACTGTTGAATGAACAAAATTAAATAAACAAATAAAAGCATGTTGGTGAAAACTTTCTTTCTACTTGTGTTCATTAGCTGATCTTTGGAGAAATTTCTGTGACAGACAAATTTTGTTCTGGATAGACTATTCCTAGGTTTGTCTGACTGAAATGTCTGACATGTGTCTTAACATGTTTATTAAGACTACCGAGCAAAAGTAAGACAAGTGTAATTCTCCATTTCGATTCAGATTCAAAAATTATCTCAGAATTTGGCATTTATTATTTCTTTATTTATGTGACCAGTTTCTTTTATAACTTCTGTACAATTATTAAAAAACTGAAAGTGAAAACCAGTCCAAATTTTCCAGAGCTTTAGTCTAAAGACTGGTCTATATTCACTCAATCCTAACAAAGCAGACTGGTGTCCAATTTAGTGATCTTGGACCCTAAGGCTGATTCTGATTTTGCAACTTGATGCAGAAACCAAATTTGTTGAATACATGTACTCTGAGACTGTTACACTACTACCACAATGCTGGAATACCACACATAGAATGTCGACTTTATGTTAATAAACCATCTATCCAAAGATACTTTTTTGATGAAAAATGCTTCTTGTTACTGGATAAAAAATCAAGTAGAAATCTTACGACATATGCCATGTTTTTCATGATAGCCAACTCTACACTGACATTGCTTCATAAGACAGTAGGCATGGGGATCATCGCACACTGCTTCATAAGATGAACAATACTCTCCTAAACCTGTAAATAAACATGTAGACAAAACACTCAAAAGATTGTGCAAGCACAAGATTTGCATAATAGAGCAAGCATAAATTTTACTGATACAGGTATTGATGGAGCAAGCACAAGATTTACTGGTACCTGCATTTATAGAGTAATTACAAGTTTGACTGGTTTGCTGTATTGATGGAAGCAAGCACAAGTTGTACTGGTACCTGCATTGATAAAGTAATCACAAATTTGACTGGTACCTGATTTGATAGAGCAAGCACGAGTTTGACAGGTAACTGCATTGATCAAACAAGCACAAGTTTGACTGGTACCTGCATTGATAGAGCAAGCACAAGTTTGACTGGTAACTGCATTGATAGACAAGCACCAGTTTAATTTGTTGCTGCATTGATAGAGCAAGCACAAGTCTGACTGGTAACTGCATTGATAGAGCAAGCATCAGTTTGACTGGCAACTGCATTAATAGAGCAAGCATGAGTTTAACTGGTACCTGCATTGATAGAGCAAGGACAAGTTCGAATGGTACCTGCATTGATAGAGCAAGCAAACGTTTCACTGGTACCTGCATTGAAACGGCAAGCATGACTCTGACTGGTACCTGCATTGATGGAGCAAGTACAAAATTGACGGCTACCTGCATTGATGAAGAATTTAGTGTAAGTTTGATACAGCAAGCATGAGCAATACTGAATCTGCATCAATGAAGCAAGCACAAGTTTGACTGGTTCCTGCATTGATAGAGCAAGCATCAGTATGACTGGTACCTGCATTGATGGAGCAAGCATGAGTATGACTGCTACCTGCATTGATGAAGCAAGCATGAGTTTGACTGGTACCTGCATTGATGAAGCAAGCATAAGTTTGACTGGTACCTGCTTTAAATGAGCAAACATTAGTTTGACTTGTACCTGCAAGAGCACAAGAGCAAGCATGAGTTTGACTGGTACCTGCATTGATAGCGCAAACATAAGTTTTACCGATACATTAAAGTGATCTTGCTTTTGATCTCCTTAAAAGCTACTTTAGATCCTGTTGATTTTTCTAGCATTCTGGTAATGTGTTCTCTACATAAGGGCAGATTAGCTATAAGGGTGTTTACAGTGGCTGTCATTCTCAATGGTACTTCATCAAGTGACAAGCTATCAAAATATGACAGATATGGTAAAGTCAACAACTTGAGCCTGCTGTACAAATATTATCAATAGCTTCCTGTCCTATTTAAATATTTTAAACACTGTTTTACTTCTTTCATTTTTCATATTTAACTAAATTTGTAAATGCATGTTTATGTAATAGCAAATTTTTTTTTAACTAATTGTATCGCAATCAGACCTGAAAGCAGTAGTCATATACATATCCTTCAACAGAGTTAGTTTTTATTCACCTTTCATACCTAATAAGAATAATAAACTCAATGCAGACAAACGATTTAAGCTTATACCTGATCAACTTGAATGAGCCGAGTCAGATAAGCCTCTGATAGTCTCCGAGCTCATGAAAACCACCCAAACCTCTCGGCCATAATCAATTCATACACTGATACACTATACATATAACCCGTCTTTCATCTTGCCTTATTTATCTAATTTATACCAGTTTCATAACAATGTAAATTTGAAATGATAACAAATCAGCATAAACAATTGTCTATACTTAACTATCCTCTAACACATATTGTACACCAACAAAATCTACCAGAATGCAATTCAAAACAAATTAGGAAGTTTTACAAAACTATTTCAAATGGATATGAGGAGCTATTTCTATTATTCATCTCCATACAGTGTGAAATGTTCAATGGGTTTGGTTTAGAAGTAACTTGTAATATCTATGTAAATGATAACCCATTTAATTCTATTTCATCAAATGACGTGGAAAATGGGAATGTTTAATAAAAGGACAAATATTCAAATTTCTTAGGCTTCACTTTCATAGAAAAAAGCATTACAAACACCCTTGTGAAACCGCAATATTAAAGATTCGAAATATTTTAATGAAATATTTGAACAGAACAATTTATTTGTGAGGATGTCAGGGTAAGAGCTTTTTACGATCTCATTAATATAATCATTGTAAACTTCTGTTTTTGGTATTTCCTTTTTCTATACTAACCTAACAATATCTGCTGAGGTATCATTCTTTATTTAAGTTAATTTTTATTAAATTATGTTATTTTGTTTTGTTCACATCGCTGTTAAATTTCTTATCATATTAATTCCAAAGAATGACCACAATTCTAAAACTGAAAATAAAATTTCCCCAAATCCATGAAAAGAATTTAGTGCTAGTTCCCTGCCACAGACAACATTCTGAGTTCAAGATTTTAGCCCGGTGCTCCAATAAGACTGAAGCTGTAATCCTCAAGATTATAGCCCGGTGCTCCAATAAGACTGAAGCTGTAATCCTCAAAATTTAAGAACGGTGCTCCAATAAGACTGAAGCTGTAATCCTCAAGATCATAGGCCTCACACTAACATGAACAATGAGTTACAACACAGACAAATTTTTCTGCTTTAATATGGTGGCTAAATAAAGACAAGTTAACATTAGTGTCAAGTTACATTAATTGATTGTGTTAAATATTGGTACAAACACGGAAGTAAACTAAAATTTATCATATCACTCTGGGCAACAATACTGTATTGTAAGGTAGGGACCAGCCTATCAAGATGGCCAACAAAACTGTGAAATTTGAACCAGCCTATCAATATGGGCAACAGTACTGTGAGGTTGGAACCAGCCTATCAATATGGGCAACAGTACTGTGAGGTTGGAACCAGCCTATCAATATGGGCAACAGTACTGTGAGGTTGGAACCAGCCTATCAATACGGGCAACAGTACTGTGAGGTTGGAACCAGCCTATCAATACGGGCAACAGTACTGTGAGGTTGGAACCAGCCTATCAATATGGGCAACAGTACTGTGAGGTTGGAACCAGCCTATCAATATGGGCAACAGTACTGTGAGGTTGGAACCAGCCTATCAAGATGGGCAACAGTACTGTGAGGTTGGAACCAGCCTTTCAATATGGGCAACAGTACTGTGAGGTTGGAACCAGCCTTTCAATATGGGCAACAGTACTGTGAGGTTGGAACCAGCCTATCAAGATGGGCAACAATACTGTGAGGTTGGAACCAGCCTATCAATATGGTCAACAATACTGTGAGGTGACGTCCATCCTATCAAGAAGAGCAACAATACTGTGAGGTCCATCCTTTCAAAAAGAGTGTCAGTAGTGAAAGGCATGGTTTATATCAAGAAGTGCAGAAAAACAATAATGTGAGGTGAAGACATTCCTATCAAAAATGACAACAATACTGTGATGGGAGGGCAACAATACCGGTCACACGACTTACCGGAATCCACTAAAATTACCGGAATCCACGGAATCCACTTTGATTTACCGCAATCCACTTTAAAAATGGGTTTAATTGCATAAATATGCATTAAATTTGATCTAATTTCATAAAGTATATGGAAATGATGTATATATTTCAAAAATTGTTTACGACGCTTAATTGGCGGGAATTTGTTCGTTGCTATGCGCTTTTAATCGAATAATTTACTGAACCAAATGTTTTAATAAGTTATATTTTTTGGAATTGAGAACAAGACAGTTCTTTAATGGGGTATTAAAACGAATTATGTTAAGATTTGCCGATTAGATATTCACCAATTTCCCGCGCGCTATGAAATTTCGTGCACGTATTAACTTACATTTCATGTGCATAGAGAATACTTAATGGCATTAAACATAATATCAAAAGAGATTGTAAAACTCAATATTAACAATCTCTGTTAATCACTTTTAATTATTTGTCTTTCAATTTTTAATTTATACAATCACGTTGATCGATCAAAGAAATCAGTGGCTATTGACTATAATATGTTTCACATGGCGGCGTTTTCCAAAACATAAATAATATGACACTAACTACTCAGCCACCTGTACTTCCAATCTTAGGCACCAGTGCTTCCAATTCCAACCTAATTAAAAGTTGTCGTCTTCAATTGTAACAGTTCGGCGTTTTTAAAGAATAAAAGAGATGTCACTTATTACTCGGACACCTGTGTTTCTACTCTCGGCAAAGGTAACGTAATTAAATTTGTTAGATCATGCCGTCTTTAATTGTCTTTAATTGTCACACATCGTTGTTGAGCATATACAGCCACAATATATATACTCTTAATACAGGCCTATTAGGATATTCCTACAGTTCCAAGCAAATGCAACTCATTTGCCGCGAATCATTTTGTACCGCTTGTAGACAAATCAAGTTGCATAGATATAGGAGCAGTTAATATGAGTTCATTATCTAACTGTACATTCGGAAGCCTAGAACTTAGTGACAGCGTTCCTGAATTAACAGACATACAGCTTACACTAGGGAGTAGCTGGATTAATAATGAAAGTGAGGTCAGTTGTAGCAAGTCCGTTAAAAAAGGGTCGGTTAACGAAGGTAAAGTCAATTGTAGCAAGTCCGTTAACAAAGGGTCGGTTACCAACGGTGAGGTCAGTTGTAGCAAGTCCGTTAACAAAGGTTGGTTAAGGAATGTGAGGTCAGTACAAAGGATCGGTTACTAACGTTGAGGTCAGTTCTAGCAAGTCCATTAACAGAGGGTCGGTTATCGAAGGTGAGGTCAGTTGTAGTAAGTCTGTTAACAAAGGGTCGGTTAATAAATTGGTTTCGCATGGTAGTGTTAATTCCAGTGATTTCAATCGTTTTCCTCTGTATGAAAGTGATACCAGTATACACCAATACTTCACAGTTACATTCTGTTACCGACACAAAAAGCTGTTCGAATGTAGATTATGAGTCCGATTACCAGAATTTTCCAGTTTATGATAGCGACATGCATTCGGATAGGGTCCTAGATAGTAGTACGTCTAGTAATGGTAGTTCTGAGTCCGATCTGATTTCGGACACTCCTCTTACAGAGGACAACACATATGGTAGTCTTCCGTCAGGTTTTATGGAGATTTCTGAAGTTTTTAGGATATTGTCTAGTGCTCAGGCCGGAAAAGAACAAATACCAAATGGTCTTAAAGAAAATGTATATTACATTGTAGAAAATTCTAACAATACACAGAATAGAAAAGTTACAAAACGAAGCAATTTTTCAGATGATTGTGGGATATGGGATAGTTCTAAAGGTACGTCGCCAGTATCTTACTTCCTAATCTGTTCAAATGGAGAATTAAAAGTTATATAGTTTCGCGATGGGGTATATTGCTTTCGAAAACAAGCTCAACGTAAGAAAGTGTATGTACCAATGGAACCGCAACCAAATCGGGACTCTGTTGTTCTAATTCATAGATATTACACGGTGCATAAGTTAGACAATAATTACAAAAAGAAAGTGACGTGGTTAGGAGAAGGCGGCATTTCTAGTTCGTTTGCTTTAGTGGAGTACTTAGGTAAATTTCCGGGGCTTACGGCGCATGGTAATTCTAACAATGAATACATAAGAACCCCACAGTTTGTTATGGACGAAATTACTGTGCAAACTGGTAAAAAGAATCCGCATCAAATTTACAACGATTTGATAAATAAGTATGATGAGTTAACGCAACCAACAAGCCAGAGGCAAATTCATGACAAACAAAGACGTGACAGGATTAAGGCGGAAAACGTAGAGGGATATAAGAACAATTATGCTGATCACATTAGACACATTGAAAATTTAGTCGCAGAAAATCATGATTTCGTTCCGTGAGTAATGTCATTGCCACCGATTGTCAAGAACACGTAGTGAGGCTTGAATTGGAACAGGT
Source organism: Corbicula japonica (assembly GCA_038501625.1). Taxonomy (NCBI): domain Eukaryota; kingdom Metazoa; phylum Mollusca; class Bivalvia; order Venerida; family Cyrenidae; genus Corbicula; species Corbicula japonica. The sequence continues at coordinate 216,854 of JAZAYU010000025.1, forward strand.
TCTCCATGAGATCGTTGCAGAAATTCTCTGCATTCATTCCGCCCCAACCGAAAAAGCGAACCTCTGCAGGAACCTGTAAGTAAAAAAAGTACATATATAACTATAATACATGAATGAAATTGTCCAGAACTAATTGAGACGAGACTAATTTTTTTAAAGCAATATCTATATAAGATTATTTAATCAAATAATTATCTAATAACTTACTTTCATATCATATTTCGTAAATCTTCCCAGGCGTTTTACATAACTGTCTCCATAAATTGCTATTCTCATGCCTTTGTCCATCTTGAAATTGTACGTTCCGAAGCTCGAGTCTGAAGTCTGATTTTAAACGACTGATTGTATTTGTAAATATACGTATATATACCTCGCATGTCAATTATTCGGCTTGAGCAATTAGCGCCCGTAACAACAAACGCATTGTTTCACGGCGTGGATTTGCAGTTATTTGCATTCAGTTTTTAATTGTTTGTAAAAGTTGTAGAAAACATCAATTTTCATACATAAGCTGATAATATAAGCTGTTATGATATATTCATCATGAATTGTCAAACTGATGACATGGTATTTTGAGTGAATAATATCGTAAATATCCTTTTGTGTATTCGCAAACAGTAGAAATAAAAATACTGAATGATTAAAATTATAAATATATCTAATTAATACAATGATTAATACAATGATTATCAGGTTAGCTTATTTTATTCGATTAACAGCGCACAGCAACGAACATATTCCCGTCAATTCAGCGTCGCAAACAATTTTTGTAATATAAACATCATTTCCGCTAAAAACATCTTTTAATTAAAAGCAATTGAATATATTACATATACTTTATGAAATTAAATCAAATTTAATGCATATTTATGCAATTAAACCCATTTTTAAAGTGGGTTCCGGTAAATCAAAGTGGATTCTGTGGATTCCGGTAATATTGGTGGATTCCGGTAAGTCGTGTGACCCCAACAATACTGTGTGGTGAGATCCATCCTATCAAAAAGGGCAACAATACTGTGAGGAAGGTCCATCCTATCAAGAAGGACAACAATACTGTGAGGTCCATCCTTTCAAGAGAGAAAGGCATCATTTTTATCAAGAAGTGCAACAATACTATAATGAAGGGTCTATCGTATCAAGTTGGACAACAATACTATCAAGAGCAATATTTCTGAGAGATATTGTCCATCCTTTTACCAACAATGTTTAGAATAGTTCATCCTTTCAAGAAGGGCAACAATACTTAGAGGTACAGTCCATCCTATAGAGGACGAGCAGTGGTCTCAATCAGAGGCAGGAGGCAGGGATTTCTTGCCGGCAATATTGACCTTACAACCCAGCTCATTTAGTGAAATACTGCAAGGATTACAATACTGTAATGATCCATCCTAACAAGAAAGGCACAAATACCAAGAGGTATAGTCCACTCAATCAAAGGCAACAATACTGCGGTCTCCTGTCAAGAAGAGTAACAACACAGTGAGTTCTATCTTACCACCAATACTGAGGGGTAGGGGCTACATCATGACGGGCAACAATACTCACAGGAAGAGTCTATCCTATCAAGAATGGCAAGTATATTGAGAGGTTTGGTCCATTCTATCAATTTGAACAACAATAGTGAGAAGTAGGCAACAATACTGGGAACTAAGGTCTGCCTAACATGGGTAACAACTGTGTGAAGTATGGTCTTTCCTATTACAAAAGGGCAACAAAACAGTGAAGTATGATCCATCGTATCTAACTGGGCAACAATACTGTTTTAAAGGGTTCATCTTACAATATACGTTCAAAAACGACAACAATACTATGAAGTAAGGGTTTCCCTTCCAATACAGGCAACAAAGTAGGGCCCATGATATCACTTAATATGGAGATATTTAATCAACAGATAAAACTTGGTACCTGGAAGGTTTGGCGAGATCCTCTCAGTGGTGGGTGCTACAGTTGTTGTCCTTTGAGGTTCTGGGGGGTCGGTCTCCTGATTCCCCGATCCAAGGTTCTCAAGTTCGTTCTCGTGACTATATGTTGCTCCCCCTGGTGTGTAGCCATGTGATGTGTGAGCAGCTTTGGAGACAGAGCTCATCCAGTAGTCGGCATGGTGGGAAAACACACACAGACTGGAGTCACCGCAGTGAAACAAGTAACACTTTCGGTCTCCCTGAAACAAGGACACTCAGTATTTGTTGTGCACTAACCACTAGCTTTTTTAGTTCAACAAATGCTTCAGTTTAGACAAAAAAAAATTGGCAAATAAAATTTATGTATGACAAGCTTTTGTATACATTTTAACTAATATTTAAAGTATTAACATCATTTTAAATGATTTTTCATTAGAAACACAATGGTACCAATGACTTTGTTGTATGGGTGGATTTAAAGATTTCCAGAAAGGGGTTGTTTGGGGCAGTCTTAGTGTACTTACACATGAATCTGCTGTTATTTTATTAAAGGTCACTGTGACCTTGACCTTTGACCTACTGACCTCCAAATCAATCAGGGTCATCTACTAGTGATGACTATCCCCCTTACCATATGTGAGGACTGTATTTCATTGTCATCTAGTTACTGATTGGACAAGGTAGGTTACTGGCAAGACAGACCAACCACCGACCGACATGTGCAAAGCAATATACCCCCGCTTCCTCAAAGGGGTGCTTAATTAAATATTGCTGCCAAAAATAGATTTACCCCTTGGGAAAACCGCAAATTCACAAAAAACATTCTATTTTCAAATGCATGATAGTAAAATAAATATTTTTAATCCATCAAAGAATATCAAGTGACACGCTACAAAATACAAAATGGTGATCAATTTTTCCATGTGCATGTATTATTTTACTATAATTCTGTGAATTTTATACATGGAATGCAAACACATTGCTACAAAAATTACATCAAATCAAAGTTCAACGTTTTTATTTTATGACTACATGCATTTACTTTTTAAATAAAACAACAGAATCTATTGAAGTTGACTGTGTTACAATTGTGACAGGTGATACGATGTATTAGTCCTGACAGAGGAAACTGCACAGAAAATTTGAGAAATATTCTCTATTTCTAAATTATGTTTCAATCCTGTTTTCACGTATGGAACGTATTTTGGTCAGCAGAGTTGCCAATGTAAGTCTATGTAAATGTATAGAGCATATTGGGGAAAAGTTGTTTTATCAATGTAACCAATACAGTAGAATTCGGTTATTTGAATAGTCTATTTGTAAGGATCCTTGATTCAATTAACCAGAGTATCTTAATATATGGAGCTCACAAATTCTCAGTTTCGTCAGTGTTAGGTGGGGTAATGCATTCAGTAATATCTGTATCATCATGTTAAATAAAATCTGGTTTGAAGATAACCAATACTCTGTAAATGAGCATTATTACGTTTTATCCAATTACTATACCACTATCTTCTTCTTTGTGAAGAGTTATTATCTCCCTTGGGGCGCCAAAAAGTTGCGTATACGTTATTATAAAACCAATCCTAAATTAAGATTCGTTTGCATGATCTAATTAACGTTCTTATTATCGAGCAATTATGGTAAAGTTTATTTGTTATTTGCATACATTTCTCAAAAAAGAACAGATATTTTTCTGTTTCTTTCGTTTTAAGATTAATCTATTTTTATTCTGGAATTTCCCGGTTTCATTAAAACGTCATCATCTTATTCACGTAATCAAATGAAAATTCTCAATGCGGGGAACGTATTGTGACGTCATTGTTATAAATGTATACTGTAAACACAATTCTGCGTGCCAGTGAACGGAAGTCATTATGTAATACAGGTGATAAACAATGACAGATTATCGAGTTTACCTATTTATAATATGTACATTGCCTTGGGGCAGAAACATGTGAATTTCAAGTAGGATTAGCGTCGTAAGGCATTGTAAGGTGTGAAAGTGCTATCTTAATAACGCGGCCTATTCAAATAAAGAGATTTTTTATCATAGAAATAGATGGAAATGGTTTTGTTTTAAAATTCTACTATATTAAGCGAAATATTCAAATAACCGCTATTCAGTGGAATGTACTGTATCAGAGTTTTTTTTAAGGAAGACACTTGATGCTGATAGAATGTGGAAAAAACATGCAAAAAATACAAAATTGTGGAAAATTCAGTTTATTATCAGGGTTTCCCCCCAGGCCATTATCGCTTCTCGCATGCGACAAGCCATAATTTCAGGACCCAATTTGCGTCATGCCATAATTTGTCTGACATGCCTTATCTCCAGTAGTGACTTGTGTACCTGATTTTTGTATTATCAGTATGAAAACTCTCTATTCCGAATAAACAAGAGACAGCTGGTCGCACCTGTAATTGACAGCGTCATCAGCTTTGCAAGTTAACCAATCGGTAACAAGAACTGGTGGATCAGCGTTTTTCCCCAACGGGGAAAGGGTCCCTTTCCCCTTGCCATTAATGTGAAATGAATCTGCATTTGAAAATATAACAAGGGGGGGGGGCATTTGTACGGTACAGTTTATTTACGCTGTGTGACATTTCTTGCGAAAAACTCTATTGGCACTGTTTGTTGTTGCGAACTGTAGTTTTGGGGATTTGGAAAGGTCCAGTGATTGAATTGGGAAGACTCCCGTCAGCTTTGGGAATGGTACCCTTTTGGGGAGGTAGTTAAAGAAGGAAAAAAACACTGTGGATAACGTATGTCAGCTCTACCCACATTTTAGCAAAATTTGATTATGACCGTATGTGAAATATATCGTAGCCGAATCACTATTCATCTGCGTTGTCAGTACTCAGAACAAAAGCTTTAAAAAAAAATGAGTTACTTATGCCATCTGACCACTTCCAGCAAACAATCAGTTTCTGTTAGGAACTAATGCATCCCTTATATCCACATATTAGATTAAACTCAATTAAAAATTAAGTGGCTGTTTACTTTTGCTTAAAAAATACCACTTTACAAGGGGGAAAGTAATTTTCATCAGGGAAAAATCTATCTATCTTCCTCGTTGGGACATAGACATTTGCTCATCGTAGACCGAGACTGTTAGTAGAAGATAAAAAGTTAAAAAGGGATATATGGGGGTGTTACGTTAAAAGGATAAAAGAAAGAGTATGCAGAGCTATGGTGATTGGTGTTTAATACAGCAGATAGCTGCATTGAAGTTGAACTGCTCAATGGTCGGGAGTGAGGGGAAATCAGGGGGAAGGGCATTCCTGTATGTGACTATTCTTGGGAAATAAGAATACTTATAGTAGTGTGTGGTTGCTGTTATTAACCTGTAGGACCTTGAGTGATGGGAATGGGGAGTTTAGATGCCTTCAATAGGAATAGCAACCAGCTCATTTGTAATTTTAAACATGAGAGACAAACGATTATCTATGCGTCTTAGATCAAGCCATTGGAGATTTAATGTTTTCGGCATGTCTGCAACACTGGAAGTGCGGCTGTAATCATGTTTGATCCATCTAGATGCTCTCTTTGAACATTTTCAAATTGATAAAAGGTTTTGGTGTAGGGTGACCAGATTACGCACAAGAGTCTGATAAGCCATTGACTTAAGGGGTTCAGATTTGAGATTAAGGTTCTGACATTATCTCAGGGTTTGGTTTGCTGAATATGCTTGTAATTCAACAACTTTGACAAGTTTAACAAAAGAAACAAACCTTGTCTTGAAACACTGCTGTATCACACTCCGGATTTTCACAGCAGCGTGATGTACAGTCTCTGGGACAACTCACATTGACAAAATCAACTAGAAATTTCGCTCCTCTACCAATTGATTCAGTTGTTTTGATGATAGTACTTCCATTTGCATGAAATTCACACTCGGACTTTAATATCCCGGTGTTGCCGTAACAGCCAACCTCAAAATCATCGGCCAAATTTCCAATTCGTTTCTCTAATTCGATTAGTACTTTGGGATCATTCAATAAGTCTTGCCAAACAGATTCTTTCTTGCAAGAAACACCACTTATTACTGAAACAAACAACAAAAACAGCTTCATTATTGATTTTTGTGCAAAATGGTTTTTTTCTGTCATTTCTTTCAGTTTTCGCTTACTACTTCCGGTCTTTCATAGAAAAATTATTCTGAACGAAATAATTTCACGCACAAGATCATCGCAGTTGTAATTGCACACTCTAATACGGTATCGGCTTTTATACATAGATATGTATATACATTCACCTTATACATAGGCTGGGACTACTTTTACTTTAACTAAAAAAAATCACCAACTACATTTAAAATAGGAATCCGATGACGACACGTGGATTGGTGACGGTGGTGGTGGATGGACGTGTTTAATTGTTTCAAATAATAACGATGAACAGTGTTAATAGAACTTTAGGCATATGCGTAAATATAATTGAAGGATTTAAACAACACGAGCGTATATAGACTTGCTGTGTTGTGTTAATTAATTATTATATTGGTGGTGGATTACCTAACCTGGGGTTACCAGGGTTCGCCATTGTTGGCGGTCAAGACAAGAAGAAGAAGAAGAATAGCTTGGGTTTCTTTGGTTTTAATGAAAGAGTGAAGATTTCTGTCATTTGTTATACCACAAGCTTTCATAATATATTATAGTTTGGTCAAACATCTTGACATTGAGCAATTCGCAGAGGTGTAAATTGAATAAAAGGAACGACAATTCTGCGAAAGAGATCTTCAATTGCAGGAAGCATATAAATATTATATATTGCAGAAACTAATATAATGAATAATAACCTCCAAGTCATCTGCAAATTTCCGATTCGCTTCTCTATCTATAAGAACTTAGGGGGTAATTCAACAAATCTTGCAAAACAGATTCCTTCCCAGGTTTAATTTTACGAATTTCTGTACTTAATGTCTTTTCTGCTGAGAATAGTATTTTACTGGTGTGAACGTTGCAAATTGATAAGTCTGGCAATGCGCTATAATCCGGAAGTCGTGATTTGTCAACATCTGGTAACATGATGGGTAACATCCCTGCTATGGTTGAGTTAGTACCGCACTTGTACTATCTCGCCATAGAGCTAGCTTTTATGGCGACGTGGCAGAGCGTCGGACTGGCATGCGAGGAGTCCCGGGTTCAATCCTTGGTTCATGCGTGGATTTTTCAGAACCCTTGTTACAAATGGCGCCCAACGGGGTCCTGCCAAGGATGTTTAAACACCTCGAGATCACTCCACAATTGAATCTCTGTACTCAATGGAAATTCGAGGACGAATTCCAATCTGGAGGGGGTGTATGTAACCCGGCTATGGTTGAGTTAGTACCGCACTTGTACTATCTCGCCATAGAGCTAGCTTTTATGGCGACGTGGTAGAGCGTCGGACTGGCATGCGAGGAGTCCCGGGTTCAATCCTTGGTTCAGGCGTGGATTTTTCAGAACCCTTGTTACACATATAATGATTACAATCTAAATTTGTTGATACATACACATTTGAACAACAGAATTGTCCTAATAATTGATGACGTTTATGTTCAACGAATAAATAATTTGAATTTTTTTAAATGTTACATATACTTCACAAACAATTATGATTGAGTCTGTCTTGAAATAAAAAAGATCGGTAATCTGATTGTTTGTTGTAGAAGTATCATTCGTAGAATAAAATTCAAGGATTCAAATTTCGGCTTCCAACAGGGTCTCTTTAATTAGTAAATAGACCATGCTTCCAATAAAGATGGAAATATTTATAGTACAATATGGTTGCATATCCAATTTAGATTACTTAGGATTGACAGTTTGTAATTTTGTTATTTTGGCGTAAAATCCCAAATGCTTAATTAAACATATATAAAATGTTTTGCCAAGATTTGTTTCTTTTTGACGTTTTTAGTTTCTAAATACATTTTCTAACACATCCAGTAATTAAAGGACTCCGATATACTTAATAATTGTGAGGTATTCTTGGTTTGATTTGACTAGTATAATTAGGTTGTGGGTAAAACCCTGACCAGACCCAGACCCAGACCAGACTTCGGAAACTAGCGATTGGATACGGAAATCTTCGTTCGTTTCCGACAATACGGTACAAAACAAATACGTCTTGTGTGCTTATTAGCGGTTCGTACTTTTTGAAGGTTTAAATCATTTTATCCTTATTCTTTTCAATATAGAAATATGAAATAATAAATTTCAGAAATAACAAAGATTTCTTTACAATATCCATAATCATACTGTGCCCGACAAAAGTCAGAGAAAAAACATTGGTTAATTTATCTTCTGTTTTTCGCAATTTTCACCAAATACGTTCATCACTAGTTGTGAAAAAATGATTTTGAAAAATTTATTACACCAGACAATATGTTTCATACCATTTTAAAATAACAAGTCGGCATAAATTGTCATATTACGCTTTTTTTAAATTGCTGAGTGGTACGGGTACGGATTTATACCAAATAACACATAATGAGATCTTTTGTCGCACAGCTAGCTTAGATAAGTAAAAACACAATCGAATCATCAATAAACTTGTTTTCTATAATTTGCATTTATGACTAAAAGAATTTCATAGAATTTAATTGCGTACCCAATCGATTAAAATATTAATACAATCCCAAAAGTGAATGACCTTATCATGCCTTTTATATAATTCTGCTTTCACATCCTTTAAGCCAAATCTCAATTAGAATTTGAAAAAATCAAATGCGTCTATATCTTATAGAATGCTTAATCCTGAACAAATTTTAATAATTTCAATAACTGCATTTCCTAGTCACCGTTATTATTTTAGACGATTGTCGGAAACGAGCGAAGATTTCCGTACCTAATCGTTAGTTTCCGGGGTCTGGTCTGGGTCTGGGTCTGGTCAGGGTTTTACCCACAACCGTATAATTATCTGAGACGTGCAAAGTGGATCATTTGATCTCAAATCTGGGTCGTATCGTCTTAGTCTGGACGACACGTTTTTTAACCCAGGGCCGTATGGTCTTTAAAAAAAAGACGTGCTAAATAAACCTGTGCCGTAGAAGCAATGGGTCGTGGTATGAAAAATATGTAAATCCATTAATTTTCTTTTCGTTTTTTTTTTTCTGTTTATGTTATGTTTAAACAATAAACAAAGCGTAATTGCATCATCTGAGATCAGGGTTTTATATTCCGGTTAAGTTGTTTGCAAGGGCAAAAACTCTTCAAGAACTGTTGTTTATGCTGAAAATAATTTCGTTTACAAAAAGATTTGTATTATTGATGTAATATTGTAAATAACCACACGCACCTGCTTGTCCCAAGCACTTTTCCAATAAAGTTTGGTGTGCTAACATCGGGCAAAAATATTGGAAACAATCTTATAGCCTTTCTTTCGATTTTGCTGGTCAAGGAAATGCGTTTCAAATAGTTTTTGCGTTAATCTGTGATTTTTTTGGCAGGGATACAAGAAATCACACAAAACTACAATCAAAGAAAGTTGGATTTTATAGCTTCATGTCTGGATACAGTGCAACTACGAGCTACCCGACTCGGGTAGAAACATACCGACCACGGAGTCCCCCTAGGGCTAGCACACCACCAAATTCTACAAATTCAACCTCTCCACGGACACCAGATGGACAAATCTCTCCCAGAAATGTGAGCTTTGCTCAAAAAAGGGAAGAAGAACATGATAAACGTAAAAAATATTTGACAGCTCGATACGGACAACATCAAATGATGTTGATTCGTAAAAGACTTGCAGTGGAAGACTGGTTGTATGAGAAACTGAGGGATATGTACAACTGTGAGGTAAGTCAATGACTTGCAAGTTTTATTACATTTAAGTTTGTGTGACTTTACTAGATCTCATGTAGATTTCAAATTTCTTAACTTTTTTAACTGAATACTGCACCCAACCCTTCTGAATTGAGTACTTTTTTGTAGTGTATGATAAAGTCAGTCTTGTTAACATTTTTGGGATGAAAAACAACACTTAAAAATCTCTTACTGTTTCTTTACTTGTACGGTAACAGAAGGATTCACCCAAGCCTCGGCCATAGAAAAGAGAGATACAGATCTGTCACCACTCACAAATTTCATGCAGATGATCAGTTTAAAGTGTAAGTTGATTAATCAGTTCTGGCACATGTTAATTATCTTGATTGCAAAATCAAATATTGTGAAGAATAATGCTGCTGGAACACACAATGATTTCTTATTAGATATTTGAGTTTTTTTAACATGAGTTTAATGAAATGCGCCAGAACTGATTGAATGCTGGAACTGATAAATCAACTGTAGCTGTGAAAGAAAAAATGTCAATATCTCTGGCTCATGATAACCCTGTAAAACCAATGAATGAGGATATATATGTGTATATACATCATTACATGTTCTTGTGAAAGAAAAGACTTTCTAATAGGATCTTGTCAGATTAACCTTTTACTCCATAGATAATAATTTTATGTTTTCGGCAAACAGTGTAGGTATAGAATCTAGATCAGCTGGCACACCTGTGACATCAGATCAGGATTTACACTCTTTGCTTTTAGATTCATTAGGTTAATTCTGACCAAGAAGTGAACAGTACAGATCCTGACCAGAATGGATGTGCCAGGAGGTCTGGATCTACACTTGATTCACATGCAATAAAACTCGTATTATATGAAGGAGTAAGGGGATTTTCTACCAAGTTACTAAGTATCTCTGCAATGTAAGTTAAAAAAACAACATTCCAACTAACAGACATCAGTTCTGTTTGTTTCATTTAGCATATCACAACTAATGTATGACATGACTAAGTTATTACTTTTTTTTTTTAATTTCTGAAAATAGTGTCAGGTATGTATCCTAGGCTTAAACACATGACTTTCTTGTTATTTACCTGTCTGATTGATTGATTCACATGGTGTGCAGATTTTTTTGCCTAAAAAAGTTTTATGTAAATTTTAAATAAGCCTTAAAGTCCTAGGAGTCAACAACGTGTTACTTACATGTATTATTTGTCGCTTGTAAAAGACAGTTTAAAAGTTCTGCAGTTAGTCTTTTCCATTTGCTAACTGACGAAATTAACTACCTGTGAACTATTTTCTTTCATCTTATCAGTTTCAAATTAGCTAAGTTTCTACATGAAAAATAAATGACACAGTAATTTTAACTTCGCATGCGTAAATGAAATGAATTAGGTAATGAGCCATGTTGTCATATATCTGTTCTGAACTGAATAATGAACAACGCAATACAAGCAGCATTACAAAACTTGTTTCTCACTAACAGGACAGTATTGATTTTCATCAGAGAAATCAATAAGGTAGTTAAGAGGTGTTCTTACAGCAAAGACTCCATGTTTTCCAGACAGAAACAAGATTTCAATTTGTTAAACTTCCTGCTTTATTTTTAAAGTAGCTTATTCACAAAAATACCTTGCTCTTTTAAGGTATTGACTAAGTAAATGTGTCAACTATTGAATTACTTCTGAAGAATTTCATCTTAATTTTTGTTTGAAAAAATTTCTAATCAGCATGTATTGATGAGCAAAATAATAACTTTGTTTTCATTATATTGTTTACATGATGATTACTGAGCATTTATTACTGTTTGGAAATGTTACAGACTAGTTCAGGTCATCTCCCGTTGTGTCAAAGTACATTAACTTAACCCTTTCCTGTATAGAAACACATTTATTGCTAGGGCGAACAGTTTAGATCCAGATCTGCAGGCACATCCATGCCGTCGGATCAGGATCTAAACTGTTAGCTTTTTGATTCATTAGGTTATTTCTGATCAAAATGCGACCAGTTCAGATCCTGATCAGACAGAACGGTTGTGCTGGCTTGATCTACACAGGTTGCACATGCGTAAAAATGCGTATATATGGAGGAAAGGGTTAAGGGTTAAAGGGTTAAACAGCTCAGGAGAAAACAATATGACCTAATGAAACATTAGACTTTACTTATATCCATTAGATCACACAGCTGTTTATGAAGAACTAAATGAATAATATCCTCGTTTTTAGTTTAACTGTCCATCTAACTTTTTTATTGATTTTGTTCCAGAAAATGTTATATTAAACTAACATCTTTGTTTGTAGATAAACATTTAATCAATCACCATACTTGAGAGAGTTGTGCTAGTTCTGACGCAAATTATAAAAAGAAGCTTTGTTGTTTTCTGTGAATGTTCATATGAAACAGATATAGTTATGCATTTAGTCTTCTCTAAAAGCCTACATTGTATATAGGTATATTGTTTTTTCTAGAGTAAACCAACTGCTTTAACAGTAAAATGTCTGAACTGGAGAGAATTCAAATTAACATCCTTGAAATTGAATACTCTCAAAAGTAGGCCTGCAAGTGATTAACTCAACTTTTAAGCATTTAAGTGATTAACGTGATAGCAGCTGTGAATAAAGAGGATCTTTGTGGAGAGCCTGGACATGCAGAAGACAGAATACATGTGGCAGCAAAGCATGCAAGTGCTTGATATCTCAGGGACCACTTCAATCTTGAGATAAAATTGTTAAATGTATTATACATGCAGTGAGATTGTAAAATTATTGATGTGATTGTCAGAGCTCTGTAATCATACCTGTTGTTTGTCTTCAAATCAATGTATTCAAGTTAACACACTGAGGCAGCTGCTGGGGCACATGCAACATATTACAGTCTGATGACAATTTTGTTTAATTTGCAGTATTTATCAGCTCAAACAAGTTTTGATGATTTTTGTCCCTGCTGATATATAACTGATTGAAAGGTGGTCAAGTCATGAAGGTTTTATCTTGGACTGACCAGTTTGTAACATTAGGTAGCCTTTAGGTCAGAGACTGAGACCACTAAATAGTTTCCCATAGACTTACATTATAAGATTTGTTCCTCCTGTGATTTAGTTTAAACGACTATTTCCAAAACTACAACAGATTTGCAAAGTGGCACTCTTGGGCAAATCAAAAATGGCCAGAAATCAGGGTCTTCACCAACTCATTCTCTCAGCATTTTAAACCGAAAGTAACCACCCCCAGAATGTAAACAAATCTTCAACCCAAAATAAGGAAAGTTCCAACTTCATTAAAGTGCCACAAATCACCTTTCAAACAGTGTTTTAAAAAATCATTTTTATGTTTAAGTATATAATTAAGTTATTTTACACTTTTGAAAACAAAAAATTATTTTTATTCTCTATAGTTTTGGCCAAAATATGAATCTTTGACAAAATTGACCAATCCGCAACAAGCTTTTCTATCTACTGTCCTCTGACCTAAAACTGGGCTTAAAGGCAATAGAATTTTGAGTTATTATTGTGTGGAGGGCTTCATGCATACTGCATAATGTTCCTTTTATTATATAACCTAACCTTCTCACTCAAAACTTATTTAAATAAACTAACCAACAAAATTTTAGTCAACAATGCGGTTTACAGAATAGAAGAAATGACAATTTTAGCTTGATAGTAAATTTATGAATGGCTTAGAAAGTTTATGGATGGCGTATTTTGGAATTTGGTACAGTATGTGCCAGAAAATTATGACAATATAGTTATGACGACACATAGAACACTGGAAGCTGCAAAATAAAGAATTGGAAAACAACATTGTACAATACGAAATAACTAATCTGATGAGTTGTATCAATCTTGCAGATTAACGCTGCACTATGCTAAAATCATTCATGGGTATATAATAAATCCCTTTAGTTTATTGAAATATGGTGACGTGTCTAGCTTGAATAGCGATAGATTAGACCTCGGAGGCCAAATGTAGCTCATTCACTTACTAATCCCTTAAACATGAAGTTTTAATATAGAAATTTATATTGATATCATTTGAAACATGATTTTAGCCCCACATTACATTATAAACATGAATTTTGAAAATTGGGAACTCTGGGTTATTTATGCAACAAAGTCATATCAGCCCTTAAGTGTCTAGCTCAAGTCTGAGCCTAAATTGAGTCAATCTATTAATAAATTATAGGAGATTTCACAAATATTGATTGACAGGTGTAAACAGTGTAGACCCAAATTATACAGGAGCCAGTTCTGTGCTGGTTGTAAATATAACACTACATGTATTAGTTTCTTCCGTGCTTGTTTGGCCTCCAAGTAATTTTCAGCCATGATGATAATTATTTTATTCCTTGGAACAGTTTGTTCATGGGTAGGAATATTTTCAGTGTAGCATAGCAGTGTCTAATGTGTTTAGCAGCTCTAGTTGTGGGATGGCAATATTATGTTAGAAGACTTGCAGACACTTAGGAATGCTGCTTGCTTACTCTTGCTAGATACATCAATGGCTGTCCTTGCAGGCTGGGGTGGAAATATGAAGAATTTCTGGAAATATTAAGAATGTTCCTTTGTTCTTTACGAAGACAATTCTGTGTTGTTTTATAGCAGTATTATTCTGCAGCTTATTATAACAACGTAAGGCAGCCTGACTGTCTTTGGTAATTTGATATTTACTTGAAATATTCATTTATACTATTATACTTGTTTCCATTAATTAGTATTGGCCCTCACTTTATTTTAAATTTAATGATTTTGAAATACATAATTCAATGCCAACTTCAAGGTAAAATTGTTACGTAAATTGACAAATGATCTTTCAAAAACAAAATACCCATTATGCTGATTGCTGTTGTATATATGGTATGCTATTTTACTTAAATTTGTATGAAATCCAACATTTCATGCCACTAGAGGCTTATCAGAAGTAGGCTTTAGAACAACTTCTGCTACTATAGAGTGTAGACTTGTATTACTGTAGAATGTAACTACAGAATGTTGCCTCAATCAATTATTTCAATAATTGTGGTTTACAGAGTCTTGGCACCTCTTGTATTCTGTTGTCCCCAACAACCACTTTGATTGCCCATTATGTTAAAATACTAACAGTAGACATCCATATAACTATCTGAAGAATTCTTGCCATGTATAATGCCTTGTATTTGCAAAAAATGGCAATGGATTTCTGGTGTCCTGATTTCATATTCAGCCAGTATAACTATTTCATTCTTTAAAGCCAGTGTTTCTCCAGTTAGTCTTGCAGCATGAGTATTTTGACCAAAGTCTGGCTATCTCCCATACATTGATTCTTATATTGCTTGATTTATTTCTATTTTATGGGATTCTAACCAGGCTAATGGTTGGCAGATATCCTCTCTAAAGATAACAGATTCCACATTTACAGTCATGGAAAATGTTATTGAAATCCACTTCAAAGAGATTTATTGGTTGGTTTGTTTGATTTGTTTAGCACTGTAGTTTAACAAACTTCTATTCAAGATTACTTAGTTTAACCTGATTCCTCTATCCTGAGGTAAAAGCAAAAATATTCCAAGTGATATTAAATAAACAAGAAGTTAGAACCATTTTTGTTCTTACCCCTTGTTAGGGACTTGGAACACAACTTTAAATTCTGTCCTGTTATGGGCATAAGGACAGTACTATAAATTTTGTCAACAAGTGACCACATGATTTATTTATAAGATCATGCAAACTAATCAGTACCCTGTTTAATGTCAGATTCAAATGATAACATTTGTTTTGTAAGGTTCCAATTAACTTTTCCTCCCAGAGAATTGAATGTTGATTTGTTGCTATACAATATTTAATTTGTTTTGAATCATTGAACTAAAAGTGTTGTTATTGTTGTTGCACAAACAAGAACATATGGTGGACAATTTCACCAATTTGCTATGCACATATTTGTTTTTGACCCTTATCTTTGTCACCTGTTGGTATTTAAGCAAATGCACATACAATCATTTATTTGTATTGCCTTAATTTAAAATTGAATGAGACCACATAATTTGGTAATAATAAGTCCTGGTTACCTATTAAGCCATGATATTATAGTTAAGTTACAAAGCCTTGGGGACATTGCAAGTTGATAACATAACTTGTCCCTTATACCCCAGGACAGAGTGGTTTCTCACATTGTAACATTACGTCATATTGACAGTCAATTTATATATCAGGAGATTTCTGATTACAGCATGGAGATTTTTGTATTATGAATATCATAGAATCCACAAACAATGCAGTACAGACATTTAATGTTTTACTTCTTTCTTTAAATTTCTCTTCATTAAAAACCTTGACAGTTTTGTGTTGTTGTTTTTTTGTGGTGGGGGAGTAATGATGGAAGAGGTTGCCAATAAATCATTGAAACTGTACATAAGTCATTTGTTTTCAATAACATTTGATCCTGAGAGGAAGGTGGTACCCAGCATTCACTTCCCAGTCCAGCATGAGATCAGCTGCTCCTTGATAGTGCATTATATGTTCCGAGGAAACAGCTTTATTATTATAATTATTATTATTATTATAATTATTATTATTATTATTGCCGTTTTTGGAGGTAAACATTAGTACTTTTTTGGTTTTAAAAACATTATAGGTTGACCAAGCTAAATTGGTGTTGTGTACGATTATTTATAGAATGTAAACATGGGTTAAGGCAAATTTACGCATTAAAAGTACTATTTTGCCAATTTATAACAAATCGCTTCGATAGCACATTTGTTTACGCGTCTGGCTGGCAAAGGCCTAAATATTTTACATTTTTTAAAAATTTTATTGCAGTTATTTCAAGTACTGTATATATTTTTTCAGTTTTTTTTTATCGCGGAAATAATTATTGTTTACTGAATAAAAAAAGTACAATAAAAAACATGTTTCGAACCTCTAACAGCGTTGCTACCATTGCATTTCAAATTAACTGCGTCTTAGACCACTCGGCTAATGGGACAAGTAGGGAGGCAGCATTCACCTAACTATGCTTGTTTGTTCATTCTCTCTTTTTAAATTATCCATATACAACTTTAAAATAAGAAGTTTTCAGAGAATCCTTCAACAGATGTTATTTTACACCTAAATAAAGCCCTGTTATCAACACATGCCATGCTGTTAGATAAGATTTTTAATGTTAAGTAAATACTAAAGAGTAGCTGATTGTTGCCAGAAAAGCTACCAGTTGTGTGGAAAATTTATAAAAAGTTATATAGTATTAAGTCAGTTAAACAAAGAGGACAACAATGACTAAGAGCTTTGACAATTCAGTCAAGTCCAGGGAAGTTTGAATATCCATTTCAGTATCCCACTCTAATGACAGGTTGAAGACCACAATGTCCACTATGTTTTTGCTCTTATGGTTTTTAAGTTTTTATCTTGAAACATTTTGATAAGGTAAAATTTGGGAAAGGGCATCTAGATCAATGAAAATGATTATGCTAAAACCTGCTTTTGGCACGCACCTTGTGTATACAAAGTTAATATACAGTTGTGTTTTTGTATACTTCGGAGTGCAAACACAGGAACTGCGCTGCGGGGCTGTATGTTACAGGTCAATGCCAGGAGGGCAACATTGGCATGCAGGGGAGATAAACCAGTGAAATGCAAATATAGCCATGTTGTAACCTGACAGTTAGATAACAGTCATTGATTGATGAAAGATAAAACAAAAATATGTGTCAAATACATCGGAACATGTTTCCGCAGTATTCCCTCCTGTCATACGGTATTGTTTCTTGCACGATGAACTTTTTCCTGGTTACCTAGTTGTTTTTTTGTATGTTTGTGTAAGTCATTACAAGTAGTTTAACCTCGGTAAATACTTCACCCTCTGGCAAGGTAACCTTGTCTTGGGACAATGGCATGCTGGTGCCATTTGAATAACTCTTCTGGCTTTTTAGTCACTATTAACTATCACTAAACTCTTATATATAACATGGGAATTCTCCACAAATTAAATCTTAGACAGTTTTTGTGTTACTGTTTTACTTACTGTTTCACTTTGTAAAGCAATGCTCCTGGAGATGTGTAATACAGGTGCATGTTTTCCTGCTTTGTCTGAAAAAAAACAACACAGTTACATGTGGCTTGTTTTGAAAATCTTTGTAATCAAAGTGTAGTAGTTTCTTTGACTTCATTTTATGATATAACCTGAGATAAGACAAGAGAAAAACTATCAGAAAATCTCCAGGAAAATCTCTGCTAACTAAGGTCAGGTGGAGGGAAAATGATAATCCCAGGACTTGAGTCATGTCTCAGATCACAGTTCCCTTGTTCCAACTTTATAATGTTAAACACTATTGTCCTTTCCCCACAGCAGAACACACTTGTTCCAGTAGAAAACACCCTTCTTCCAGCATCATAAAATACAACGTTTTTCCATCACATTTATTCCTGTGACACAAATTGAGAAACTTTTCTTCCAGTACTATAACAGAGCAACCTTGTTTATGAACACCCTTCTTTATAAACCATAACAGAAAAACATCAGCACCTTAACTGAACACCCTTGTTTCAGTAACTTTACAGGAAACCCTTGTTTCAGCAGCTAAACAGAACACCCTTGTTCCAGCACCATAACAGAACACCCTTGTTCGGGCGCCATAACAGAACACTCTTGCACCAGCACCATGTCAGAACACACCTTGTTCCAACACCATAACAGAACTCTTGCATCAGCACCATAACAGAACACACTTGTCCTAGCGCCATGACAGACCACCCTTGTTCAAGCACCATAACAGAACACTCTTGTACCAGCACCATAACAGAACACCCTTGTTCCAGCACCATAACAGAACACACCTTGTTCCAGCACCATAACAGAACACCCTTGTTCCAGCACCATAACAGAACACCCTTGTTCCAGCACCATATCAGAACACACCTTGTTCCAGCACCATAACAGAACACACCTTATTCCAGCACCATATCAGAACACCCCTTGTAACAGCACCATAACAGAACACTCTTGTTCCAGCACCATATCAGAACATCGTTGTTCCAGCACCATAAGAGAATATTCTTTTTCCAGCACCATAACAGAACACCCTTGTTCCAGCACCATAACAGAACACTCTTGTTCCAGCACCATAACTGAACACACCTTGTTCCAGCACCATAACAGAACACTCTTGTTCCAGCACCATATCAGAAAACACCTTGTTCCAGCACCATAACAGAACACACCTTGTTCCAGCACCTTAACAGAACACTCTTGTTCCAGCACCATATCAGAACACCCTTGTTTCAGCACCATAACAAAACACACCTTGTTCCAGCACCATAACAGAACACCCTTGTTCCAGCACCATAACAGAACACCCTTGTTCCAGCACCATAACAGAACACCCTTGTTCCAGCACCATAACAGAACACCCTTGTTCCAGCACCATAACAGAACACACTTGTTCCAGCACCATAACAGAACACACTTGCATCAGCACCATAACAGAACACTCGTGTACCAGCACCATATCAGAACACCATTATTTCAGCAACTTAACAGAACACCCTTGTTTCATCACCATAGCAAAAACTCCCTTGTTCTGGCACTATAACAAAACACCTTTGTTCCAGCACCACAACAAAACACCTTTGTTCCAGCACCTCAACAAAACACCCCTGTTCTAGCACCATAACAAAACACCCTTTGTTTCAGCTCTATAACAAAACACCCCTGTTCAAGCACCATATCAAAACACCCTTGTTTGAGCACAACAACAAAACACCCCTGTTCCAGCAATGTTACAGAACACCCCTGTTCGAGCACTATAATAAAACACCCTTGTTTGAGCACAACAACAAAACACCCCTGTTTCAGTAACGTAACAGAACACCCCTGTTCCAGCACCATAACAAAACACCATTGTTTGAGCACAACAACAAAACACCCCTGTTCCAGCAACGTAACAAAAAACCCTTGTTCCAGCACCATATCAAAACACCCTTGTTTGAGCACAACAACAAAGCACCCCTGTTCCAGCAACGTAACAGAACACCCCTGTTCCAGCACCATAACAAAACACCCTTGTTTAAGCACAACAACAAAACACCCCTGTTCCAGCAACGTAACAAAACACCCCTGTTCCAGCACCATAACAAAACACCCTTGTATCAGCACCATAACAAAACACCCCTGTTCCAGCACCATAACAAAACACCCCTGTTCCAGCACCATAACAAAACACCCTTGTATCAGCACCATAACAAAACACCCCTGTTCCATCACGATTACAAAACACCCTTGTTCCAGCATCACAGTTGAAGACTAATGTCTGCCATATTTTTTGACCCAGCACACCCTTGATCCAGCACACCCTTGATCCAGCACACCCTTGATGCAGCACACCCTTGATGCAGCACAGCCTTGATGCAGCACAGCCTTGATGCAGCACACCCTTGATGCAGCACACCCTGGATGCAGCACACCCTTGATGCAGCACACCCTTGACCCAGCACATCCTTGATGCAGCACACCCGTGACCCAGCACACCCTTGATGCAGCACACCCTTGATGCAGCACACCCTTGATGCAGCTCCATAACAGGGAATCATTATATCCCCGATTCGAAGAAGATGTCCGTTCGTTTGTTCGTCCTTAACAAAAATGTCCGTCAACATTTTCTCAGTAACTGTAACATGCAGCAGCATGATATTTTGCAAATTGCTTTATCCTATAGTCCAATATGGTGTAAATCGATTTTGTGATCCCTGCTTATCTACTTTATGTTTGCGGCATAATTTTAGATTCTGTTACTATATAGGTGCATTACATCAACCAAAGGGCATTGTTATTTTCCTTCGCAGTTTTCTAAGCAACTATAACTTTCAGCAGCCTGATATTTTGCATATTGCTTTATCCTATAGTCCCATCTGGTGTAAAACCATTTAATGCTCCTTGATCATCTACTTCCTGTTTACCAAATTTTAGATTTTTACACATAGATGACATACAAAATTTTCGTCACAGTTTTCTAAGCATCTATAACATGCAACAGCCTGATATTTTGCGTATAGCTTTATCCTATGGTCCCTTATGGTGTAAAGCGATTTTATGCTCCTTGCTCATCTACTTCCTGTTTACCCAATACTTATATTTTTACATGTAGATGACATTCATGCACAATTTCAATCGCACTTTCCTAAGCAACTATAACATGCAGCAGCCTGATATTTTAAATGCTAGTATTTTGTATATTTATATTTCATATATAGGTAAATACTAAAGTTTGACACCCTTTATACATATGAAAAATGCAAATTACTTATTGAAAGTCAGATTTCTCATAAGTGGGGGGTATCACTAGTCTAGTGAGCATTACCTCACAGATTTACCTTGTTATTTTCCATTTGCATAGTTGAAGAGAAAACCAAGAACAGCACTTGTTCCTTTTTCACAATAGACAGCTATTTAAACAGTTAAAGTTAAAGGCATCTTTTTCTGAGTAAATCTTTGAAGGACTTGAGACTATTACAGCATGTTCAAATAGCGGAATGTTAAGAGATCTTCAAGTGCCTATAAGTGATTTAGTGGGAGCACTTGAACTCAGTCTTTGTTCTGTTTGCTGCACTTTTTAAGACAGAAAAATGCAGTTACTGTAGAACAGTAGAGAGACAAATAGTGAAATACTGATACTGGTGATAAAAGCTTGATACAAATCAATCTTCAAAAAGCTTTAACATTTCTGCCTATGTAGTTTTTATCCTTACATGTGCAACAGGACTGTAACATTCAATCAGCTACTTTTTATTTTGTTTCCTTCAATGACAGAGACAGTTACTTAAGAATCCTATAGTTTGGCAGTTATTGCCCTGTTAGTTGTGCTACTTTAATGTTGCTGTTTACTTTGGTCACAAGTATATGTACATTTGATGTAAACATTTGGAATATATCATCTGGAGAAGCAAAACTATAAAAAGAAATATGTTAAATTTTGACTGACACAGTTTTTGTTGTTCCCATTTGAAGCTACTGTAATGGGACCAAAGAATCTCTTGCATCACTGTATTTACTTGTTTATTGCCATCTGGTGTCTTCACAAACAAAATTGTTGCCTTGAACTTTTTGTAGTATCAACATTTCACTTGAAGAACAATTCCTAATGTTATTTCTGTCATCTCATTTGCATATTACTGAACAAATAAGATCTAAAATAAAGAATATTTAACCCTTTTTCTATAAACATTGTTCATAATTCTAATTGTGTTTTCTGGGGAAGACTCTGCCAGGGTTAGTGTTAGTATAATTAATACATACAAAGGGTGTTCAGAACATTGGCACACAAGTTCTGTATGCTTTTTATTTTAAATCATAACTCTATGATAATTGCTGTTACTATACTTTTATGTATTCTTGACAAACAAAAGTCTGAAAAATTGAAAAGTTTTAAAATCTTGAGAATTTTTAAACAGCACTATTCATGATCTGGCCCAACATCATCATTGATAACACCACTTACTTATGAATTCATAAATAGCAAAACATTTTGCAATATAAATGCAGTATAACCTAACTTACAAAATGGGTAGATGTAAGTTTGCATTTTGTACTTTTTAAAATTTAGTAGCACTTTTTAAAGACCCCACATAACTATGCCAAATGTTTTTGTATTTTCAGGATGAAGCAGACGACCACAACTGCCAGCTAGATCTTGAAGAGATTCTTAACTTTGATACAGATTCAGATAGACTGCAATATGTACATGTAAGTAATAGGCTTGTTAGGTAGAACATGACACTCTCTTTTACTATCGGCTCATATACATTCACCTCTGTTTGGGAGTAATGATCAAGCATCATGTCTCCATTGTGACTGTCTTTAGGCATACATATGTCTGTGTCCTGATCTTTTCAGCTATTCAGTTTCATGATAACTGATTCCTTTATTCTGGACTACCTCTGTGTGGGAAGGCCCCTAGTGTTCCTCAGATTTGTTTAATTCCTATTTGATACATGCTTGCAAGAATGGATCTGCTATACTAAACTTCTCTGTGGTAACCAAAATATGCTGGGTAACCAAATTACAGTTACTATTCCATTTGACAAGTGAATCAATACAACCATCACAGCTTGCAATGAAATAAAGGAATCAATCTATTGAAGACAGTATGTTAGTGCTTATCTTGCTATCCTGGAAGAACAGATTTGCCACATGAGTGAATGAACATTTAAATAGAGTAAAGTAACCTTCATGTTTGCTGTCTCTTCTAAAGTTAAACAGTTCAAAATCATACTTGCACACTTTTATTGATACGTAAATGGATTTTAAAAGTAACCTGTGCATTTGTATTGATTTGGCAAAGATAGCTGGTTTGCAATGATTATATATGTCATGCAATACTGATAAATGACATAACATCTCACCAGCCATTCACATTGATTAAAATTTGAGTTATTTTATTACAAAAAAGTGAAAGCAATCACAGTGTAAAAACAAACTAAACTGGGATCACATGTAACAATCAGCCTTTTTATGTTATGATCCAGAAAAAAAGCCAAAGTATTGTTACAATTTTATGGTCATGTTTGCTGAAATCCTAGTGGTGATGGGGCTGAAACATGATTGGGGTGGAATGAATGAAAAGTCATGTTGGTGCTGTGGCGGAGATATAATGATGGTGCTGGGGCCAAGACATAATTGCAGCAGATGGGACTGAGATGTTGTTGTGATGCTGGGGGTCACAACATCATGGGTCATGGTGGTTCTGGGGCTAACAGATCATGGTGGTGCTGGGACCAAGTCATCATGGTGGTGCTGGGACCAAGTCATCATGGTGGTGCTGGGACCAAGTCATCATGGTGCTGGGACCAAGTCATCATGGTGGTGCAGGGGACAATGTGGGTGCTAGGACTGAGACATAGTAGTGCTGGAGCTAAGATATAATAAAACTTCAAGGAAACAGTGTAGCTGAGGCTTGAAATTATAACTACATTAACTTCAAGCAAGGTTTGTCATTCTATTTAGTATCATAAGGAAGTGGCCCTTTCATTTGTAAGTGAGTTGTTGCTATGCGGTTGTTGAGCTCATGGTTTTGTAAAGTCAAATATACAATTTCCTCATTGTATAATTATTTATGACTTAAAACATTCTAGGAAATAGTGACACATCAACCAATAATGAGCTTATGCATGATTTGCAAGGTGGGGATACTGTTGACAAGTTGATTGATTAGACATCATACCAAGATGACGTTAAATATGTACATATCATCAGACTGCACTTTGCACCCTGTACCTATGGGCAGTATAAGCATCTGGTTGATGTTTGAAAGATTTGGAAACGATTTAGACAATACACAATGCCCTTGTATCATCGTCAGCAGCATGGAGGAGGTTGTCCTGTTCATGTTAATGTCTATTACTTTGCCAGCAAAGAGGGACATTTGTTTAAATTTGGCACAAATATCAGGAAGATGAATCCTTCACAAACCCAGGTGTTCAGCTTGAATGGTCTGGAATATAAAATTTCTCATCACTTAGTTTTCACATACCTCTTAAAGTTATTATAAAACCTCAAAATGTTGCCACAGCTTTAAAGATGTTCATTTTCTTTTTAATTTTCTTTCAAACTGACAAATTTATGTACATTTGTGCAAATTATGTTTAACAGATCATTAGTTTGAAATATAAATAATGTTGATGTTCACTTGCTTCAGGGCACTGGGAGTTAACCAGATGCAGTCATACATAATGCACCATTTATCATCTTTGCATTGATAAACAATTGAAACATCGTGCATGTAAAATGATACTGATTCAACTTCAGATTTCATAAAGCTGACTTTCATAATGTTGCTTTTTTGTATGTAGAGCTATCTTGATTGGCACTGCATTAGACTAGTGTACTTAAAGAAAAATCCGAGTGAAGAAAAGGAAACTTATTTTGAACCTGGTTTGACATCTGTATACATGTAACATACGCAGGAACAAGTAAATAGAAGTTAGTTTGACAAAGTTAAAATGAGCTCCACAAGCCAACTTACAAATATAACCATACAATAAATATAACATAACCTGAGATAGTTAACAAATATAACATTAAAGATAAGCACTGTTTTAAATATCAGAACTTGCTACATTAATTGATAACTAGAAGTGAAAACTGCTGTAAAATACCAGCCGATTCTGATACATTCTCACACACACCCTTGTGGAAGTTTTTGATAACAGAAACAACTGCAGTCTTGATAAAATAAAAGAGCCTGCAGCATGCAATGTGGTGAATACTGAATACAAGTAAATGTATAATGATGTTTTTTCATAACTCATGTTAGTAATTGGCATGGATGAAATATTTTACCAGCGATTGCTCACGTATTCAGCAGCAAATATGACTGCACAAATTGCTGTTTACATCTTCAAACGTCACAAAAAGATCAAATTTGTATTGAAGTGTCAATGGTTACATATGAAAGTGGATTGCTTCCATCTGCAATTGATCTGCACTTCATGACACTTAGTGGCAATCATAACATCTTTACAACAAGCCACCAAACTGGAATAACACAGGAGCTCCAACCTGGCTGAACAACCTATCAAATTGTTTACCATGAGGCTCAAAATATCTTACAATGATAAATAATGCCAGTGTTTTCATAACATAAACAGACAAAGTTTCCTCAAAATTTAATAAATACAAGATAAAGTGGAGTAGACTGTAGATAAAGTAATAACTGCATTTGCCAGTGTTTGTTTATTCTGGATTTAAATGTCTCCTACAGCTAACATAAATTCTCATATCTTTAATTTCCAACATTCTATTTTATGTCACAGATGTCCTATAAGATCCACTCTTCTTGTATTTGTAATATTACTTTAATCATGAGGCTGTATAGCTGTTGGGAGGAACAAAGAAGGAAGGAAACAACAAATTATTGATTACAGTGAGCAGATGTTGGCTATACACAGTAATAAGCCAGGCGTACTAAGCTAAATCCCCCATTCTAAAGCCCTGCGGAAATGATATTTTCAGATTTATTGGAACCATATGTCCACCAATACAGATCAAAGTCCTAAAGTAGACCGCAATTGTACCAGTGGCATATTTTCAACAATATTTGTATACGTTTGCTAATACCCGAAGCTTTTAGAGCCAACCCATCAATTTATTCTATGGACCTAACAGAAATTGCTGGTATGATCCCTGGAAAGTCAACAAGAGTGTTTTATATATTAAGTCCGCAATGAATGTAATGTTAATTAAGAAGTTGAATTAAATTGTATGAGTTAACTGACAGTTGATGTCTGAGTGGTGAAGTCCGAAGCTGTTAAAGCGGACAGTTCTACATGTAGTTCGAAAGTTTCTGACACTATTTTGTCTATGTATTTTCAGGAAAGTTTAACAGATGCGAAGAAGCCACCAGATATTGTCAATGTAAGTTGTAGATTGATGAGGCTACCAGTCTCTGGGTTGTGGGTTAAGTATCTCAGAGGGGGAAATCATAATTTATGATAGTTGATGGAAACCATTGATTTTCCTTGCTTTGATTGATTCAGGAGTTGCTTTGGAAGAACTAGCAGGTTATCACACCTTTATCGCATGGGTGGACATTGTACATCCAGATAACTGGTAGCTGCCATCTTACCTTGATCTCTTAATTGCTTTAATACTCATAAGGTTGTTTCTGACAAAGAAGCAAACAGGTGTAGCCGTGCCATCTGATCTGGATCTGCACTAGTTGCCCATGTGATCAATGGTGTATCCATGGAGTAATCAGTTACAATAAGAGGCTAAGAACTCACATGTTAGTCTGGTGTCATTATAGTTTGTAATGATTTTATTTTCATTTTTTGTGCCGTGGAAAGTTAGTGTTATCAAACTGCGACCCAAAAAAAAAGATCCATGTTTTAGCATATATTATGAGGATAATACAACATTTCAATGTATGCCCATGGAAAAAATGTTATTTGCTGCTTCATCAGGAATATCTATCTTCATACCACATTAACTAAAAGTGTTCAAAGGCAAACATAAACCCCCACAAACTAACATTATCGTGTAGAGTTCCTTTTTTCCAATTCATTTATTGTTGGCACTTTTTAGCTTTTAATCACAAGAAGCGGCAGTAAAACCAGTGTAATCACTGTAATGTGGATAGAGACATGCACCATTATCCGGCTGTAGCAGGCACTGTTACATGAATTATAAATCTGCACTTAATGGCAATGTGTTTAAGAATCATTAATTTTCTCAGCTATACAATTTAAGATGTTATCAGTTCTCAATGTTCAGATAAACAAGGAAATGGTTGTGACCTATAAATAGTGGTGTAGGTATGCTGCAGCATCAGCCTGTCATTCACCCACCCACCAGCAGATGTATCTCCTCCGAGATACCACTGACTACAGCTGGTATGCACCCTACACAACAACAACCTCGGATTTAACCAATTCTTTATAAATACACAGATTACATTAACCCTTTCCTCTATAGACACCCCTATATTGCATGGGCGAACAGTGTAGATCCAGATCAGCCCTCATGTCCGTGACATCTGATCAGGATCTACACTGTTTGGTTTATGATTTGTTAGGTTATTTTTGACCGAAATGTGACCAGTGCAGATCCTGATCAGATGGCACTGATGTTCCGGCAGATCTTGATCTACACTGGTCGCACTGCATAAAAATGCGTATATATAGAGGAAAGGGATAAAAAATAAATCTTGAAATAAAGAAAAAATCATATTAATATCATTAATGACCAGAAAGCTATTGTTTTGGTTACAAAATAGCACTGTTTCTCAAGTTGGATTTCAGTGTTCTTCAAAAGTTCTGAAACAACCAATCCTCTTGGAATTGCCAATTGTCTTTGATCAGATGGGATAAACAAATCTTAAAATTTGATGTCTTTAGTTCCTCTACTGACAGATATGATTGATTTACTCTGTCCATTTTATGTCTTTCATCTTCAGTTATGTACATAAACCAGTATGAATTGTTAGCTTAAATAAACACAAGGATACAGTATGATCTCCTCCTAGCTGTTTACCCGGTCACACTGTCATGTTTGTTTTTGGTAGTTCGGATTTT
Organism: Corbicula japonica; assembly: GCA_038501625.1. Taxonomy (NCBI): domain Eukaryota; kingdom Metazoa; phylum Mollusca; class Bivalvia; order Venerida; family Cyrenidae; genus Corbicula; species Corbicula japonica. The sequence continues at coordinate 244,552 of JAZAYU010000025.1, forward strand.
GGCTATTCTTTCAGTTACTTACTAGTGGCCAACATAATTTATACCAGTAAAACACTAAAAAGTTAAATTTTGGCAAGATCGTGTTACTGAATACAGTAGTGTCTGTTGCTGTGGCTTATTGTAGCCTGGATTCCAGGCGATGAAGTATTTTGTTTCTATTAATTCTCCAACTGATTCAGACATCTCTCTCAATGCAGTATGATAGAAAATAGACTGGCTACAATAAAGGTCTGTTGTGATGTATAAAATATAAATAAAAAGACAAAACAAAGTAATTATCAGACTAGTGGCTAAGTCTATGGCTTATTAGTGTTCTAAAATATTTTCTTCATTTTAATTGTATAACTTATAACAAGACAATTTGTACTTGTTTTGTGATACGAGAACCTGTTGGGGCAAGTGTGAGGTTGGTGCACCCTAGAACCTGGTTTAAACCCCCAGTGGCAATTTGTTTTGCCACTGACCGTTCCAAGGCGGTATCCCCAAAGGTTCTCTTGTTTATTAATTGTTTGTGGCGTCCTATTTGAATTGACATACATATATAAAACATGCGCTCTCTCTATCTTCCTCTCTTCTTTGTTCGCTGCGTGGGGAGGCTGTGTTTTTTGAGTGTGGCGATTCCTGATATGCATATGTTGCTTTTTTTTACATTCTGGTGTAATTGATGTTTGAAATGGATGTTTGACAGTTTAGGGAGCTGGTAGCTTTAAAATGTAGCAGACAGTAGTGATGTGTCTTATTATTCACATACACCAGGATGTACCTGCAGCTTTCTGTAGACTTAATGCTGAAGATAATTGACTTTCCTCCTGGCAAAGTCAAGTTAGAGGAATAGATATTCCAGGAAGGTTAATGGCATAATTAACAGGACATCAAAGTTGTTCTCAGTGTTGGGGATGATAACAATAATGATAATTGGCAACATTGATGATGATGATGATGATGATGATGATGATGATGATGATGATGATGATGATGATAATGATGATGTTGAAGAAGATGATGAGTTTGGATGATGATGATGATGATGATGATGATATGAGCAGAAGAACGATGACAGTTGCTAACTTAATATTCTATAGTTATATGAGAGTAAAAAAGATGACTGTTTGAGGTTCATAATGTTTTAGGTGAGAGTCCTAATAATGGGTATTGCCTAGTTTTATATCATTTCTTGATTTTGTACTCGTATGTGTAAAAGAAGTGAGAGAGACATACAAATTATTATTAACAAATTAAAAAAAAAAACATACTTTCTGCATCACTCCACACTCGACTATTTTAGAGATTTCTTGAAAAGTAAAATGATATTTTAGCATAAACATTACAATTCAAATTTGCCTTGTTGACGACATACCTGGCCACCTAGGGGATTTTAGGTAACACTTCCATGTAATGGGTTGTAATAGGATGCGCTTAAAAAAGCACAGAATAGTATGCTTTATACTTTCAGCAATTCATTGAAGAGTTACTGCAGAAGGCAAAGACGTTATAGGCTTGCTGTTGTATCCAGTCTGATCTCAAAGGTTCCATGGGATTGGTCGATGATCATACTCATTTGCATACTACATACCTTCATCATATGATGGTCACATGACTGTCATGTGATATCATTCAGGGAACTACATATATGTCTTGTCACTTTTTTGTCTGATGGATATTATCCTGTTAATGTTTTAGTCTCATATTTTTAAAACATAAATCTGAACACTTGTTGAAATAAGCATTTTCTTAGTTCATTAAATGCTCTTGAATATTAAATAAAGTACTTGATTACATCTTAATTTTTTTGTAGAATCACTTGTAGCATGATCACTTGTGCTAACCTGGTGCTTAACAGTACATCATGATTATACTGTCACTGGATTAAATTGGACATTTAAATATCAAACCATGTAGACCCTGATCAGACAGCATCACTGTGCTGGCTAGTCTGGGTCTACACTGGTCATGATGGGGAGTATACATTTTCAAGTAATTTTGTTAGTGAATGGCAAATTTGGCTAATGAGGCAAATTTGCTAAATGGTAAATTTGACTAATGGGTCAGTGGAAGTAAGGCAAAAATTTTTCTGTCTATTTTAAACAATGGTAACTTCCCTTTGATTCTTTGTAAACAAACTAGTCATTAATAAACCAGAAATAAAATCCAGGAGAATATGTGATATGAACCTGTTGTAGATGATATTGTAATTTTAGATCAAACTGTATTTGTATAGATTTAAATATAATAAACGTTGGTTTAAATATTTGATAAATATTATGTAGAAATGAACAGTGTGAACTTTGTAATATTTTTGTTGCATAACAAATAGGAACTGAATATTAACCCTTTACTTTGTGGAATATGGCATTTGTCGTAAGGGCTGATGTGCAGACTGATCGTCATCTATGCTGGACACACACTGGGATAAAAGCCATAACCACGGAGTAAAAGGTTAAAATGAAAATGCCCATATAAAAGCAAGGCTTATGGACAAAGTTTTCAATTTTTTGTTTATTTTGTATTTGCTCAAAATTACTTTTTTAGCATCATTGAAGTTAGTTTTGAGAGAAACATTGGATACTTCAATACTGAGTGTTTTATTATGTAAATGGTACAAATTTCTGGGTTGAGCATTTTCTGATGTGATGGATCCAGCTTGTCCCAAGTACTCCTCATCACATTTTACATTACAACAATCACCTAATTCTTATTCACGTTTTGGACATCCAGTATATCCACTCCTATACAAGATGGTCTTTAACCCTAATCTGTTCCGTCTGATTAGGATCAGCACTGGTCACATTTTGGTCAGAAATAATCTAATAAATCAGACGGCATGGATGTGCTGGCTGCTCTGGATCTACACTGTTCGCCCATGCTGTAAAGGTGTGTCTATGAAGGAAAGGGTTAAGCCAGTTGAATGTTAATATTTTGGGACATCTTCAAAATTAAGAATTTTTTTATGTAATATTTTCACTAATATTGATTTTTCCACCTCCAAATTATAGATTATGTATAGAAAGTGTTTACATGAAAACTAAGTCTATTGAAAATAGTTTAGAATTTCATGTTGTAATTTACATTGAAAGACTGTTTTGATTGAAAAATAATATTATGATTGTATGTGTTTTAATAACGTCATTAAAACTGATGCTCCTTCGAGACATCTTTAAAAGTTATGTAAAAGACTTTTCTCTCGGTAAGACAAAGTTATTAAGTTATTTGAATAATTATGGTAATGAACATGAACACATGACATTTAAATGCCAAAACAAAAGTTTCTTATAAAAGTTTCAGGTATACATGTTTTAAGCTTCTAACAAAGGTTTCACAGCAGCGCCTGCTTACTGCATCTGGCCGACTGCTGCAACAACAACTACTTATTGTACTTGGATTATCAAATTTCTGTCTTCTTTTCTTAGCTTTGTTATATTTGCTCATTGCAAACCAAGCAGTTTGCATAATTGGTTTTTAAGCAACACTTGATAAATACTATTTTAAAAACAACCCAGTGGCAATCTCTGCTTCGGACATGACTTCTTGCCTAAACTGAGCATGTATCATGTGCTCATTACATTTGTCTTGTTATGAGTGATGCCAGCACATATGAAGATGCTAGCAGTATTTTAATTCTTCATTTGTGATAATTACAGGTCATGATATATACTGACCATCAATAGAAAGTTATTTCTTTAGCTTCCACATTGATGAAATTCAAAATAGCACTGTTAGATACTTGCAATTTCTGGTAACTTACAGTCTTATCAGACTTTTTCTGCTGCCAGAAGTTAAAAACTCAATACTGTATAGAAACAAATCAATTAAGAAACTGAAATTTTCCAATGTTTTCTTTTACAACACACTGTACTGTTTAATTGGCTAATTTTGAAATGTTTTAGCAGATGACAGTCGGGAAATTTGCAAAAAAAAAAATGGAAATAGGCTTTAGGGTAGCAAACCTGTATCATGTTCCTAACTTGATCTTAGTGATTGTTTCAGATTCTGACAAAAGTAAAACTTTATATTCATATGAAGCCATTCATATTTTATCAGTCAGTTAGAGCAAGTCCTAACTACCAAAGTAGTAAATTTCTGTTGAAGGAGAGTAGATCTATATAACAAAATTAAATTTAAAAGCATCAGTGCATTGAGGTTAGATGAAGGGAGATAACTACAATGTTTGAGAAGACATGTCAGAAGGGCATAGAGCAGGCTGCTCCATTCTTGTTGTAAGGTTTGAAACAGCTACCAAACTTGAAATGTGTATATATAGCAATAAAGTTAATAGCTTGGGAGATATTGTGTAATTGAAATTTTGCAGGTGTTTAATTTTTAAATTATTTTAATACAATTTGACATTATTGTTATTCAGTGGCATTGACAGATTTCATTTTAGCACTACAATATTTGTCAAACATTTGAGGCATTTGATTGTCATTCTTGTTTGTATTATGTTAAAGGTTATGCAGTTTTGCTAATCATGATGTTAGCTGCTGATAGAAATGGTCTTCCGAAGACATTGATGCAATTTGTCGCATTTTTAACAATTATTTTATGTTAATCATTTTCTTAGATTTATTTAACTAGTGTGAAAAACTTAATGTTTTGCAAAGAAGTAGTCAGAGTTCCATTTGCCTCAACATGAGAGCTGTGAACACAGAATTCAGTCCGAGCTAGAACACAGAGTTCACAAATTTCCTAAACTTGGATTCAGGTGCACTGAGGTCCTTCATGTAGCACTCGGCTCTTAATATTTAACACATTACTCCATAGGATCTGGAAGCTTCAAATCAGCGTGCACATCCTTGCAGTCTAATCAGGATATACAGTTTTAGATTGATTAGAATATTTCTGGTGTTGATCCAGATCATATTGTAGGGATGTGATAGCTGATCCATAAATACAAACATGAGATGAAAGTTGTATCCATGGACTAAACAGTTAATTAATTAATGATCTTTGATCTGTTTCTGTTAATTTATTTCATTTTATTATTTGATGATTATCAAGTTATATCATATTTTATGTCAGTATGTGAAAAGAAAGATATTTTGTATGAAAGAGAGTGTGACATTTATTAAAGGGATATAGTCATATGATAGTGTAACTCTTGTAAACAAATATGAATTAAACAGACCACCATAAACAAACAATTGAAATAATATGGACAAAACTAATAGAAAAGTAATTCATTATTGAACAACCATGGACCATTTGGTCATTACATACAAGTAGATGGCTTTTAGCTTTGTTGATTATCCTTTACAAGATGTCTTTTTTCACTGCTTAACAATGACCAAAGCTTCTTTACCATAGGAATATATTCCTTTATGTAAATGTTTGCTTTTACTTGTGATATTTAATTGTTCTATATTTGTCATTGTAGTTATGTGTATGTTTTAGGTTAAGACTGTTTTGTGGAATTTTAGAAACAAGGACATTAACACAACTTGTTGGAACACACCTTTATTTTGTGAAATGTGTATGACTTTTCAAGTAGGCAGAATTCATGTCTACAATAAAATTAAACTTATTCCCAACTAGAAATTAAAAAAAGAAGGAATTTGGTTGTTGTTGTGTTATTGTAGAAAAGAGGAGGAAAGAGGTCAAGGCATTAGATAATCAGATAGCTGATACAGAGGTTGCAGGTTCCTAGTCCTACCATGAATGAGAGTCAGTTTTCTGTGATTATCCACATTTCACAATAACCGTGTTGGTACAGTTTTACACCCAGGAAGCAGGCATAAGAAGTGTGATCAGTGTTCTGCCTAATGTTTCCCACTTTATAAAAACCTTTTCTTCTATCTGGGGTCCGTACCAATTTTAATGGAATGACATTTATCTGGAAATTCTGCATGATCCCTGGGTAACATCATTGCACAACAAAGCACCATTGTATCACTGGGTGTTTGATCAATGCCTAACGCTATACGATCAAGTTTATTTTAACCATTAGTACCTTGACATGAATTACCAGAATTCTTTTATAAAAGTACTATTAACATATTCTATCTAGAAAGAATTAGCAACTCTATATACACAGCAGTGTTCGAAACGACTAATGAGGCATACAACTTGTGTTCTTGAAGATTTAACTCCAGCTGCTCTGGTGCCCGTTAGGTCATCAGGTTCCTTTAAATCTTGCTTGGCAATGCCATTAGCTTCTTATATTTATGTAATTGTGCTTTTGCATGCAACATTTTTGAGTAAATGGCTGGGTTGGAGTTAGTTCATCATGGCTTGTTTGTTCATATGCAAACCAGTAAGCGCAAGTGTGAGACGGATGCATTTTAAAACCTGGAATAAACCCCCAAAATGTGTTGCTACTGACTGTTCCAAGGCCTGACAGTTCCATTCCCTTTTAGGTTATTGTTTTGATTAATTGTTTGTGTTCTCATTTTGGTTAAATTTTGTGGTGTCATTTTCAAAATTGCTCATGTTCTCTTTTCCTCACTTATTTTTGACTGTGGTTGGAGGAAGTGTTTTCTGTGACTATTCCTGAAATACAGATTTTCTAAACAAAAATTCAAATCCTTATTGAATCACAGCAAGTATCCAATACCATAATAATGGGTAATGCAAAGTTTATGAAACTACAGGCTAATATCTGTTTTGGTCCAGAACCCTTTCCTCCAAGGATACAGCTTTTATCCCATGAACAAACATTGTAGATCCAGATCACCCTGCAAATCTGTGCAGTCTGATTTGGCTCTACACTGTTCTAAGTCACAAATAACCTAATGAATCTAAAGGCGATCCGTGATGATAATGGCTGCACAAACTGTCTATATGTACAGGCTGATCTGGATCTACACCAGTTGCAAATACTATATTAGATTGGGTACATCTATTAATAAACCAAATAATATGCTTCCTTTATTTGGTACATATTTCTATATTGCTACGGAAGAAATATTAATAATACTTTTATGAAGGACACATAATGTTATATAAAGAAGTGTTGATGGGTTAACACCCCTTACCAGACACACAAACCGTATTCTGATATTGTTTTACTTGAAGATTATCTCACTTGGATACGATATTTGTGATCATTACATAAATAAAAGAATCCATTTTCAAGTCTGACGATATGTTATTTCAGTCTTATGTGCCAGTAACGCTTGTGATCACATGCATACATGCAGCACGAATCAGACATTTCTTTTCAAATAATTGCACTTGATATTGGTGTATTTAAAACCATACATTTCTAGGAATCGGCTACCACTACCAGACATCCCGAAAGTTGCCAGACCGAAGGACATGTCCGGCAAAATTTGGACCGGTCCTACGTGATTTCTTATGTTATCGGACCGAGTGTCAGACAAAAATTGGAATTCCTTATATTTGCTAATTCCTTTTTATTATGTTTCGGTCAGACAGAATTTGTTTCAGTCTGACAGATTTTCACATCTGGTCTGACAAAAATGTTTGACACTTATTTCAACTTTCGAGATTCTGCGCTACCCTCTTGTTACCAAAGGACAGCAATTATTGAATAATGTGCAAATCAGTAACTGCGCAGATTTATGAGGCTGACATTGCTGCTTTATATCCTTATACAACAGGGATCGATAGTCGGACATTTCCTAGGATTATTTGTGCAGAGATTTTCCCCAAACTAGATATTTTCTTCACATAATAGTGAATATAGATGTTTCACTCGGATATCTCACGGTGTCTTGACGATTGCGCAAAGAACTCCAGTGTTATTAAATTTTGTGCACCATTGCAGCGGCAAACTTCTCCGGAACTGGCCGTCCAAATGCAATAAACACTCGGACTTGATTTAAGATAAGTCTGCAAGATGTTTCGCCATGCCAAGCACCTTGTGGAAATTAAGAAAATACATGATAAGGGGTATTGCCGATAAAAAAATTAAAACTTAGTAAAAGCAAATGTTTACATAGATATCTTCATAAATTCCAAACGCAGAGGCGGGTCCAGAAGTCTTTGGCCGGGGGGGGGGGGGGGTTGGGGGGGAGGGGCACTCATTTTGCGGACCCCTTTTACAATCCCGCTTAAGCTTTCAGAATGAAAAGCTTAGCGGCTCGATGGGGCATTCGCAGTTCTACAAGAGAAAAACAACATAAAAAAACAGCTGAGTGATAAATAATGGCGGGGTGGAGTAAAGAAGTGCGGTACCGACAAACGCACTACGCCCTTTTCTTCCATCGTTCGATTTTTTGTGAAAGGGGTAAGCAAAATGTGTGCCCCCCTCCCCGCGAAGAGAAATCTGGATCTACCCCTGAAATGAATACATCAAAATGTTTTGACTTCGAAATTGAAAGTAAGTGACAAGGGACTTTCTCTCATTTCTTAAAATGCGGACAGTATATTGACAAAATCGCTGCAAGATCTTTTATATTAGTGTTTACTTGCTACATGCATTTATATTAGGATATATTGCACGTGAATTTCAGAGATTAGACATGATGCAAATGGTATTTCCCTTTGCTTTGTATGTTCTTGGTAATTTGATTATTAATTCTCAGTGTGTAAACGTTAATACAGCCACAGAAATACATTTATTCACTAAATTCAGGCTGGCTTTCCCTTGAAGTAAATATTGAAATGTACCCCTCTTTTTCCGTACAAAGTTTCCCTTCCCTTGACTGTTAGCCTTTCGTTGTGCCGTTTGGCGGCTGTTAAACGTCTCCCCGTACATTCAGTCAGTGCTGTTATCAGTTACGTCTTTTGAAGGTCGTTGAACACAATACTGATGTATGTTTACAGTACTTCTATAATTACTTTTATTTTATTGTTCGGCCAGTTTTAAGATGGACGGTTTCAATATCCCAACCAAAATAGATTTAGATATTTGTTCCATCACCCCACAGAGTTGTGTTAATCTGAAAGTGCAGCATTGAAGGTTCCATGTTCACTTTCGTTAATTGTTTGTGGCGTCCGTTTTGAAACTGATTATTGTAATACCATGCTCTCTTTTCCTCTACTTTTTGGCTGTGTGGGGAGTCTGTGTCTGCTGGATGTGGCCATTCCTGATGTTGTGCATATTTCACCTTTTTCCATATGCAAACCATCGTTTTGGGATGGATTAAAATTTTACTGTTTCCTGATGTAAATATTGAGTTGCGCTCAACCCGCGGCTATGCATTTCCATTTTGCCCTTGAACAGGCTCAATCAAACCGTGCCTTCAATATGTTCATATCTGTCGTGTTCGGTGGCTTTCGAAGTTCGCTTTTCATCTATTTTAATTAAGTTAATAAAGGTTACGGCTTCATTTTCTTTTGTCACTACTTTCGTTTAAATGTTAACTATTCAATCTGTACGATACAGTGACAGACTGGATGAAGATAAAGCAATTGTCCATTTCACAAACTCAGTGGATTAATTTAAGGGTCGTCTACAGTTATTTTCTTCACTGTTTTAACTTGTCTTGACATATGCAAAATAAAGATACATTAATTTTTGCAGTTTCATTAAACGGCATTTTGTTGTTAGAGAGATTATGATAAATTTCTTTTCCATGTTCACCGCCATATGTTTACCATCGTTTGGGATGGATCAATTTTGTACAGTTCATAAGAGCCTGTAATATGTTAATATTTGTCGTGTTGAGTGGCTTTCAAAGCTCCCCTTTCATCTATTTTTACCTATGAACGTGCAATGATGACAGGATACAGCCAATGCAAGGTTTGCTTAACATTACTTATATTGATCAATGGATTGATTGGTCAAAGCTCCGATTAAATCACTTAACAATTGGATCATCATTAATTATATTTTCCCACTGACTGTCAGCACGTCCCCCACCTACCTCCTTGCAGGTTGCATGCTTAGTGATAAACTTTCAAGTTATGCATTGGATCGCTTTCCTTACCTCTTTGGTTCGCTCGAAGTTCCTGAGATTTTATAGTTTTGTAGGTATCTTTGGAAATCTTGAAAAAGAACATAGAAACGCGATCTCAAGGAGATCTTTTTCAGTTAAATGTGTACCCAATGGCCTAATTGAGACAAAAGCACCTTACGTTTAAACAGCAAGACCATCATTTCAAGAATACAAGGACCTGATTGAGATTCTACGTTCATTTTCAAATTTCAATAAAAATCTTCATAAATTTATCACCTATAAATTTGACTAGGAGTTAGGGACTTGCAGAAGGGTTGCGGGTTTGTGGAGGATGAGGAGGGGGATATGTGGTTTCGTGCGCATTGAAAATAACACTTTTAAATCTAAGTTTGTTATAGTTTATTCACCAAGACAGCTTTTAATTGCGTATATTGTTTTGGCAAACTGGCGGAGCAAGTCCATATAATCGAGTTAAACCACCAGTTGCATTTTCCCATTGACTATTCCAATGCTGTAACCCAGTAGGTGCTTTTTGTGACAATTTTTCCCGATTTGGTCTTATTGCAAAGCTTTTCTCTAGTCTTCAGACTCCATTGTTGGCCGTGTATGATCGTGGGTTTTCTGAACCTGAATTTTTCGGATATCTAAACGTGTGTATTCACGTTTTTAGTATTAAAAGTGTATTGACGCTTGATGACGGGGTTATCAATATCACCAGTTCACTGGTAAGACTCAGTTATTTAAAGTTTGCCACAAATGAACTTGGTAAATGACTGCTCTTCTGATAACGATGTTATTGCTTAGAAACAGATCTATGGCTATGTCAAACTGGATATTACTTTAATCATAATGATGATAATTAATAAACCAGCATTGTTGAGATTTAACAGGATACGGAACCTACCATTGATTTTTACATTGGTTATACGACATGGATACATTCAATATACAAATAATCTCAAAAAGCAATATAGGACCGGGGATAGTTGTTACACGGGGCAAGTTGTTACACTTAATTTTGCGACAACATTGCATCACTGATGAAGTTGGTATGGATACTAAAATAACCCTCAAAGTTTCCTCGATGTTTAATGTAAGTTTCATTAAAATTGTCCGGGAAATAGTCAGATTAGCTAGGAAAAACTGATTTTACTATGTAAAAGTATTTTTTTCGAATTTTGAAAACATTTCGATATTTCCTCATTATTGCATACACAAGTCTTAAAAATAAATTAAAATTAACATAAATATTTGTATTTTCTTTGAAACTAGTAATAAAAATAAATCAGGCTATATGTTATATTTAGCGACTTTGAAGTGCGACAAGGGGTGGGTGGGGTAAATTGTTACGTCGGTGATGGGGCATGTTGTTACAGGGTAATATTTCGTCCCTCAACATAACATAGATTTTTTACCAGCATGGTACACCTTAATATTATTCATTTTACAACTTTCGACAATATTATCGATATTTTATCGGAAAAATGCCCCTGTAAACGCAAAAATAACCCGAAATATTGATTTCTTTATCTTATTGCATTAAACCTGGCGGAAAAAACTATTGGCACTGACCGCTCGAAGAAGGTAACCCTTCTGGTTCTCTTTTTTTTGTGGTGTCTTTTTTAATTGATCAAATAATAAACTGATACACTCTCAGAATTTCATGCAGATCTACGGTTTGTTTGTGTGGGTAAGCTTTTGTATTTTGTAACTGTGGTTTTGGCTGTTCCTGAATGTATATTCGACCAACACTTTTAAAGGTATCATGCTAAACTTTCGCAAAAGTTATAAATTTACATTGTTTTCGTTCGAGCAATAGAAGTAAACCACAAATTTCTGTATACAATCTATCTGAATTCGCAATAGATTAAAAATAAATAATGCCTTATTGAAAAGTTTGCGATTTTCCAACTTAACATCCACAGTGACTATATTTATGACACAACATGCATGTTTTTGTCAAAAATCATATTCTAAACAACTTTCACGTCTTAGAATGAAACTGTTATCAAAAAAGTCACTGTTATGTATCTGAATATGTTAAAAATTGTACCCATGGCAGAGCTATTGTAACATTTTACCCCGAGACCTGTAACAACATGCCCCACGACCGGGGTAAGTTGTTACACTTTGGTCTACTTACGAAAAATTGTTTTTTTTTTTATGAATTCAGTTTATATACTGTAATCGGTCTAATTTTATATTAAACTTAACTTCATATGGTTTTACTTGCCAATATTTACATTACTTTCGCACAACTGAAACAGTCACAATTCTGAAAAATAATAAAAGTGTAATAACTATCCCCGGTCTCCCCTATTTTTGCGAACTCTGGTTGGTAATAGTGTAGTAGATTTCGTATCAGGGAATCCGGAGGTCCAAAGTTCGAGTTCTGGTCGAGGCAATCTTTCCACCCCAAAACTGTCATCTTGGCGTTGTCGACAGGGCTCTTTTGGGCAAAACCTTGGCATGGATAACCTTTGCCAAGCAGTTTGGAATATTTCGTATTAGTGGGGAAATGTAATAGTTATCGTATCGGCCTCGGTAGCTCAATTGGTAGGGCGTCGGCACGGTAAGCGGCACTCCTTCCAAAACTGCCAAAACAGTTTAAGGGCTGTCTTCAGTCGTGATTGCACTGACAGCGCTAAAAATTTAACAAATCAAAAAAAGTCTATGTAACCGACAAAACTGATTTTAGTCATGTACTTAATATGTAAGCCTACTGTTGCCCAATAACACAAAAAACAGGGGCGGTTAAAGAAGTTGACTTGAAATAAACCATATTACGAATGAACCGTGTGTAAAACAGCATTTTGCTGCATTACTTTTTTTTGTTATCGATGAACGTGCAATGATATGCCCAAATGTAGACGGCCATAGAGCCAGACTATTGGTACTTAACGTTACCCTTCGTTTATACCTAACCACAAATACTCTTCATAGGGGAGGTAAAACATATACATGCAAGAAGTTTATTTTTGACAAACATATTCACTTTATTAAGAGAAAGATAATGGATGATTTCAAGCGAAGCCTGTCAGGTGTGTTTGCTTTTATGGGCCTTCTTGTGTACAGTATATGAAATCTACAATGATGTCAGTAGTAATGCCATGTTTTTCAAATGTTGTTCAATTGGTTTTTCTGCGCTTTCAGTTTCATGTGTAGATCCTACTCCAAATATTTAGAGGAACGCATGCTTCTTTAACCTTTAACATTAAATATTTTGACATTTTATATTTTTCATTTATTGGCAAGCATTACCTCTAAACGCGATGCATCAAAAACGTGTCGCATATTTAGTTTTAACAAAAAATGTACAGAAAGTCATAATCTCAGCTTTAAATGATTAGACACTGAAAATATATTACAAAATTCACCTTTAAGCATCAAATCATCGGTAAACATGAATTAAATCCGGTAAGAAATTATATTCAAGTACTGTATATGCAGAACTTTCACTTGACATATTCCCAATTGACAGTTGCGTAAAAATTTCGTAGACGAAAATAATATTTTCAATAATCAGGTTATGTCATTTAAACAGTAAGAAAAATGATCAAACTATTGTAAGCTAACTTTAATTATCAAGAAAACATATATTTCTGTCTGATTTTATATGGAAGTATGATTTACATTATAAAAAAATCTATTTATTTGTAATTCGTCCAATTAGCACTGTATAACATTAGGCGGATGCATATTTTGCATAAGCCAATCAGAATCGAGCAATGTCTACACGGCTGAGAGCCGCATATACAAAAATACTGCGGTGGAAATTAAAATGGATTATCGTAGATTATAACTGGAAAATGTAAGTTATTTTTGTTTCTGAAGCAAGAAAAAGCGTAATATTAATGAAATATTGCAATATTTAGGCCTCTCATGTTGTAAATTTGCAGATAACTTAGATAATTGTCCCGACTGAAAATCGGTCGGAACATGCGACAGGAAAACTGCGTTCGGCGATATGACGTCGTAATTTCCATAAAATAAAAAAAAAATATATAAGCATTTACGACGTCATATTTATAGGACTAGTGTAGATCCATGTTCAGATTTCGCTCAATGATTCTGGTGACTTAAATTCAATTTAATATATTCAATTTAAATAACAGTGAAATCGATCTTGAACAATAAAATTATAATGAATAAGATATCTTTAACATTTCTGACAAAAATGCGACCAGTGCAGATCCTGATTAGACGGCACGAATGTGCCGGCTGATCAGGATCTTCACTTGTCACATATACTTAAAAATGCATTATTAATATTATGGAGGGATGGGTTAATATAAATTCTTGTTGAAATGCAGCACTGGTCTTGGAAAAGTAATTGGGGACTTTGGACTCACTCTTCTTCTCTTAATAACTGTATCATTTACCGTCCAGTTTTCGTTAGTGTCCGAATTTCATTAACTTTTTGTTTACCGGTATGCGCATGACAAAAACACTCTGTGACGTCATAGCTTTCTGTGGTAAATACACCGCGCTTACCGCTATCTGTCAGATTTGACGTTCAGTGAAAAATGCGCACAAAACAGGTAAAAAAAAATACTTTTATGAGAAATTATGGTTGCACACATATTTTTCTAGACTTTTTTTGTGATTCATTAAAAATTGTATTTTTAGTAGAAATTAAACTGTCAGAGTAAAAAATTGTAAGGGGCACCCCCATCGATGTCTGCTGCAAGAAGTCACATGACTGTCATGTGACTTACTATCCTTAAACTTCAACTACAGGCCATTTCAAAAAGTTATATCCCTTATATGCACAAACAGGTTTTGTTGTTTGATATTTTTATATATGTTGTTTTTATGTCTTTATAGATACTTGTGCAAATTTTACCCTGGTGTATTCCAGGTCAAACCAGTGCACATTAAGCAGAAATACCGGTGCTACTCACCAACTGCACTGATTAATGCATATAAAGCTGTGAAAGAGCAGAACCTGTCAGTTAGGCGAGCCTCTATCCAGTATGCAATACCTATGCAGACTCTGAGGGACAGAGTGTGTGGTAAAGTAGATCTGGATACAGTGCATTCGGGCACACAACCTCTCTTCAGCGTGGAAGAGGAAGCCATTTTTGTGGATCATGTCAAAGCCATGGCCACACTGGGGTACGGCTACACAGGGGCAGAAATAATTACAATGGCCTCCAATTATGCTGTTCATCTTGGTAAAAGAACCAAGGAAAATCCTGTAACAGAAAAGTGGCACAGAAACTTGAAAGCTCGGTGGCCTGAGATGAAAATTATTAACCCAAGGGCACTGTCCAAGGAGAGAGCGCAGTCAACCACTGAACGGGTTGTTAATCAGTATTTCAAAAACCTACATCAAGTGTTGACCAAGAACAATCTTACAGGCACCTTATTTACAACTTCGATGAGAAGGGCATTAAAACCGAACGTCATCCCCCTAAAGTTCTGGCTGGAAGTGACTCTGTGCCTGGCATTAAATCGGCGAGGTCTGCAATAACAACTGTGCTAGCTTGTGGAAATGCCTTGGGAACTCAGCTGTCACCTTATTTCATATTTAAAGGTCAGCGTATGTCTGAAGAGCTTCTTTCTGGGTCTACTCCAGGTGTCTCTGGCACAGTAACGGAATCAGGATGGTCCAACGGGAACACCTTTTTGAAATACCTTGCCAACCACTTCCTGCAGTATGTCCAAAGGTGCGCAGATGAACCTGTTCTCTTAATACTTGATGGTCATCGGTCGCATGTAAACGTTCCTGTCCTTGACTGGGCCAAGCAGCATAATGTCATATTAATGATCTTGCCAGCCCATACCAGTCACATCTTACAGTCCTTGGATGTTGGTTGCTTTGGCCCCATGCAGCGCATATAAAATTCTGAGTGCCACAAGTTCCTTCGAAGATCTCCTGAATCTAGAATCACTTGGTATAATGTATGTCAGCTAGCCTGCACAGCATATACATCTGCTCTTTCTCTGAGCAATCTGAGGTCAAGCTTTCAGAAGACCAGTATCTTTCCTTTAAACAAGGATCAAATATCAAACGTCCAGCTTGCTCCATCCCTTGCTTACCAGCATCTTCTTTGCCATGATGAAACTCCAGAACAACTGTCAAATCCTGTAGCATTTTTTGAGCCGATGAACCAGCTGATTGAAAGCAAACAAAAATTTGAGAGTGAGAGAACACCAAGAGCAACACTCAGCAAAATTGTCTCTGGTAGATGCATCACAACTCCATCTGTGGAAGCTGAAGTCAGAAAACACTGTGAGCTGCATCAGAAGAAAAGTACAGTTTTAGCATCTACAGCTGCTAAAAAGAACAAAGGTGTTGAAAAGATCAGGTCTAGGACTAACGCAAATAAAAAAAATCAATAATGATTAGCCCCAACCAGGAGTCTCCAGACAACATTCCACCCCTGACTCAGACCATTTTTCATCTGATTCTGATGATGACACACCAGAGTCTGACAAGTGCTGTGTATGCCACAGGTTTGAGCCAGAGCAGTTGAAACACTGTGTTCCTCTTGTATTTGTCAAGTGGGCAAAGTGTGACTTCCAGCATTGCAACCATTGGACACATCTGACATTCTGTTGTAAACAGAGAGTGGTCAGGCGTCAGGAGAAGTTTGAGTGCCCATGCCATCAACCAGCAACTGAGGAATAAACATTAGAAGTTTGGTTCAATTGTGAGACATTTTACCTGTTTACCTGAATGTACCACAAGTATTGAACCGTACTGTAAATGTTTTAATAGTGTCCTGACCTAGTTACCAGAAATAGGACGTAATTCCAAGATGGCCAACTATTGCCGTGTTATGTTATTTTAGTTTCCTAAAGTGATAAATTATTTGTCTAATCTGATTTAATAAGTGTATATTATGATGGATTAATAAATTTAAGGTAAGTGATATGTTTCTTTTTGTTTTTAGGACAGACATTAGCTACTCGATAACTATACCGAAAACTGGACGGACAACGCTACTTAACTAGTTGCTATGTCTTAACCCTTTCCTCCATATATACACCTTTTTACACGATTGCACTGTCTAGATCCAGATCAGCTGACACATGCATACCGTCTGATCTGGATCTGCACTGGTCGCATTTTGGTCAGAAATAACCTAACAAATCATAAAGCGAATAGTTTAGATCCTGATCAGATGGCACGGATGTGCTGCTGATCTGGATCTAAACTGTTCGCCCATGCAATAAAGATATATATCTATGGCAGAAAGGGTTAATATTATATGATAGTAGAGTTACCTCCAAGAACAGTTGCTGCTATGGCTACGGATTCTAAAAGATTATTTGATATTAGATCATTAGTGTTTGGAGTGACATCTTATTGAAAAACACTGTTTGATTTATTCCCTCAGATTCTGATGATGAAGATGATGATGTTGATGACGAAGAAGATGATGATACTGATGATGAAAGACCAAATCAGGAACTGCAGATGTCATCATCTCCTAACAAAAGGAAGCGAGCTGGACAAGCACAAGATGTGGATGAGGAAGAATCCCCCATGAAGAAAACACGCCTATCACCCCAAGTGATCTCCAACAAGCGGTCTTGGCAAGCTTCAGATGTGAATGAGGATGAATCCCCCGAAAAGGAAACACGGCCATCACCCCAAGTGATCTCCAACAAGCGGTCTTGGCAAGCTTCAGGTGTGAATGAGGATGAATCCCCCATGAAGAAAACGCGGCCATCACCCCAAGTGATCTCCAACAAACGGTCTTGGCAAGCTTCAGATGTGAATGAGAATGAATCCCTCGTAAAGGAAACATGGCCATCACCCCAAGTGAGTTCCAACAAGCGGTCTTGGCAAGCTTCAGGTGTGAATGAGGATGAATCCCCCATGAAGAAAATGCGACCATCACCCCAAGTGATCTTCAACAAGCGGTCTTGGCAAGCTTCAGATGTGAATGAGGATGAATCCCCCATGAAGAAAACACAGCTATCACCCCAATTGAACCCCAACAAGCGGACTTGGCAAGCTTCAGATGTTGAGGAGCATGATGCAGATCACACAGAACCACTGAAAAAGAAACCAGCCACAGCTGCTGAGAGGATGATGGTAAGGCTTATAATGCAATATGTACAGGCATAAGATTACCAGCTTATTGTTGCACTGCAGTGTAACAATTATGTGACATTTATTGACTTAGAGAGTAAAAAAAACAACAACAAACAAAACATGCAGCTCAATCCAGGGCTTTTTTTTACTTCTTTAGTAGGGGCTGTTTATGGGCGCCTTCCCCTCAGAAAATTTCTTTAAAATCATGAAGTTTTCCCCAAAAAGTAGTTTTACATCAGGTTTTTTCATTCCCCTTAGAGAAAAAAAATCACACTTTTTTTCTCCAAAATTATAGGGCATGGGCCCCTTCCCCTGGTGGTGAAAAAAAACCTGCAATCTGAACCAGATTTTAACAAATTAAATATCAGCTGTGTAATTATGTAAGCATAAATTGATGTTCTTTATGAACTCTTACCCTAATATTTCCCCAACATGAAATAAAAAAAAAAGATTTATGAATATTTTATTATATTTTATGGGCCAATGCCCATTGTTGCAAAAATAATTTGTCAGTCTTGTAGTACTTTAAAATAATTCACTTATAACAGATTTTTTCTTGTTTTTCTCATATTTATTTTTAAATTGATGATGGGTTTAGACTGATAGTCATTAGTGGAGATGATTGTACATTTTGATGTTTATATTTTAGGCCAAGATGGGATACAAGGAAGGTACAGGATTGGGAAAACATGCTCAGGGTAGGGTCAATATTGTTGAGGCATCACTGCAGAGAGGCAGACGAGGTCTAGGCATGTCTGTACCTGGGCTTGAGCCCTCTATGACGGTAGAGTGGTCAGAAAAACAGGATCAGGTAAGAGATTTACCTTGTAGATTATATGACATTAGATTCGTATTTTTGTCATTCTCACAAAAAGTTGTCCAGCTGTATGGCTTTCAGTTATTTGTGAGTATAAGGCCTAAAAAAAATTAGGTTTGTTTCTGGTTACATCCTTGAAAAAATGGGTCGGTATGTCGGCTTTCTTTTTTTTTTTTTTTTTTTTTTTTTTTAGGGGAAGGAACCAAAGTCCAAGTATATACCATCTTGTGTGTTAGTAAGTATATCAAAGATTAAAATTGTTAAATTTGTACAGTAGACTCCGGGAAATCGAATAAACAAATTGTCAGCTAAAAATATTCTATTGCCCGGAGTGTTCGATTCGCCGGTAATCGTATACATCATTAAATCTGCATATATTTGTTGACAAGGGAGGTCAGGTAGATCGTGTTATGGACAATACTCGTGATAAATATGCATCATTTATATGTTTATTAATTGATTAACAGACCCTTCTGTCATGTACTGCTACAAAATCAAAGTTTCAAATTATATTATGACACCGCGAAATTTACAACGTGAATGTAAAATAAGTATTAAAACAAAAACCTATATATTACCTATATAGGTCTTTGATTAAAACACTAACCAATGCGAACATATTCCATAATAAATAACATCCCAATTTTATCTCAAGTATCATATTTCAGTATTATTGCATCATCAACCAATCTAACTCAGCTAAAAATGACAAATGTCACGTACACACTTCTTGTAGATCAAACGATTTCAAAGCAGAGCCGATAAAACAACACAGTCTTGATATGAGCCGACAGTTTCCTTTGAAGTTGCATTTCAGTGACGGTTGGTATCAATGTTTACCTCCATTCAAACTGTCAATCAAATTCAGTCTCCGTATGAAATTAACAGGGAAGGCGGATCAAAGAAATGTACATTAATCTACGAGTATTTTTAAAACATTTTTGAGAAAATTTCTTTTTGTTTGTTTTTGAATTGTGCGGATTATGTGATAATTTAAAAGAGACAATGGAATTTGAACGTGGATTATTGTAAGTACATGTACCAATAACGTCTCGATAACGGATAGGCCTAGGTTCCTGTGTTTTGTAACAGATTTTTAACGCCCGATTGAATATGCTGTTTGAAAGAGGTGACAGGTTACATTTTATTTGCCCGGAAATGTATCTATCTTTTTTAGAGGTATCTTTTAAGGTATTGAAGTGTAGAAAAGGGAAAACTCACTGCATTTTATACTTTAATTCCATTGAATCTAATAAACCAGTGTTTCAACTTAAAGTTGAATTGTTTTGCTTAACATGTAATATAAATAATTATTCTTTTAATTACAATTAGATGTGTAATGCCGTGATGTGGTTTAATGCGATTGATTTGTTCATGGCTATTTTTTGTAAAAAAAAATATGTTGGATATACTTACCTTAATACCTACCACTTTTTGCAACCACTGTGCCTCACTTTCAACTCGTATTAAGTCGTTTTTAGCTGTATTCGTGATATTGTTGCAATTAACACAAAATCAAATATATACATATCCCGTCAAAGATGGTAAAAGTTCTATCACTACCACCAAAGCAGGGTTAATAATTTGATCAGTGCTGTTTCTTTCACTCATTTTACGATACAGATATCAGTACATAATTGTTCACTTATAAAGCCATTATTAAACGATTCTGCATTCACGCCGTATCACGTATGCACTTCGAACAGAAATCTTAATCTATTTGCTTCCTTAATTCTACAATGAAGTCGTCGGTGGATCAAAAAGAATATTTTTACTGGCTCGCCGAACGTTGACATCCATGATTGTTTACCTCGGCGAATTCAATCATGGAATTAGCAACGTTGACCCGAAAGCACACGCAACGGGGTTTACATATGTTTCATGGACAAAAATCACGCCGGAGAAGAAAGTGAAAGTAAATTTTCCAAAAATGAAACGGTGCTGGCTGTTATTTTGCACCGGACATTGTGTCCGAAAATAACAGAATTTTTCGTCGGTCAAAATCCCGGTCGGCTTTTCATACAATTTTTTTGGGAGGGCTGAAAAAAAGTTACGGTCGGCGCTATTTAGAGACGGTCGGTCGGGTAACCAGAAACAAACCTATTTTTTTTTAGGCCTAATCTAGGACAGCTTTTGTAACTTTGTGTACTAGGTTATAAACTTTTTTTCCCAGTTTATACCAAAAAAAAAGGCTGTGGTAAAACTCAGATTGACATCGAAGTATAACCAAACTTGTAAACAATTTTCTGATACACTGTCAAATAAGGCATCTGTGATGAAGAACTTTGTCCAAGGACATGAAACCATGCATGAGAATAACAAGTAATCAAACTCGGATAACAAGTAATCAAACTCAAACTGGTAACTACTCTAAAAGTATTTCCATTGTACTTACATCATGACTTATTACAATGTTTTTATTATAGGTGATTATAGATGAGGTGGTAGACTGGTTGCCGAAGTGTAAGGAGCCAGTTCCTGACATAGCCACTCTGAGGTCCTGGAAAACAATAGGTCCAGTAAGTGGGATTTAACCAGTTACAATCAGAAGTCACTGATTAAAACAATCAGATCTCAGATTTGATTTTTGACTTAAAATTGTAAAACTCAGAATAAAAAACACAAGTAAAGAAAATATGCATGATTCTGTCAAACAGATAAGAATATGAATTCCTTGGGACAACCGTTTGTTAATCTGTTCTCTGGCACATGTATCATACATAAAAAATATTTCATAAAACTACAGAGAGATTTTCTTCAAAATAATGTTCTAAAAGTTACATGTTCACAGTTTGGAATGTTTCATGTTGAGCATAAAATCATTACAGTAATTTTGGGTCCTTACCACAGGAACAGAAAGAAAGGGTGTATAAGAATTTTACATTTTTTATACAAGTAAGTCTTGAAATTTATGTAAGTCTGTAATTTTTGTTATGTTGAGTTTTCTTAATTGTTAGAAAAAGCTTTCGTTGGATAATGAGACAAACTTCTGCACAGAAGAGACGCTCCATGGTGTGCTAAGTTGTAAGGTAAGATCACTTTCTATGCTTCTAATTTCTATGAGTGTATGAGATATGAAGGGGTAACTTAGTAAGATAAGGATACAAACTTTTTTCAAAGGAGCAGGATTTTTCCAATAACTCCAGACTTAGAAATGAAAGCTTCTGATAACTTTTGTCTATGGAATATAGCTCCCAATAACTCCAGACTTAAGAATGAAGCTCCCAATAACTCCAGACTTAAGGATGAAGCTCCCAATAACTCCAGACTTAAGAATTAAGCTCCCAATAACTCCAGACTGTCGAATTAAGCTCCCAATAACTTGAGACTTAAGGATGAAGCTCCCAATAACTCCAGACTTAAAAATTAAGCTCCCAATAACTTGAGACTTAAGAATTAAGCTCCCAATAACTCCAGACTTAAAAATTAAGCTCCCAATAACTCCAGACCTAAGGATGAAGCTCCCAATAACTCCAGACTTAAGAATTAAGCTCCCAATAACTCAAGACTTAAGAATGAAGCTCCCAATTACTTTAGACTTAAGAATGAAGCTCCCAATAACTCCAGACTGGAATAAAGCTCCAAAATTTCCAGACTTTGAAATTGAGCTCCAAAACTCCAGACTTTGAAATCAAGCTCCAAAATCTCCATACTTTGAAATCAAGCTCTAAAATGTTCAGTCTTTGAAATCAAGATCCAAAATCTTTATACTTTGAAATTAAGCTCCAAAATTTCCAGATTTTGAAATCAATCCCCAAAATCTCCATACTTTGAAATAAAGATCCAAAATCTCCATACTTTGAAATTAAGCTCCAAAATTTGCAGACTTTGAAATCAAGCTCCAAAATCTTCATACTTTGAAATTGAGCTCCAAAATCTCCAGTCTTTGAAATTGATCAAGCTCTAAAATCTCCAGACTTTGAAATCAATTTCCATATCACCAGACTTTGAAATTGAGCTCCAAAGTCTCCAGTCTTTGTAATCAAGCTCTAAATCTCCAGACTGTGAAATCAAGCTCCAAAATCTTCATACTTTTAATTGAGCTCCAAAATCTCCAGACTTAGAAATCAAGCTCCGAAATCTCCAGACTTTGAAATCAAGGTCCAAAATCTCCTTACTGTGAAATCAAGCTCCAAAATCTCCAGAATTTGGAATTAAGCTCCAACATCTCCATACTTTGAAATCAAGCTCAAAAATCTCCATACTTTGATATTGAGCTCCAAAATCTCCATACTTTGAAATCAAGCTCCAAAATCTCCATACTTTGAAATCAAGCTCCAACTCTCCATACTTTGAAATCAAGCTCCAAAATCTCCAGACTTTGAAATTGAGCTCCAAAATCTCCAGAATTTTGAATTAAGCTCCAACATCTCCATACTTTGAAATCAAGCTCCAAAATCTCCATACTTTGAAATCAAGCTCCAAAATCTCCATACTTTGAAATCAAGCTCCAAAATCTCCAGACTTTGAAATTGAGCTCCAAAATCTCCTTATTTCGAAATTGAGCTGCATAATCTCCAAAGTTTGGAATTAAGGTCCCAAAATGTATGGCCCAATGTTTATGATCATATAAGAGATAATACTTTGACTGAAACATGACATGATTTGTAATTGCATTATTTGAGGTATTTTAATACATGTTATATTTAATGATAAAGATAATTTACCCGCAGTCAGGGGCTCTTATTATTCCATTTCATTAAATTCATAAAACATTTACAAGGTATAATCAAGTTAATAATAAGAAAAGTTTTACAGTGATTGTTTCTTGGATGATAAATATTTCACAAGAGGTTATGGCTAGTAAATTCTGTCTGTTTACCATCTGTAGAGTATATTTGATCTTCTTGAGCCAGAAGAGATGAGGAAAGCAAGAACGAGATCCAATCCTTATGAGACAATCAGAGGGGCCATTTTCCTTAACAGGTTAGTTCTGTCATGATGTTTCTTGCCTACAACTTTCACTGGTTCTGAAAAAGTCACCATATACCTTCTGTGTAAGATAAGTCATGCCCTACCATGATTTTGCACAGTAATGAATGAGAAATAAATTTATCTACTGCTTCACTTAACCTGCAACACACTAAACCTCCCAAGAATTTAGATTTTTTTCATTGATTACTTCTACTGGATGCTGGAATTTCTTACATCATGAAACAAACACATTGTATTTAGCCTCTCATGTTATTCTTATTATAATAAAAGTTTACTATTAATAAACATGTTTACTTTTGTCTTTATTACAGGGCAGCTATGAAGATGGCAAACATGGATGCTGTGCTTGACTTTATGTTCACCAACCCCAAATATCCCAACGGGGTAACACATTATTTTCACTTTACTCAGTTACTCAGTTCAGTAGCCTAACATGTCATTTACATTTGAATCAATTAAAACAATTGTGCTATGGCGGCAGTAAACGGTTTTCTGACATATCGCAAAACTGAAGAATCACAGCCGACACGACAAGTCCACTTGCTCCCTACTTGCACATACCTGAAACAGAAAGGGCACATAACTGACATCACAATGACATTCAGTTTATGAAAACAAAGCAAAATTATATTCAAAACAAATCAGTTGAATTTTAAGCACTATTAACTTTCAAATTCTGGTTGCGAAAACTGGTCGGCCGACGAGGCAAAATTTCAAACATTCATCGGTTCACAGCTTTCTTATTGCCAACAAACAAAATAAATGCTTGCCACTCACACATGGTAAAATCCCTACTGTTTTATGAAATCATACTCAAAATATACCATAACCATCAAGGTTTTGCACTACTCACACTTGTTTGTATGCCCCTTCAGAATTGCAAGTTAAACTGAAGGCAGTGCCAGAAATGTATTAGTTTCGCATTTCCAAGCACCTGCCTCACACTGAAAGTGTAAAGGTCAAAAAGAGCATGTCAGTCAATTATTACTTGGGATCCTAGCTACACATGTGAAACTAAAAATATCGCATCTAAAAATATTTTAAAGTGCCATGAAGCTTATACTTATAGTTTGCCGGCTTACCTCTTGTCTTCAAATTTGACCGGGGCCAATTCACATCTATGGCTACAAACTCTTTACTGCTACTGATAAGGTGTTTTGGCTACATTGTGTTACTAAATTATAATTTTATTGGTCTTTGGGCTGATTTGGGTTACATAGGTGTTTTGTCTGATTTTTGATTTTTGTGTTTTATATGAGTATTTTGGGCTTTTTTGTGTTTTATAGGTTTTTCGGGGTTACATAGGTTTTTGGCTGATATGGGTTATGTAGTAGTTTGGGTTATATAGGTGTTTACCCTTTACTCCATGGGATATGGCAGTAATCCATGGGAAAATAGTGTAGGTTCAGATCAGCATACATGCCATTTGATCTGGATCTAATCTGGTCACTCTTGATTCATTATACCCCCGCTTCGAAGAAGAGGGGGTAAACTGTTTTATTTGCGTAATGCTTTATCCTATAGTCCCATATGGTGTAAAGTGATTTTATGCTCCTAGCTCTTCTACTTCCTATTACTGAATACTTAGATTTTTACACATAGATGACAAACATGCACAATTTCTGTCGCAGTTTTCTAAGCAACTATGACATGCAGCAGCTTATTGTTTTGCATAATGCTTAAGCCTATAGTCCCATATGGTGTAAAGCGATTTCATGCTCCTTGCTCTTCTACTTCCTGTTTACTGAATACTTAGAATTTTACACATAGATGACAAACATGCACAACTTCCGTCGCATTTTTCTAAGCAACTACATGTATAACAAGCAGCAGCCTGATGTTTCACATATTGCTTTATCCTGTAGTCCCATATGGTGTAAAGTGATTTTATGCTCCTTGCTCATCTACTTCCTGTTTACTGAATACTTAGAATTTTACACATAGATGATAAACATGCACAATTTACGTCGCAGTTTTCTAACCAACTACATGTATAACAAGCTGCAGCCTGATGTTTCACATATTGCTTTATCCTATAGTCCCATATGGTGTAAAGTGATTTTATGCTCCTACCTCTTCTACTTCCTGTTTACTGAATACTTAGATTTTTACACATAGATGACAGAAAAACCTGATTAAAATTACTGTAATTTAATTAGTACTCATGAAATGTTGCCTGTAATCATGATTATTTTCTGATTACATTATGATTACTTTAAAGTTCAAGTTTAATAGTGCCACTGTCTGTACAGAAAATTATATATTGAGCTAATGCAAACGTGTAATCAAATGTAACCAAAATGTAATCTGATTATTTTGTCAAAATAATTGTAATTTAATCATTACATTTGGAAAAAAGATTAATTGTAATGTAATTGATAACTTGTTTTTAGTAAAGTAATTGTAATTTAATCATTACATTTCCCCAGGTTATCGCCCCAGGTCTGTACATATGTGAGTAGGCTGATACGTTACATGAGCTTTATGCCAATTTGGGCTTCATTAGTTTATAAGCTACTTTAACTTAAAATGATGTTAGTGTTAATTTGAATTATATCTGTGTTTGGGCCTAAGTGGGTTGTTAAAGCCAGATAAAGAAAACAGTATGCAGGTTGTACTTTTCAAGTTATTTTTTTCGAACAGTTATTGTTTATGGAAATTTAGTACCTTTAAAAAAGATTTGAGCGAAAATAATGATAATGCTTTTATGAATTATGGTAATTTCAGAAACCCATGGTAGGTCACAATGAGCTCCTATATTTTGCCGATGTCTGTGCCGGGCCAGGTGGATTTAGTGAATACGTTTTATGGAGGACTAAAGGGGAGTCAAAGGGGTTTGGACTCACTCTGAGGGGATCAAATGACTTTAAACTGGAAGACTTCTTTGCGGGGCCACCGGAGATGTTTGAACCCCACTATGGTAAGGTGATGTCTCTTATTTGTTCATTGTGTACATGTTTACCAAGCACCTGTAGGGCATCTATGTGATCAGGGCCACTATTACAAGCACATGTGGTCACAGGCTTTATTCATCATGATATCCACTAAGTCTTATCTTTAACTTTTGCCTCTGACTGGTTGTTGTTTCTGCCTTTAGATACATGTAAGCTTTTATATATCTGTTCCTATTGTGTAATGCCACTTAAGACTACTGCTTTTCCTGTGGGAGGTGATGGGATAGTCTCTGGTGGGTAATGCTCAGGACTGTCAATTCATTCTAGTTTAATGTAAATAAGTCACACTTACGGTGTTTACACATCTGAAAAGACAAATAAAGTGACACTGTAAACTAACAAACTGTTTTACATGGGATACATTACACCATGACTACAGTCGGGCGTGAATGAATGCTTGGCAGTTGCCAGTAAATATCCAGTCAGTAATTTTACATTGTTTGAAATTTTCGCAATTTTGCAAAAATAAATATTGAACTGTTAATTTACATTGTTTTGGAGTTCTTTACAAAAATTTTCAGAAGAGAATGTTTATGCCATTTTTTTCTTATTTCTCTGCTATTACTGACATCATGTTGTTTACAGGACTGACAGAGGTACTTGTGCTAAATGGTGAATAATGCCTGTGATTGGACATCAGCCTTCCTGATTATTGTCGGTCATCCTGATGACCGACATATTATAATCGACCAAACTTGAGATCTTTAGCCTGATCACTGGTTAACAGTGACTCACGGTCCAGAACGGATAATTTAGACTATGCCATCTGTTCGAAAGACGCGTGAACAGCGGCACCGGACGTGGTCACTTTAGACAAAGCCGCCCGTCTAAAGCTTGAGAATGCTATTCTGTTCCCCCTATTTGCAAGAAATGTCTTCTAAATGTTGATGAAACAGTATTTGGACATTGTAGTTACGGAAAATCAGAAATTGAGCTCATCTATAACGACATGTTAAATTATGTAAACATACGTGTTGTATTTTCTACAGGGTATAGAAAAAGTCACATGATGCAAACCTTTATAGCAAAATGTAAGTTGCATATACGTTGAACTGATACTTTATTTGAATCAAACAACTGCTCAGGATGATGCCATATATGAAATAGATGCGTTGAGCTATCTTGTTTTTGTTCGTGAAAAGCAAGACACCCTTTATGATTTTCTTAGAGACTAAAGGATATCCGACTTTGGTGGAAAAGGCTGTCTGTAAACAAAAGTTTTCAAAAAGCTAGTCGGTCATTGGCATAACCTTTTAACCAAAAAATACATGGCACAGAAGTTAAAACTTTAAGCCACTTTGAAATAGAAGTGCTAGATTTTTATTGGATGTCATACAAAATATAGTTTTAAATAACTTATATATATTTCCCTTTTTTAAAGGAATGCATTTAAGCTGGTGATAAATCTTACCATTTTGAAAACATTATTTATAATTTACTTGAAAGTACCATAATTGGTAGGTCAAACACTATTTCTTCGTCTAACACTCTTTTGTCAGAAAGTGTAGAGAAAGAAACGAAAATCAAGCTGTAATTGTATTTGTGTGTTGGGGGATGAGCAGCCTGACAAGGACTCAAAAATATTGTATTTACTATTCTGATCTTCAACAATTTCGTTAGAATGCTGGTATTGCTAGAACTTTAGAACTTCAACATGTAATATATTGCTGGTTCTCGCATATTTTCTTGTTTTAACCAGGTTTTTGAAAAAAAAACACAACAGGTTATTAGATTAGTGTTCGTCGTTGGGCGGGCTGGCGGGCGTAAAACTGCTCGGTTTCCGGCGATTAACTTTAGTTCGGTTCATGGTATTGACATGAAACTTGGTGTTTAGTAAGAACAGGTAGAGGGCTCGCTTGAAATTGCTTTTGGGGTCGGTCCGTCAAAGGTCGAAGTCACCGTTACTAAAAATAGAAATTTAGTTTCCGGCAATTAACTTGAGTTCGAATCATCGTACTGACATGAAACTTGGCGTATAGTTAGAACAGGTGGAGGGCTTACTTGCGATTGCTTTCGGAGTCGGTCCATCAAAGGTCAAGGTCACCGTTACTAAAAATGGAAATTTGGTTTTACGGCGATTAACTTGAGTTCGGTTCATCGTATTGACATGAAACTTGGCGTATAGAAAGAACCTGTACATAGCTCGTTTGGGATTGCTGATGGCAGGGTTTGGCGCATATCTGGAAAAGTCATGGAAAACAAGTATTGCCTGGAATATTCATTTAGTCTTGATCATTTGGATTTTAGAGTGGTAAATCATAGAATATGAAAACATTTTCATGGAAAATTGGAAAGCACAGTACGTTTGTGTAGACAATCCGAATCACTAAAAAACCTTTGGTAAGCAAAGTTAAATAAAAGGTTAAAATTACCTTGTTTGTTTTAGGTCTTGGTGTTCACATGACCTTATCTAAAGTATGTTTATTTCATTCAAGTGATAATGAATGTAATTTATGTTACAAAAACCCTGCGCCCCAATATTCAAAACTTGCATTTGCCTTTGAATAAATGCATTTTTAAAGAATTGCGAAGTGATTTGTTATGATTTCCCGATTCCATCTCAAAACCGCATCTATCCATTCGTTCTCTTCTTGGGATCTATTTTGAACGGTTGGACTTGTCGCAATTACAACCCAAATTAAGTATCTAGGGATACCCCTGACCCCAATGTCTGCTTCTCCATACACATGCAATATAACGGATCTGGATTCGGTCTTGGGTTGATACTAAACAATAACATTATTTTGAAAAGTACAGAAGGTAGACAACACAAGCACTATCATTTCTATGTGAGGGCGAACTACTAGAATATACTGTAAGCAAAGTAAAACCAGCCTTTAAAGTAAAGAAATAGTTGTGAAGAGTTTTCAGAACAGTGTCATAACGACAATTTCTTTGATCATATATTAATTTAAATACAAATAATGCTTCTTGAGTTTCTGTAATAGTTTCAGAGAAAATCGTTCTAACTTAAACAAAAGATATGAGCAACATAAAACTTAAATGAAAGTAATAAATGCATCTTCATCCTAATTTATTGTTTACTGTCTAACGCTCGTCAACTTCAAGTTTGACAAGATCTGCTGCCTTAATCAAAACTAAACTTTATGTTGGTAATAAATACTGAATATTATAAACATCACTTTTCTGCTCACTGTACAAATAAGCATCGGCTGTGGAAAGTTCTATGGTATCTCTGTGAGCATTCGTGTTAATGTAACATATTCATCCAATTTGATGGTGCCTAAACAACGTCATTATTTCTACACGTCTACAAGAATTAATGTCTCTTGCCGATATACGTCTTCTTCATGTTTCAATAAATCAATCATCAGCCGTTCAACTTTGTTTGCATGCTTTAAAGTAAAAGCATTTGTAATGTATATATGTTATTTTGTTTATGTATTGTACATACAGAGAAATGTAATTGGAAATAAACTTGAAACTTGAAACTAAACTAAATTCACAAATGGTTTGTCAGATACAATCTACGACACATTGGTCGACAGAAAACTGGACAAATCCTTGACTTCCGGTGGTCCAAAAGTAAATGCAAACACGAATACATACTTATTCTATTAGGTAATCTGCTAATGACCGACTAGCTTTTTGGAAAGCTAAAACTTGTAAAGAGTACAACTAATTAAGTTTTATGTTGATATTTGCAGGTGTAGGAGGCAATGAAGGAGATGGTGATGTATTTCGACCCGAAAACCAGAAAGCCTTTGTTGACTTTGTTCTACAGAATACAGATGGTTTGGGTGTACATATGGTTATGGCAGATGGAGTAGGTTATACATTTTCTATTTAGCTTGTCCCAACTTTTATGTTTTTGCTCAGTATTTTAATTACCATAATTTCATCTTTTGTATGATGAACTTTTCATTCATTCATTCATTCATTCATTCATTCATTCATTCATTCATTCATTCATTCAGAATAATAAGGGAATGGCCAAGAGGTAGTATCAGGAGAAATCACCATCTATCACTAGTTCTCATTATCACCATTCATTGAGCAAAGGCAAAATATTTCACTGTAGGTGTCATAAAGAAAGCTGAGGTTTTGTCACGAAAAAGTTAAAATTGGCTATTATATTGCTCTTTCTGAATATAAGAACTGCTTGTGTATAAGTTATCATATGGACTCTGCATTGATCATTTATAGTAAAGATTTTTTCTGACCTTCAGTATCTCAGTCATTTGTTAGTTTATCAGTTTATATTTATTGTTAGATTTTATGCATTCAGTCTTTATATTATGAATTTCGATTTCAGGGATTTTCTGTGGATGGTCAGGAGAATATCCAAGAGATTCTGTCCAAACAGCTCTACCTCTGTCAGTTCCTTGTTGCCATCTCTATTCTAAGAGAAGGTAAGAACATGTCCTATCCAGGAGATTCTGTCCAAACAGCTCTACCTCTCTCAGTTCAATTTTGCCATCTCTATTCTCAGAGAAGGTAAGAACATGTCCTACCCAGAAGATTCTGTCCAAACAGCTCTACCTCTCTCAGTTCAATGTTGTCATCTCTATTCTCAGAGAAGGTAAGAACATGTCCTATCCAGGAGATTCTGTCCAAACAGCTCTACCCTGTCAGTTCCTTGTTGCCATCTCTATTCTAAGGGAAGGTAAGAACATGTCCTATCCAGGAGATTCTGTCCAAACAGCTCTACCTCTGTCAGTTCCCTGTTTATTCTTAAAAGGTAAGAACATGTCGCTATTTATTCTAAGAAGGTAAGGACATGTACCTGTTTATTCTGAGAAGGTAAGTACATGTCTCTTTTAATGTAAAGAAGGTAAGGACATGTCCCTGTTTGTTCTAAGAAGATTAGAACATGTCCCTGTTTGTTTGTAAAGAAGGTAAGGACATGTCCCTGTTTATTCTAAGAAGGTAAGAACATGGCCCTGTTTATTCTAAGAAGGTAAGAACATGTACCTGTTTATTATAAGAAGGTAAGAACATGGCCCTGTTAATTCTAAGAAGGTAATAACATGGCCCTGTTTATTCTAAGAAGGTAAGGACATGTCCTGTTTCTTTTAAAATGGTAAGGACATGTCCCTGTTTATTCTGAGAAGAAAAGAATATGTCCCTGTTTATTCTAAGAAGGTTAGAACATGTCCCTGTTTGTTCTTAAAGAAGGTAAGGACATGTCCCTGTATTGTAGGAAGGTAAGAAAATATTCCTGTTTGTTTGTAAAGAAGGTAAGGACAAGTCCCTGTGTTTGTAAAGAAGGTAAGGACATGTCCCTGTTATTCTGAGAAGGTAATGGCATGTCCATGTTTATTCTAAGAAGGTAAGAAAATGTCCCTGTTTGTTTGTAAAGAAGGTAAGGACATGTACCTGTTTGTTTGTAAAGAAGGTAAGGACATGTCCCTGTTTGTTTGTAAAGAAGGTAAGGAAAGTTCCTGTTTATAATCAGACCAGGGGCAATTACTTGGGAAAATGTAATGATTAAAGTACAATTACTTAAAAGAAACCAAGTAATCAAATACATTACAATTACTTTGTTTTCCAAATGTAATGATTAAATTACAATTACTTTGTTACGAGCCAGGCGTAACTAGAAAGAAGAACCGAGCAACAAACACTAAACAATTAACAAAATTTATTTTACAACAGTATGAAAGATGAAGGTTTACAAACAATATAAATAGTACCTGTCAAATTAAGTCCAAATGAAGTTAAACTAAAGTTCAGAATAATGTCTTCACTGATCCTGGTATTTCACTCTCACAAAATTAAATCCACACTTGAAGTCTTTAAAAGCAAGAATAAAATAATTTCCAGAGAAGTTGAAGTAATCCCCACTGACTATTTAAATCTGGTAAAAATATAGTGAACCAATTTAGTGAACCCCGGATTTAGCAAGCTTTCCTTTATATAGTAAAATTAAATGTTCTGGAAAGTTCTTGAAAATCTCTCTTTAGAAAATTCTGTCAATTTATACAAACATCAATAGTATAGTAACATAATTACTCAAGTTCTATTTTTTAAATGTTCCAGAACATTCTCAATCAGTACTGAACAAGTCTATGTTAAAACTAGATTAAAGGGTAAAACACAATACATGCACAATACATTCATTAAAGTTTCTACATCATATCACAATATTAAAGTACTGGGTCATGACATTATCAGGGAGGGACAAAGATTTGACAATAAATCATATACATAACACTTCCCCCCTTAAAGGAAAAGAAAGGTTTATGAAATACAACAGTGTTTCCTACAGACCATGAGGTTCTAGTAGCCTTTATGTTTCAGGTGGTCATTTTGTGTGCA
This sequence comes from Corbicula japonica, assembly GCA_038501625.1. Taxonomy (NCBI): domain Eukaryota; kingdom Metazoa; phylum Mollusca; class Bivalvia; order Venerida; family Cyrenidae; genus Corbicula; species Corbicula japonica. The sequence continues at coordinate 277,393 of JAZAYU010000025.1, forward strand.
AGTTGTTTGATCTGTTCACACCATTCAGCGTTGGTCTGGTTTACCTCATGTACAGAATATTTGATAGAGTTTCCATCTACAAACCAGTCACCAGTCGACCAGCTAACTCCGAGAGGTAAGATGTATCATGTATTCTCCAGCGAGAGTGTACATTTATTCTTACCTTACCTTTCTCAGTTACTTTGAATGACATAACACCACAGACTACACATTTTCATAATTGTTAAGTTTTCAATGCCTTGCAAATGATGGGTTTTTGCTTAGTTCATTCCGTCAGAAAAAAAACCCCAACAAATATTTGATATAAAAGGATTGGAAATTACTCTTCAGAAATAGAAGGAAAGTATAAAGGAGATATGTTCTATGTTTGGTTGGCAGCTGGATCTCTCGTCTTTTAATTTCCACTGCCACTCCTATATGTTTCATTTGAGAATTTACAATCGCTTGCTTTCTTACCTTTGATGTATGGCAGTGATGCCACTTTAACTTGATAATTAAATATAACACTTGGTCTTACACGTGCCAGTGTAAATGGAGATATATGCTCCGTTCTGCTACTGTACTTTGAGATACAATTGCTCACATATCTGACTTGAAATTTTCAGGTATATTGTATGCAAGAGTTTAAGAAAAGATAAGGATCCAGTGAGACAATACTTTGATGAAATTAACCGTGATCTGAACGAGTTGCTGGTTTCTACCTCGGAGGAGGACATCACTGACATTGTCCCGATGTCTACTCTGCAGAATGATGAGCCATTCTATGAGTACATGTGTGTCTCTAATGATAGGTAACTAACCTGTACACATCTGTAACTGCATGCCCTTGGAGGACTGTACTTCACAAGTGTTGTGTGTATTTGTGGGGGTGGATAACTAAATGGTTTTAATTTGTAAGTTGGAAATTAAATGTTTGAAAATGACTCATTGGGATCACGAAATCCTTTGAACAATCCAAACAGATATCGGGATATAAAGTTTGAAGCCAATATATGATACTGCCTGTCATCACCTTGCAATAATTCGTTACTCATGCTTATGCTTGAATGCACTTTGACAGCAGAAAGTTAAAGCGGCATTACTTCAATTTAACCCGCTCTTGTATGATATATTACATGTATTTGGAACTATAGGCACAAATGGTCAGCATTAGTTCGGGCTAATAAAATTTTAATTTACTAAAATAAGTTTGGTCCGCGCGACTAAAAGCGAAAGTAGGATTTCCGAAACGTCACAGAAATAGAGATCGTGCATGAAGTGGTCTCTTCGTCGTTGCTAAATATAGCTCCATTATATTTAGCTTCTTAAAAGTTCGTTAACTATAATATAACAATATCATTGAAAATCCCGTCTATAAGAAAGAATTCGATCGGACCCTTTGTGTTCTGTTAGAGAGTTTATATATTAGAGTTTATGGACAAATATGATATTTCAATAGTATATTCTTTCTTAAGTTTAGGGCTGGGCTTTAATTTATCAAAATGGCGTATACATAAAATTAAAAGTTTTCGTTAACTAATATATGGATGTAAAATTCGTTCTGGATATCTGGTGATCCGAACATGAATATGAAATATGTATTTATGCTTTCTTGTTTCAGCCTGGGAAAACTGCAGATTCTAAATTTAAAGAAAATCAGAGCTTTCACTCAAAACACGTAAGTATTGTGTACAAGTGATAAAGTACATTTTATAATTTATTTTTATTTAATATTTGAACAAAACAACACATGATAATGTTACGGAATTCACAAAAACTTATTTTTATAAATATAAGACACAACATGTGAACAATTTTATTTTTAATTAAAATTTTTTAGCTGACCTCATTACTTAATTGCGGGAGCTGCTTAGTGTTGCTGATGTTATGATCTAGTTATGTATAGGGTTAACCCAAACCCATCACCAGTGTATTATAATGTCACAGGTTAATATTGCCTTGTTATGTAATAGTAATATCACTGCCTTTGGTTTGATATTCTTCAGACATAATGTAAAATCTTTCTATGATAAATGATAGGTCAAGAGGTAGGAAGTTAGTCAAGTAGTTAAACAGCATTCTGTGTACACTGCTGTTGTGAGTGGGCAGATTAGTTTAGGAGGTAATGCTCTGGGCTAGATACTGTAGGGCCATTAATTTGATCCTCTGCTGGAAGGTCCAAACCCCAATGGTCTGTTAATGAAGACAGTACATCCTTAGTCAATCCTGACTCTGCTGATAGGTTGTAGGACCTGTTCCTCATTAGGAGTTGTCATTGTCTCACAGAGGCTAACATGGGTTCTGATATTAAACCAAGGAAATATATTAGAAACTATCAATATGTATCTGTAAAATTGCTAATGAAGTGACATAAAACTATTCTGACAAGCAACAAACTTCTTACATGCTAAAATTATTGTTATTTTGTTTTTAACTTTTTTTCAGAAATTTATATGAAACCAGACAAACTGAGGTCAGGACACAGCTGCTTAAAAAGTGGCAGGTAATTATATGCCATGTTTAAAAATCAATTGATACTAGTGCGGAAATACACTTTATCAGAACTACATTAAACATACAGTTAATTGCCTTTAGAACCATACAACCTAGTTTAAACCCCAGTGGCAAATTCTTTTGCCGCTGACCATTCCAATGGGGTAACCTTTTGGGTTCTCATTTTTGTTATTGTTAATTGTTTGTGGTGTCTGTTTTGAAATTGATCATTTTATAACTTTGGGCTTCACACACTTTAAAGAACCCAACTGTTTTCCATACCCAAATGAAAACCATCGAATATTGATTCAATCCTTAAATGAACTTCACCATTATTTCCGTTGTTTTATATACCTGCTATAAATTTCTTTAAAGAAGGAGCCAAGAGGCCAGAATTACTTGAACCTAGTGACCTCTCTGAAATAATCTGTAAAATGTTCCTCTTGTTATGTGACACTTTATACTAATGTTTCCAATGACATGCTATTTGATAGTTAAGCCATGCGACATGACTATAGCTATATATAACATGTTTTGAGAAATCACCCCTTGGTATGAAGTATAGACAATGGATGGAAGAGTTATTACAGTTGTATAGCTGATGCAACTAGATCCTTTCTATATACAGGTGGATGATGAGGTGAGGACTGCCCCTGCCAAGCGTCGACCACATGAGAAATTCCAGGATCTTGTTGGGGTATATTTGGTTGTTTTCTATACAGTGAAATGTAAATCACTTCTTTGTTTTCGTATATTTCACCTGTGGAAATAAAATTTAGACTATACAATTAGTTCACTGTCAGCTGAGGCAGCGACTTAGAGTGAGGTGTTTTGATCAAATTTTGTTCAGCATCCTCTCCATCTGCCCCTAATCAACTATTTATTGTTTGAATTATAGGCCACATTTTCCACATTTGATGATACATGTTTGAAACTTGGCAATCTGGATACAGAAACTAGGTCATTTAGTCAAGTCATAGAAAACTTGGTTCTGTTGTATGGTTCTGTCAAATGGTATTGTCATGTTAATGTGTACTATGAACTTAAAGACTCCTATAGGCCAAAGTCCAAGGTCACAGTTACCTCAGATTCAGTCCTTAACTCATCATTAATTAATTCTCCTCACCTATGACTATGAAATTTGGGATACATGAACTATTTATAGAAAGTGACATTTAGTTAAAGGCTGTGATGGTGCCTTAGACATTTCTCAGTGTGATGCCCGAAGTTCAGCACAACCTTTACAACAGGTAACAAGAGAGCCAAGCATTCTTCATTTTGTTTGTTGTAATTTTGTATTGACATCTTTGTACCTATTACGGAAGCTCTGACAGTTACATCCCCTTTCAGAATGAGGACAGTTACTTTGATCACATCACAGAGCAACTGACAGCTGAAAGCCTACGTTCTATCAAGACAGTGTATGACTACCGGTGTATTGTGACAGGGGACGTCTCAGAGAAACGAGTCTACATACTCAGTACAGGGGTGAGAAGGATAACCACTGGAGGTTTATATATGGCAGCAACAGATTGTTTATTGACAATTAAAATACATTATCTACTATTTGTTTTTCGTTACTTACCTGGTAGTTAAAATTGTGTGTCTAAATATTACATCTCGGAGTATTGATAATTCATTTCTTTCTGTTTGTTGAAAATGATATACCAGTATACATATACAGCAAGTAGCTAGTGTTTATGTACACATTTCATGCATTCACTACCTGAGCAATTTCAAGGACTGTTGGAAATTAAAACTTGTAGACATTTTTACAAGTTATATAGTAAATATTTCAAAAATGTGTTAAATGTTGTACAAACTCGGTGACCAGTATCTGATGCATGTTGAATTGTCTAGTCAGGTATATTTATACCCCTTCGAAGAAGAGGGGGGTATACTGTTTTACCCTTCTCTGTTCGTTCTTGATTCCGTTCGTCCGTAACAAAATTTCCGTCACAGTTTTCTAAGCAACTTTTACATGCAGCAGCCTGTAAAGCAATTTTATGATCCTTACTCATCTACTTCCTGTTTGCCGCATATTTTTAGATTTTGTTACTATATAGCTGCATTACATCTACCAAAGGGATCTTTATTTTTCATCACAGTTTTCTAAGCAACTTTTACATGCAGCAGCCTGATATTTTGCATATTGCTTTATCCTATAGTCCCATATGGTGTAAAGCAATTTTATGCTCCTTACTCATCTACTTCCTGTTTGCCGCATATTTTTAGATTTTGTTTCTATATATCTGCATTACATCTACCAGAGGGATCTTTATTTTTCATCACAGTTTTCTAAGCAAATATAACATTCAGCAGCCTGATATTTTGCATATTGCTTTATGCTCAAGTCCCATATGGTGTAAAGCAATGCTTCTTGCTCATTTACTTCCTGTTTACCGAATATTTTTAGTTTTTGTCACTATACAGTTGCATTACATAATCCAAAGGGCATTTTTATTATTATCACTTTATAGGTGTGTTACATAAACCAAAGGGCATCTTTATTAAAAAATGTAAATTACATTTTGAAAGTCATATTTCTCTAAGTGGCGGTATCAGTAGTGAGCATTAGCTCACAGATTTACTTGTTGACCCAGAATTTTCCGATAGGAATCTGTTGATCATATCCCTTACTGACCCCCTTGCCTTCTGTTTTTTTTTGGTCAGTCCATCCATCATTTTTCTTTGTGTTTTCTTTTAGCAGACATTTGTTGAATGATAGCAATGATTGTAGATCTGATCAGACTGCATGTATGTGTTGACAGTTAATGTAGGGACAAAAATCACAACTAAAATGGACATGTTAATGCTATTTGTTAAATTTGATAAAGGTCATAAGGCCGAAACATCAGATATAAAAAGTGAATTTTACTAAGTTGGTTAATGATCTATATCGCTTGGGATATTTAGAAGGTAAAATGATATCTGCAATATGTTTTGAATTTTTTCTAGAGGACTTGGGTGTTTCAACGGGCATGTCATTCTGGTGCCAAGTGGACAAAGATGCAAGATAGCTTAAAGATAGAACTTCCGAGAGATACATTGTTTGAGGCAGAATTTGTAACAGAATACAGGGGAGAGGTAGGCTGGCTCTACTGTTTACATTTAAAATTAGACCAGAAAGTTTACATGTATATCAGTATAATGACTCATACAGTGAAAGTTTGAAGAGTCATTATCCACTGTTCAGTCAGGCTGTGATGTGAACTACTTCTACAGGTCTCAAGATACTAAACTTTAAACTAGAAACATTTTCTCATCGTTTAGTGTAGACATGGCTGACATACTTTTTATGTGGTTCTATCCATTTTGTGCTCAAGGGGGCAGGGTTCTTGAAAATATTTTGAGGCAAATTACTTATGAATATTTATATTTGAATGGTTCAGTCTATTGTTTGTTGGAGAGAAGGGTTCTTAAAATAGTGATTCAAACACAGTTTTGAAGATACTGGATGGAAACTTCCAACATATGTTTTGGAACAAGTGTAGATATGTGTGACACATATTTGGTGTTGCCAAGTACAATTCTTTGTTGGAGGAGGGCACAGATATTAAAGAATTTGTGACTTGAACAAATTCTACAGCTGTTTTACAATATTGACTGTAGACTTCAACACATGTTTGGCATGAAGTGTAGATGTGCTTGACTTGTTTTGTGTGGATTCATCCAATATTTGTTGGAGAGGGGCAGGGTATTACATATCTTACAAAGCAATTTACATCACAAGTTTTCAAAATATTGACTGGAAACTTAAAAAGAATTTGTAAAAAAATAACAAAAGCTTTAGAGAAGAATAGCTACCAGAATCTAGAAAATACCACCAAAGTCACATGACATGATTCAGTGTTTCTAAAATTTTAAAATCCCAATCGGACATTGGCGCCAAACTTGACTATTTTTCCCACTTCCAATTCGCATGTTCAGCGACTTCTGGTCCCAACATACAGCGCATTTCACTCTCCTGATCCCCAGTCTATTCCTCCCCTACGGCACTTTTTCTCATCGGCGATAGCCTACCACCTCCCAACAGATTAATGATTTTCGAGCTGTAGAAGGAAAAAAAGCGGCAGGCAACCTTTGATGTTTATCGCAATCAGCGCCTTTGTTGAAATACTTTAGCATTTCGTGCATTTTAAATGTGATGTAATAGTTCAAAACAGTAATCTACAGCTGTGTTCATAGTGATTGTGAAGTGGATTATTTAGTTTATTGACATGTATTAACTCTCGGAATTTCTGGAGGCAAGTATTCACTTTACATAAATATACATCAATCATATCATGTTTTATAATACAATATTGTAGTTTTTAATTGATTTGAATTATTATTCAATTCTTTACCGGATTAGTAATTCTTGAATCTATACAAAATTACACGAATCTACGTATGCAGCATTTATTTCTGACTTGGAAATAAATATAGCATTCGTAGATATCTGTAATTTTGTGATTTATTTGAATCTTTATCTGTTAGTATGCAAGCCAGGCCCTTGATTTTTTAGCATTTAGTACATAATCATAATCATTTGAGCGATTTCAACTTTGCTGTAAAAGGCAAAAGTAAAATCTGCATTATATATGTTTTCTTTAAATTTGAAAAACAGCAGCTTTAAATGTACTTTTTTCCATCGTCGGTCATTTAGAATAATGCACATCGGACAAACACATCTGTCAATAAAATGCAAACTGTTTTATGTATTGTTTACCTAAATTAATGCAATCATGGGTAATGCTACTTTAAACTTTGACATCACACAGCCATTGACTAGCAGCAGTTTCTTTGCAAGTAATACTAACCCGCCCATTGTTAAAATGAGACTGACCACAGCCCGTTTCATCTATGCTGCAGGCTATTCATGCTACGTGAAGTCTTGATATTCATGGTGGCAGAGTTGTAAAGTTGATAATTGAAAGGAAAATAACTGATTGGGCTGAGAAAAATTGTACATGAAGGTAATTTTTGTAACAAGTTATGGGCCACTATTCATGACCGATTTTTTTTACCAATTTTGGAATTTCAATCGGACATTTGTGCCAAAAATGGGACAATGCCTGTCGAAAATTTAAGAAACACTATTAGTAGTATAAAATTGTGTTTGTCACTGACTCTAAAGTAGCTGTCATTAATTCAGCTTGCAGACAAAACAACTTGTACACATGTTTTACAGGGAACTGGCCAAAGAAAGGTCAGCACGCTACATGCTCTTGATGCTTTGTTCCTGTATGGGAAGGATGTGAGACATCTACACTTCAATGAAAGGTTTCCTAAATTCAGATCTTTGTTTTGTTTTATTGCTGTCCTTGTTACTCCATCCACCACCATAACTTTTTAAAACCACATCACCAGTTATCCCTATGTTGACCTTAAACAGACTGGGTAATATATCTAGTTATCCTGACTGTGATCTAAAAAAACACAAAGATAGATATTTGGGAAAAGTACATTTCTCCCAATTAGATAATTTGCTAATATTGGTTAAAAGAACAATCTCCAAATCTGTTTTGTTTTCAAATAACTAAATCACAATCTATATAATAAATGTGAACTGTTTGGTGTTGTAGGATTCAGAAGTTGCGACGGTTTGTCAAGTCTGTCACAAAGCTGACGAGATCTGATTTGGTGAGAGTTGTGGTTCCTGAAGTGTTCCGCTTTGAGGAGATTGGTCAGATCTTCGATAGGTTAGTTTCTGATTCCACAAAACTTGATAATAGGGCTTCTGTAGAAGGTATTGCTATATTTGCTGCCCAAATGAATTCTCAAGAGTATATAATTTACACTTTTATTCTTTCTGCTTATCAGCACTTTATGTAATGCACTGTACAGTCTCGCAGACATGATACACATCCAAATAGTTTACTGAATGGCATGGGAAGACACTGTGGGCACTGTATATAACCACCACACTTTGTATGTGTTACACTGTCTTTACCTTTGAACCTCTTGTCATCTGGCATCATAATTCTCTAATAATTCATAATAATGGTCATATGTGGAGATTGAAATCTGTCGCTTTATGAGTTGGTAAATGGATAAGGTCATGATGAAATGTAGTATTAAACTGTTTAGCTGTTACTTATTTATAACCTCAGTCAGAACTCCATACATGACACATTACATATTGTAATAATGTAACATGTGTAAATAAAGACATTTACGAGCTGAAGACCAATTTTGTTTATGCTTCCACTATTTTGGAAGGAAGGGCATATGACTTTGGTGTTGTTTGCTTGTTCTTCCTTGGGAATTTTCTAGCATATGGCCGCGAAGATTTGTTGTAAATTCGAAATATTTGACACACCATTCCCGTATTAAATACACTCAAATTTGCTATCAGACCAAATGAGCCCATAAATACTGTCTGATTAAATGGATGAAAATGGCCAGTTTCTTAGCTATCCTGTATTTAAACTGTCACAGATTGGATCTGAAGAAAGTCAAGGGAGGTGGTCAAGGTGAAAGGTTGTGTTATACCCCCAGGAACAGTGAAGATAAAGATAACCGTTTCTTCCGTCCTACAGGCCTATACATAATCAAGACTGTCAAAGGTAAGTAGTCTGTTTATCTGGCTCATTATTTGAGACTTGATAGGATAACAGTTTGTTCTTATAGTTTGATTGAAGAATATATTTAAAAACATATTCTGGAGTTGCCCGTGCATATCTGAAGGTGCATGTTACTATCTGTTATTGTAATCATCTGCTGCAAAAGTGTAATTCAAATTTTGTTAAATATCAACATAAGTAATCAAATGTCTCGGCGAGACTTCATACAAGTGATCACCTCAATAAGGCAAATTGTTGCATACTGTAAAACTGGTTTTATTTGCATTAGTTTTATTTTCGCTAATATTCGAAAACTCTTACCTTTCTAATTCAAAAGTACCGCGAATACTTGATTTTTCCATATATCCAAAAATAAGTGCATCTGAAAGCGAAGTTATGAATTCATAAATATGCAAATAAAGAAAATGGTTCTTTTTTTTGAAAAAAAAAATCACAAAATTTAGACCTCGCGAAATTGAAATGTTTTTCAATATAACAATGACTCTTCCTTTAAGGTCAATATCACACTTTCATGATAAAAGTTTATTGTCTGGAAAATAAATTACTAGTGATGAAAGAACCTTAGCGATACTTAAAGGCTGTTAGAAACCTTTAGTTAAACTCCAGACCAAAATTATATTAACTAGTTTAAGTGTATCTAACAATAAATCTATAACCATAAACATCAGGAATCTGCATGATTCAAATACAGAGTGTTTTAATGAAATGGCATGCAAATACTTCTTCAAACAAGTTCTCAAACTGCATAAAAATATGTGGCAATAGATTTTCATTGCTTGTTTTTACCTTCATATTAGTAATATTTAATTGTATTTAATGTTTTACCAGAGCCATGGACCATGTGTCTGAGTAAATCAGCAGGCAGAAAATACTTCTTCAACACCAGTACCAGAGAATCCAAGTTTGAGTGTCCAGAAGAGAGCATAGCTAATGTCCAGTAAGTGTTCACACCTTCTGTGTCATTGTCCATCAGAGAGCATAGCTAATGTCCAGTAAGTGTTCACTCCTTCTGTGTCATTGTTCACCAGAGAGCATAGCTAATGTCCAGTAAGTGTTCACACCTTCTGTGTCCTTGTCCACCAGAGAGTATAGCTAATGTCGGGTAAGTGTTCACCCTTCTGTGTCATTGTCCACCATAGAGCATGGCTAATATCCAGTAAGTGTTCACACTTTCTGTGTCATTGTCCTCCCGAGAGCATAGCTAATGTCCAGTAAGTGTTCACACCTTCTGTGTCATTGTTCACCATAGAGCATAGCTAATGTCCAGTAAGTATTCACACCTTCTGTGTCATTGTCCACCAGAGAGCAAAGCTAAGGTCCAGTAAGTGTTCACACCTTCGGTGTCATTGTCCACCAGAGAGCATAGCTAATGTCTAGTAAGTGTTCAATCTTCTGTGTCATTGTCCACCATAGAGCATAGCTAATGTCCAGTAAGTGTTCACACCTTCTGTGTCATTGTCCTCCAGAGAGCATAGCTAATGTCCAGTAAGTGTTCACACCTTCTGTGTCATTGTCCACCAGAGAGCATAGCTAATGTCCAGTAAATTTTCATACCTGCTGTGTCATTGTCCTCCAGAGAGCATAGCTAATGTCCAGTAATTGTTCACACCTTCTGTGTCATTGTCCACCAGAGAGCATAGCTAATGTCCAGTAAATGTTCACACCTTCTGTGTCATTGTCCTCCAGAGAGCATAGCTAATGCCCAGTAAGTGTTCACAACTTCTGTGTCATTGTCAATCAGAGAGCGAAGCTAATGTCCAGTAAGTGTTCATACCTTCTGTGTCCTTGTCCTCCAGAGAGCATAGCTAATGTCCAGTAAGTGTTCACACCTTCTGTGTCATTGTCCACCAGAGAGCCTAGCTAGTGTCCAGTAAGTGTTCACACCGTCTGTGTCATTGTCCTCCAGAGAGCAAAGCTAATGTCCAGTAAGTGTTCACAACTTCTGTGTCCTTGTCCTCCAGAGAGCATAGCTAATGTCCAGTAAGTGTTCACACCTTCTGTGTCATTGTCCTCCAGAGAGCATAGCTAATGTCCAGTAAGAGTTCACACTTTCATTGTCCACCAGAGAGCATAGCTAATGTCCAGAAAGTGTTCACAACTTCTGTGTCCTTGTCCTCCAGAGAGCATAGCTAATGTCCAGTAAGTGTTCACAACTTCTGTGTCATTGTCCTCCAGAGAGCATAGCTAATGTCCAGTAAGTGTTCACACCTTCTGTGTCATTGTCCTCCAGAGAGCATAGCTAATGTCCAGTAAGTGATCACACCTTCTGTGTCATTGTCCTCCAGAGAGCATAGCTAATGTCCAGTAAGTGTTCACACGTCTGTGTCATTGTCCTCCAGAGAGCATAGCTAATGTCCAGTAAGTGTTCATACCTTCTGTGTCCTTGTCCTCCAGCGAGCATAGCTAATGTCCAGTAAGTGTTCACACCTTCTGTGTCAATGTCTGCCAGATAGCATAGCTAGTGTCCAGAAAGTGTTCACACTTTCTGTGTCATTGTCCTCCAGAGAGCATACCAAATGTCCAGTAAGTGTTCACACCTTCTGTGTCATTGTCCTCCAGAGAGCATAGCTAATGTCCAGTAAGTGTTCACACCTTCTGTGTCATTGTCCTCTAGAAAGCATAGCTATTGTCCAGTAAGTGTTCACACATTATGTGTCATTGTCCACCAGAGAGCATAGCTAATGTCCAGTAAGTGTTCACACCTTCTGTGTCATTGTCTGCCAGATAGCATAGCTAGTGTCCAGTAAGTGTTCACACCTTCTGTGTCATTGTCCTCCAGAGAGCGTACCAAATGTCCAGTAAGTGTTCACACCTTCTGTGTCATTGTCCTCCAGAGAGTATAGCTAATGTCCAGTAAGTGTTCACACCTTCTGTGTCATTGTCCTCTAGAGAGCGTACCAAATTTCCAGTAAGTGTTCACACCTTCTGTGTCATTGTCCTCCAGAGAGCGTACCAAATGTCCAGTAAGTGTTCACATCTTCTGTGTCATTGTCCTCCAGAGAGTATAGATAATGTCCAGTAAGTGTTCACACCTTCTGTGTCATTGTCCTCTAGAGAGCATACCAAATGTCTAGTAAGTGTTCACACCTTCTGTGTCATTGTCCTCCAGAGAGCGTATCAAATGTCCAGTAAGTGTTCACACCTTCTGTGTCATTGTCCTCCTGAAAGCATAGCTGATGTCCAGTAAGTGTTCACACCTTCTGTGTCATTGTCCTCTAGAGAGCATACCAAATGTCCAGTAAGTGTTCACACCGTCTGTGCCATTATCCATCAGAGAGCATAGCTAATGTCCAGTAAGTGTTCATACCTTCTGTGTCATTGTCCTCCAGAGAGCATAGCTAATGTCCAGTAAGTGTTCACACCTTCTGTGTCATTGTCCTCCAGAGAGCATAGCTAAGGTCCAGTAAGTGTTCATACCTTCTGTGTCATTGTCCTCCAGAGAGCACAGCTAAAGTCTAGTAAGTGTTCAATCTTCTGTGTCATGTTTCACCAGAGAGCATAGCTAATGTCCAGTAAGTGTTCACACCTTCGTTGTCATTGCCCACCAGAGAGCATAGCTAATGTCCGGTAAGTGTTCACAACTTCTGCGTCATTGCCCACCAGAGAGCAAAGTTAATGTCCAGTAAGTGTTCACACCTGTGTCATTGTTCACCAGAGAGTATAGCTAATGTCGGGTAAGTGTTCACCCTTCTGTGTTATGGTTCAGCAGAGAGCATAGCTAATGTCCAGTAAGTGTTCACACCTTCTGTGTCATTGTTCACTTCTATGGCCAACATTAGAACAATCTGATATGTTTTATATTTGTAAGCTATGTATTGTCTTGAGTTATTGATAGAATATATAGAGTCTATGATAACCCTTATTCCAGCAGGTTGGTTATCATAGTTGTTCAGAATTTGTTTTTGTCTGCCTGCAAGGCAGTTGTGAATTGTATCAACCATACTCTGGAAGCGGTTTATTCAGCACTGATATTGTGCAGTTTTATCCACCATTCAGCACAGATGTTGTGCACTTTCATCCACCATTCAGCACAGATGTTGTGCGGTATTATACACCATTTAAGCACAGATGTTGTAGACTATTATCCAGCATTCAGCACATTTGTTGTACACTATTATTCCCCATTCAGCACAGATGTTGTGCAATATGATCTACCATTAAGTGCATATGTTGTACACAATTATTCACCTTTAAGCACAGAGTTTGTGCAATATTATCCAGTGTTCAGCACAGATATTGTACATTATTATTCACCATTCAGCACAGATCTTTCACATTATTATCTACCATTAAGCGCAGATGTTGTACACTATTATTCACCTTTAAGCACTGAGGTTGTTCAAATTATACATCATACTGTATAAAATTGTTTTGTGTTATTTCAGATTTACAAAACTGCACAGTTACCACTGGGCCTGGGAGGAAGGTGTTAAGTTGATACCGCAGCAACTGTTCCAGGAAGACGACTCGAAACTTTCTAGGACAAATGTGATGGACTATATACAGAGGCTGATGACAAGATGATATGATTGTGATACAACCTGTGCTACTGTCTTTTGGATCAAGTAGTTTTTCCTTATGGATTAACCTGGTTAACACTTGTGAAACTTTGCTCATTCCAAACTGTCGGAACAAAACATCTCAAAGATGTTGGCTGTGGCACCTGAGACAGATTGTGGTGTAAACTAGGACAATCCAAGGATGTGTTAGTTGTACATCAAGCTGACCAACTGTTTTGGAGACAGTGATGTGGAAGATGCATGATCACTCATTATGGATCCCGTCAGTTTACTGGAGAATCATGACATCTGATGTAGCTGTTGAGGATTTTTTCTTGCAGTGTTCAATATCTGAATTCACTGATGTGTTCTTACAACCAAATCCACACTGCTTATTTTTATATTTTCAAAATCGCCCTAGATAGTGATTACATATAGGCAGATTAAATTGATTTCACATAATTAACTGTTGATTAAACCAGGGCATCAAACAATATTCTTATGAACATTGGCTTTAACTTGGGCATTGCTTAATATTTTTTTCGTCAACATTTAAAATTGTATTGCGTTTGCCAACAGGGTCATGATAATGCCAGAAACTCTTCATATTACTTACACATTTGTTAGAGTTATCTTCCTTTTTGTATTTGGATTTTGTCAAGAAAACTTAACATTGGCTAAAAACATTGCTACCTTCTAATATTTATTCCTCAAACAATTGCAATATGTGACAAAACAGTATATGTGCAGAGGTTTATTAAACCCATAGCTTTACAGAGTTGGAAGGTCAGCTACTTCAAGATTGGAAATTACTGGACTATTTTTCTATCTGCCACATATATTCCTCCAAAATACCGAATTTTCTTTACATAATTGCAAATATAGGTTCTTTTATCAACTGAATGTGTTACGCACACTGGCAAGATGATACAGTGTTATTGATTTTTGTTAAGAGTTTATTAATTATGTACCTTATAGACCATTTACATTATATTGCCCGCCTGGTCTTTAGTCAAAGTGAAAGGGAGAAATTTGAAGGTGCCGAGGATGCAAAAAAAAAACAAACTCAACAAGCCCTGAAATGGGAGGTGTTACAGTGTCAATAAAAGACTTACTGGTCCCAGCTGAAAAAGATTATATTGTTGTTTCCTGGTATTGTTCAGAAATTCCGGAATGACAATGCTGCTTTATCTGAGGTTGTCAGGTTTAACAAGGCTAGAAGTACAACATTGTAATTGTAAGTGATTGAATAATGTAGGAAATTGTACAGTGTTCATTCTGTTTTGTTGTCTTTTTTTCTACAATTCTCTGGTGTAAACCAGCATTCTAAATCAGGTTCAACTAGATTGGTAAGAAATCAGCATAGTATACAATATTCTGATATAAAAGTCAATAATCGCTTCAAAACTATGTTTAAACTTGAATATCAGAAATGACTTATAATATTATTTAAAAAAATATATGTACTGTAGGTCAAGCTTGGGTTTCTGACTGGACCAGAAAATTGATAAATCCTTGAAAAGTATTTCACCCAGGTAAATGTTTAGGTTAAAATGAATGTTTTATTTGAGCAACTACATTAACTTTAAGCTAATTATTAAGCTTGTATGAATAACATCACATAGATTATATTCTACTGATGGACTAACTCGCCAAAACATACTTTAACATGTCATGTTTTTGATTTGTTGATTATTTGAGAATAAAATAATATAACATTCTTGTCCATTTACTGCAGCTGTTGGTTTTTCAGTTTCAGTCAGTTACAAGAATGTGGTAGCTCGTCAGCTGGTTTTGTCTTTTGATTGCAATGTGATGTTATTTACAGTTACAAAGAGCAATGTTTAAAAAAATCAGATCATAAAGAAAACACTTGTTAACGAAAAACAATAAATATGTTAACAAAATTAATGTAAAAGATTTAATAAGATTGCGATTTTAATAACATCATAAGTAAGTGGTTTTCAGCAATCGGACAACAAAACATCGATATAGGGAGATAACATGGTAGAATCATGTAGGACAATGGGAGATGATGTAGTAAGTAGTGTTCAGCTCTGCATCGGTTGAATTAACCACAAAACAAATGGGATTCAAATTAACCTTCTATCAATGGACTTGATAAAAAAATTTTCTTGCACTACTGTAAACCTACATTATCAGTTTTCAAAAAGACTAGCTTTCATTCGAGTAGAAATGTGCCTAAATTGTTCAGCATTAGATAGGTTAAAGTCAGGCTTTTTGCAAATGATACAATAGTGTATCTTACTATTAAATCTAACATCCAAACACAACAGCAAAATTTTAATCGGCTAGAAAGGGAGAGGGACTGGGCAAAGAGGTAAAATGCTGATAATGAAGTGTTGAGGATCACTAGAAAAAAGTATCCCATTATTATACCCCCGCTTCGAAGAAGAGGGGGGTATACTGTTTTACCCTTGTCCGTCCGTCCGTCCGTCCGTAACAAAATTTCCGTCGCAGTTTTCTCAGCAACTATAACATGCAGCAGCCTGATATTTTGCATATTGCTTTATCATATAGTCCCATATGGTGTAAAGCAATTTCATGCTCCTTGCTCATCTACTTCCTGTTTGCCGCATATTTTTAGATTTTGTTACTAAAAAGGTGCATTACATCGACCAAAAGGCATGTTAATTTTCCGTCGCATTTTTCTAAGCAACTATAACATGCAGCAGCCTGATATTATGCATATTGCTTTATCCTATAGTCCCATATGGTGTAAAGCAATTTCATGCTCCTTGCTCATCTACTTCCTGTTTGCCGAATATTTTAGGTTTTGTTACTATAAAGGTGCATTACATCAACCAAAAGGCATGTTAATTTTCCGTCACAGTTTTCTAAGCGACTATAACATTCAGCAGCCTGATATTATGCATAATGCTTTATCCTATAGTCCCATATGGTGTAAAGCGATTTTATGCTCCTTGCTGACCTACTTCCTGTTCACCAAATACTTACATTTTTACACATAGTTGACATACATGCATAATTTCCGTTGCAGTTTTCTAAGCAACTATAACATGCAGCAGCCTGATATTTTGCATAATGTTTTATCATATAGTCCCATATGGTGTAAAGCGATTTTATGCTCCTTGCTCATCTACTTCCTGTTTACCGAATACTTACATTTGTGCACATAGTTGACATACATGCACAATTTCCGTCGCAGTTTTCTAAGTAACTATAACATGCAGCAGCCTGATATTTTGCTTAATGCTTTATCCTATAGTCCCATATGGTGTAAAACGATTTTATGCTCCTTGCTCATCTACTTCCTGTTTATCCAATACTTAGATTTGTGCACATAGTTGACATACATGCACAATTTCCATCGCAGTTTTCTAAGTAACTATAACATGCAGCAGCCTGATATTTTGCATAATGCTTTATCCTATAGTCCCATATGGTGTAAAGCGATTTTATGCTCCTTGCTCATCTACTTCCTGTTTACCGAATACTTACATTTGTGCACATAGTTGACATACATGCACAATTTCCGTCGCAGTTTTCTAAGCAACTATAACATGCAGCAGCCTGATATTTTGCATAATGCTTTATCCTATAGTTCCATATGGTGTAAAGCGATTTTATGCTCCTTGCTCATCTACTTCCTGTTTACCGAATACTTAGATTTGTGCACATAGTTGATATGCACAATTTCTGTTGTAGTTTTCTTAGCAACTGAAACATGCAGCAGCCTGATATTTTGCTTAATGCTTTATCATATATTCCCATATGGTGTAAAGCGATTTAATGCTCCTTGCTCACCTAACTTCCTGTTCACCGAATACATAGATTTTTATATATAGATGACATACATGCACAATTTGTGTCGCATTTTAAAAAGATGCGAACATTATTTCTGTATACTCTGACAAAGCTGTATTGCGGGGGTATTAATCACCTTCAGTGATAGCTCTTGTTTACCCATACAAGCTTCATAACGTTGAGTTGAAAACTACATCTGCTGCAAAATACTTAAGTTTAACTGTATCAAAATATCTGAACTGGTCCCAGCATATTGAAAACATCTCTGCCCAAGCGTCACCATTCCTCTGCTTTATTAAACGAAACATTAAAACAATCAATTCCAAAGTCAGAGGTAGCATGCAACACATTTGTTCACTCACAGTTGGAGTATTGTTCCAATGTTGGCATCCCTGGCAGAAAAAAATGACCTACAAAATTGAACGCGTATAGAGATCGGCGCCCAGATTTGTCCTAAATAATTATGATAACCCAAATACTAAGCATCTATTAAGTAAAACTCGCTCTCACACAGGCGCCTTTAAAATCCCTTGTCTTTTTCAACAAGATAAGAAGCCAAGCTGTTGCTCTTGACCAGGTTTACCTAATCCCCTATAGAACTCTAGAAATCTCAACTACCTTATCCCTCGATCTCGTACCCAGTAACGCTCTAATTCCTACTGAACACTTGAATAACCTGTCTTTCTACATCAAATCAAGTCCCAACCTCAACATCTTTGCTGAAAGGCTGGGGACAGTTACACTCTGAACGCTCTTTACTCTGCTTTTTACTGTAACACACTGTTCTTCTATCTTTTACCGAACAAGTATAAAAGTCCTTTAATTAATACACTGTTCCCAGACAGCGCCTCCCAGTAATAATCAAAAATTGATTGTTGAGGAGTATCTTGTAGATGTAGATGTAGATGATTGACCACAGTTCTGCAATGATTCTTTAAATGTGAACCTTATATAACAATGCTTATCCTTTGTGGCTCATGCACAGTGAAACCCTGTTGTTGTTGTTTTTACAAAATGGTTTTTGCGCAAATATAAATAGATATATGTACCCCTATACAAGTATTTGGAGTTAATAGTGGTAATATAATTAAAGAAATATTAACTAAATAGTGTTCCTAATATCATTGGCTTTTTTTTTAATTTATAAAGTCCTAGAAAGACATGAGATTTTCAGATATCGAATGTATTTACAGTAAAAGTTCGAAAACTAGAACATCGAAAACTCGAGCACTCTAAAAAACTCGAAGTAGTTTTGCTAGTCCCGCCAAAGTTCTGTATATACTCTATATAAAATACCATGGAAAACTCGAACTTCGAAAACTCGAAATCTCGAGGACAGGTGTCGGTCCCTTGAAGCATATTTCTTCTTTGTTTACATTGGAAAACTCGAGTAATCAACGGCCGATATTTTATTTTACCTCCCGGAAGTAATTGGTAAACGGTGACTATAGTTTTCACACGTTGCGACGGGTTATTTCGCCAGTTCATTGTCAATCGCCAGCGTCTGTTGTGTTTTAAATGATCCGATTATAAACAGGTTCTGATGAAAGAAAATAAGTTTATGATCACTCGGTAGGAATCTGCTTTGAGACAACAATAATGAGAATTTAATTAGGAATACTTTTATCCCAAATAAAAGAATATGAAACGAGGCTATTTGTATCTTTATAAGTTGACGAGACCTAGTAATTTTTACATGCGTATAAAAATAACGAACGCACCGTTTGTCTAGCACACTCGTTCTCGGACGAACAATGTCAACACAAACTTTTGATAAACTGTTTTCTTGGAAAAACCATCAGAAGACTTTTCAAACAGATATAACGGTTTAACAAAATACAATGTCAAATGAATCGTTTAATAATTTGGATAATATTCCAATAACGTAGTCAACAACAAGGTAACAAACATGTGTTTATACAACCTGACTGAAAAAATCGGACATCAAAAAGAAAATCCTCGAAAAACTCGAGAACCATGGAAAACTCGAACATTTTCAAAATCCCCCCCTGAGTATTCGAGTTTTCGAAGTTTTACTGTACAAACCTGACATCAAGATTCTCCTACATGGTTGCTTGTAAGGTCATTTGAACCAATTTCAGAATAGCTTTTAACAGATGGGTTACTTTTGCATTTGGGATCTACATCATACTAGATGACAATAAATAATTATATCCAGAAAACAATGAAAAACATTTTTAGATTTAGAGGATTTTGTCTCAAGATAATAGATTTGATTCTATCCTCCACATCTTCCTCCTCCATAACCCCCTCGCACCACAACCCCCGCCCCCACAACAACCCCGACCCCACCTCCACAAGCCGCACCTCCACCATCGCTCCCATCCCCCAAATTCCTACCATCCCCATAATCTCCTCCTCCCCCATCATCCCCGCCTCCCCCATACTTGCCACCTCCCCAAACGCCCCCACCTCCCTCAAAATCGTTGAGCCAATGACCCTGACATGTCCCCTGAAGGGACCCGGACCGATGACCCTGCCAGATTTCCTGAAGGGACCAGAGTCGATGACCCGGCACTCAAGGGACTCAAATCAGCAGACACCGAACAATGTTTCTTCTGTATTTAAACAGGGGAAGCTTCCCTTATCGGGAGATAACCTTTCCCTTGATATACATGTACTATTCTCAGAAACAAATGGAATACAGTTCAAACCGAGCATAATTGGTGTTTGCTCAGTGTCGGGATTCGGACACCTCCATTTATCGTTGCAGCGATCTTGCTGTTCGTAATTTCCAGGATCGGTACATGGACTGGGCCACTTGTATGACTCAACAGTATTCCCAATTGAATTGAATTCCCCCGGAATGTTAAAGGCTCCTGCTAGCTATCAGTTCTCAACACTGCTCCCCCAGTGTCTATGATTGCTCCTATATATTGCAGGAATCTATTCCAAGACACATGTCATCCCCGATCAGGGTAACACACACACATTCTGGGCGTACACTCTCCACCAATCTTAATCTCAACTAGGCCATCACTTTACCCTATAGTGGGAAGAGCATTGTTCACTCATGGGGTTGAGCGGCATTTGATGCTGGGGCTTGTTTTGCTAAGGACCTATAAATATTAAATACATGTACTATGAGAAATCATTGTGACTTCAGCAGAAGTGTCAAGGGCAGCTTTAGTATTTTCAACCGAAACGGATACTGTACAGGGAGATACCGACTGGGGCCTGTAAGTGACCTCACGAGTCTTGTCACAAAGTGGCGTGTCTATTTCTGGTTTCTTTTTCATGGATGGGGAATGACTGAGGACATTCATCCTGTGGGTCTCTTCGGGGATAGGTACGACACAAGGGGACTTTTTATGCCCTTAATATTGCACAATATAGTTGCAAGCTGATGTGCCATGGTGAACCCTCAGATTTTAGTTGTTGGGCTATATGATTATCTAAGAGTAAAAAGAGCTCTTCACATTCCTCATCTGTCATGACAGGGTTCTGATTTACAATACCACATTCACTTTGTGATCTAGAAACGGGTGAAACACACCCATGGTCTGAACCTACTCCCACCCTTGAGCTAGAATTCAGAATCACACAGTCTTCCGCAACATTTTCTCCCCTGACATTCTCTCTCGCAGTCAGAATTGACATATCACCCTAACTTAGCAGGCCAGTGGTGGATGAGCCGCACTTGTGGCTGATACATACACACAATTGTGAGTCATTTGGGGGAGTTAGACCACCAGATTGCTCGGAATTAAGAATCACGCAGTCCTCTGCACGTTTCACTCCTCCGTCACTGGTTGGTGCACCCTAGAACCTGGTTTAAACCACCAGTGGCAATTTGTTTTGCCACTGACCGATCCAAGGCGGTATCCCCAAAGGTTCTCTTCTTCGTTAATTGTTTGTGGCGTCCTATTTGAATTGACATACTTACATAAAAACATGCTCTCTTCCTCTCTTCTTATTCGCTGCGTAGGGTGACTGTGTTTTGTGAGTGTGGCGATTCCTGATATGCATATATTACTTTTTTTACCTTCTCAGTCATCATTGGTACATCATCCCCATGGAACTGGATTATGCAGTCCTCCGCACCACTCACTCCTCCGCCAATTTCTTTCTCAGACATAATTGGCTTGTCACACTTACTCGGTGGTATCATGCAGTCCTCTACACTACTCACTCCCTCTCCACTTCCTTCTCAGTCATAATCGACACATCATACACACTCAGCGGGCCAGTGGCGCGCAACGCCATCTCGTTGTCCATACACAAACTCACTTGTGGGCTTTCAGGAAGAGTCAGACCCCCAGATAATCTCGAATCTCTGAGTTCTCTGCTTCATTCTCTCGCCGGGCACATTCTTTTCCCATCTTGATCGGGATACCACTCCTTCCTCTCAATCCAGCCGCGGGCGACGCCAACTTTCCTCTTACCCTCTTCACTTCCTCCCTTATTGTACCCGTTTACTGGACATATTATCCTCAGAACTTGACTCAGAACTACTAGAACTGGGATCTTTAGTTGTATGTTTAAGTTGTGTTTTTGCTTAATTGGTACCTTTTGTGTTACTGGGATGGTTTTAGTTGGGGGCTTAGTTGCTGGGTTGGCTACTGCTTTCTTTGGGACAGGAGGCGCCACCTGCCTTTTCTGTGGTTCTTCGAGCTCGAATCACTTGAACTTTACTCGGCCAATCTTTTTTAACGCATCATCTATGGTATCTGGCCGCAGATCACACACATTAATCCCTAGCTCCCTTGTCACTTAGTCCCAAGCAAAGCCTAATTGTGGCTTTTCTTTCTGCACGATCGGGCGAATTCGGATATGCATTTATAGTTAACCTTAGGACCCAACTCTCTAGTCCTTCTAATACTTATCAGTAAAATATCCCGTTACCGATGTCATGCAGTTATTGTTACTAGGGATGGGAACGGATACCCAAATCACTATTCGGATAACCGTATCCGGTAACCGGATACTATTCGAATAACCATATCATTTTATCGACCACAGAAAATTTTGCAGATTTAATATTTTTAAATTTTAAAAGCACTAAAGTTACACTATATCGCGATCGTTTGAATCTTCGACCAAACTACCGGGGTATCGCGGAAACAAAATATAAGTGAAAATTCGGACTAAACGACTTCACTTGTTAAGTCAATTACGGCGTAGAAAAAATATAGGCATATGCACTCATATGCAAGGCGATTCATATTACGAAAATCCGCCTGTATAAGAAGCGGACCAAATAAAGACACAGAGTTTACAAAACAACATGAACAAATGCTGTGTAACCAATTTATCGATAAATCACATGTATCGGGTTAAAAATACATGTAAAAATTATGGTAATAGTTAATTGCATCATCTAACAAAACTTCTTTATTAAAAATCCGGAGATTTTGTCTGAATATGTCAATGATAATGACGACGACGACGATAATGATGATGTTGTTGTTGTTGTTTTTTAATGTCTTAAAGCTGCTGTTCACTATGACTGTGACGCAACAAAATGATGATGATGATGATGATGATGATGATGATGATGATGATGATGATGATGATGATGACGACGACGATGATGTCGATGATGATGATGATGATGATGATGATGATGATGATGATTTCTCATATTCTTCTTTATTATTATATTTATCAAAGAATTTTAAAAATGAAGTTTGTCGATTTTGTTAGAAATGGTCAAAGAACTTGTTTTAAAATGACTTTTGTCTATTTTTATCATTCATTTTTAACTTTCTGTTAAACTTGTTAAGACCTGTTTTTGACAATATTAGAATGAACATGCAATGAAAATAGATAAAGGCAGGTGTAACATCGAGGCCCTTGTTTAGGGTTATGACACGCGGTTAACACGCCCGGTAAACATTCGCTCCACAACCAAAAAGAGAACATAACAAAATGAGCGAAAGCCACTTCCTGGATTGAGCAAAAGCAGACAAAAGCGAGTGTGACCACCATTTTTTCTCTTCTCCGAGACATTTCAATATAAAATTTTATTATGTTTTGTTGAACACAATGTCGATTTATGTGGAAGAAATGTTGCAACGAGATGGAGTTTCAAATATTTTTTTTCATCGCACCTACAGATATTTATCTTTAAGGATTTCGAAGAGTAAACGACAAGCACCATTACATGACAATTAATCATCGTATCAAAAGCTATTAAATGTCAATATATCTAAAAGTAGAATTTTTGTAATAAAAGTAAAGATGCAGGTACAGTCTGAAAAATAGTCTTCTGAATTGATTGGGTTTCTTCATAACACGGTATTTTTGTATCAATTTAGTATTGTGATTTTAGATATAATAATATATGTGTATAAATGCGTTTTGAAATATTATATCTGATCACAACATAGTCATGAACGTTTATCTATAAATAAAATATTTAAACTTCATATAAGGTGTATATATATTTAAAGGTATATTTTTATCATATGCTTTTAGGGAGCCAGGTACAGTTTATACTGATAATTATTGTCGTATATATATATCCCGTGTTTAATTAAATGTAACTTTAATAAACATACTTACTTACTTGGAAATATACCCGGAGCTTGTCGATCAAATTGAAATATTTAAAATACATTAATAGATTTGATCCTGTATTTGTGATCATCAAGAAACAAAAACGACAGTTTTCCTGTGGAATATTTTTGATAATCATCATTTTATTTTTAACAGATTGCTATTCTGTCTCGGTACTTTAAATGATGTTTTTCTTCTTCTTTGATGATAGGAAATAGCATTTTCTCTTGCACGCTTTAAACGCTCCCATCTGAAATAAACAAAACAGACCACAAATAACACAAAACATATTACTGAAAACTGTTTCTTTTTGCAACGACATCGTTTATAATAAATTCATTTAAATATGAAAAATGAACATATGAAACAATTGTAGAAATACTGCATACTCGGTTAAAGTAAGCCTATTTATGGACAGAGTTGGGAATGCATATTACTGCCCACTACGCCTAGCCCCATGTTGAGTAAAACTCATTATGTACATATATATATTACACATACAAAAACTATTATTCTTTTGATCAATCCCAAACGTAAACTTGTATATTGCGCTGAACACGAAACCTTCAATGAATGAGTTAACAAACAAGTTAAAACGATGCAATGGCAGTATGAAGTTATGTTTTTGCTCTGCCTCCTATGATTTCGCTCCACAACTTGCTCTTTCGCTCCTACACCTCTTGAAAAAGTGAGCATAAATCGTTTAAAGATACGTTATACCATCTGAAATTTGTACAGCAGTCACTAGCGACAGGTATACGATTCACACGCAATATAGAAATGATTTCTAAAAGCAATCAAAGAGCAATATGAAGTCGAAATGACAAGTTTGTAAAGAAACATGCATTATTGTTCGCTGGGATAAAAGTTCTAGCCGGAGCAGTTTTCATGTTTAAAATATGAAACCGTGTTTTCTGTAAAGCTTCATCATCCTGACGCGGCACTACATTCCCCGATTTTTGAAAAGTTCGTCTTTCTGTCTTTTCAAGAGAAAAAATGTTTGTCATACTCACTTTTTGACAACAAATCAGCGCTTTCGCTCAATCCCGGAAGTGGCTTTCGCTCATTTTGTTATGTTCTCTTTTTGGTTGTGGAGCTTATGTTTACCGGGCGTGGTTAATGTAGTTGTGCCAGAATTAACTGACCACGTCCTCTTTATCTCGTAATAAACAGGAAATGTGCGACTGCAGTATAATAACTATTACGTTCATTGCACAACGTTTAAATAACGTTTAATTAATCTATATTTTTTTCAATTTCATAGAAATCCGGAGATTTTGACTATAAATCCTGAGATCCGGAGAAGTAACTAAAAATCCTGAGATTTGGCACGCCTGCGTTAAATGTTTTTTTCCTTTCATTCTTTTAATGCGGTTATTTCAAAATAACAAACTGTCAAGATAATATTTGCTCAAAATTCTGTTGCAATAAATTGTCAATAATCTGAGGGTTTTTCTCGTTAACGAAAATGATCTAGATGTTTGCGTCTTGACAGGTGTCAAACACACACTATGTTCAAGGTACACCAATCAACAAAACAAAAGATCACGGTCTGGAATACAGATCTTCCTGTCTCCCAATTAACCACTATACAAACAATTAACACCTCTTTGTCAACCCTGCTGAGACTGTCTGATCGAGTTTCGCCTGGGGAAAACCTTATCACTATCGAGAT
Source organism: Corbicula japonica (assembly GCA_038501625.1). Classification (NCBI taxonomy): domain Eukaryota; kingdom Metazoa; phylum Mollusca; class Bivalvia; order Venerida; family Cyrenidae; genus Corbicula; species Corbicula japonica. Next base: position 302,919 of record JAZAYU010000025.1, read on the forward strand.
TAGTGCAAGCAGTGTAGCGTGTTTTAGGAAGATTAACCAGTTTAAGTTATATATTACAAACCTTGAGCAAAATATTGAAATTAAATTCGTACGAATATGAGGGTATTCGGATAAGAGAATGATATCCGGATACGATCTTTCTATTCGGATATTCGGATATCCGGATAACCGTTCACATCCCTAATTGTTACGTATATCAGGGCTATCCGATCAACCTTTTAGGGGGTTTTCCCGGCTAGCTCAGTTAGTTGCGTCGCAGCAATTGCAGGGCTAGGCGCTGTCGCCTTGACGGTGCGGGTTCGCTCCCAGCTAGAGGCAATGTCCATTCTAATATGACTTGGGTTACATTATTCAATCTCAAAGGTACGTTCAGGCAGTTTGTTGCCACCAAACAGTCTCTCTATCTATTCACAAGATGAACATAGTCAATGCAAGGCTGCTTCTGCCTTATTATTTCTCTGTACTCAGCTGCCTTTCCAGTCAATGCCCATATTAACTGAATGGCACACTGCTCCCTGTCCCAACACTGGGTTTGAGCATATGTCTCAAATGATTGCCTGAGGGCCTCCCTGCTGGATACCCCATTAAACTGCATATACCTTGACAAATTTGCTGGCTTTTTGAGTCTGTCTGGTAAAAGGGTCTGAGGGTAACTCCCATAACGGGCCAGAGGTTCACTTGCTGCATAAGGGCTTCGGTCTGGACCATGGGGAGCAGCAAGCTCCCGGTCGGTCTGAGGATCACTTGTGCGTTTTTCCCAACCTGGCTCTTTAGGCGAGTACGCCTGATTCTCCGCTGCTTCGGGCCTATGGTTAGGTTTGTTTCCCCGACCCTGTGAAGTGTTAGTCTTACCCAACCGCTTCCTCATCTGATTCCCGCCTTGACCTTGTTAGGGATTCTCGGCTGGGATCACAGTATTCGCCTTGTTTGCGGTCCGCATCATATAGGGAAATCGTTTTATATCCAATTGATGGAAATATTTAGGTCACTGTTGACTGTTTCCTAAGTTTAGGTCCCTGCCCGGTTGGTATCACTGTGTAATAAAATGAAATATGCATATCAGGAATTGCCACAGAAAAACTGTCTCCCAACACAGGTTTAGCGGGCTTACCCCCACCCACCCTATTTTCCCCATGCTTGGCCACCTTAGCCTCCGGCTGTGTGTTGAGGTGACGGTCCTCTGTAAAGTAAAAACAACGTCGAAATCATTCCCAATTTGGGATATTGGGGATATATGGCAAGTTAAGTTCGGTTATCATATTACCGAACCTTTCCCGGTGACGCACAATTCTATAGGCCGTTTGGCCCTACACCTGCATTAGCACATTCCTATCGGCAAAATTAATGTAAACTACCACGCCATGCTTCCAGCTCGTCACAGGAATAAACATCATCAAGGGGTGGGATTTAAAGGGATAATTCTCTTGCTTTCTCCTTTTTTCACATTCAGTGGAATATTTCTCACAAAACTCCGCTTTCACACTCTCTGCTAAGGGGGACAGTTAGCATCATGCAAGGCCTTTCCCTTGCCACACTTCTTCGGTGTGCGTACAGCTCCCATCTCCCCCTCAAAGTCCGTACGGATCCTATCATGCATATATAAATGTCTAGATGGGTCTAAATGTAAGTCTATACTTGAGAAGTGGGTTTTAACACCTTGATGAGGGTCCACACTCGGGCACAAACGTGGCTCTACACTTCGGTAGAAATTGGGGTCTACACTCTTGTTATGTGGGTTTACTCTTGGATGCATATGTGGGTCTGCCCACGGGTAAATGCTTGTGCGACTTTGCTCATGTTAGCCGATTTCATCCTGTTGTTTGTAATAATATTTTAACATTTAAATCTCAAAATAAAAGTTTATACCGAATTGATGACAGATGAAAACAACAAATACTCAATACTTCTTATTATGTTTTCTTTATCACAAGAAATCACAAAACTAAACAAAATATAATAAAATGCAGTAAAAACAGGGCAGTGTTAATCCCATAGAGGGGCTGCGCCCCTTTTCGGGTCACCCTAATGATAACTAACAAAAAACTATTTGCAGAACAATTTAATTTATCTACAAAAAATCAACTAAAGGAACAATTAAAATATAGGGCTACGCTCCTTCACAATATTAATCAAAGGAAAACAACTCGTTAAGGATTGTTCGGTCACGTTACTAAACCATGCTCACTCAACGTAGTAAATATTTTTCACAAATTCAGTTGTTTTCTTTTCGAATTCTCATCTAACGAGGGAATTAGTTGTGAATTAAATCAAATTAATTATTTGAGGGTGTGGTAAATACACAATAAAACAACCACCATAAAAATGGCGGTCACAGTTGGCCGAATCGGAAACTGATACAGGTTTGGCTATTCCCCCAACTCTAAAATAAAGGCCAATTATAGTTCCTTTTGGAAGAAAAAAATATGAAAAAACTGCGAAATTTGTTGCGGTTATGAATTATTGTTCAACTGGGTCAAAGAACCCTCGATTTGAAAGGTCTGAGTGACTTAGTCGACAATGTAAGGTAAAGGCAAACCGAACGTAGGTCACTCGTGAAAATAGGTAAAAAGACCAAAATAACCCGCTACCGTCTTTTTTCGCCTCGTCGCCAATATCGCAGAGACCGGTCCCACCGATGCTCTACGAGGGTTATCAGTACACGTGTGGCTCACAGTCACGGTTAAACAATGAATATGCAAGAATAATAATCAATGCAAAATTCACGACTTACCAGTTCGGAATAATGTTAAGAATAGACTGAACTTGCTGTCCGCGCTAACCATGTGATAGCAGGAACTTTCCCGATTGGTCTGTTATCGAGCGTCTTAGACAACAAGCCAGCCATTGGTCATTGAGGGTTTCCTCCGGAAGGAGCCAGTTGCGTAGCGGGGGTCTCTGCCACACTGACATAAAAGGAAAATTTTCCGCATTGTCTTGAATAGTAACTGGGTTGTGCGCGAAGGGCGACCATCGTATATATAAAAAGCACTTGTTGCGCACAAATAGTTGGTCTATACCTACTAGAGTAACCATTAAATACTCTTCAAAGGGGAGGTAAAACATAAACATGCAAGAAAATTATTTTTGAAAACAAATCATATTCACTTTATTGAGAAAGTTCATGGACGATTTCAAGCGAAGCCTGTCAGGTAGGTTTGCTTTTATGAGCCTTCTTGTATACAGAATATGAAATCTACAATGATGTCAGTAGTAATGCCATGTTTTTCCAATGTTGTTTAAATGTTATTTTCTAACTGCACTTTCAGTTTCAGCATGCTCATATTCAGCTATGGGCTGTTCTTTTTGTTGTGACCACGGGCTATGATGCATAGCCGAGTACTGCGCATGCCCGGACATGGTCAATAAAACCCAGCTGATGGCCAGATTCAGAGTGACTCTTCTTATGATGCTAATGGCTGACGCACTGGATTGAACTCCGGCGGTAGCTAGGTGAGTCTATTTTATTAGACTTTATTGTGTTGTGGCGATGGTCACAATAATGGCGCTGCGACAAAAAAATTAGTTTGCAAAAAGCAAATTAGTTTGCAAAATGCAAATTAATCCGCGGACTATGGACGCGGCCATCTTGAATTTACAGATACGAGACTACTTTCAAAAAGTGGGAAGTAGTACAGCTCTGCTGTGATACTTTACAGCAGTATTATTCATAGTTAGGGGCACTTATGCCTTTAATTTACTTCAATAGTCTTCAAAATTACCTTTCATTCGTATTTATTTAATCATTTGATGCACATAGCAGAAATTTGAGGTTCGCGGGTCGGATGATCGTGTCACGTGATTTCTGAACTTTCTAAATTCGCTGAATTCATTTCTTGAGTTTGTTGCTTAAATTGTTAGATAAGATACGCTCTGCCAATTAGCTACCAAGCCAGTTCGAACCAGGTATTGTAGCCTAAATAAATAACACTGGGGTTTGTAGTGCATGAACTTTACCGTTACACTAACAGCCGATTTTTATGTCAGGCCCCGGAATGCGGATACGTAAAACAATGTGTAGACACGTGATGTCTATATGGTGTTTATTCCGCACGGGGATTGACCTTCACTAACTATTTCATTTCACATTTCTTACAGTTGATTATTATGTCAGGCCCCGGCTTACGGATAAGTAAAACATTGTGTAGACACGAGATGTTTACAAGGTGTTTATTCCGTACGGGGATTGACCTTCACTGACTTGATATTTATTATATATTTGTATCATTTCCTGATATTCAGGGATGTTTGCATGGCATAAACGGTATGTTGGGCTTAATTGATCAATTAGCCGTTATGCCGTGCGTTTTGTTTCTCTTCATTTTTGATACTGTCAAAACCGAAAATAGAATTGACAGTAAGCACTTCCTATTTTGCTGTTCATGCACATTACAACGGATCTGTATCATGTTTGTATCATGGGGCTTGCCATATAGTATGGTGGTGTACTCTTGATCTGTGAGGTCTACGGGGCAGGAATCCTGGTGTCAAGCTTAAGGCCGTACGGGGGAGGAGGTTGCGCCTTCGGAACGGAAGGCAGTGAGACATTGTCAAGCGTCAGGCCATACGGGGAGAAGGGGTACTTCTGGACCGGAGGGCAGTAAGACAATGTTGAGCGTAAGGCCGTACGGGGGAAGGGGTAGCATCCTCGGAACGGAAGGCGGTGAGTGAGACACTGGGGATCTGTCTGACTGGGACAGTGTGAGGCGTAAGGCCTGTTATGTGAGAATCTGTACCACACCATTCTGGACGACCGGCAGTAAAACACTGCCGAGCGTAAGGCCGTACGGGGGAGGGGGTAGCGCCTTCGGAACGGAAGGCAGTGAGACATTGTCAAGCGTCAGGCCATACGGGGAGAAGGGGTACTTCTGGACCGGAGGGCAGTAAGACTATGTCGAGCGTAAGGCCGTACGGGGGAAGGGGTAGCGTCCTCGGAACGGAAGGCAGTAAGGCAGTGTTGATGCGTAAGGCCAGTTATGTGGGAATGTGGGTATGGGTCCTGGACGGCAGGCAGTTGAGCACAAGGTCATGGATTGGGGGTGTACTGGATTTGTTTGTATGGCAAAGTAAAGCTTTGAACAACACAGTAGCTGTTTTAAATTTCAATTATAATGAATGATTATTAAATCCTAAACAAAATTATTTTTAGACTTCAGTTAAGGATATTTATAAGATAGCGAATTCATTAAAAATATTTTCAGTTTTATTAGTTACTTAAAGCTTCATGGTTTTGATACAGTTTGATGCTAGTTCCGTTGTGGTGAAACTACACTATAAAACTACAACATAGACCCCAGTGTTTTACCGAATACAGGTGTATTATAATATTGACAGGATTATTTCCTGATTGTGTTCTCAATATTTGACACCTGATTTTACAATGCTGACAGGATTGTGTCCTGATTTTGTTCAGTATTTCACACCTGAGTTTCAACACTGTCAGGGCTATATCCTGAGCTTTTCAGTGTTTAAATAATATTTTACAGGCAGGTGTGTCATTCTTTATTTCCTGATAAGGCAGGAAATTATACTGACAGGATATGATCCTGAGCTTTCAGCATTACAACACTATTTTGTCACCAACTCAAACTGAGAATAAGTATTGGTCCTAAATCTTACCTGCTACTTATGCATGTAATAGTAATCAACATTGTCTTAAAATTTGCAGAATTACATTTGAAAATTATTTGAAATGTATTAAGCCCAAACTCTACCTCTGAATTAAATACAAAAAGTAAACTCTTATAGTGCCAAAATACCTGTATCTATGACGAGGTCTAGGATGCCATTCATGGGGAGGACCCCGATATCAAGGGCCCTGATATCTGGGGTGTTCCTGACTTGTGGCACAGATTTCATCATAGACATTTTTTATATTTCATTTTTGTTAGGAGGGGAGGGTTATATTTTTTAAATGAAAGGGAGGAAGAGGGGTGAAATACAATTGCAAACTCAATGTATCCTAACTACGAAAATAAATTATATTGTTTCGATTATTTTCAGTTCATTCATACAACTGCCAACTCAATGTGTGCTAAATATGAAAATAAATTATATTGTTTCGATTATTTTCAGTTCATTCAAATAAACATTATTTGGTTCTTAGGTGGCAGGTAAGACGATATATGACCGATACATTTTCAGCCTTTCAGAATACTGGAGGTATTTTCTTATATGTCTCCAGTATAATGAAGAAAGAGTACTGACAGGATTTTTTCCTGATTTATTTTCAGTACTAAACAGCCTTGGTAGGGAGAAGGGCAACATCTATTGTCATTTATGTTATTATTATGAGACTAAAAGACGAAAATTACCTGATTGTTTATGTAATTTCATCTCAAGATAAAATTTAAGCATTTATAAAATAAAATAAATTTTTATTTGAATGTTAGGTTATAGGTTTGGTTATATTTTAGCTTTACTAATAAGCATGCCCTTTTCTCTACAACATAAGAGTTCTCACAAGAGAGGTTGACTTAGGTAACATTAAAGGTCAACAATGTCCGACACTCTGCCATTTACAAGTGTTGAGCTTGAGCAGATTCCTGCCATTTACCCTCTTGTGAAAGTACTCTTATATGTATATGTATCAATGTTTACAAAAAATTAAAATGAGGACGAAAATTGTTCCTGCCACTTCTGAAAATAGTTTCAGGACAGGGCAGCTAAGCATATGCCAACAGTCAACTTGGGCTTACATTATATGGCTAACAGAGATTTCAGATCGAAAATAGATTCAAGTATACATCGCACGTTCTTATTTAAATGAAACTTCAAAGTAAAATGAAATATTTTTTGTTTGGTAATATTTAAGCTTTTGAATCTATATTTATGTAAATGCAGTGTCTTCTGCAGTACCTGAAGGACAGATTAGAGAGATGGAACTTAAAGATATATCTCCTTTTCTGATAAATCATGGACTGTTACATATTAAATTAATTTTTATTTTGAAATGTTGACCTGTCCTTACTATAGTTCAAAAGCAGTGTTCCTAATGAGCACTGATATGGCTGCATCACCTGAACATTTGACAGGTGAGGAGGAACAATAAGCAATATCTAAGTCCTCATAATAAAAAAAAGAGAAAAAAAGTAAGAAAAACTATGCATAAAAATAGTAAAATGGAAACAGAAAATGAAACAGAAAATGAAATAACAAAGCAACATTATTAAGTAACTTTCAAACTGTTATGCAGGTACAGTATCCTTTTAAGCTTCAGTCAAATTAATTATTTAGTCAGCAGCTAACTTACATTTCCATTGACACCATGGAAATGATTGCAAACAAGACAATCAATGCACCAAGACTTAGTCTAACAAATTAGCACTAAACATGATTATAATTTATAGGTATTGTTTTATATGCTGTACCAGTAGCTTGCCGGAATTGCACATTGCAAATCCCAAGTGCTATGGTGGTGGGGGATCACATTCCGGTTAGTCTTTAGGAGACAGTTTGAACTTTACAGATATGCAGTACTTAGTACTTTTAATGAATTATAACAACTATTTTCAGTATTCTTACTGCATACACATATTGTTAAATAGTGTGATTAATAGTGCATCTTGGGATTAAACCAACTAGTATGATTCTTGAAAAGCCTGCTAACCTAACAAGAAACTTGCGAAAAACAACTGACACCAAACTGTTCAAAATGACTGCACTGTCTTCCTCAAAATTTTGTTGGGTGGAGTGGTGTAGTAAGAGCAAGTTATGCTTGTTGATTCGTATTCGGTCTGCTCTCAGGTTGCACTACCACAATCACTCATTTCGCATTAACACCCACATAAATGGTACAGGTTTACATAACGGTGCTGTCTGGATCAAGGTCCAGTGCTTTTCAGCTACCACCACTAAGTTATTTTGTAAAAAACCTGATTTTAAACCATTTACAATAGTTTTATGGCTTCCTTTGAAACATTTCTCATGTTTCTATTATATTTCCTGATATTTGCCAGGAAAATATAGGTGTGCAGCATTTTCCTGATATGCCAGGAGAATAAGAATATTACTACCTTTTCGAGAAGATTCAGGATATGACTGAAACCTTACAATATCCTGTATTTACATAACTTTTTTATTTAATGCATGAACAACAATCACGCTAAGCATGGACGCCATAAATGGGTGTATACTTTATTTTAGACTACGGGAGCAATTGTAAATACTGTAAATACAGTTCCAGACAGGAACAACTTTTATGAATACTAGTACAGGCTACTGTATATCAGTTTGTGCAGTGTTGTCATAAATTCTTACACTAAGAGCAATATATACAAAAGACTATCCATTGCTTCAAAGATTAAATTCTTTCTCAGATCAGTCAGAAATTACTCGAATGTTAAATGTCAATATAAACTAAAACTAATTGTACAAATTGCACTGAGAATATTTAATGTAAATTTTCACTGGATGACAACGCTGGGCATCTGTTAACATTGGCCCGCCCGGCTAGCTCAGTGGATAGAGCATCGGACTGTCAATCCAGGGGTCGTGAGTTCGATCCCCAGCCGAGGCGGGAAAAATTTCTCCGTGACAATTGAACTCGGACATTGCGTCTGAGAGTCATTTGTCCCTCACCTCTGATTCAAGTGAGGAAGCAGTCAGTCGCTTGCGGAGAAATTGGTTAGTACTGGTTAGAGACCCAGGAACACCGGTTAGGTGGACTGACCGCCGGGATATAACCAGAAAGTGTTGAAACCAGGCGTTAAACCCCAAACAAACAAAACAAACAAACAAATCTGTTAACATTAGTCAGAGTACTGGAATACTGCTAGCAGGTCTAGTAAATAGCATTCCTTAAGCTCCTTAGAAGTAGTTTTATTATATTTTAATATTTATGGACACCATTCCTGATTTCGATTTCCTTGGAAGGACCAAGTCCTTATTTTACCCAGGACAACAGGAAGGAGTATAGTCAGTCACTTAATTCCTGATATCAGTTTCCTTGGAAGGATTATGTCCTTAGTTTTCCAAGATCATCAGGAAGGAGTATCTTATTATGCTTTTAGAAATGATCTGTATGTACTAACTTATATCAGCCTCATTTCACAATTTCAAAATTGTTGATTTGTTAAACTTCCTAATAGTTTTAGCTGTAAATTAATTAATTACAATTTTTATATCTGGAGCTGTAATGAAAAAAACAACAACTCAGTAAACCTTCAATTATGCCAATTGTTAAATCTCTAACTTCTTATTTCAAAAACATCAAAACTTATAAACATTCCGCTCACGGAAGTCATTGTTAAAGTTGGGGAGAAATGGAAGTTTAAAGAAACTATCTACTATAGGGGCCTCATAAGTTAGTGCTGGAGATTTACATTTTTATCGTCTGGTTCTTTACCAAATCAGCACAGTTGGGTTCCGGCCCAGCGCTTGTTGCTGATTTTCCTGTTACACAGGAAGTGCAGATGTCACCTGTTCCTGTGTTTCAGGAGCTCGTAAGTGAGGTTCCTGTGTCTCAGGAGCCAATCTGTGAGGTTCCTGCTTTTCAGGGGCAGGGTTCCTGTTCACCAGGAGCTCGTATTTCGGGTTCCTGTCCATCAGGAGCCGATTTCGTTAGTTCCTTTTTCTCAGGAGCCATTTGTTACATCTGCGGGTACTCACGATTGTTAAATCTTCTCCTGTGAGTCAGGGGTGTCAGACGTCTCCTGTGAGTCAAGGGTGTCAGACGTCTCCTGTGAGTCAGGGGTGTCAGACTTCTCCTGTGATTCAGGGGTGTCAGACATATTTAAAGATGGATTTCCAACTTCCTTAAAATTCTACTAGTGGTCCAAGGTTAGGTTGAAAATTAAAGCAAGGTCATGAAGGCCAAGAAAATATCTTGATTTAATTACTCTTGTCGATCAAACACCTGATTCTTTTTCTGTTCATCATAGCGGTTCAAACTATTAAAATTTATACTGTTTTAAGGGGTACAATCTTCCCTGTTATTCTATATTTCGGCAGTAAACACAAGTTGATTGACATTTCTCGTGAATGGCTTTTCCTGGAAACAGACTCCCCATAATTGCTAGATGATACATTGGTGATCTTGCAGGAGATGTTGCCTTTTGAAATGTCAAATCTTTAAAAAGCTGCTAGGGGTTACGAATATTGACAGTTGCAATATTTAGTAATATTTTTGGAATATTTCTTTCTTTGTCTCCCATTCGTATTGTGCTTTTGATTAAGATCTTAACCTTTTTGTTGAACTGTGGACCTTGAATAATGGGAAGTTTATGAAATACAATGTTGCCGTTCCAATATTCTACCACCCCTGTTTATTTTTTATCAGTTTTTAAATGGACTATTAATTTTAAAGCGTTCTGTGATAATATTTTATTTTGGGGTTTAACAAGTGGTTGACTTTTCATTAAATTAACCTGCTAATAGCTACCTTTCAAAATTGTATTTTCGATATTATAAACATAAGAATCAGCTGGTCCTTAAAATACATTTATCCTGAGTACAATCAGCCTCTTATAAAATTGGGAGGTGTGTTGTGACCACGGGCTATGATGCATAGCCGAGTACTGCGCATGCCCGGACATGGTCAATAAAACCCAGCTGATGGCCAGATTCAGAGTGACTCTTCTTATGATGCTAATGGCTGACGCACTGGATTGAACTCCGGCGGTAGCTAGGTGAGTCTATTTTATTAGACTTTATTGTGTTGTGGCAATGGTCACAATATTTTGATGGAAAACTGCCTATTGATAGTCATATCGGGTGTAAGCCCCGGTGCTGTAGCACCCGCAACGGTCTCCCAAATCCTCTGTGGTTAAGGTAGAATCGTGTAAGCAAGATATTTCAACTGATTTTTTATGATTTTTGTTCTGCCCTTGATCAGGTTGAAAGCCACGTTTTTACGAGGTCTCAAAAACTTGTTATTTTGAGTGTTTAAAATCAAATTACCGGACTTATTTTTGTGTTAAATTTGTTCCTGGATATTCGGATATTAAAATATGGTTTGGATTTTAGAAATTTGTGGACGGAGGATTAAGGATTAAAGTTTTTAAAATGTGTCCAGGTAAATATTTGACTTTTATGACTGTCGCCATTTTTATCAGGTAGCTATTTATCATTACCTGTTTAACCGTGTAACGGTAAAATAACTCATACAATAACCAATTGTTTGCCAAACAATAGAAGGGCGATCGGATACAAAGCCGTAGCTGCAGAAATGCGAAATTATACTGCCGGACAAAAGTATGGTAGAGTGTAAAAATCAATATAACATTGAAACAGACATTGATTTAAGTTTAAGGGAAAAACGTAAGAGAAGCGACGGTTTAAGTTTAAATGAAATTGAAAGCCCTATTAACAAAAACACAAACACAAAACAGTCAAATATAGATACATCTAAAACAAAGAAAAAGAAAGCAAAAAAAGACCAAACAACGAGACGAGGAATTTGAAAACACTAACACAAACATGAGCACTAACATGGACTTAGCACACATTCATAAGCAGCTAGTAAAAATGAATGAACGATTATCACAGGTCATGACAAAAGAAGATGGTTCGCTGAGAGAAACAGTAAAAAGTGTATTCGTTGAACTTAAAAAAGATCTCCTGCAGTCAGTTTCAAAAAAAACTGTAAATTTGTTTGATAAAGATCTTAAGAATGATAAGTTAAATGAAGATCTGAAAAATATTGAAAGAGAACTTGAAAACCAGATAACTGAAAATGAAAATTTACGTAGAGACCTAGATACAAAACAAATTAATTATGAACAAAACCTGAATAACCTTGAACAATATGGTCGCAGAAAAAATTTGAGAATAAACGGTATTGCTCGAGCTGATGAAAAAGACTCTGCTGAAACCACAACAAAATTAGTATGTGAAACATTAAACGAAAACTACAAAACATTGAAGTTAAATATAAGCAGAGGTGACATAGACGTAGCTTATCGTCTAAGTAAACTTAAGAACGGTAAACGCCAGTTGTAAAATTCAATTCAAGGATGACAACAGATTTATACTGCGGAATAAGAAAATATTAAAAGGCAGTGGTATTTTTATTACTATTATTATTTATTTACTTCAATGTGTGAGATTTAAAGCTCCAGTTGAGGTAGAAAAATTCATGGTCCAGCGATGGAAAAAAAATTGTATGAAGACAAGACGGATAGGTACCACCCGCGAGGTCAAATATGAAGACTTCCAACACTGGATAGAACTTAGTTGGCCAGAGAAAACAGAACGCGAAACAGATGATTAAGAAAATAAATTAACTTTAACATTTACATGAATCAATATCGGTGACACGTAACTTTAGTTGTGTGGTCTAAATAGACTGGAAATTTTGTAATTTGTTGTCAATACTATTTAATACGACATTAATGGGTATATATTATACGCAGCCGAACTTGTTTGGAACAGATAAGTTTAAGCATTTTGCATGTTGGTAAACAAATAATGTTTGAACAGAAAATAAGCATGTATAGTTTTGGATTGAAGAAAATTAACGTACTTAGAATAAATTCATCTACACACTTCCCACAAAAGTACACTCTTCAAAATTTAAAAATAACTTAATCAAAAGTACCTTTCATTATTGTTCAAATTTGTTGTCAATCTAAAAAGTTTGTAATTATCATTTTATAAACAACCACTTTGACTTTACATTAGTTTGTCTTTGTTTTTATTTTTTCTTACTTATGGCATGAAAAGTAAACCTTCAACGACTATATTTTAATTGTTTTTTTTTCAGTTTGACTATAAGTACTGCAATCTTCTGTGACTTCTTTGATTTCAGTAAAACAACATTTACTTAACAGTTAGGTTACCACAAATTGTAAAATGTATCGTTGTTTAAAATAGTTAGTGAAAAATTGATTTTTTTCCTATGCAACCTTTATACGATTTAGAAGTCACACATTGTTATTAATTGTACTTGATTATATTATGTACCTTTTTTTCTTGGTGTAATATTAATTAGTTATTTACTGATTTTGGTGTAATATTAATTAGTTATTTACTGATTTCAAAATATTTATAAAAGAATTTCTTCCAATCTTCACAAAAACATGATCAATGGTTTAGACTCGCTCTCGCTCTCAATCTTCTTTCTGTTCTTTCTGTGTTCAAAATGTATTTTGTTTCGACTCATGATACTTCTGTGTTTGTCAATCTTAAAAAAAACTTTGTCATCCGTTAGATTTTGTACATTCAACGTGAAGGGACTAGCATCAGTCGAAAAGCGAAAAAAAGTTTACATTTCTCATAGGAAAATACGTTTTGCTATCTGCAAGAGCTTCACTGCAAAGCAGGTGATGATAATAAATGGGACAAAGAATGGCAAGGCGATCTGTTTCTAAGCGGCAACACTTCAAATAGTAAACGAGTTGGCATTTTGATACAAGAAGGATTTAGGTATAAATTAATAGAGTATAAAAAATAATAGAAGGTAGACTACAAATGTTGAAATTGGAAAGAAATACAAAGTAACGTTTATATTTTGATTAATATTAATGGTCCAAATGATGATGATGTAGAATTTTTTTTTAAATATTTTAGATGAATTTGTTATTTCACACAACGACCAAACTCTTCTTGTTGATGAAGATGAAGGGCTATCCGATCAACCTTTTTGGGGTTTGTCCCGGCTAGCTCAATTGGTTGCGTCGCAGGAATTGTAGCCCAGGCGTTGTCGCCGTGACGGAACGGGTTCGCTTCCAGTTAGAGGCACTATCATTTAATGCATAAAATTTAATAGAAAACAACGACCTACACGATATTTGGAGACTTCATTATCCTAACAAAATGAAATTTACTTGGCATTCAAATACCTTACTTACTATATTTTGTAGATTAGATTACATTTTGATTTCTTCGTTAATTGTTTGTCGTGTCCTATTTTAATTGACATACTTATATCAAACATGCTCTCTCTCTTCCTCTCTTCTTTTTCGCTGCGTGGGGAGGCTGTGTTTTGTGAGTGTGGCGATTCCTGATATGCATATTTTACTTTTTCTAACTTAATTAATAATAGCAAACAATCTCATATATCTACCGGGTATTGTTCCGACCACTTTCTTGTTGTCATTGAGTTAAACACATCTAAATTAGGAAGGGAACCAGGTTATTTTTAAATGAATAATTCGTTCTTGCGTAATAATTAATATCAGCAAAATATAAAAAAATCAAATACAGAAATCGTAGAACTTAATAAGCAAGCTATTCCAATAATATTATGGGAAATAATAAAAGGGCGAATAAGAGACGAAATTATTAAATTCTCAGTTAAATTCAAAAAATCTCAAAATAAGGAACAGCTCATATTAGAACAGAATACAAACTAGAGCAAAGAAGTATTTTAACTTACCCAAATAATAATGAATTAATCCAGAATTTAAAAACTGAAAAAGAAAAAATGCAAACTATTTTAGATGAAAAAATCAAAGGAATTTTTAAGTAGATCAAAGGCTGAGTGGGTAGTAGGTGCAAAAAGATTTTCAAAATATTTTGCAAATTGGAAAAGAAAAATGGAGAAGCAAAAGCTATAAACTCATTGACTACAGAAGCAGCTATTGAAATTCATGGTACACAACATATTTTGTCTTATATTTAGTCTTTTTATGAAAATATTTACACTAAAAAAGTGAAATATGCATATAAGGGATGGCCACATCCAGCAGACACAGCCTCCCCACACAGTCAAACAGTAGAGAGGAAAAGAGAACTTTGTATTACAATAATCAATTTCAATATGGACGCCACAAAAATGATGAATAAAGATGAATTCATCAATGAAAATGACTATTTTCCCCAACAATCTCTCAACTTTAAATAATGAAGAAAAGCAATCTTGTGATGGCAAACTTAATGAAAAAATGGCAAACTTAACGAAAACGAATGTATTGATGCTCTTAAAGAGATGAAAAATATGGAACAAGCACAGGATCAGATGGAATTTCTGTCAAATTTTACAAAATATTTTGGCACGATATAAAAAACAATACTTGATAAACTCGCTTTATTATTCACATGAAAACGGTTTCTTATCAGAATTGCAAAAACAAAGTTTTATAACATTAATACCCATATAAAAGTTTAACCGATATCAATAACTGGAGATCCATATCATTGTTGAATATAGATAATAAGATTTCCACAAAAACAACTGCAAACAGAATAAAAAGAATTTTTAGAAAAACTAATAAGTAATGATCAAACTAGCTTTATAATAGGTAGATCGGTGAAAATATAAGAATAATAAATGAAGTAAACGATGATAATGAAGAGGGTTTAATTTTCTTTGCAGATTACAAGAAAGCTTTTGACAGCTTAGATCACAATTTAATGTTTAAATGACTGAGGTACTTTAATTTCGGAGAATCCCTCGTTCAATAGAATGGATAGAATTATTTTATAGTTATGCAAAATGCTCTATTATTAATAATAACAAATGTCAGAATTTTTATTGTGAAAAGAGGTCTTAGACAGGGATGTCCGCTTTCTCCTTATTTAAAGATAGTGCGCCAAGTGTGATAGGCTGCAAAATAATGTGCTCTCATTAAATGTGCTTTTTATGTTGGATATACTGAAGATAGAGATCTGAATTTTGGACTATAGATTTATGAATGTTCAAACATCATGTTGCTGACATTGATTTTTGGAATTATAATTGCATTTTTGGATAATTTGTGTCAAAAACAATTGCATATGAACAATAGAGAGTGTTTCACCCCAATAATCTCAACAAATCTAGTGAACTCCTTCTCACTCTGCGAAATGAATAATCATAGTACTGTTATACAATACACTGATAATCAATTATGGAGCCTTCGGGCATCTCCAAATAGAAAGATTAAACTGGACAAAGAAGTGCTTAGCAGATTAAAATGTCTAAATTTGTTGAAATACAGAGGGAAAAGAGCTGGTCGCCCAAGGACACATATTAAGGGGACTAATATGAAAAATCTTAAGCAGCTAAAGTTTGATCCTACATACAGCAAAAATCTACACAGAAAATGTCAAATAAAAGTTTCAACTATTAACACTAGATCAGTTAGAGGGAAATCAGCAGAACTGCTGCAACATGTACTGCAGGATAATATTGACATTTGTTTGATAACAGAAAGTTGGCTACAGGCTGATGGTGATGATGTCGTAACAGGAGAACTTTCCCAGGACGGTTATGGTTTTGATGATGTAACAAGGCCGGACAGAAAAGGAGGTGGCATTGCTCTTTTATATAGAGACAATCTTAGAGTCTCTAAACTCCCCTGCATACAAAAACAACAATCATTTGAATGTGCTGAATGGAAAGTGTATAATAAAAACTTTGTTTTCCTGATTATTGGCATTTATAGACCACCATACTCAGAAAACCACAGGGTGACTCAGGCAATGTTCATGGAGGAATTCTCCGAGTACTTAGAAAAACTTGTGCAGAAATCTGAGCCTTTTGTCATCATGGGCGATTTCAACATTCATGTGGATAACAAATCTGACCATTACTCGAAACGTTTCTTACAATGTTTAGATTCATTTGGGCTTGTGCAAAATGTGAAGGCCCCAACACACTCAAGTGGCCATACACTGGACTTAATTATTACAAGAAAAGGTGATAAACTGTCTAATATCACAGACCCTACTTGTAGTTATTTTTTGTCAGATCACTGCTTTGTTACCTGTTTAATAGAGCAAAACAAACCTCCACTGACTATGATCTCTATCAAAAACAGAAATTGGAAATCTGTTTGCAGAGAAACATTTCAAACAGAGCTATCAAAAATGAATAGCCTTATAGAAAAATCAAGCACTGTTGATGATCTTGTGGCGGACTTTAATGCAGATTTGTTAGCTATTGTCAACAAGAATGCTCCTTTAAAAGAGAAAACCATTATATGCAGACCTCAAGTACCATGGCACAATAAATACTTGAAAATGCTCAAACAATACCGTCAATCAATTGAAGAAATATATTTGAATGACAGAACTGGCATTACAGAGTACACCTATAAACGTGTAAGAAACTTCTACAGCAGTGCTGTTGCTTTGGCTAAAAGTGACTATTATCAAAACAAAATTAACGAAGCAGAGGGTAGTATGAAAAAGCTATATGGGGTAACATCGCGGTTACTAGGTCGAGTGAAAGACAATCCACTTCCGCCATACTCTGATGATACACATCTTGCAAATGACTTCGTACGATTCTTCTCCGACAAAATTTCAAAATTGAGAGACCAGTTAGACAACATCGACAGTGATGACCTTGATGAAACTATAGATATGTCATATTGTGGTACTTTATTCACAGAGTTCAAACAAATTTCTGAGAATGATATAACAAAACTGGTCCAATGTTCTAAGTCAACAACATGTGAACTGGACATTATACCTACAATGCGACTAAAAGACAATTTACAATATATTGTCACAGTTATCACAACTATTGTGAATTTATCACTCTCATCAGGTGTGTTCCCAAATGAGTGGAAAAGTGCGGTGATAAAACCATTACTGAAGAAACGGGGTCTCCCATTGGAACTTCAGAACTATCGACCGGTGTCTAACCTATCATTTTTGTCAAAAATTCTAGAGAAAGTTGCCTTAAAGCAAATTGTAGATCATATTGAAGGCAATAATTTACTTCCATCGTACCAAAGTGCTTACAGAAAATACCATGGTGTGGAAACGGCTATGATAAAAATGTATCATGATCTCCTGCATGCAGCTGACAACAACCAGGTTACAGTAGTTGTGATGGTTGACCTTAGTGCAGCCTTCGATACAATTGATATACCAATGACTATCACAATTCTAGAGAATGAATTCGGAATAAAAGGAACGCCCCTGAATTGGATCAAATCATATTTAACTGATAGGTCTATGAAAGTTATCATAAATAATTGTTGTTCAGAAACTGAGCTCCTAAGATATGGTGTCCCACAGGGTTCCTGTGCAGGCCCAGTAATTTTCACCATGTACATTGCAGCTTTAAATAAGGTTGTACAAAAATACCCTGCTGATCTTTATGGATATGCAGATGATCACAAGCTTGCCTTTAAGATCCAAGCTGGAAACCTCCAACATGAAACATCTGTACTACAACAACTAGGAGACTGTGTAAAGGATGTCATTGAGTGGATGAATCGTTTTAAATTGAAAATGAATAATTCCAAAACAGAAGTTATCATATATGGCACTAAACAACAACTGTCCAAAATTAACATATCAAGTGTAGATATAGGTGGTTGCCAAATAAGGTGTGTAGATCATGTGAGAGACCTCGGTGTACACATGACCAGTACCCTTAACTTTGAAGATCATATACGAAAGAAATGTCAAACTGCTCACGTACAGTTACGAAATCTGAAAGATATTCGTAAATACATATCACAGAGGTCAGCAGAGATTCTTGTACATGGACTTGTTCACTCCCATCTAGATTTTTGTAATGGGCTTTTTGTCGACATTCCGAACTATCAGATAGACAGACTACAAAGAGTTCAGAACCGTGCAGCTAGAATTGTAACAAATGCATCCTTTGATCAAAACAGCAAAGATATTTTAAAATCACTCCATTGGCTCCCAGTGCGTGCACGAATTATGTTTAAAATTCTAGTAATGGTGTTTCGTGTAATACATAAAACAGCTCCAGTGTATCTCCAACAACTGTTCACTCGCAGCCAAAGTCGCTACAAACTACGGTCAACAGATGAAATAAATCTTAACATCCCCAGAACACGAACAAGAATGGCTGAGAGATCTATAGCCGTTACAGGCCCAAAGTGGTGGAACGCTCTTCCGAACCATTTAAAGTGCATTGAGAAAGAAGATCAGTTCCGATGCAAACTTAAGACTCATTTGTTTAATGTTTTCTTTGACTAAAACATACTAAGCACGAGAGCAGTGTAAATAGGACTGTAAAGCGCAATCGAATATTTGACAATAATTTTTGCGCTATATAAATGTACTTGTATTTGTATTTGTATTTGTATATTTGTTTTCTGTGTTGAACTTTTGTCTCACTCTATTGAAAAAAAAAAACGAATATAAGAGGTATTGCGATAAAAAATATTCACTTTAAACAAACACTTTTCGCAGACGATGCTAGTTTCTTTGTAAATGGCACTAAAAGTTCTTTTAAAAATCTAATTGATACCATTGACAAATTCAGTTTAGTGTCAGGTTTATGTTAAAATAAATCAAAATGCACAGTGTTTTAGATAGGCTCAATGCGTTCTGTTAATTTAGCGTACTGTCCCAATAAAAATTTTATTGGAACTCTGAAACTGCATCCACTCTTGGTATTATTTTTTACAAATGACATCAAAAAGCTTATAGAATTAAATACGAGACCACAAATAGAAGCCTTCTCACACACATTTTAATTTTGGAAAAAAATGGAAACTTTCACTCTACGGGTAAATTACTGTCTTCAAAAAGTTTGCTTGGCCTAAATTAATATAACCCACCTCTTACTTTGATCAATGACATAAAAACATGATTTTCAATTTCAATCGGATCATTAACCCGATAAGATTTCGAGAAATACAATCATCCAAAACTACGAGGATGGGGGTCTAAAAATGATTGATATAGAATCATCATTGAATTCATTGAAAGCTAGCTGGGTAAAAAGACTTTTATATGGTAACGACGCAAAATGGAAACACCTTTACTTAAATGAAATGATAAGACATGGTGGGTGGTATGCTGATTTTTAAATGTAATATTGAAAATAAAGACGTTAAAGCCCTCTATATTAAATTGAAGTTCTTAGAAAATATTATATACGCTTAGAGCACAGTCAACTTTGACTTAACTCGATTAAATATTAGTGAAGAGATTCTTTGGAACAGTAGTAGAATTAAAACAGGACATCAACTGTTTTTTACAAGCAGTGGTGTAGAAAAGGCATAATAAACATAGGGCATAATTTTGATTTTGACACCAAAACGATGTTCTCATTTGATCAACTAAAAACCAAATTTATTCTAAATGCTGGAGTCTACTATAAAATTACGAATACAATTCAAAAACAGTGGAAATCCGAACTTATAAATTTATAGCGACCAAGACAGAATATAGACTATTTGATAAACAGAATAACAGCAAATACAAAGGTTACTCGACTAATATATAACATACAAATATTTCATAACGTGAATCTTAACTGGAAACAAATATTTATTATTCCGTTAAAATGTACAATTGATACCAGACTTAGAGAATATCAATATAAATTTCTATGGAAATTGTGCCAAGCAACACGGTCCTCTATAAATGTAAACTTGCAGAGTCAGTCATATGCGATTTTTGTTTAATATCAACCGAAGCAGTAAAGCATCTATTTTGGGAATGCCAATACAGTCAAACCTGTCTGTAGCAGCCACCCAAGGGAGTGACAAAAAGTGGCTGCTGAAGACAGGTGGCTGTTAAAGACAGTAAAAAATAGAACAAAATGTTAGTTAAGGTCCTTTTCAAACTGGCTGAACATGTCAGGATAACCCTAACCCTATACGTTATTTATATTTGGGATCACAAAAGACCAGGGTAATTATAATATATCGGTTCTAAATTTTATTATTTTACTATCATAATACTTTATTTCAAAAAACAAATATAACAAAACCAGACCTACCTAGATCAAAGAATTAAGGTCGAACAACATATTGCAAGCTTTAGAGACAAACTGCATGATTTCTACGCCAAATGAAATAATCTTATCGATCTTAATACTTAAATTTAATTTGTTTTATACTAAAAGTCAATGCTGTAACACAGAAAGACACTCCTCTATCTCTCTCTTTCTTCTATCTTTTCTCTATCCTTTTTTCTTTCTCTTTGCTCTCTCTTAATATTAACGAATATTAGTAACTATGACTAACACGTTTGATATTAAAGAAAAACTTTAAGTACGTATATATTGACTGTAGCTAAAGATTGTATCTTGTTAAGTATTGTAGAAAACTAGTTCCAATTGTATATGAGTTTTGATTTCCTTTTTGCATATTGTGTTATCTATGTAACAAAACAAAACCAGACCTACAATTGAAAATTTAATTACCTACCTAGATCAAAAATATTAAGGTAAAACAATATATTGCAAGCTTTTTGCTCCAAATGGAATAATCTTTATACTTAAATTTAACTTGTTTTATAATAAAAGTCACTGATGGAACACAGAAAGACACTCCTCTATCTCTCTCTTTCTTCTATCTTTTCTCTGTCTTTTTCTCTTTCTTTCCTTTTTTAATATTTACGAATATTAGTAACTATGACTAACAAGTTAGATATTATTAAAGAAAAAACTTTAAGTACGTATTTATTGACTTTAGCTAAAGATTGTATCTTCTCAAATATTGTAGGAAACTTATTCTATTTATATATGAATTTTGATTTCTTTTTTGCATATTGTGTTATCTATGTACTTAAAGAATACAAAGTTATAAAACAAGATTCTTCAGCTTAAGGTGGTAAAATCTTGAAAAATGCTAAACAATCAAACGTTTGAAAAACTCTCAATGAAGTGGTGGGTGAAAAAGCCAATACCGAATCACAAGTTGTTGAATCAATAAAGGGTCATTTTGCATCCAAAAAACCAAGGGCACCCAACAGAAACCTGGTCCACTTATAATTCCAGTTAATTCTACAGTAGATCTGGGTCAGTTGCAGGCCCTTTTGGTATAAAAAGAAAGAGGGCCCAACTCTTAAAGAATACACCGAGGAATCTGAGAGTGATGAAGGGATTGCAGAATCAGATAAATGCATTGTCTGCAAGGAATTTTATTCAAAGAACAAGAATCAGAAACCATACCTTACAATTCAAATTCAAGTCAAGTTTGGTTGATGTGATAAATGTAATGGATGGGTGCATCTATCATTTTGTTCCCCAGTAAAAGTTTTGAGAAGGGGTGATTCATTCTTGTGCCCTCTGTGCAAGTCTGAATAGTGTGATAAATTTGACACCGTAAACAACTTGACACTGTAAATGTAACCAGGGTTCTGTCAAAAAAATCCTTGTTACATAAATATGTTTTTACATTATTAATAGTTTAAAACAGTACGCTTGCTTTTACGAGCATTCCCAATTCTCTGCATTGATTTGTTTTTCAGACATTTGATGGTTTCTTTATTAATATAAATTCTAGTTATAAATGAAGCCCTGGTCTTGGACAGGTAATTTGGGACTGGTCACACTGTGTTCAATCACCTTAATTACTGCACTTAACTAGTTGCTATGTCTTAATTATATGAAAGTAGAGTTACCTCCAAGAACAGTTGTTGGTCTGGCTATGAATTCTAAAAGATTATTTGACATTAGAAGATCATTCCTGTTTGGAGTGACATCTTATTGACAAACACTGTTTGATTTATTCCCTCAGATTCTGATGATGAAGATGATGTTGATGATGATGATGTTGATGATGAAGAAGATGATGATATTGATGATGATGATGATAGACCAAATCAGGAACTGCAGATGTCGTCATCTCTTAACAAAAGGAAGGGAGCTGGAGAACCACAAGATGTGAATGAGGATGAATCCAACTTCAAGAAAACACGGCTATCAACCCAAGTGAACCCCAACAAGCGGTCTTGGCAAGCTTCAGATGTAAATGAGGATGAATCCCCCGTGAAGAAAACACAGCTATCACCCCAACTGAACCTCAACAAGTGGACTTGGCAAGCTTCAGATGTAAATGAGGATGAATCCCCCGTGAAGAAAACACGGCTATCACCCCAACTGAACCTCAACAAGTGGACTTGGCAAGCTTCAGATGTAAATGAGGATGAATCCCCCTTGAAAAAAACGCGGCTATCCGCCCAAGTGAACCCCAACAAGCGGTCTTGGCAAGCTTCAGGTGTTGAGGAGCATGAGAAAAAGAAACCAGCCTCAGCTGCTGAGAGGATGATGGTAAGGCTTATACTTCAATATATGCAGGCATTAGATGACCAGCTTATTGTAGCACTGTAGTGTAACAGTAATGTGACATCTATTTACTCGGAGTTATAAAAACAACATGCAGTTCAATGAATCTGAACCAGATTTTAACAAATGAAAAATCAACTGTTTAGTTATGTAAGCATAAGTTGATGTTCTTTATGAACTCTAACCCTAATATTTCCCCCAACATGAAATTTAAAAAAAAAGATTTATGAATAGTTTATTACATTTTATGGGCCAATCCTCATTGTTACAAAAATGAGAAAATTATTTGACAGTCTTGTAGTACTTAAATATAATTCACTTATAACAGATATTTTCTTATTTTCTCATATTTATTATGCCCCCCGCCATGTAATGGCGGAAGGGCATATAGTGTTCACCCTGGCTGTGTGTGTGTGTGTGTCAGTGTGTCAGTGTGTGTGTATGTTCGAAAATCGTGTCCGCTCTGTAACTTTGTTATTTCTTATTGGATTTTAAAATAACTTGGTATGAATGTTCACCTTATCAAGACGGTGTGTCGCGTACAATACCCATGCCTGTAGGTCCAAGGTCAAGGTCACTGTTACTAAAAATAGAATTTTCTTGTCCGGGCTGTAACTTCCTTATGAATGGAGGGATTTCAAAATAACTTGGCATAAATGTTCACCATGACAAGGCGGTGTGTCGCGTACAACACCCATGCCTAAAGTTCAAAGGTCAAGGTCACTGTTACTAAAAATAGAATTTTGTTATTAAAATCTTGCCTCTTCTGTAACTTTGTTATTTCGTATTGGATTTTAAAATAACTTGGTAAAAATGTTCACCATATTGAGACGGTGTGTCGCGTACAATACCCATGCCTGTAGGTCCAAGGTCAAGGACACTGTTACTAAAAATAGAATTTTCTTGTCCGGGCTGTAACTTCCTTATGAATGGAGGGATTTCAAAATAACTTGGCACAAATGTTCACCATGACAAGGCGGTGTGTCGCGTACAACACCCATGCCTAAAGTTCAAAGGTCAAGGTCACTATTTCTAAAAATAGAATTTTGTTATAAAAATCTTGTCCGCTCTGTAACTTTGTTATTTCTTATTGGATTTTAAAATAACTTGGTATTAATGTTCACCATATCAAGACGGTGTGTCGCGTACAATACCCATGCCTGTAGGTCCAAGGTCAAGGTCGCTGTTACTAAAAATAGAATTTTCTTGTCCAGGCTGTAACTTCCTTATGAATGGAGGGATTTCAAAATAACTTGGCACAAATGTTCACCATGATAAGGCGGTGTGTCGTGTACAACACCCATGCCTAAAGGTCAAGGTCACTGTTACTAAAAATAGAATTTTGTTATAAAAATCTTGTCTGCTCTGTTACTTTGTTATTTCTTATAAAAGGATTTTAAAATAACTTGGTATAAATGTTCATTATATCAAGACGATGTGTTGTGTACAATACCTATGCCTGTAGGTCCAAGGTCAAGGTCACTGTTACAAAAAATAGAAATTTCTTGTACTGGCTATAACTTCGTTATTAACAGAGTGATTTCAAAATAATTTGGCACAAATGTTCACTATGACAAGGCGTTGTGTTGTGTACAATTCCAATGCCTGTAGGTCCAAGGTCAAGGTCACTATTACTAAAACCAGAATTTTCTTGTCTGGGTTGTGAGTTTGTTATTACTTATTGGATTTTCAAATAACTTGGTATAAATGTTCACCATGACAAACATGCATAGCGGGGGCATCCGTGTCCTATTGACACATTTCTAGTTTTAATGATGTGTTTAGACTAACAGTTATTAGTGGAGGTGATTGTTGTAAATTGTTGTGTTTATTTTTTAGGCCAAGATGGGTTACAAGGAAGGAACAGGATTGGGAAAACATGCTCAGGGTAGAGTCAATATTATTGAGGCATCACTGCAGAGAGGCAGGCGAGGTCTAGGCATGTCTGTACCTGGGCTCGAGCCCTCCGTGACGGTGGAATGGTCAGAAAAACAGGATCAGGTAAGAGTATAACCTTGCAGATTATATGACATTAGATTCGTTTTTTTGCCATTCTCAAAAAACGTTGTCCATCTGTACGGGTCTGTAGGTCCAGTAAGTGGGATTGAAATATTAACAAACAGAAGTCACTGAATTAAACAATCAGATCTCAGATTTGCTGGTTGACATGAATTTATAAAAATGAGAATAAAATATTGTGCAATCACAAGTTAAGAAAATATACATGATTCTGTCATTTAATGTTGACTGCTTAACTCAACAACAATTCTTATTTTGCTGAAAAATTGGGTTTTCTGTGAACTGAGAAAGGATGCAAACTTGTATGGATGAGTTTTCATTTGGATCTTTTGATTCTCTAGCAAGATAAAGACAAAACCTCATCTTTAGAAAAGATAACAATGTTACAGCTGTTGGTGGACAACTGTTTCGTACGGGGTGTGGCTGTGCTGAAGTACCAGTTGCAAAAGTTGTCCTCTGGATTTCAATTTCTGATCTGTTCTTGAGCATCTGTTGCATAATTTTTTGCATATTGAAATGATGTAAATTAAGAAGATTTAAAAAAAACTACTGAGATATTTTCTTAAAATAGTTTGCTTAAAGTTACATGTTTGTAATGTTTCATGTTAAGAATAATATAATGATGGTAATTTTGGGTCCTTACCGTAGGAACAGAAAGATAGGGTGTATAAGAATTTTACATTTTATATACAAGTAAGTCTTGAAATTTATGTAAGTAAAAAAGTAATATATGGATATCAGGAATCGCCACACTCCCCACGCAGCGAAAAAGAAGAGAGGAAGAGAGAGAGAGCATGTTTTATATAAGTATGTCAATTTAAATAGGACGCTAGTAAGTAATTTTTTGTTATGTTAATTTTTCTTGATTGTTAGAAAAGGCTTACGTTGGATAATGAGACAAACTTCTGCACAGAAGAGACGCTCAATGATGTGCTAAGTTGTAAGGTAAGATCACTTTCTATGCTCTATGAGTGTTAGAGATATGACGGGGTAACTTAGCAAGATAAGGATACAAACTTTTTGCCTAGGAGCAGGATTTTTCCAATAACTCCAGAATTTGGAGTTTATTTATAACACGAGACTTAGAAAAGAAATCTTCTGATAACTTTTGTCTATGGAATTAAGCTCCCAATAACTCAGACTTAAGAATGAAACTCCCAAAAAATCTATAATTAAGATTGAAGCTCCTAATAAATCCAGACTTACGAATGAAGCTCCCAGTAACTCTAGAATTAAGAATGAAGTTCCGTATAACTCCAGAATTAAGAATGAAGGTCACAATAACTCCATACTTAAGAATGAAGCTCCCAATAAGTGGGTTGGAGTTGTTTCATCAAGACAACGTGTATTTGTTTTGTGATATGAGAACCTGTTGGGGCAAGTGTGAGGTTGGTGCACCCTAGAACCTGGTTTAAACCCCCAGTGGCATTTTGATATGCCACTGACCGTTTCAAGACGGTAACCCCTCGGGTTCTCATTTTTGTTAATTGTTAATGGTGTCTCTTTTTGAAACGGATCATTTTATTAACTATGCTCTCTCCCTCTCTTCTTCTTGACTGTGTGGGGAGGCTGTTTTTTCTGAATGTGGCGATTCCTGATATGCATATTTCACCCTTATGATAAATATTTCACAAGAGGTTATGGCTAGTAAATTCTGTCTGTTTACCATTTGTAGAGTATATTTGATCTTCTTGAGCTAGAAGAGATGAGGAAAGCAAGAACCAGATCCAATGAGACAATCAGAGGGGCCATCTTCCTGAACAGGTTAGTTCTGTCATGATGGTTTAGTCGTTCCACCCAGTTTCTTGCCTACCAGATAAGTTACTCCTCTTCTTTCACTTGTTCAGGAAAATGATTTTGCACAGCAATGAATGAAAAATAAATTAAATCTGCTGCTATTAAAACATTAGTTTGAAATAAAAAAATAAAGGGCTGACCACACTCCTCCCCATCAAGTTCATCGATTAAAAGAAAAATTATCAAAATATCAATAACGGTAAAATGCCGTTCAATGATACTTTGCGCAAATGAATGTTACTAATGTATCTTTATTTTGCATACAGTAAGACAAATTAGAAAAAGTAAGAAAAAAAGCTAGACCTAAAAATTCCTTAAAATTCTATTTACATAAATTCACAACAACTAAGCAATATAAAACATTATTTTAATTCCCACGTGAGTGTAATCATACTGACAAGAATATGGTGTGTACTTTGTAAAGAACTTTCAACTTCTTAAAGTGAAATCAATGATTGTCATCCGTTTACGCGACCAGGCAGCGAGCAGGAAATTGAAGGTCAGACACACTTATTTATATCTCAAAAAGTTTACATATGTAAGTCACGAGGAGTCAGTATCATATTTCTCATTTGGGCATTTAAAATGATGTTTTGTGTTGTTTAGTTCTTGTGAATTCATGTAAATAGAATTTAGGGAATTTTTAGATCTCGCTATTTTTCTTTACTGTTTTAACGTGTCTTACCATATGCAAATAAAGATACACTAGTAATACTCATTTGTGCAAAGTTTCATTGAACGGCATTTTGCCGTTATTGAGATTTTGATAATTTTCTTTTTTCGATGAACATGCTTGGGTGGAGTGCGGTAAGCCCTTAAAAAAATTTATAAATAAGATATATTGTATGCTCAGTATGAATTGGAAAGTCTGGCCAAGGGGAGACTGTTTATGGTGGTAACTTAACAGAGCCTCGTTACTTTCCAAAATAGAGTTCCCTGGCAAGATTTTCCCATTCCCATTCCAACCTTGCAAACATTATTGGTTGTACTTACTGAAAGAGATGGTTGTAGTTTTTATCACTTTATCAGCGACACACTGAACACACTTAGAATTTAGATTTTTTTCATTGATAACTTCCTACTGGATTCTGGAAATTAGTTTAGATATAAGGTCTACCTAACCTCTGTGTGTAATTTTCTCAATATAAATTTTGTCAAACCAGGATTTCTTACTGCATGGAACAAGCACATGTATTTAACCTCTCATTTTATTCTTATTATGATAAAAGTTTACTATTAATAAACATGTTAACTTTAGTATTTTCTCCATTTCAGGGCAGCTATGAAGATGGCAAACATGGATGCTGTACTTGACTTTATGTTCACCAACCCCCAATATCCCAGCGGGGTAACACATTATTTCCACTTTAGACTTACATCTCTTACATTTGAATCAATTAAATCAATTGTGCTAACAGGTGTTTTGGCTGCTTTGTGTTTCATTAATTTTTAGCTCACCTGTCACGTAGTGACAAGGTGAGCTTTTGTGATCGCAATTTGTCCGGCGTCCGTCCGTCCGTCCGTCGTCCGTAAACTTTTACTGTAAACGACATCTCCTCTTAAACCCCTGGGCCAAAGTTGATGAAACTTGCCACAGATGTTCCTTGCATGAAGCTAATCCAAATTTGTTCAAAGAATCAATTCCATGCAGAACTCTGGTTGCCATGGCAACCTAAAGGAAAAATTTAAAAATCTTCTTCTCTAAAACCACAAGGCCTAGAGCTTAGATATTTGGCATTTAGCACCCTCTAGTGGAACTCTACAAAGATTGTTCAAATTATTTCCCTGGGGTCAAAATTGGCCCCGCCCCAGGGGTCACTTCATTTTACAAAGACTTATATAGGAAATCTTTAAAAATCTTCTTCTCACAAACCACAATGCGTACAGCTTAGATATTTGGTAAGTAGCATTGTGTAATGGATGTCTACTAAATTTGTTCAAATTATGTCCCCTGGGCCAAAATCGGCCACGCCCTAGGGTCTTCTTGGTTTAATATAGTTATATAGGAAAAACATGAAAATCTTCTTCTTTAAAACCACAAGGCCTAGAGCCTTAATATTTGATATACAGCATCATCTAGTGGTCCTCTACCAAAATTGTTCAAACTATCCCCCTGGGGTCAAAAATGGCCCCGCCCCAGGGGTCACTTGTTTTACATAGACTTATATAGGGAAAACTTAAAAAAAATCTTCTTCTCTAAAACCACAAGGCCTAGAACCTTGGTATTTGGTATGTGTCATCGTGTAGTGGTCCTCTACAAAAGTTGTTCAAATTATTCTCCTGGGGTCGAAAATGGCTCCGCCCCGGGGGTCACTAGTTTTATTACATAGTGTTATATAGTAAGTCTTTAAAAATCTTCTTCTCTGAAACCGTAAGGCCTAGAGCTTAGATATTTGGTAAAGAGCATCATCTTGTCACATTTTCTCCACAATAGCAGCTTAATTTTTTTTTAATTTTTGACTTGATTTTACCAAACTTGCACACAACTCTTGCAACCATTGAGCAGTTGTTGACAGGTGAGCGACCCAGGGTCCTATGGACCCTCTTGTTTTTGTCTTTGGGCTGATCTAGGTTAGGCAGGTGATTTTGGTGATTTGTGTTATAATTAGTGTCATATGGGTGTTTTGGCTAATGTTACTACATTATATATTGGTTTTACGCCTGATTTTTGTTACATAGTTTTATGCCCAAGAAGTGGGTAGCATATAGAGTTGCAATCATCCGTCTGTACGTCTCCAAATCTTGTGACATCAACTTCTCATAAACTTTCATGCGGATTTCTTTTAAACTTGCACAGACTACTAAGGAGGATGTGTAGATGATGGTAAAGAAATGTTTTTCTCCTGCGACCATTTATACCAGAGTTATGGACCTTTGTTAATTTCAGTTCTTAAATCTTATGGCATCAACTCATCATAAACTAACAGACGGATTTCTTTCAAACTAGCACAGATGATGAAGCAGGACGTATAGATGATTGTAAAGAAAAGATTTTTTTCCTGCGAACATTATTACCAGAGTTATGGCCCTTTGTTAATTACAGTAATTTAATCTTGTGGCATCAATTCCTCATTAACTATCAGGCGGATTTCTATCAAACTTGTATAGATGATCAAGCTGGATGTGTAGGTGATCGTAAAGAAAGATTTTTCCTGCTGACATTTTTACCAGAGTTATGGCCCATTCTTTATTTTACATATGAAATTTTGTGGCTGATTTCTTTCAAACTAGCACAGATGATTGGACATGATGTATAAATTGTTGTAAAGGACATTGTCTTCCAACCATTTTCACCAGAGTTATAGTCATTTTTTTATGTTGGTCATAAAAATTTGTGGCACTTACTACTCATTTACTAGTCATGATCACCATATGTTGTTAATACCTGATACACAATTTTGTTACAAATATTGTTGCAGCAGTGGGGGCATCAGTGTCCTGAGGACACAGTCTAGTTTTGTGTTACATAGGATATTGGTTGATTTGTGTTATAATTATAGTAGTTTTATGCTGATTTGTAATACATAGGTGTTTTTGTTGATTTGTGTGATATAAGTATTAACTCTTTATTCCATGGGATATGGCTGTTATCCATTGGCAAGCAGTGTAGATCTAGATCATTGCTGTCAGATCAGGATATACACTGGTCATCTTTTGATTCATTATGTTTTTTCTAACCAAGAAGTAGTGCAAATCCAGATAAGATAACACAGATTTCCATCTAAATAAAAAACGAAAGTATGCAGGTAGTATTTGTTCAAGCCAGATAAAGAAAAAAGTATGCAAGTAGTGCTTGTTCCAGGAAGATAAAGAAAATAGCAAGCAGGTACTAATTGTTCAAACCAGATAAATAAAAATGCAGTAAGTACTTGTTTGAAGAAAATAAAATGCAGATAGTTCTTGTTCAAGCCAGAAAAAGAAAATTCCGGTAGTATGCAGTTAGTACTTGTTCAAGCCAGAAATAGAAAAAATGTAGTAAGTATTTGTTCAAGCCTGATTAAGAAAACAAAACAGGTAGTACTTGTTCAAGCCAGATAAATGTAAAAGTATACAATAAGTGCTTGTTCAAACCAGATAAAGAAAAAAGTATGCATGTAGTACTTGTTCAGGCCAGATAAAGGAAAAATTATGCACGTAGTACTTGTTCAAGCCAGATAAATGTAAAAGTATGCAATTAGTGCTTGTTCAAACCAGATAAAGAAAATAATATGCAAGTAGTGCTTGTTCAAACCAGGTAAAAAAGATAATATACATGCAGTTCTTGTTCAGGCCAGATAACGAAAAAAGTATGCAAGTAGTTCTTGTTCCAGGCAGATGAAAAATAAGCAAGCAGGTACTAACTATTCAAACCAGATAAAAATATGCAGTAAGTACCGGTTTGAAGAAAATAAAATGCAGATAGTACAATCAGTGCTGTTATCAATTACGTCCTTTGAAGGTCGTTGAGCACGATAATTACGTACTAATTTAATAGTACTTCTAAAATTACTTTTGTTTTAATATTTCGGCCAGTTTTGAATTGGGTGGTTTCAATTTTCCAGCCAATGCAGATTTGGATATTGTTCAATCACCCCCAAGGATATACTTCCTGCTTTTTAAATTTTGCCTTTGGCGTTGTCTGTGATATGCAGGATTTACATTCTAAGATCCCCTGTCAAAATTCTATTCTGTTTAGTTCCGCCCATTGTTTTCTCGTTTAGGGCAAAAGCATTCTTTTATCTGGGGACCATACGCCGCTGGACATGGAATGGTATTAATCTGAAAATACCGCATTGAAGGTTCCATGTCCACCGCCATATGCACACCATCGTTTGGGATGGTCAAAATTGTACTGTTTATTGGTGTAAATATTGAGTTGCGCTCAACCCGGGGCTAGGCAGCGTGGACAGTAATATGCATTTCCATTACTGTCCATGGACAGGCTCAATCAAACCGAGCCTGCAATATTTTCATATTTGTCGTGTTCGATGGCTTTTTAAAGTTCCATTTTCATCTATTTTAACAAGCCAGATAAAGAAAATACCAGTCTGCAGTTCGCACTTGTTTAAGCCAGAAAAAGGAAAACAAATATGTTCTAAGTACTTTTTAAGCCAGATTATGAAAATAAAGTAGTACTTGTTCAAGCCAGATAAAGTAAAGAGTATACATGTAGTGCTTGTTCAAACCAGATAAAGAAAATAGTATGCAGGGAGTTCTTATTCAATCCAGATTTAGAAAAGTATATTTATGTAGTATTTGTTCAAACCAGATAAATAAAATAGTATGGAGGTTGTACTTTTTCACGTTGTTTTTTTTAACAGTTATTGTTTATGAAAATTTAATAATTTCTGCAAAGATTGGAGCTAAAATAGTGATAATGCTTTCATGAATTACGGTAATTTCAGGAACCTATGGTAGGTCACAATGAGCTCCTATATTTTGCGGATGTCTGTGCCGGGCCAGGTGGATTTAGTGAATATGTTCTATGGAGGACTAAAGGGGAGTCAAAGGGGTTTGGACTGACTCTAAGAGGATCAAGTGACTTTAAACTGGAAGACTTCTTTGCAGGACCACCAGAGATGTTTGAACCCCACTATGGTAAGGTTATGTTTACCAAGCACCTGTAGGGCATTAATGTCATCAGGGCCACCATTACAAGCACATGTAGTCACACTCTTTATTCTACATCATGATATCCATTAAGTCTTATCTTTAACTTTTGCCTCTAACCTATTGTTGTTTCTGCCTTTAGATACATGTAAGCTTTTACATATCTGTTCCCATTCAATTGTGTAATGCCACTTAAGACTACTGCTTTTCCTGTGGAAGATGATGGTGGGTAATGCACAGGACTGTCAATTCAGAAGCCTGTGTTTAGTTCTAGTTTAATGTAAATAAGTCCCACTTACAGTGTTTACACATTGGAAAAGAGAAATAAAATGACACTATAAACTAACAAACTGTTTTACATGGGATACATTACACCATGACTACAGTCGGGCATTAATGAATGGTTGCATTTGCCAGTAAATATCAAGTCAGTAATTTTACATTGTTTTGGAAAAACTTGTAATTTTGCAAAAAACAAATATTGAACTGTTAATTTGTTTGTTCCATGTTTTTTTTCTTATTTCTCTGCTCATAATGACTTCTTGTTGTTAAGAGGACTGACAGAAGTACTGGTGCTAAATGGTGAATAGTACTTCAGATTGAACATCAGCCTTCCTGATTATAAAGAGTACAACTATAAGTTTTATGTTGATATTTGCAGGTGTAGGAGACAATGAGGGAGATGGAGATGTATTTCGACCCGACAACCAGAAAGCCTTTGTTTATTTTGTTCTACAGAACACTGATGGGTTGGGTGTACATATGGTTATGGCAGATGGAGTAGGCTATACATTTTCTATTTAGCTTGTCCCGACTTATATGTTGTTGCTCAGTATTTGAATTACCATAATTTCTTCTTTTGTATGAAGAACTTTTCATAATCCGAAATAATAAGGGAATTTCCCAGAGATGTCAGGAGAAATCTTCTATCATTTGTTTTCATCATTTCCCTTTATTGAGCAAAGGCGAAATATTTCACTGTAGGTCTGATAAAGAAAGCTAAGATTTGTCACAAAAACTTCAAATTTGTTATTATATTGCCCTTTCTGAATTTCTTCAAACTTTCCAAAAACTATTGCTTGTGACAAAAGTGTCTTGATGATGCCAAAATCTTTAAGTCAAGGTCACATTTTATCGAGTTATGCCTTTTTTCGTTTTTTTTTTAAATTCTGACAAAGTATTTAAATCGTTCAATTGAACACCCATATATTGGTTTCAAATGATATACTAGTATTTAAACATTTACCTTACAACTGTGGGATTAGGCACGTTGAAAATAATCCTTATTGGATTTATCATAAACTGCTTGTGTATAAGTTTATCATGTGGACTCTGTATTGATCATTTATAGTTAGATTTTTTTCTGACCTCCAGTATCTCAGTCATCTGTTAGTTTCTCAGTTTATATTTATTGTGAGATTTATGCCTTCAGTCTTTATATTGTGGATTTCTGATTTCAGGGATTTTCTGTGGAGGGTCAGGAGAAAATCCAGGAGATTCTGTCCAAACAGCTCTACCTCTGTCAGTTCCTTGTTGCCATCTCAATTCTCAGAGAAGGTAAGAACATGTCCCTTTTTATGTCCTTGTTTATCTCTATTTTGTAAGAAGTTAAGACATGCCCCTTTTATTTATAATAGTATATTACACACCAGCTCATTCCCTCTTTTTTACCAACCAAACAACATCGACAATGAATAATTTAGTTAATTAGTTCAAGGACACATTTTTTATGGATAA
Organism: Corbicula japonica; assembly: GCA_038501625.1. Taxonomy (NCBI): domain Eukaryota; kingdom Metazoa; phylum Mollusca; class Bivalvia; order Venerida; family Cyrenidae; genus Corbicula; species Corbicula japonica. The sequence continues at coordinate 336,937 of JAZAYU010000025.1, forward strand.
AATTTAGTTTTTAGTGTCGCTTCCTGCTGTTTACTGATTTCGACCCAGAACATTTAATAATAATATTTGAAATAGTTAAAAAATGTTTCCTACAGACTATGAGGTTCTAGTAGCCTGTATGTTTCAGGCGGTCATTTTGTGTGCAAGCTATTTGATCTGTTCACACCATTCAGCGTCGGTCTGGTTTACCTCATGTACAGAATATTTGATAGAGTTTCCATCTATAAACCAGTCACCAGTTGACCAGCTCACTCGGAGAGGTAAGCTGATTCATGTGTTCTCCTGCCACAGTGTTCATTTATCCTTACTTTGCCTTTCTCAGAGTTGCTTCAAATCACATAACACAACTGATGCAAATGATGGGTTCGTGCTTAGTTCAACACGTTAGAAAAACACCAAAAATGTATGATATAAAGGGATTGGAAATCTCTACAGAAATAGAAGGAAAGTATAAAGGGGATATTTTCCATGTTTGGTTGGCAGCTGGATCTCTTGTCTTTTAATTTCCACTGCCACTCCTATATGTTACATTTGAGAATTTACAATCACCTGCTTTCTTACCCTAAGAGTATGGTAGCAATACCACTGTATAATTAAATATGGCACTCGACCTTGTTATATAGTGGCCCTGCCACTGTAACTTGAGATATAATATGCCCTGTTCTGCTGCTGTAACTTGAGATGCAATTGCTCACATATCTGACTTGAAATTTTCAGATATATTGTATGCAAGAGTTTAAGGAAAGACAAGAATCCAGTGAGACAATACTTTGATGAAATTAACCGTTATCTGAACGTGTTGCTGGATTCTACCTCGAAGGAGGACATCACTGACATTGTACCATGTCTATTCTACAGAATGATGAGCCGTTCTATGAGTACATGTGTGTCTCGAATGATAGGTAACTAACAAGTATACATTGCACTATCTGTTACTACAAGTCCTTGTCACTGGAAGATATGGTATATCACGAGTGTTATATGTGAGGGAGGGGGCAGGTCTGGTAAAATCCCCATGACAATTAAATATTGCTGCCCAAAAGAAAAATCGGGCTACCCCACTAAAACCCCTCTGGGTCCACAGCTGTGTAAGTAGGAGTATTTTCAAAGCTAATATGAATATGAAATATGTTTTTATGTTTCAGAATTGGAAAACTTCAGATTCTAAATTTAAAGAAAATAAGGGCTTTCACTCAAAACACGTAAGTAAAATTCATATTTATGTAAAATTCTGTTTTCAAGTAATTAATAAGGCATGATAAAGTTATTGAATTGAATTTTGTTCACTACATATCAGTCCTGGTTCAGCTCAGAGTCCCAAAATGGGTTCATACCTCATGGTCTGTTAGTGGAGACGCTGCATCCCGAGTTAGTCCAGGCTCAGCTCAGTCTCCACATTGGTTTATGCCGTATGGTCTGTTAGTTGAGACGCTGCATCTCGAGTAAGTCCTGTCTCAGCTTAGAGTCTCTACATGGGTTCAAGCCTCATGGTCTGTTAGTGGAGAGGCTGCATTCCCAGTCACCTCAGAGTCTCTACATAAGTTCATGCAGTATGGTCTGTTAGTTGAGAGGCTGCATCCCGAGTCAGCCCAGGCTCAGCTCAGAGTCTCTACATAGGTTCATGCCGTATGATCTGTTAGTTGAGACGCTGCATCCCGAATCCGTCCAGACTCAGCTCAGAGTCTCTACATAGGTTCATGCCGTATGGTCTGTTAGTTGAGACGCTGCATCCCGAATCAGTCCAGACTCAGATCAGAGTCTCTACATAGGTTCATGCCGTATGGTCTGTTAGTTGAGACGCTGCATCCCGAATCAGCCCAGGCTCAGCTCAGAGTCTCTACATAGGTTCATGCCGTATGGTCTGTTAGTTGAGACGCTGCATCCCGAATCAGTCCAGACTCAGCTCAGAGTCTCTACATAGGTTCATGCTTATGGTCTGTTAGTTGAGACGCTGCATCCCGAATCAGTCCAGGCTCAGCTCAGAGTCTCTACATGGGTTCATGCCGTATGGTCTGTTAGTTGAGACGCTGCATCCCGAGTCAGTCCAGGCTCACCTAAGTCTCTATATTGGTTCATGCCGTATGGTCTGTTAGTTTAGAAGCTGCATCGCGAGTCAGCGCAGGCTCAGCTCGGAGTCTCTACATAGGTTCAAGCCGTATGGTCTGTTAGTTGAGAGGCTGTATCCCGAGTCAGTCCAGGCTCACCTCAGTCTCTACAAAGTTTGATGCCGTATGGTCTGTTAGTTGAGAGGCTGCGTCCCGAGTCAGTCCAGGCATAGCTCAGAGTCTCTACATATGTTCAAGCCGTATGGTCTGTTAGTTGAGAGGCTGCATGCCGAGTCAGTCCAGGCTCAGAGTCTCTACATAGGTTCATGCCGTATGGTCTGTTAGTTGAGACGCTGCATCCCGAGTCAGCCCAGACTGAGCTCGGAGTCTCTACATAGGTTCATGCCGTATGATCTGTTAGTCGAGACGCTTCATCCCGAGTCAGTCCAGGCTCACCTCAATCTCTACATAGGTTCATGCCGTAGGGTCTGTTAGTTGAGACGCTGCATCCCGAGTCAGTCCAGACTCAGATCAGAGTCTCTACATAGTTTTATCTCGTATTGTCTGTTAGTTCATAGGCTGCATCCCGAGTCAGTCCAGGCTCACCTCAGTCTCTACATAGTTTCATGCCGTATGGTCTGTTAGTTGAGACGCTGCATCCCGACTAAGTCCAGGCTCAGCTCAGAGTCTCTACATAGGTTCATGCCGTATGATCTGTTAGTTGAGAGGCTGCATCCCGAGTCAGTCCAGGTTCACCTCAGTCTCTACATAGGTTCATGCCGTATGGTCTGTAAGTTGAGACGATGCATCCCGAGTAAGTCTTGGCTCAGCTCAGAGTCTCTACATGGGTTCATGCCGTATGGTCTGTTAGTTGAGAGGCTGCATCCCGAGTCAGTCCAGACTGTGCTCAGAGTCTCAACATAGGTTCATGCCGTATGGTCTGTTTGTTGAGACGCTGCATCCCGAGTCAGTCCAGGCTCAGCTCAGAGTCTCTACATGGGTTCATGCCGTTTTATCTGTTAGTTGAGACGCTGCATCCCGAGTCAGTCCAGGCTCAGCTCAGTCTCTACATGAGTTCATGCCGTATGGTCTGTTAGTTGAGACGCTGCATCCCGAGTATGTCCAGGCTCAGCTCAATGTCTTTACATAGTTTCATGCCGTATGATCTGTTAGTGGAGACGCTGCATCCCGAGTCAGCCCAGATTGTGCTCAGAGTCTCTACATAGGTTCATGCCGTATGATCTGTTAGTTGAGGGCTGCATCCCGGGTCAGTCCAGACTGTGCTCAGTCTCTACATAGGTTCATGCCGTATTATCTGTTAGTTGAGACGCTGCATCCCGAGTCAGCCCAGGCTGTGCTCAGAGTCTCTACATAGGTTCATGCCGTATTATCTGTTAGTTGAGACGCTGCATCCCGAGTCAGTCCAGATTGTGCTCAGAGTCTCTACATAGGTTCATGCCGTATGATCTGTTAGTTGAGACGCTGCATCCCGAGTCAGCCCAGGCTCAGCTCAGAGTCTCTACATTGGTTCATGCCGTATGGTCTGTTAGTTGAGACGCTGCATCCCTAGTCAGCCCAGGCTCAGCTCAGAGTCTCTACATAGGTTCATGCCGTATTATCTGTTAGTGGAGACGCTGCATCCCGAGTCAGTCCAGGCTCAGCTCAGAGTCTCTACATAGGTTCATGCTGTATGGTCTGTTAGTTGAGAGGCTGCATACCTAGTCAGTCCAGGCTCAGCTCAGAGTCTCTACATAGGTTCATGCCGTATGGTCTGTTAGTTGAGAGGCTGCATCCCTAGTCAGCGCAGGCTCAACTCAGAGTCTCTACATAGGTTCATGCTGTTTGGTCTGTTAGTTGAGAGGCTGCATCCCTAGTCAGCCCAGGCTCAGCTCAGAGTCTCTACATAGGTTCATGCCGTATGGTCTGTTAGTTGAGACGCTGCATCCCGAGTCAGTCCAGACTCAGCTCAGAGTCTCTACATAGATTCATGTCTTATGGTCTGTTAGCGGAGACGCGGCATCTCGAGTCAGTCCTGGCTCACCTCAGAGGCTCTTAGATATGTTTCACCTGAGGACATATCACTGTCCCGCATCATTGGTTCTGGTATTAAACCAAGGAACAATGTTGGGTAAGCTATTAATATGTATCTCTAAAATTTCTAATAAAATGACATAAACTATTCTAAAAAGCAACACACTGCTTCTATGAGACCCTAAAACTATTGTTAATTTGCTGTTGACTTTTTTTCAGAAATTTATATGAAACCAGACAAAATGAAGTCAGGACAGTGTTGCTAAAAAAGTGGCAGGTAATAATATGCCATGTTTAAATAATAATTGATGCTATTGCAGAAATAAACTATCAGAAGTACACTTAACACTCACAGTATATTTCTTTAAATTCATTTGTGATCAATTCCAGTTAATTTAAGCCAGAGAGGTAAGGTAAGCTATTAGTGTGCCAGCCACATTGTCTCAGGCTACAGTGTGTACAGTATAATTACTTCTGTCACTGGATACATGTGGCTGCCTTATTGCTTAACTACATATTGAAAGAACTGCACCATTATTTCTGTTGTTTTATATACCTGCTATAAATTTCAGCTACATCATTTCTTTATGGATCCAAGAGGCCCTAATTACTTGAACCTAGTGACATTTCACTGAAATAATTTATAATATGTTCCTTTTGTTATGTGACAGTTTGTGCTAATGTTCACAGAGACTTAGTTTTTGATAGTCAAACCCTTGTGCAACATGACTATAGCTATATACATCCAGTTTTGAGAACTCATCCCTTGCCTTGGTATGAAGTATAGACAATGCATAAGAGTTATTACAGTTGTACAGCAAATGTAACTAGATACTTTCTATATTCAGGTGGATGATGAGGTGAGGACTGCCCCTGCCAAGTGTCCAGCATATATGAAATTCCAGGATCTTGTTGGGGTATGTTTGTTTATTTTCTATACTGTGCATTGCAAATCACCTTTTTGTTTTCATATATTTCACCAGAGGAAAGGAACATAAAGATTACCCCATGCAGAATATTCGGGTCTTGTCCTGTATAGTTAAATTAATTTCAATCCTCATCATACTGCATTTTATTTATTTTCTGCAAAATTTAGACAATACAATTAGTTTAGTGTAAGTTCAGCTGAGGCAGCGACTTAGAGTAAGCTGTTTTTATCAAATTTTGTTCAGCATTCTCTACATTTGCCCCCAGAAACTAGGTCATTTGTCAAATCATAAAAAAACTTTCTATCACACTAAAGACGCCACATTTTTATATCCAGGTCAAAGGGGCCATGAAATTCAAATCAGTTTCTACTCAGTATCTCAAATGCTCTTTTCCCAGCATCTTCAGACTACACAGAATTATTGGCCTCCAATAGATGACCTCTACGCTAATGGTAAGGTCGTGCTCATGTGTACTATGAACTTTATTTCACTTAAAGACACCTATAGGGCAAAGCCCAAGGTCACAGTTACTTCAGCTTTAGTCCTTAACTAATCATTACTTAATTCTCACCCATGACTATGAAATGTGGGATACATGAACTATTTATAGAAAGTGACATTTAGTTAAAAGTTGTAGTGCGTTTCAGGTGAGACAATTTTCAGTGTGATTCTTTAAGTGCACCAAAACCTTTACAAGAGATGTTTTAACAGAGAGCCAAGCATTCTTCATTTTGTTTGTTGTAATCTTGTATTGACATCTATGTGCCTATGATGGAAGCTCTGACAGTTACCTCCCCTTTCAGAATGAGGACAGTTACTTTGATCACATCACAGAGCAACTGACATCTGAAAGCGTACGTTCCATCAAGACAGTGTATGACTACCGATGTATTGTGACAGGGGACTTCCCAGAGAAACGCTTCTACATACTCAGTACTGGGGTGAGTAGGATATCAATTGGAAGCTTACCTATGGCAGCAACAGATTGTGTATTGACAATCAAAATACAATATCTACTATTTATTTTTAGTTACTTACCTGGAAGTTAAAATTGTGTGCCTAAATATTACATCACATTGTATTGATAATTCATTTCTTTCTGTTGATATATCAGTATACATATCAAGCAAGTAGTGCTTATGTACACATTTCATGCATTCATGACCTGAGCAATTTCAGGGACTGTGTTAGTAATTAAGACTTGTAGACATTTTTACAAGTTATGTACTAAATATTTCAAGAATGTGTTAAATGTTGTACAAACTCAATGACAAATATCTGATGCATGTTGAGTTGTCTTTAGTCAAGTAGATTTGACCCAGAATTGTCTGACAGGAATCTGTTAATCATATCCCTAACTGACCCTCATGCCTCCTTTTATTGGTCAGTCCATCCAACATTTTTCTTTGTGTTTTCTTTTGGCAGACATTTATTGAATGATAGCAATGCTTGTAGACTCTGATCAGACTGCATATATGCGTTGACAGTTAATGTAGGGACAAAAATACAACTAGAATTTCATTAGACATTTATGCTATTTGTTAAATTTGATAAAGACGATAAGACCGAAACGTCAAATATAAAAAGTAAATTTACTAAGTTGGTTAATGATCTATATATCCCTTATGATATTTAGAAGGTAAAATGATATATGCAATATGTTTTGAAATGTTCTAGAGGACTTGGGTGTTTCAACGGGCATGTCGTTCTGGTGCCAAGTGGACAAAGATGCAAGATAGCTTAAAGATAGAACTTCCGAGAGATACATTGTTTGAGGCAGAATTTGTAACAGAATACAGGGGAGAGGTAGGCTGACTCTACTGTTTACATTTAAAATTAGACAGACCAGAAAGGTTACATGTATATCAGTGTAATGACTCGTACAGTCGAAGTTTGAAGAGTCATAATCCACTTGGCTGTTGAGTCAGGCTGTGGTGTGAACTACTTCTACAGGTCTCAAGATACTAACTTTAAACATTTCCTCATCGTTAAGTGTAGATATGACTGACACTTTTTATGTGGTTATTTCCATTTTGTGCTCAAGGGGGCAGATTTCTTGAAAATATATTGAGGCAAATTACTTATGTATATTTATGTTTTGAATGGCTAAGTCTATTGTTTGTTGAAGAGAAGGGTTCTTAAAAATATTGTGATTCAAATAAACACCACAGTTTTGAAGATACTGGATGGCAATATGTTTTGGATCAAACGTGACACATATTTGGTGTTGCCAAGTACAATAATTGTTGAAGGAGGACACAGTTATATAAAATTTTGTGTCTCACACAAACTCTACAGCTTTTATTACAATATTGACTTTAGACTACAAAACATGTTTGGCATGAAGTGTAGATGTTCTAGACATGTTTTGTGTGGATTCATCCAATATCTGCTGGAGAAGGGAAGGGATCTTACATATCTTACAATGCAGTTTACATCACAAATTTTCAAAATATTGACTGGAAACTTCAAAAGAAAATTTGTAAAACAAATAACAAGAGCTTTACAGAATAATAGCTCCCAGAATCAAGAAAATACCACCAAGGTCACATGACATGATTCAGTGTTTCTAAAACTTCAAAATCCCAATCGGACATTCGCACCAAAATTGACTACAATTCCCTACTTCCGATTCGCATGTTCAGTCTCCCGATCCCCAATCTATTCCTCTCCTACGGCACATTTTCTCATCGGCAATACCCTACAACCTCCATACAGATTAATGATTTTCAAGCTGTAGAAGGAAAAAAATTTTGATTGATTTTTGATAGCGGCATGCAACCTTTGATGTTTAACGCGATCGGCGTCCTTGTTGAAATACACAAGCATACCATGAATATAAAATGTGACGTAATAATTTAAAACAGTAATCTACAGCTGTGTTCATAGTGATTTTAAAGTGGATTATTTAGTTTATTGACATTTATTAACTCTCAGAATTTCGGGAGCCAAGTATTCACTTTACCTAAATATACGTTGATCGTATCGTGCTTTTTAACACTATATTGTAGTTTTTAATTGACTTGAAATGTTATTCGATTCTTTACAGGATTAGTAATTCTTGAATCTATACAAAATTACACGAATCAACGACTCGGAAATAAATATTGCATACGTAGATATGTGTAAATTTGTAATTTATTTGAATCATTATAGGTGTTAGTAAGCAAGCCAGTCACTCAATTTCCTTTTAACATTTAGTACATAATCATTTGAGCCATTTCAACTTTGCTGTCAAAGGCAAAATATTAGTAAAATCCGCATTATATATTTTGTCTTTAAATTTGAGAAACAGCAGTTTTTAATGTACTTTTTTCGATCATCGGTCATTTAGAATTCTGCACATCGGACTTACACACTTTTCAATATCTTTCAAGAAAATGCAAACTGTTTATGTATTGTTTGCCTAAATTAATGCAATCAAGGGAAATGCTACTTTTAACTGACATTACACAGCCGTTGACTAGCTGCAGTTCATTTGCAAGTTATATAAATCCGACTGTTGTTAAAATGAGACCAACAACATCCCGTTCCATCTATGGTACATGCTATTTATATGAAATGAAGTCTTGGTAGTCATGGTAGCAGAGTTGTGGTCGATAATTGACAGGTTAATAGCTGATTTGGGCTGAGAAAAATTGTACAAGTAGGTAATTTTTGTAACAATTTATGGGCAACTATTCATGACCGAATGTTTTACCAATTTTGAAATTTCAATCGGATATTTATGCCAAAAATCAGACATTGAACGGCCTGCTGAAAATTTTAGAAACACAATCTAATAGTATTAGTAACATAAATTTGTGTTTGTCACTGACTCCTAAGTAGCTGTCTTTAATTCAGCTTGCAGACAAATCAACTTGTACACATGTTTTACAGGGAACTGGCCAAAGAAAGGTCAGCACGCTACATGCCCTTGATGCTTTGTTCCTGTATGGGAAAGATGTGAGACATCTACACTTCAATGAAAGGTTTCCTACATTCAGATATTTGTTTTCTTCTATTGCTTTCCTTGTTACTCCATCCACCACTATAACTTTGTAAAGCCATATCACCAGTTATCCCTATGTTATCTGTGTTGACCTTTAACAGACTTGAAAAAATATATAGTGTTACTCTGGCTGTGATAGAAAGAGAGACACAAAGATGAATATTTTGGAAAAGTATGTTTCTCCCAATTAGATAATTTGCTAATATTGGTTAGGAGAACAGTCTCAGTCTGTTGTGTTTTTTTTTAACTAAATCACAATAAAATGTAAAATGTTGTAGAATTCAGAAGTTGCGTCGGTTTATCAAGTCTGTCACAAAGCTGACGAGATCTGATTTGGTAAGAGTTGTGGTTCCTGAAGTATTCCGCTTTGAGGAGATTGGTCAGATCTTCGATAGGTTAGTTTCTGATTCCACAAAACTTGATAAGTCTTTTGTAGAAGGAATTGCTATATTTGCTCCCCAAACGAATTTTTACCATCGTTTGGGATGGACAAAATTGAACTGTTTATTGGTGTAAATATTGGGTTGCGCTCAACCTGGGGCTAGGCGGCGTAGGCAGTAATTTGAATTTCCATTACTCTCCATCAACAGGCTCAATCATACCGAGCCTGCAATATTTTCATATTTGTCGTGTTCTATGGCTTTCAAAGTTCCCTTTTCATCTATTGCAAGAGTATATAATTTTTATTCTATTTGTTCATCAGCACTATATGTAATGCACTCTACAGTCTCGCAGCCATGATACACATCTAAATAGTAAATGAAAGGCCTGGTGAAGACACTGTAGTCTCGTTATATACCACTACACTTTGTGTTTCAATGTCTTTACCTCGAACCTCTGGTCATCGGGCATTATAATTCTGTTCTGAAGGTCATGTTTAGAGGATGAAATCTGTCGGTATATGAGTTGGTGAATGGATAAGATCATGATGAAATGTAGCATTTAACTGTTTAGCTGTTACTTATTTATATCCTCAGTCAGCACTCTCATACATGACACATTACATATTGTAATAATGTAACATGTGTAAATAAAGACATTTACGAGCTGAAGACCAATGTCGTTTATGCTTCCACTATTTTGGAAGGGACAGCTTATAGTTTTGCTCTTGTCCTATTAAGGAAGGGAGGGCATATAGATTTGCTGTTGTTTGCTTGTTCTTGTTCCTCCTTGAGAATTTTCTAGCATTTGGCTGCGTTTGTTGTGAGTTCGAAATATTTGACACACCACTCCAGTATTAATTAGACTCAAAAATTTGCTGTATGATAGACCAAAGGACCCCATAAATACTGTCTGATTAAATGAATGAAAATGGCCAGTGTCTTAGTTATCCTGTATTTAAACTGTCAGATTGGATCTGAAGAAAGTGAGGGGAGATGGTCAAGGTGAAAGTTTGTGTTATACCCCCAAGAACAGTGAAGATAACCGTTTCTTCTGTCCCACAGGCCTCTACATTATCATGACTGTCAAAGGTAATCTAACAGTTAAGAGGTAATGTCTTCGAGCTTTGATAGGATAACAGTTTGTTCTGATAGTTTGACTGAAGCATATATTTAAAGACATATTCTTGAGTTGCCAGTGCATATCCTAAGGTGCATGTTACTTTCTGTTATTGTAATCATCTGTTGCAAAAATGTTATTCAAATTTTGTTAACTATCAACATAAGTAGTCAAGTGTCTCAACCAGACATCATACAAGTAATCACTTAAATAAGGAAGAATGTTGTATAACCATGACACTTCTATTAAGGCAAAGGTCAGACTTAAATGATAACAATTTATTGTCTGGAGAATAAATTACTAGTGACGAAAGAACCTTCACTTTAAAAAGAATGTTTTATTTTGCATCTAATAACTGGGACACTACCTCAAAATGAGATATGGCATCCAGTTTACATCCAAAGCATCATGCATGTCTATGCAGCTAGATCAGGATCTAAAATTGTTGCCTTGTTATTTAGAAATAATATAAAAACTGAATTAACTGACCAAACTTTCCAAAGCTGGTGTAGGGTGTTAGTACCTTATTGTCCTAAAAATAAAAAACTGGACAGATACATGGTTGGACTACTCATGACTACAAACCAGTGTGTACTTGTTGTGTACTTGTTACAATTTATACATAACTGAAAGGCTGTAAGAAACCTTTGCTTAAACTCCAGACCAAAATTACAGTAACTGTTTGAATTGTATCTAACAATAAATCTATAAGCATAAACATCGGGAATCTGCATGATTCAAATACAATATTTTTTTCTGAAACAGCATGCAAATACTTTAACAAGATCTCAAACTGCATAAAAATTTTGTGGCAATAGATTTTCATTGCTTGTTTATATCTTCATATTAGAAATGTTTAATTGCATATAATGTTTCACCAGAGCCATGGACCATGTGTCTGAGTAAATCAGCAGGCAGAAAATACTTCTTCAACACCAGTACAAGAGAGTCCAAGTTTGAGTGTCCAGAAGAGAGCATAGCTAATGTCCAGTAAGTGTTCACACCTTCTGTGTCATTGTCCATCAGAAAGCATAGCTAATGTCCAGTAAGTGTTCACACCTCCTTTGTCATTGTCCACCAGAGAGCATAGCTAATTTCCAGTAAGTGTTCACACCTTCTGTGTCATTGTCCACCAGAGAGCATAGCTAATGTCCAGTAACTGTTCACACCTTCTGTGTCATTGTTCACCAGAGAGCAAAGCTAATGTCAAGTAAGTGTTCACACCTTTGTGTGTCATTGTCAACCAGAGAGCATAGCTTATGTCCAGTAAGTGTTCACACCTTCTTTGTCATTGTTCACTTGACCAACATCAGACCAGTCCGATATGTTTTATATTATTAGCTATATATTGTCTTCAGTTATTGATAGAATAATCTTAATCTACGATAACCCTAATTCCAGCAGCTAATTGCATGTATCAGCATTTATTTTTGTCTGACTGCAAGGCAGTTGCGAACTGTATCAACCATACGCTGGAAGCGATTTATGCTTTATCTACCATTACGGATATTGTGCAATATTGTCCACCATTCACCACAGATGTTGTGCAGTATTATTCATCATTGAGCTAGATGTTGTGCAATATTATTCACCATCCAGCACCGATATTGTGCAATTTTATCCACCATTCAGCACAGTTGTTGTGCACTATTATCCACTATTCAGCATAAATATTGTGCAATATTATCCACTATTCCGCACATATGTTGTGCACCTTTATCCACCATTCAGCACAGATGTGGTGCGCTATTATCCACCATTTAAGCACAGATGTTGTAGTCTATTATCCACCATTCAGCACATTTGTTGTACACTATTATTCACCATTAAGCACAGATGTTATGCAATAATATTCCCCATTCAGCACAGATCTTTTACAATATTATCCACTATTCAGCACAGATATTGTGCAATATTATTCATCATTCAGCACAGATGTTGTGCACTGTCATCCACCATTCAGCACAGATGTGGTGCACTATTATCCACCATTCAGCACAGATGTTTTGAAATGTTATCTACCATTAAGCGCATGTGTTGTACACTATTATTCACCATTAAGCACAGATGGTGTGCCATAATATCCAGTATTCAGCACAGATATTGTGCAATAATATTCACCATTCAGCACAGATGTTGTGCAATATTATCTGCCATTAAGCGTTACACTATTATCCACCATAGAGGTTGTTCAAGTTATACATCATAATTTATAAAATTGTTTTGTGTTATTTCAGATTTACAAAACTGCACAGTTACCACTGGGCCTGGGAGGAAGGTGTTAGGTTGATACCGCAGCAACTGTTCCAGGAAGACGACTCGAAACTTTCTAGGACAAATGTGATGGACTATATACAGAGGCTGATGACAAGATGATATGATTGTGATACAACTTGTGCTACTGTCTTTTGGATCAAGTAGTTTTTCCTTATGGATTAACCTGTTTGACACTTGTGAAACTTTGCTCATTCCAAACTGTCGGAACAAAACATCTCAAAGATGTTGGCTGTGGCATCTGAGACAGGTTGTGGTGTAAACTAGGACAATCCAAGGATGTGTTAATTGTGCATCAAGCTGACCAACTGTTTTGGAGACAGTGATGTGGAAGATGCATGGTCACCGTCAGTTTACTGGGTTGTCATGACATCTGATGTAGCCGTTTAGGATGTTTTCTTGCAGTGTTCAATATCTGAATTCACTGATGTGTTCTTGCAACCAAATCCACAATTCTTATTTTTATTTTCAAAATCGTCTTAGATAGTTATCACATGAATATCAGTTCTTGGCAAATTAAATTTTAAATTTAAATGTTGATTAAGGTGGTATCATTTTGTCATGGAACATCTGAAGTGGGTTGGGTTAATTTTATGAATTAAATGTGTTTTTCTGACTTCAAAGCTTCTTTTAGCTTGAAATATCATTCATAAAGCACATGAATGTAAAATGTCATGCAAAAGTCAAAATATAAGAGAAATATGTGGCAATTTTTTTACATTGAAAACTGACTTTCTATGTGAGTCCAAACTTCCTATTCTTCCACTGTTGTAAACAATTACTGCCCCAAGAAGACAGTCCATAACAAGGTCAACAATGTATTAGAAGATAATTCATCAAAGAACAGTAGAAATGCACAAAAACAGCACTCTCCAAGTGACTGTTCATATATTTGTTTACAAGTTTATTAAGTAGGACTTCCCAAAATGCAAAGTAATTGAAGGTATGGTGTACAATATAGGACATTACTTATGATATTTCTGTTAACATTCCAAATAATAATTACTAAATAAAATTTATTTTCCACTAGTATAAGGAGTGTTTTTGAAATGTTGGAAGGCTAATAATAACTTATTAATAGGTAACTTTTGTACACAGTCTTATGCATTGTAAAAATACTTCTCACCAATGTTTTAAACCCACCTTCTAGGTGCCTGTTTTACTTGTGACCATAAATGGAACATTTATTTATTACAGGATACAGTTCTCTGCATTATTATTAGAATTGGAATTAACATCAATTAAAATACATGTTAGTATTTTTCAGTCTAAAAAAACGTAATCGACTTTACTATAGTCGGAACGAGATACGATATAAGATGGTGTTCAAAACGTTTGGAGAAAGTTCTACAATTTGTTTTTAAATTGTACAAACGCAAAGAAACTTTCTGATTTTGCTGATTTGGCTGTATTGCATTTATTTTACAAATATTATTGCTATTCATATTTTCATAAGAAAATGGCTGTCTCTTTGGCAACATCGCTCAATGTAAACGGGACCACTTTGTAAAGAATTCTAGTGAATTTCATATGGAAAATGACGCTCCATTGCGTTGTTTGTAAGGCTACTCTTATGAAACTTTCCTAAATTGTGGTACCAACATGTGATGTGACATTCATGGACCAATTTTAAATCCTGATGTTAAAACACTGCTTGACGACCATTAGTTTCGTATGTTCTCTGAAAATGAGTGATAAACAGAGATCAACCGAAGCCAACATATATAAAACTATGAAGAAAATGACAACAAACATCTGGTTTCGAGATAGACAAGAATTGGTATCTACAATCAATGCAGAGGTTTCCGAAATTCGAGTGACATGTCAAGTCAAGGAAATTATGTAACTGCTTGAAAAGAACTGCTGTTGCACATTTGTGAAATTATAAACACAATTTACTGACGTAGGGCTGAACAACTGACAGTGCCGTTTAAAAACTCACAATATTTTGAAACAGTTCAGTTTGTCAGACTTTTGTGGAATACTTAAAACTTTTATAACTGCAATTTTAATAAAGCTGAGATACTAAATAAAGAAAAGACAGCCCTTTTCTGCGACATAAGACGTGTTACGTGTGCCTATGAATATTCATATGAAATAATTCTTGCATAGCTTTATACATATAAACATTATGGATATATAATAACATTATACTTGTTTATTTATACTAATAATGTTATTATTTATCTATTTACTTATTTCAAAACACTCCTAATTATTAAATACATTTCATTTAGTCATGACTACTTCATTTGTTAACAGATAAGTAGTGTTTCAACCTTCACTTCAAAAGGCAGATAATTAAATAATAACATTGAAAGTTATGTCCTATATTATACACCATACCTTGCATTTTGAGAAATTAGTAAACAAAAATGGCTGCCAAATTTTTGGTGTGAAGTCACTTTGAGAATGTTCTTTTTGTACATTTCTGCTATGGCTTAGTGAATAAGATTCTAAGACATTGTTGTCCTTATTATGGACTGTCTTTGTGTATCAGTAATTGTTGACAAAAGTGGAAGTATAGGAAGTTTGGACTCCCACAGAAAGTCTGTTTCTAAGGTAAGAAATTACTTCCAATTTCACTTTTATCTATTTTTTGCATGACATTAAACATTCGTATGCTCAATAAATGATATGCCAAGCGACCAGAACTTAACAAGTCATATTAGAAATGAACATTAATGAACTTATGATTTCACACACCCAACACATTTCGGCTCCTTGATATAACCTTAAACCAAGGCATCAAATGATATTCTTATGAACATTAGCTTAAACTTGGACATTGCTTTATATTGTTTTTGTCAATCTTTAAAATGATATTGCTTTTGCCAACAGGGTCATGTTAATACCAGAAACTATTTATATCACGTCCACTATTGTTAAGAGTTATGTTCCTTTTTGTATTTGGATTTTGTCAAGAAAACATAACATTGGCTATAACATTGTTACTTTCTAATTCTTTTTTCTCAAACTATTGCCATATGTGGCAAAACAGTAATATTGCAGAGATTTATTAACCCCATAGCTTTACATCCGTTTAAAGATGTGAAAGGTCGGCTACTTCTCATTGGAAATTACTGGACTTTTTTATCTGCCGAAGATATTTCTCCAAAATAAGATATCTTCTCTTTTCTTAAAAGAACATAGAAGCTAGATTCGTTTCTTTTATCCCTGTCATCGTGTTCTTGCTGATTTCACCCCAGGAGCTATGGTCTCGGTAAGATCATTGAGTACCTACCCTTTGGCTTTGCAATGCTATTAGCTTCTTATGTTTTATATGTTTGTGTGCTTTTGCATGCAACATTGTTGAGCCGATGGGTGGGTTGGGTTTATTTCACCAAGACAACTTGTGCTAGTTTTGTGATACGAGAACCTGTTGGGGCAAGTGTGAGGTTGGTGCACCCTAGAACCTGGTTCAAACCCCCAGTGGCAATTTGTTTTGCCACTGACCGTTTCAAGGCGGTATCCCCAAAGGTTCTCTTCTTCGTTAATTGTTTGTGGCGTCCTATTTGAATTGACATACTTATATAAAACATGCTCTCTCTTCCTCTCTTCTTTTTCGCTGCGTGGGGAGGCTGTGCTTTTAGAGTGTGGCGATTCCTGATATGCATATATTACTTTTTCACATAATTGCAAATATAGGTGTCATCCATCAACTGAATGTGTTACCCACACTGGCAAGACGATACTGTGTTATTGATTTTTAAGAGTATATTGATTATATATCTATAGAACATCTACATTCCGGTCTTTAGTCAGAGTGAAAGGGGGAAACTTGAAGGTGCCAAGTATGCAAAAAAACTCAAGTCCTGAAAAGCAAAGTGTTAGAGTCAATAAAAGACTTACTGGTCCCAGCTGAAAAGATTTTTTGTTATTTCCTGGTATCGTTCAGAAATTTCGGAATGAAATGCTGCTTTATTTGATTTGTCAGGTTTAACAAGGCAAGAAGTACAACATTGCAATTGTTAGTGATTTAAAGGCTTACCACACTCCTCCCAATCCTGTTCATCGATAAAAAGAAAATAACCAAAATCTCAATAACGGCAAAATGCCGTTAAATGAAACTTTGCACAAATGTATGTTATTAATGTATCTTTATTTTGCAGATGGTAAGACACGTTAGAAGAGTAAAGAAAAATAGCGAGATCTAAAATTTCTCTCAACTTCTATTTACATGCATTCACAACAACACATCATTTTAAATGCCCACATGAGTAATATGATACCGACAACAATTTATTGTGTCCTCGTGACTAACACACACGTAAACTTTACGAGGTATTAGTAAAAGTGTGTTTGACTTTCAATTTTCTGGTCGCTTCCTGGTCGCGGAAACGGATGACAATCACTGATTTCTCTTTTAGTAGTTGCTAGTTTTTTACAAAGTACACAACATTTTCTTGTCAGTAACATTGCACTCACGTGGGAATTTAAAATTATGTTTTGTATCGCTTAGTTTTTGTGAATTTATGTAAATAGAATTTTAAGGAATTTAAAGGTCTAGCTTGTTTTCTTTACATTTCTAACGTGTCTTACTGTATGCAAAATCAAGATACATTAGTAACATTCATTTGTGCAAAGTTTCATTGAACGACATTTTGCCATTGTTGAGATTTTGATAATTTTCTTTTTATCGATGAACAGGATTGGGAGGAGTGTGGCAAGCCCTTAATAACTAATGAAATAATACAGTGTTCATTCTGACTTGTTTTCATTATTTTCTACAATTTTCTGGTGTAAAGCCTGCATTCTAAATCAGGTTCCACTAGATTGGTAAGAAATCACCATAGTATACAATATTGTTATATAAAGTTAAAGCTAATTATTTAGCTTGTAAGAATAACATCACATAGATTATATTATACTGATTGACTAACTCACCAAGACATACTTTAACTGTCATGTTTTGATTTGTTGATTATTTGAGAATAAAATAATATCATAACATTCTTGTCCATTTACTACAGCTGTTTTGGTTTCAGTTTCAGTCAGTTACCATAATGTGGTAGCTCGTCAACTGGTTTTTGTTTGGGGTACAGTAATTTTTCTTTTGATTGCAATGTGATGTTATTTACAGTTACTAAGAGCAATGTTTAAAAAAAATCAGATCATAAAGAAAACACTTTTTAATGAAAAACAATAAATATGTTATCAAAATTAATGTTAAAGATTTAATAAGATTGTGATTTTAATAACATCCTAAGTAAGGGGTTTTCAGCAATCATCAACGTAATGTCATGGCGGAAAACCTCGTAATGTTTGTTTATTATGTTTATTATTCAATACTTGACTGTCCTGACTGATCTATTTTTCACTAGATTCTTATATGTTCACGAGGATGATTATTAAATAATTTCTGTAAAGATTCTTCTGCTCTCTTCTGAAATATGGAGGACAACAAAACACCGATATAAGTAGGTAACATGGTAGAATCATTTAAGACAAGTTTAAAGGACAATGGGAGATGATGTAGTTTGTTAATGTTCAGCTCTGCATCAGTTGAATAAACCAAAAAACAAATTGGATTAAAATTAATCTACTTTCAATGGATTTGAAAAAAAAGTCTTTCACTACTGTAAACATGCATCATCTGTTTTCAAAAACACTAGCTTTCATCCGAGTAAAAATGGCTAAATTGTTCAGTAGTAGTTGTCTTCTGCCTATAGGTTAAGGATACTTTAGTGTACAGATCACAGAAGGTGGCAGTCGAAGAACAGTACTCTGATGAACGACCAGTTTTAGGGGGTATCCCTCATGGGTTAGTTCTTGGACATTGTCTCTTTATGGCCTATATCAATGATCTACCACAATCCATAGTTTAAAGTCAGACATTGTGCACCCCTTGTTGCTGATCTGTTTTTATACTGTTATGAAAGAGACTTTATGTTATCTCTTTCTACTGAACATCAAGATGATATAATTACAGCTTTTAACAACACCTCGAGGTACCTTGATGATTTATTAAATATAGACAATAACCATTTTCCATTACTGGTTAATAAGATTTATCCCAAAGAACTACAACTTAACAAAGCGAACACTTCAGAAAAGCAAGCAAACTTTCTCGATCTAAATCTGTCCATTGAAAATGGTTATGTTACTACTAAAATTTATGATAAAAGAGATGATTTTAATTTTAATATAGTAAATTTTCCGTTTTTAGACGGCGATGTTCCCCGTGCAACATCTTATGGGGTTTATATCTCACAGCTTGTTCGCTTTTCAAGAGCTTGCAACAATGTTAATGATTTCAATGAACGTAATCTTTGCATTACAGAAAAACTCTTAAAACAAGGTTATCGGTATCACAAATTAAGGAAAACCTTTTGCAAGTTTTATCGCCGATACCCAGATTTAATTCATAAATACAAATGCAGTTTAAAATCACTTTTGCAACAAGGTATTTCACAACCAGTTTTTTATGGAGATTTAATTTATAAACTTAAAAAGATTAAAGACAGTGTTAATTTCTCCCGGTTATTCGTAAAAACCATCTGTAAATTTTAAAAGAAAGGTTACCAACATGATATTTTACAGCGCTCTGCATGCCTGGTGATTAACCCTTCTACAGATGATCATTATGCTTACCTCTTTGGTTGCACGACGGTGGCAGGGGTTTAAGAGTTTATGAAGGTTATTGGGGAAATCTTTTCTTAAAAGAACCTAGAAACTCGATTTGTTTCTTTTATCCCTGTCATCGTGTTCTTGCTGATTTTACTCCAGGAGCTCTGGTCTCGGTAAGATCATTGAGTACCCCTTTCGGCTTTGCAATGCTCTTAGCTTCTTATGTTTTATATGTTTGTGTGCTTTTGCATGCAACATTGTTAAGCAGATAAGTGGGTTGGAGTCTTTTCACCAAGACAACTTGTGCTTGTTTTGTGATATGAGAACCTGTTGGGGCAAGTGTGAGGTTGGTGCACCCTAGAACCTGGTTTAAACCCCCAGTGGCAATTTGATTTGCCACTGACCGTTCCAAGGCGGTAACCCCTCGGGTTCTCATTTTTGTTTATTGTTAGTGGTGTCTTTTTTGAAACTGATTATTTTATTAACCATGCTCTCTCCCCCTCTCTTCTTCTTGACTGTGTGGGGAGGCTGTTTTTTCTGAATGTGGCGATTCCTGATATGCATATTTCACCTTTTTATTGCAGATGATACAACAGTTTATCTTACTATTAAATCTCCAACAGACATCCAAACACGACAGCAAGATTTAAATCGGCTAGATGAATGGGAAAGGGACTGGGCAATGAAGTTCAATGCTGATAATGAAGTGCTAAGGATCACTAGAAAAAGAATCCCATTGTTTACCCATACAAGCTTCATAACTATGAGTTGAAAACAACATCTGCTGCATAATACTTAGGTGTTACTGTATCAAAAGATCTGAACTGGTCCCAGCATATTGAAAACATCTCTACCTGCGTCATCATCCCTCCGCTTTATTAAACGAAACAAACATTCCAAAGTCAGAAGTAGCATACACCACATATGTTCACCCACAGTTTGAGTATTTATTTCAATATTTGGCATCCCTGGCAGAAAAAATTGACCTACAAAATTGAACGCTTACAGAGATAAGCGGCCAGATATGTCCTAGATATAATGATTACCAAAGCCGTGTAACTGCGAAACCCAAATGCAAAGCACTGTTTAAGTGGAACTCGCTTGAAACATGCTCCTTTAAAATTTCCCCGTCTTTTTCTACAAAATAAGAAGCCGAGCTGATGCTCTTGACCAGTTTTACCTAATCCCCAACAGACATCTCAACTACCTTATCCTTCAGTTTCATACCCAGTACAACTCTAATTCCTACTTCCCTGGATCATCAGATACTTGAATAACCTGTCTCTCTACATCAAATCAAGTCCCAACCTCAGCCTCGTTGCTGAGGACGGTTACTTTCTAAACGCTCTATACTCTGCTTTTAACTGTAACATACTGCTCTGTTATCTTTTACCGAACAAGTATAACAATCTTAATACGGTTCTTTTAACTCTAACACACTGTTGCCTAGCAGCGCCTCTAGTGATAATTAGAAATTGGTTGTAGAGGAGTATCTTATAGATGTAGATGATTGACCACCGTTCTGCAATAATTCATTAAAGGTGAACCTTATATAACAATGTTTATCCTTCCTGAAAAAAAAGAATTGAATCAGATGGTGAAGCAAACATTAGTCTATGGTAGAATCCACTTGAAGTCAAGATAGTTTAAATCATGAATCTATTTCAGATAAGGAAAGTGTTGATTAATTCCAGTTTCAGTATACATGAAACCCTTTCAGGTCAAACGAAATGTGATGAAATTCCTCTGTTCTGCAGTTGTGGACCACACCATTCATAAAAAAGACCAATTGCCTTTTATTTTCATCATGTTTGCATGTTTATTGAGAAACAATATCACAGTAGTATACACATATTACATATCGAGTTAGAAATATACAATTTTCACAGTACGACCATCTTGTTAGACAACAACTACAAGAACAACAAATTTTGCTAGCAACTTGACAGGACACATGCCCATGGCTAATGCAAAGTGAAACCCTGTTTGTTTTTTACAAAATGGTTTATGCGCAAAACACATATAAATAGATAGATATAGGTACCCCTTTACATGTTTTTGGAGTTAATAGTGGCAATATAATAAAAGAAATATTAACTAATTAGAGTTCCTAAGATCATTGGCGTTTTTATTTAATTATAAAGTCCTAGAAGGACATGATATTTTCAGATCTCGATTATATTTATATTAATTACAAATCATTTAAATGGTATTCTGATATTTCCCCATGATTTTTAACCAATGGATTGCATAAAGGCGAGTCAACACCTTCCCAATGGGTTTGGGACATTTTAAACATTACTGAATCTGCGTTTAAAATAATTTTATTAAAAATAGTCATAAAAGGGTATCTACCAAGTTCCCAGAAAAAACGCCATATTTTGGGGAAAAAATAATTACAAAATATTCTTATGTACATCACATCTGAAAGTTTCCTGAAATTGAGATTCTCCTACATCGTTGCTTGTAAGGTCATCTGAATCAATAACTGAATTGCTTCTAACACATTGGTTACTTTTGGATTTGGGACCTTACATCATACTAGATGACAATAAATAATTATATCCAGTGATACACTGGAAACAATTAAAAACATTTTTAGATTTACAGGATTTTGTCTCAAGATAATAGTTTGATTTGACTATCCTCCACATCCTCCTCCTCCACAGCCCCCGCCCCCACCACAACCCCCGCCTCCACCACAGCCCCCGCCCCCACCTCCACAAGCCGCACCTCCTCCGCCATCTCCCCCGCCCCCAAAATCCCCACCTCCCCCATAGTCTCCTCCTCCCCCGTAATCGCCACCTCCCCCATAGTCCCCACCTCCACCATAATCCCCACCTCCCCCATAATCGCCACCTCCATAATCCCCGCCTCCATAATCTCCACCCCCATAGTCACCGCCCCCTGCATCGTAATCTGCCAGACCAAAGTCGCCGGCGTCAGTAGTTCCCTCTGCGGTATCTCCGTAGTCCTGAAAGTCACTTCCACCAAAGTCACCGACAGATTCCACGTCCGCATTGAAATCGTTGTCATTGTCATTGTCATAATGTACATCAATATCAACGTCAACATCCACGTCATAATCTGCATAGCCCCAGCCGTAACATGGGTGGAAGCCCCAACCCCAACCCCAGCCGTAGCCCCAGGGGTGTCCGTAACCATAACCCAGCGCTGCACCGGCTAGAAATCCTGCAAAATAAAATATTACATATAAAACAAATTCATCTGGATAAAGACCATCGGACGAGTTTTCGATTGTTTCATTGTAGAATGATTTTCACGAGTTATAGAATGATTTTCACGAGCTACACAAATGAACAACGATATACCGGTACCGTTAATAGATAATTGGGCGAAAACTATTTTTCGGCGTTAGCTGTCTAAGCTCACTTTTGACCTAGTTTTTCGACCAATGAAATATTGTAAATAAAACTTATTATGCAGCGGGAAAATCAAATAGATTATTTTGATTGGTTATTAGTGGGTCTCGTTAATGATTACCGTAACGATTTTTATATTGTGTGTTAGTATTTACCTGGTACTTATATGTTCGGGCATTTTCGTTTTTAAAAGCGATAATTGTATTGGAGAAAAGGATATTTACGGTATAAGTAACCAGTTTATATGGAATATTCATGGGTGTCAGGTAAACACTCGAGTACAATACACAGTGTAAAACGACAGAGAAGTGCAGATATTTCTGGTTCTTACTGGTTCCTTTCTAGTTCCTTTGATACTGATTGTTAATTTCAAAACCAGAAATTCAAATCGCCTTGGTGTGATGGTTATCACACTCGGCTCTCAAGCTGAGGCCCCGGGTTCAATACTCGGGAGGGACACTATTTTTAAAGTTAATTTACGTAAAAGTTGGTAAATTTCGCTCTTGTAACAAGTTGTTATTATTTTCATTTATTGTATTTTAATGACATTTATTCATCATTTGTACTAACTCTACAAGAGGTATTTTATTGAAACTGAATAAATGTGCAGTTAATGTTAGACATTCTTCTTTAATCGACGTATTATCACCAGACGAAATTTTTGCACGCTCTTTATTTCTTTCTTTCTTATATATAAAAATCTTTTCCATCAACGCCGTTTATCTTTTTTAAAGATATTTCTTGTTGTCTAACTGTAGAGTGTCCGGCTACCGGAGACGACTGGCTACTTACGATGAGTACGCGATCCGCATGGTTTCTTTAAACAATCATTGATAGAACTATGTGATCCTAATATATTAAGAACATTTGTGACAGTTTGATGAGTTTTATATTGTGTTATTTTAGCGGACAAAATCAAACGCAAAATGTAAGCAAATCCACCAGTTTTCATTACTAAACGTAGAATATATTTCTTTTTCGGCAAATTATGACTTTGCTTATCATATTACTCGATAAAAAATATTTCATTCCATGAAAAACAAACTCTCCTATTAATTTTAAACTCAACTTGTTGAAATAAAACGGCAAAAAACGGAGCGACGTCCGTAAACTAGTAGATTTCATGTTACGATTCTGATGCGATTTCTTGAAAGTTATGATAAATCTTTTACCGAAATTATAATTTTTGTCGCATTTCAAACTATACTTCAGTGGAAAATAATTGCAGAATTATTTTTTGAAGCTCGGTCGTCGGTATGTATGCTTAGCGCAAAGATTTGTAAACCCCGTACGAAGAAGTCGTATTATCAGAAATATTTAGACGTTAATGATCTAGATTTCGGGTTTTATTGACGGCGGCATACAAGTTTATACCTCTGTGTCTTCATAAATGTTACAACAAATACACGTACATAACTTAGGATTCAATAATAACGCGTGCGGATTACTTTATTTGTCGTTTGCAAAACGCCGACATGTACATATATCAAGGGTCGCTGTTTACCACCCTTGTTGCAATTTAGATTAATGTTATTCGGTATTCATTTTACCGTGAAAGAATTTTCGAGTTATGGTCTAAGCTGTCATCAATCATGTCTTATGCTTGTGTATGCACTTGTTTATTCCCAATCAGTTTTATCGTGCTACATGTAGGCGGGATGCAGTCAGTTAGCGGAAAGGTGTTAGTATGGCATGGCACAATCATTTAAAGCTGTGTTCCGACAATGTGATCGGCGCATTTCGATAATTAAAGAAGTGATTGACAACTATGATTGCAATTATAGATGGGCATTATTAAGGCAGGTGGGCGCGGTTTTTCATTCGGGCAAAAGGGCGGAGCTTAAAAGGGGCAGGGCGGGGCGCCCTTCTATTCCGCGCTAGAATAATCCCTACAATGCATGTCGCAGTGCAACTGCAAAACACTAGACGTTAAGAGTAATAAAATTCTTAAACAAGCTCATTCCCTAGCTCTAACCAGTAGCGAGGCCTTGTTATGTTGAGCCTCTAATAACTATCAGCAAATCACACCATTGTTTAGAGTCAAACATGCCAGAACTTGACGGTAAATCAGAAGTTAATGTGTTGATGAAAAGATTGGCATTCCGTATAGATGTTAACTTCCCCTAATTATGTAAATGACAAACAATTTGTATATTTGGCGCGTGTATATGGTGTTCGCGAAACACCATAATAGATAGATATCCATTACTCCAATTTTTTACTTCCAGGTTGGCACAACCAGCACTGTGTTACTAACAGGTTTACACTTCTCGCACTGTATTACTGCCAGGTTGGCATTACTAGCACTGTATTACTGCCAGTTTGGCACTACTTGCACTGTATTACTGCCAGGTTGGCACAACTAGCACCGTATTACTGCCAGGTCGACACTACTAGCAACGTATTAATGCCAGGTTGACCCTCCTAGCACAGTATTAATGCCAGGTTTGCACTACTAGCACTGTATTACTGCTAGCTTGGCACTACTAGCACTGTATTACTGCTAGCTTGGCACTACTAGCACTGTATTACTGCCAAGTTTGCACTGCTAGCACCGTATTACTGCCAGGTTGGCACTACTTGCACTCTATTACTGCCAGGTTGGCACGACTAGCACTGTATTACTGCCAGGTTGGCACTACTATCACCATATTACTGCCAGGTTGACACGACTAGCACTGTATTAATGCCAGGTTGGCACTACTAGCGCCGTATTACTGCCAGGTTGGCACGACTAGCACTGTATTACTGCAAGGTTGGCACTACTAGCGCCGTATTACTGCCAGGTTGGCACTACTAGCACCGTATTACTGCCAGGTTGGCACGACTAGCACTGTATTACTGCAAGGTTGGCACTACTAGATCCGTATTACTGCCAGGTTGACACATCTAGCACTGTATTACTGCAAGGTTGGCACTACTAGCACTGTATTAATGCCAGGTTGACACTACTAGCACAGTATTACTGCCGGGTTAGCACTTCTAGCACTCTATTACTACCAGGTTGGCACGACTTGTACTGTATTACTGCAAGGTTGGCACTACCAGCACTGTATTACTGCCAGGTTAACACTGCTAGCACTGTATTTCTGCCAGGTGGGCACTACTAGCACTGTATTACTACCAGGTTGACACTGCTAGCACTGTGCTTCTGCCAGGTTGGCACTACTAGCACTGTATTTCTGCCAGGTTAGCACTGCTTGCATCGTATTACTAACAGGTTAGTATTATTTGCACTGTTTAAGTAACAGGTTAGCAGTACTTGCACTGTTTTACTAACAGGTAAGCAGTACTTGCACTGTTTTACTAACAGGTAAGCAGTACTTGCACTGTTTTACTAACAGGTTAGCAGTACCTGCACTGTTTTACTAACAGGTTAGCAGTACCTGCACTGTTTTACTAACAGGTTAGCAGTACTTGCACTGTTTTACTTACAGGTAAGCAGTACTTGCACTGTTTTACTAACAGGTTAGCAGTACCTGCACTGTTTTACTAACAGGTTAGCAGTACCTGCACTGTTTTACTAACAGGTTAGCAGTACCTGCACTGTTTTACTAACATGTTAGCACTACTCGCACTGTTTTACTAACAGGTAAGCAGTACTTGCACTGTTTTACTAACAGGTAAGCAGTACTTGCACTGTTTTACTAACAGGTTAGCAGTACTTGCACTGTTTTACTAACAGGTTAGCAGTACTTGCACTGTTTTACTAACAGGTAAGCTTATCATTCCTCGCACTATTTTAACACTACTTGCACTGTTTGCCAGGTTATCACTACTTGCACTGTATGTCAGGTTATCACTACTCGCCTTTTGTGAAGTCGTGTGAGCTTCTTCGTCTGTGTCCATTCTGAACGATCACCTGCTGTCCGTACCCTTGCTGACCATATCCCTGAGTTTGACCATATCCCTGAGGCTGATTGTAACCTGGCGGTGGGGGCGCTGTTGGTGTCGGGTAAGCCACTCCTGGCGGGTAGGCAGCCCCATTAGTATTGCCTGGGATTGTAGGTGGTGGTAGCTTTAATACAATATGGACTACTTTAAAATACGGTAAGTAAAAAATTAATCGAATCAACATGTACGTGTTTTTTTCGATTTCAAAATTAAAGTATACACATTTTAAACAAGAAATATCTTTAAAAAAGATAAACGGCGTTGATGGAAAAGATTTTTATATATAAGAAAGAAAGAAATAAAGACCGTGCCAAAATTCCGTCTGGTGATAATACGTCGATTAAAGAAGACTGTCTAACATTAACTGTACATTCAGTTTCAATAAAATACCTCTTGTAGAGTTAGCACTAATGATGAATAAATGTCATTAAAATACAATAAATGAAAATAATAACAACTTGTTACAAGAGCGAAATCTACCAACTTTTACGTAAATTAACTTTAAAAGAAAGTGTCCCTCCCGAGTATTGAACCCGGGGCCTCAGCTTGAGAGCCGAGTGTGATAACCACTACACCAAGGCGTTTTGAATATCTGGACTTGAAATTAACAATCAGTATCAAAGGAACTAGAAAGGAACCAGTAAGAACCAGAAATATCTGCACTTCTCTGTCGTTTTACACTGTGTATTGTACTCGAGTGTTTACCTGACACCTATGAATATTCCATATAAAATCATATTTAAGCCATCAATTGACTTAATTGGTTATTTATACCGTAAATATCTTTTTCTCCAATACAATTAACGCTTTTTAAAACGAAAATGCCCGAACATAAAGCGCCAGGTAAATACTTACACACAATATAAAAATCGTTACGGTAATCATTAACAAGACCCACTAATAACCAATCAAAATAATCTATTTGATTTTCCCGCTGCATAATAAATTTTATTTACAATATTTCATTGGTCGAAAAACTAGGTCAAAAGTGAGCTTAGACAGCTAACGCCGAAAAATCTCAACGCCGCACACAGATATATGCTTCAAATAATATCAAATAATACTGACCACTCCGGTCATCGCAGTCATCCAGGCACTGAAATAGGAAAATATTTTCATATTACAATCCAGAAATGTTAGATTTGAACTACATGTACTTTTTGCAAACCTATTTTGCTTAATTAAGCAATTACATGTTATGTTTTTCAGCTTATATTAAATCCAATCAAATTTCTACAGGAATTTACGTTATTTCTAAACTAAATTAAAAATCTTTTGTATGAATAAGGATGTTATGTTAAAATGAACTTGAAAAGTGCAGAATGCCTCTTTATCGCTTTTGTCTGTAATGTATTCAAGGAGCAAATTACTCATTTTATCTTACTACATACCCCATCGTGTTGCCGTTAGGGCACAAAAAGAAGCAGACGGGGCTTGACAGGTTGTCACCAGTGGCCCCAGGGCTCACCCATTGCGGGAACGCTATCATGTAGCTTAAGCTCATCTTCTTCGGAATTTTCTTTGGGCAGCTTGGTATGCGCTTACACACCGGCCCGACCGCCAGTAAGTTGCACACATTCTGCAACGTGAAACCCAGTTTTTATTAAAAGTATTTCTCGCAGATATCTTGACGTGTAAGATCCTTGCGCATGCAGCATTGCTCTTTACATAACTAGTAGTATGCTATTCGAGTACTTGTAGTAAAATCGAAGTTTTTTGTTTTAAGTCCGTAATGTCGTCAGCTTAGAATATGCTTTTTATCACAATCTGTGCGAAACTGCGGCACATACACATTAACTGGACATTTTAAACTAATTTTAAACAGTACACTATCAAAAGATAATTGAATTCGTTTTAGTTTAGTGGTAAGCAATCCTGCAACGACAACTAATTGCTATACCAACTATTACCTTGAGCATGACGTGGCATATTGGAGTTCGTTCCTTCGGTTTCCGGAACCAGGCGATCGTGGAGTCCTGAAACAGAACGACGAACACTTTCTTCCACTTGGTGTAGCCATCACTGTACAGCATGTACCCGGACTTGCATGGCTTGGAACTGGCTGCAAAATGCGACACATCAGCCTTAATGTTCTAATCCGCTATTCATTTTGTCTGTATTCAGTAATCGCCTCTCATTACAACACCCGAGAATATGACCTGATTCAAACCTTGCTTGTAGCAGTTCGCTTTCCTAACAACCTACACATCTTACATCTAACGGTTACAAGGTGATTCAGAGAAAACGCGACCCGTTTGTTTGGGGGATATATGAGAATTTATATTTAAATATAATATAAATGTTCACTTCGATCAAATGTTACGGTTCATTTCAAACGTTCTGGTACCCTACGTTTAACATAAGACAAGTGAAGTTATCATTTCTCTACCCTTGGGCTTTCAAGCTTTTTGGTCGAATTTTGCCCGTCTGTAGATACATGCATGAACCTGGATAGAAACTCCATCCCAACATAACATTTAAAAGAAATCCAAGGCGGATAGTCTGTTGCAAAGTTGAAGTATCAGTAGCTATTTTGTGTTCAATTTTCAGTGTCCAGTGATATTAAAAACAAGGAGTTCGAAGCGCATGAAAACCAAATTTAAAGGCAAAGATCTGACAGATCCAGCGCCGAGCTTAATTGAATCAGCTAGGCATACAGATAGTCCACCGGACATCACATTCACAGCCAGTCAGAAGTCAATCTAGTCATTCAGCGAGTCAATTCTAGTAACATATAAATCTGACAAAATTTGCGCGGAAACATATATTATTATTTAATTGGCAGCCAATATTTTCAAGCATCTTTTTCAGCCGCTGTAAAATGTGTATATTCAGATTTGTTACAGCTTATTTTCTTGTAGATTTCTAACTAGGCCATTGAACATGGATCGCGGGTATGGCTTTCACACCTTACAGCTTCCGGATACCGCGATACAACTGATTACTATCGAACAAGTGACTGTAAAATACCCCCCTAGTAGGGGGCGTTATCAGTCTTGTTTCCGCTAGTGGAAAATTTTTGACTTTACTTGTTAAGTGCTAACATTTTTCTTTTAAGTGCTCACACTCACAGTATTATTGATTACCTCAAAAGTAAGCGGAATATTGACTGTAAACATTAATTAAAATGGAAAATGTAGCAAAGTTAACTTACGTCTAAAATACGCAGAATGCGCTGTCTCCGAGCTAGAAACGCACCCCATTATCCCTGTCTATAATGCATTTCGAAATTCACAACATACTTCATTTAACCACCCGAGTAATTGGTCGGCTTGGTATGTATATAATTATTGAACCGTTCAGATCATAGTATATGTTATAAATATCCTTGTAGGAACACTGACACACACTATAGTATTGATCAGGTAATCAGTCGTCGAGGTAAACAAACCCTGACATTTCATTTATTGATGACAACACAGGTGCCGTGGTTTATTAGAAATGGGCTAGAAAACTTTCGGAATGTACAAATAGCTTAACAAAACTCATGCATCTAAAAAAAAAGTAATATACTCTGGTACTCGTGTCGTAAAGAGAAAACTAAGGAATTTTATCACAGAAATCAGTGTGTTCTTAAACCATACTTATGGACATACATTTATTTATATCTCGTTAAGAGGTCGCAAATATTGCAAATGGCGAAAACTAGCTAAAATTTCAAAAATGAATTTTGGGGGAAATACTTATTTCCACCTAGATTTTAGTAAATAAATGTATTTAGTTATGGATGTAGTAAATGTTTGCATGCTCAATTTAGTCTAATTCATGTTCTAATTACCAAGCACATACTAAAACAAAAGAAAAACCTTTTGCATGAGAACTCTGAAATTCATACAAGATACAAGATACAAAATTTTATTTATAGTCGGTATTGTATATATAAAGGTTAACATTAGCTATGCATAGCTATTGACCGACATCATATTAACAAGAAACAATAACAAGCATTTAGTTATTCAGCAGAAGCATATATGATACATTAAAAGGAACATGCAAATATTAAGATACAAGTACACTTATTATTATTTTAAAATAATACACAATAAAATATATATGAGTAAGATGACAAAATTCAACAATGTTTACAATGATCCGAGTAGAAAACTGAACTCGATTAATAAGATATCTTCAGAACTACTACTAACTGATTCTTAATTCGCATGACTGTACAACGATGTTTAGTGCAAATAATACACATAACATTTTAGCTAAGGACTTCGCCGCTATCTTGGTCGGGAGCTTGATTTCGTGGAACCGATGTTTCTATTACATCAAAACAAACAGGACAGGAACAAACTTATACAGCGTTTGTGTAATGAACGCAGATCAATGACTGCAATCTAGAGCAGTAGCATTTCATAGCTTCCTCTGTATGATTAAAATGGTCCTATTTCTGCGCCCAATCTCTCAGCTGCAAGATTTCCAGACATGGGGTTCGTTTTGGTCAGTCTTAGGGAAGTTACATAATAATTTCCAACTTTCTGCCTTAACTCCATAGAAATTAAATATTACTGCCTTAAAGGGGGTCGAGCAATCCTACTGAACCCACTTCTGGAAGCGCCCCTAGTCTCTTACATCAGACATCGGTCACAACTTCCTAATTCACACGAATGACCTACGTAACCGGTCAATTACAACACGGCGGTAGCACATTGTTCCCGCAATCATATGTATACACAAACAAACAGGTAAGCGCACATTTGTAGTCATTGTTTCCGTGCATACCGGACGATTACAATAATCTGTATGCATAAACACAGATTTGTATGCATAAACAATTAGACAGCACATTTGTAGTGCATACCAGACTATGACATTGTTTTTGCCTAAAATATGGTGGCATACATACAGGCCACTGTTCTCGTGTAAAATGTGGCATTCATGATAAACAACTGTGACATACATTGTTAGCAGCCGAAGCCTTAACTGAATTGACCTGCACAAATCTAACAAAAGCACAAAATTCGTTAAGTGACCAATCGCTGTAAACATACACGCGTATTTAAGTTTAAAAAGCGTATGCTGTGCGAGAGACTAATTTAAGCCCGACCCGAGTCTTTGCTTACATTATTTCTTTTTATACGGCTACCCTGTACCTATTGAACAGATCCTCGACTGAACAAGACTGGACATACCGGTATGTCCGCTCTACGCTCCTATGTAAATGCATCATACCCAAGACAGTAGGCCTATCTGATGATGTAGTGCACATCCACGGAGTGTGATGAATGTTACCCCAGTAACCATGTTCACCAATTTTATATCAAAGACAGACTAGTTAAGACTTTTTATTATTCCAGTCAAGTTTTCGTTTTACTTTACTTCGCATGAAAAATATTGTGACTAGGCAGGCAGCATTTAAAACGAATATGTAAGAAATGAGTTCTAAAACATTGGGATTACAATGGGCATTGTTCTTCAACACAAAATCAATGTACAAGGCACGAAATTGTAAACTCATTGTTGAAATAACGAACACGTGAAAGATTTGATGACTTTGTCCAAAAATATCAAATTTTCCCGGCCAGAGTTTCTCGGGTTGGTGCAGGACAAATGTTAATGTCATACAGGTGAAGGAGACACAGACCAACGTCACGTGATTCAGTGAGCCAATCGTGCAGGAGGGATCGTAGAAGCAGGCAGTGTAACGCGGAAACCACGGTATAAAGTTCAGCAATCCTTGCAGAGATATTCCGGTCACTATCATCATTTTTCTCGTGCCTGTCGACGAAACATCGTGCCCAAACCACAACTTGGCAAAACATATGTTTATAAAATTGATATAAGTAATAAAAACTTGGCCCGTGACGAAGTGAGGGCCGATCCATTCGTATGTCTCTCGTTTGGAAACTCCATACACAGCAAGTATAGCTGTTCCGAACCCCCAACTCACCACGCCTATATAGTCAAACATGAATATGAGATAATTAGCATGGCATGATCTGGAGTGAAGCAGGTGAGCCGTGGCACTGTTAAACAACGTAATTAAACAACATATTCCAAACGCCAGAACTGTTCCTTTTACAGGAGCCTCGTGCATTGAATATAGATTGTAATAAATATAGATCTGAATGGCCACTAGAAAACAGCCAATCAGATGTGTCCACACATTTATTGTCTCGTTGTGCACGTGAAACAAGCTTCTGACGTAATAACTCCAGTGCTGGTAGGGCAGACGGTAACCGGTGTGAACGTACGGAATCCTCATATCCCGTGCAATCTTGTCAGCTGTCACCGTGCTCACTTTATAAGGCATTTCCAGCAGATCTAACACACGATTCTGAAATAAATCCAGTTTCAGTGAAGCAATTGTCTATACATGTATTCAAGTAATAACATGTTAAGTTGGTAATAAATCGATTCTAAATATACTAAGGTGACAGGTATATCTTAACGTTTTAAATACTAACCTTAAATACTTACATACCTGTTTATATCCGTGACAAGCCAGATACTCGATATACAATTTTCCTAATATAACATTTCATTAACCTTTAGAAGATCACATCTCGAAATGATCGTACAAAATTATTATTCGCACTTTTTCATTTTACTTTTAGTTCACTATTAAGTATCAAGTATTGCATCTGAATGTTGAGTATGACTTCCTAACTTTAATAACTTTAATATGCTTTCTCGCTCTATTGCTATCAGTATGGGTAAAGAGCTAGTGTGTTTTGTAAGTTCTTTATGAGCAAAAGCCCGAGCCAACAGCGTTTCCATGTTCACACTAGTGCCGGAGTTCCTCCGGAATGCGTTTCCACATAGAGAAGCGTTATTTACCCATTAATGATTTCAGCATAGTACACATTGTTGTGTCTTTGAATATGTTGATTTAACAACACCTATATATATTTTATAGCAGCTTTATTATGCATTTAAGCTCTGAACAAACACTGACTAAAGTATGAGTAAAACAATACTACATATATAAATCTGTTAGAGGTATCTAGTGGGGTAATACACTACATTCCTTTCCTTCCCAGATTTTAACTAACTATTTCATTCATAAAACTGATATCATAATTCCCATGTCCAAGAAATAATTCGGCTGTTCACCTAGAACAATAAAACTGATAACACTAAGGCGTGTTGTTGAATAGAACCAGTGAAGTGATAACAAATCTTAATTAACTAAGTGTTTGCTGACAATGTAAGAAGATTATTTCTCAATTGTTAGAAAACATATCACCACAAAATATTTTGTCTTTGGTGAGAAAATTGCAATGTTTAAGCAAAGCAGAATATTTAGGCAAAGCATATACTAATATATGGTTTATATATTTAAACAGATATATTTTAGCCAGTCACTGTTTATTTCATTACAAAATCTTCGAATCGTTTTGGCATTTTAATTTCTCTCCTATTTCTGTCTTTGTTCTCATTTAATTCCTGACTTTTTGTTTCAATTTTGTCCTCAAAGTCCTCGTTATATTTCTTTACATGTGTAACATTTCTGTCTAATATTGTTCCTGATTTTGTTTCAATTTTCACTTGGTTGCCTTTTTTCTCTTTCACAATACATGGTTCGGGGTTAAATCGTGTTGTTAACTTGTTCCGTTGATCCTGTTGTAATAAAACTTTGTCTCCTGGCATAATTTCAGATTTCACCGCACCTCGTTTCTCGTCTGCATATAACTTTCCCTTTTCCTTCTGCTGATAGTCCCTTTCACGGACGTCATGTTTAGGCTGATCTAAACTTACTAAATACGGTAATTTTGTTCTCAGTTTCCTTTGAAACATAAGTTCAGCAGGACTCACACCTGTTACACTGTGTGGTGTGTTTCTATATGCAAACACAAATTCATTCAGATGATTTTTCCAGTCGCCTTTTTCACTTTGATAGATTCTGACGGCCTTGAGAATTGTTTTGTTCTGAATTTCAACTTCGCCGTTACTCTGGCTCCAAAGTGGCGTACTAGTGTAATGATTAATTCCTTGAAGTTTCATATAATTCTCAAACTCTTGTGAAGTAAAATTTGGAGCATTGTCCGATTTAATCGACACTGGCAATCCAAAAATTGTAAACATCTTGTCCAAACTTTGAATGATTTTGCTAGATGTTACACTCTTCATAATGTCATATTCAAACCATCTGGTATAAAAGTCTACTACTACAAATATATAATCCCCTGAAGGAAATGGACCCATCAGATCAACTGATAGATGTTGCCATGGTTGGTCGGGTAGTTTTGTTCTCGTCATTGGTTCTGGTTTTGAAGGCTGTCCTACTATTTGGCAACTGTGACATCTTTTTACTTCTCTTTCGACATCTTTGTCCATACCTGGCCACCATACTATATCACGTAGTCTTTGCTTCGTTTTCACGATTCCTTGATGACCTTCGTGTGCTAATTTTAGCATTTTCTTTCTTAAAGAAACTGGTATGACAATTCGTGTCCCTCTGAGAACAAGCTTTCCAAGAACAGACAGTTCGTCTTTCACATGCTTATAATTCGGCAAATTTTCAAAACTTGTGCCCTTTCTTATTGCATGGCGCAATTGTGTAATTTCATCGTCATTTTGTGAAATTTGTTCAATGTCATGAGCTGTCAACGCTTCTGGCACATCATTTAATGCGATGAATTTGATATAGTCCTCTGCAATTTGAGAAACTTTTGATTTCTTAATACCCTGATCCTTAATAAGACGTGATAATGGGTCTGCTATCATTTGTTTTCCTGTACGATACACAACATTGAAGTTGAAGGCTTGTAATCGTAAAACCCATCTTTCAATACGCGGTGGAGGCTTTGATTTTGGGCTATAAATAGTTTCTAAAGCTTTGTGATCAGTCACAAGATCAAACTCTATTCCGATCAGGTAAAGTCTGAATCTTTCACATGCCCAAACTAATGCGAGTGCTTCTTTTTCAGTCTGTGAATATCGTTTTTCAACATCACTTAAGCTTCGACTTGCATATAAAATTATTCTGTCTTGACCATTTTTCGTCTGTACAAGAACAGCGCCAAGTCCTACCGGACTTGCATCTGCCATCACCGTTGTTTTGGCTGAAGTATCAAAATATGATAATGCACATGCGTTTGCAAGATTTTCTTTCAGTCTTTTGAAAGCAAGTTTCTGTTCATTTCGCCAAACAAATCGTTCTCCTTTCTTTGTTAAGCGTCGCAATGGTTCTGCTATTGTAGCAAGATTCATCAAGAACCTACTCTGATAGTTCACTAGTCCTAGAAAACTACGAACTTCTGATGCATTCTCTGGTTCTCGCGCTTCCAAAATTGCCTTGACTTTTGATTCCTCCGGACCAATCCCGTGTTTGGATAGAACATGTCCGTTGAACACTAATTTATCCATACAGAACTTCGATTTCTCTGCATTTACAGTTAAACCACGTTCTTGTAGCCTTTCTAGCACTTTTGTCAAGCGTTTATCATGTTCTTCCTTATTTGGTGCGTAAACTATGATGTCATCTGCAATGTTTTTCGTTCCGGTGCACCCTTCAAGTACTTGCGAGATAAGAAACTGGTAGATTTCAGGAGCTGAATTTTGACCATAAATCATTCTCTTATAACGATATAATCCCTTTGAACACACAAATGTTGTGATGTATCTTGAATCTTCTTCAACTTCAATCTGGTGAAAACCTTCACGCAAATCTAATTTTGAAAACACAGCTGAAGAATTCATATCGTGTATAATTTCATCTACCGTCGGTATCGGGTGTCTTTCTCTTTGTATAGCACGATTTGCTTGTCTCATATCAACACATATTCTGACATCGCCGTTTTTCTTTGGAACTACTACTAACGGCGAAACATACGGAGTAGGACCAGAAACACGTTCAATAATATCCTTGGCCTCAAGTTCATCAATCTTCTTTTCGACTTTCTCCCGTAGTGAAAACGGTAATCTACGCACTGGTTGCGCTACAGGTTTAACCTCTTTGTCAATATGTATCTTCAATTTAAAATCTTTCAGTTTTCCGATGCCTTTAAACAAGTTTGGATACTTTTTGACATAATTTGTTTCATGCTGTACGGAACTGATTTGTTGATTTAGTGTCAAAACTTTTAAATCTGTTGCGGTTTTACACCCTAGTAATGATCCACAAACCGTGTCTACCACGATGAAGCCTGCAATTTGTGACTTGTTACCAACTGTAACAATTGACTGGAACTCTCCTTTGATTTTCAATGGCTTCTTTGACCCATATGCATACACCTTTCTCTTGCAGTCTTTTAATTTGATTTTGGATCTGAGCTTCTTCCACGCAGTTGAGTCAATAACATTGCAGGACGCTCCACTGTCAATCAAGAATTCAATCTCGGTCCCTGCAACATTTGCATTTATGTTCACAAACTTATTTCCTATTATGAACACATTTTCTTCTGTTTCGGAAGATTCAGAGTCCGTTTCATTAATCATTTTCACCTTTTGTCCAGACTTTGATTTATCTTTGTTTCTTGTCCGGCACATTTTCGCAAAATGTCCTATCATGCCGCATTTATTGCACTTTTTTCCAGCTGCAATTTTACAGTCTTTAGCATGATGACCTTTAAGACCGCAGCGTGTACACTTCAATTTTGGTTTCTTCTTCTTCTCATCAGATTTATCTGTCTTATTTTTCCAAGATCTCTGATTTACTTTATTTAAGGAATTTCTTGAAGAACTCATTGGATGATTCTCCATTCGGTCCGCCTGTATGTTAGCATGATCGTAAGCACGACCGATCCGTAACACTTTTTCTAATGTCAGATCTGCTTCTCTCAGATATCTCCTTCTCAAGTCATTTGAGCTGCATTTATCAACAATTTGATCTCTTATCATATCATCTCTGGAATCTCCATATTCACACGCGATTGACAGTTGTTTGAGTCTTGTTGAAAATTGTTCAATTGTTTCGTCTTCAGTTTGTGATTCGTTCCGGAATAAATGTCTGTTAAACGCAATGTTCTTTTTCGGTTTAAAATATTCTGACAGTTTTTCAACAGCCACATCAAAATCCTTGTCATCCCCTGTTTCGGTTAACGTGTCGAAAATTTCCTGTGTGTCGGTTCCAACGAGATGTAAAAGCAAAGCACGTTTTTGTCCCTTATCAGTTATTCCTGATGCTACGACAAAATAATTAAAACTTTTTAACCATTTGTCCCATCTTTGTGATAGCGTTGTTTGGTCTCCGTGGACATCAAATTTTTCTATCGCAGGAATACTTAGAGCTTTTGCCATTGTTAGTGTTTCATATTAGAATTTAATCCAAATGTTACAATTTAATGTGATCACGCTGGCAATTTAATGCAGTTAGTCTAGCAATTTAATGCAGTCACACTAGCAATTTAATGCATTATGTTCACATATGCGATTTAACGCTTTTTTTCAGTGTTTCGTCCATAAATTATCCATTGGTAATCATCCTCGTCGCCAATGTTGTGTCTTTGAATATGTTGATTTAACAACACCTATATATATTTTATAGCAGCTTTATTATGCATTTAAGCTCTGAACAAACACTGACTAAAGTATGAGTAAAACAATACTACATATATAAATCTGTTAGAGGTATCTAGTGGGGTAATACACTACAATATCTGTGAGAATGATATAACTGATATAATGAGTCAGACTAATGAATTCATGTCACAATATGCAGTTTTCTTATTCCATATCATATCAAATATCTGCGTTCTATGTGAAGGCAGAACTACTTTGTGTATTCTGATCGTAATTTTCCGGTACTGTTTCAAGAACTCCTAAATACCACCGGAAATTCCTGTCGTTGTTCTAATTATAACCATTAGATTCTTTCGCCTTTCATAAAAGTAATATTGCGTTTGATAGCGTAGTAAACCACGTTGTCGATTGATATTTTGTTATAATGGTTGAAATTATTTTTGAGCCAATGACAATGCAGTATTTTTCAAATATTTCGAACCTTAATTAATTCTCATAAAGGCGCGCGTCTGGAATGTGTTTATTATAGGTCGATTTTCTCCACAATATTGTTCGAACATTTATTGATAAACATGTATAGTTCGTGAACGATCTTCTACAGTGTTCAAGGAGGCGTGACTTAGAAAGTCTGAGGAAAAGAAAATCATTTAAATATTTTAGCTCTGACTTTTTTGGCTTATGATAATCTTCTTACGTCTGTTATCACATAGGCGGCCAGTTTAGATCCAGATCACCCATAAAATCAATGTCATCAGTATTTGCACTTTCCCTTTCTTGTCACAAATAATCTAGTGAATCTAACAGCGAGAAGTGTCGGTCGTGCTCAGACGACACGGATGAGCCCGTTGATGCGGATATAAACTATTTTGCCATGCTATAAAAGATTTATTTATGAAGTAACGGGTAAAATGGGACTTCCACGGATGAACTCTTGTTTCTCAATGTTTACGAGCCATTGAATGACAAAGCTAATTGCAGTTTGACTATTGATTTTGTGCTTACCCATGTATGGTATTTAGGCGGAGACAGTTACAAAAATAATTTCGACCATTATATACGTTATAGTTTATTTGGAGGCTTGTACGAAAAATTAAACGGTCGCCCAGCTGCGCTGGGCCTGACCGTTTAATTTTCATACAAGCCTCCAAATAAACAATAACCTATACGTATAATACGTATTCTCTTTTTTTGAGCGAGAACGGTATGTAATAAAAGGCACATAATGACAGTATGCTGTCATTTCCATTTGATAAAGGGTTATCATGTGTTTTAAAGCTAATTGTTTATACTGTATATTTAGAGCAAGCGAAGAATAGATTAGTATTAATGAACAGAGATCTGGGAGCCGTTCCCTGACACCTTTTAACCGGCGCACTGTTTTTTTTTAACTTTTTCACTTCAGTGTGAACTTTAGAACTGTTTTACATATGCACTATTTTCATTTACTAAACACGTTTCTCAGGTCATCCTACAAACATGCCAAACACTCCTTCCAAATGACTGGATACCTACGTGTAACATAACAATATTTTTTTTCATTCACCTGTGTGCGAGACTGGTGCAGCAGCGCGCATTCTAAAAAAGTTCCGCGACACGCGATTTTTAACTTCCGGGATATCATTGCGCCCACAAGCGTATTCATGTCAATGGATTCTACGGTAACAGCGAGGCCGGACTGACATTTATGCAGACACTGCACAAGATCAACATTTTACGAATTTTGAGCGCTTTTGGACTTTCTGGTGTAATATTGACGCTTTTAAAAGAAACAACATCCAACAAAAGCAACACCGCTGCGAGCTGCGCTGCTGAGTTCATTAGATATGCATGAGGCATTCAATATTGTGAATGATAAGTCGTACGGTCGCGAAAAGTGCCGATATTAAGGTCCATAAATTCTTCATTTTCCCCATTATATTTAGAAAATCGACAAAAAGTAACTGCATACAACTAATTATTTATTGAGTTATCATAAGATTATCAACCATAATTACCGATTATCATCTCGATTTCGCTAGCTGGTTCCCCCACCATCTCTGAATAGAACAATTACACGCGTTCTAAAATTTAACTTGCGCTTGCATCACAACAAAAATATTGGTGTGATATATAGTTTCTAGTTATGGTAGAAGATACTACACATATATT
This sequence comes from Corbicula japonica, assembly GCA_038501625.1. NCBI lineage: Eukaryota > Metazoa > Mollusca > Bivalvia > Venerida > Cyrenidae > Corbicula > Corbicula japonica. The sequence goes on from JAZAYU010000025.1 coordinate 377,111, forward strand.
TTAAAAAGTACCGAGGAAAATCATTGTACATGTATTTGAAAACTACAAATAAACTAAATTTTCAGTTAAGAACATACGAACTATCATACATGTATGTCACCTGTTGACCTTGTTTAACGAATGCACTCGTCGCTGTTAAATAATGCGCGTGCAGTAAACCTAATAATTTCTTCCACTTGCTGATCGATTTCTGCAAGAGTTTTTTTTTCTAGCGATGATCTACTGAGAATATAACATTCTTAGTATTTCTCTTCTATCAGCTGCTACAGTACTGAGAACCAGGCTGCTGCAGTACTGAGAACCAGGCTGCTACAGTACTGAGAACCAGGCTGCTACAGTACTGAGAACCAGGCTGCTACAGTACTAAGAACCAGGCTGCTACAGTACTGAGAACCAGGCTGCTACAGTACTGAGAATCAGGCTGCTACAGTACTGAGATCCAGGCTGCTGCAGTACTGAGAACCAGACGTGGCTCACTTCAGTTTCTTCACCATCCAACGCTGAAGGCTGTTTGTGTACTTTTGCATGCAGCATTGTTAAACTGATGGGTGGGTTGGATTTATTTCACCAAGACAACTTGTTTTGTGTTGGGACAAATGTGAGGTTGTTGCACCCTAGAACCTGGTTGAAACCCTCAGTGGTAACCCCTAGGGTTCTCACTTCCGTTAAAAATGTTTGTGGCGTCCATATTGAAACTGAGTGTTATAATACCATGCTCTCTTCTCCACTCGACTTTTTGGCTGTGTGGGAATGCTGTGTCTGCTGACAGTGGCCATTCGTGATATGCTTATTTCCCATTTTTTTCAACGTTTTCAGCGAAAAATACGTTGGCGGGATGATGGAGGTTGTGGTGGCGTTGTTCGTGCGTGCGTGCGTGCGTGCGTGCCTATCGTTCTCGTAAAGGCGGGTGCACACAAACGTTCTCAAAATATTATGTATGACCATAGCAGAAGTTTTACTTAAGGCTGCATACCATTTAATTTACAATGCTATTAGCCCTGATACATTAGCGAATGCACATGGCAGTAACATTAGACAGCAAATCAACAACAACAGCAGTGGAAGCAGAAGCAGTAACATTATCATAACGTTTTATGAGCACTTTAAACACCAGTTGCAACAATGTTTAATCTACATCAAGTTAAGCTTAAACATAAACACGTAAACATTCCCATATCCAGCTTATTTCGTTGTATTTTTATAAGATTCCTTGGGACTGGAAAGGTTTTTCAGCACCTAGGGCTACATCACGGTCCCTAATTACTGATAACTACTATAATACACGTTTAACCCCCTGTTTGTTTGGATTTTGGGGGATTGCAATATCCGTTAGCTCCTTGCATGACGAGATCGGTTTAACTAGTATTTGAGATACTAGTAATTCAAACATCAACCATGCCTCCCCCACCCCCGAACCCTCCACCCCTGATTTTTCATGTGTTCAATGAATGAAAAAACAACATAAGTCAGCTGCTAAACCGGAAATCATCATAAAAGTTCAATGTTCCTTATGTGAGCAGCAATTCTCAACTCTCTGCAGACTTCCTGGAACCAGTCTGGCCATGTAGCACAGCGTGACAGCCTCAAGGCCGTACAGTAACACCATTAAACCGGAAATGAGAATCCCGTTTGGTTGGCTGTGCTCGAGAAGACCATTCTGATGGTCCGTGTATATGGCATCTAGTTGAAACACGTGGTTACACACAACAAGCACGTGGAATATCTGATGTCCGTGGCCAATAATATCAAATTTCCCGGGCCAGGTTTTCTCTGGTTGATGGGCAGCGAATGTCAGCGCTTCCAGAACAAACACGAATTGTATGAGCGTCAGATGGTTTAATGTCCACATGGAACAAGATTCTTCCATATAACACGTGTAATAACGTGGAGAAAACGGAGTCATATTAATTACAGCTTGTATACCCATCCCAAGTATAAACATGTATTTCCGTTTAAGGTTATGAGGATCGTGTCCGTACCATATTTTAGCCATGCAAAGGTTAACAAAGTTCAAGTAGGATGCCACGAACAGGACGGGGAGATAACCGGTGTGAATCACGTGATATATTTTTGCATCCGAGAGTCCATATATGCCTGCAATGCCGGAACCAAAACTGCTGATAGTTGCTCCAATATAGTCAACCATGAAAACCACGAAGTGGACAAATGGCGATTTTCCGTGCATAAGATGTACACAAGCGCTTGTAAACAGACATATCAGACAAGAGATTCCGAACACGAGCAGGGTTGTATGGACGTGATCTGTAGAGAGGTCAAACTCGTCAAAGTAGCCGTATAGTTTGTGTAGCACTATGCAGCAGCCGACGATGTGAGACCAGACGTTCACTGTCTCATTGTGTAGTTGGAACAAACTGTAAAAATAATATTTCCAGCTGCAGTACGGAACCCGATATCCAGTCAAAATAGCGGGCTCGTGAAGCACGAATGGCACCTGCTCGACAGGAAGTGTCGGCTGAAGTTTCGTCTGCCATGGAACTGATGCGAGCGTCTGGTAAATAAGATCTTTTAGAGAAGTTGTAGACATTCTCCTGCAATAGATATTATATTGACTTGACCTTACAGTTGTTTGTATCTATAAGCAACGTGTATTCCAAAAGTCGGAAGTTGTTCTCGACCTCGAACTTTTGCTTTTTAAAGAGAACCATTGTTATGAGAAATGTATGCCGTTTTGTTCAAAGAAAATAAAAGATCTTGATCGAGAACCACGTCTTCACCAAAGAAGAATATATTCTATATTATTACAATTTTCTCCTTTTAACCGTGGTTCCATTAAGGGCTAGAGTCCTAGCTTTTGGTCGACAACACATAGTTACTGCGCAATACTCTTGCCATAACTGCATGTTTCATTACTACGCTCCGGTTCATATCCTATTTGGTATCCTATTTACAATTTATTTCAAGTACTTTTCTCAAAAATGAAAGTTTGCAAATTGTTGGGCATATTCCTACACACGGCGCAAATTGATTATTAATTTGTTCGATTCATTGACAAGTAATGACAATAACCATTATTGTGTAGCCTACATGGTAACTGCAACTTTAAAGCTGCCCTGGCTTTTAATTTTGATATGTTACTTCAAGACCCACTAAAGAACAGCGGTTGTGTTGAAGTTCATTACACACACTTCCACTTCTTTTTTCCCTGTAGATTCTTGGCGCAAATATTTTTTCCATCAAATATTAAATGTTGTCGCCTCTAAATTAATTAACTACTTACCTCAAGAGCTTATTATCCAGAAAGCGTTGTTCTATCTACTTCATAGCATAAGAACTACGTTCGGTAAATGTCAACCACAAAAATTAATCAAGTGAATTATTAACAATCAATGAGTTTTGAAGTGTTAAGCGGATTGATCCAGTTAAACATAGTAAAATCACTGAATATTTATATACGCAACTTGTTTACAATAATTTCGACTATGACGACGGTATGTAAAATGAAGGATATCTGTTGCGCTTGAACTATGTTTGGATTTATTCAGCACTGATAGACTGTCGTTGGACTGCTGGGGCACATTTGGTACCGAATACAGCTCTCAGTCAAGTGCACGCGACATGCACGGGAAGCGCTCTGCGGCGGGGTTTATGCCAACGAGTAAATGATGTTAGGTCAATCCAACTCAAACAGACTAATTGCAAAATCAATCATATCTTTTTTCAATTTACACTCGAATTAAAACCATATCATACACAAAATATCCACATGACTCAAAAGAATTCATAAATGTTGCGGGAGGGGTTAGTGGTTGCGGGAGGGGTTAGTGGTTGCGGGAGGGGTTAGTGGTTTTGCTCAAATAATATAGTCTTGGCCATACCTTTGTCCATTATCTGCCCTTCGTTACCGCGAGATTAATGTGTGCACGTTCTATGTTATAGATTATACATTACGAATTCAGTCTATATAGATAGATATATGTAGATAGTGCCTATGGGAAAACCAATAAAAATGAATAATAAAATTCAGTTTATTCGACAATAGTTTTATTACCTTGTTAAATCAATAAATATTCTTTCGTACGAGAATTCGTTTGATTTATTTTAACAAATATACATCTGGGTATTTTCTGTATCTCTAAGAATGTTTATACATAACAACACAAATAGTGCAATTTTATAATTTATACTTTAGGACGAAGAAAACGTTTGCATAATACGAAATTACGAGCATTCATTTCTTTTATCCGTTTCTCCTATTATTGCAAAAGCTTCACGCATGCTTGAACCGGTGTACTATTCATCAGTTCAAATAATTGTTCTTGTTTGCGTAATTTATTGTCTAAGAGTTTTCTTTAATTTGGTTTGAGCTTAGGGACGCCTAATTCATTCAATCAAATAGTTCGAAAAATCAACTTTTAAGTGTGCACTTGGAACTTTTGAGTACTGTATGTTATCTCCTTTTTACCGGAAATAGGCCTTAGGCCGGTATTCCATGGTACCGTGATGCGTGATCCGTGATCCGTGTCCGTGTCCGTGTCCGCGGTTTTTCACTCACCAAAGATATCGTTGGGTATATTCCATACCTCCGTGTCCGTTACACGGACACGAAAACGGACACGGAGGTATGGAATAAACCCAACGATATCTTTGGTGAGTGAAAAATCGCGGAAACGGACGCGGAAGCGGACACGGACACGGAAAACGCATCACGGAACTAAAGAATACCGGCCTGGTGAGTGAAAAATCGCGGACACGGAAGCAGAAGCGGACACGAACACGGAATACGCATCACTGAACCACGAAATACCGGCCTCGAGACGCGTCGCGACGTGGAACGGACACAGAGGTATGGAATATACCTAACGATATCTTTGGTGAGTAAAAAAATCGCAGACACGGACGCGGCCACGGATCACGGATAACGCATCACGGAACTATGGAATACCGGTCTAAGGCCGCTATTCCATACCTCCGTGTACGTGTCCATTCCGCGTCCGCGCCCGTGTCCGCGATTTTTCACTCACCAAAGATAACGTTGGGTTTATTCCATACCTCCGTGTCCGTTCCACGTCGCGGACACGAACACGGACGCGGAACGGACACGGAGGTATGGAATATACCCAACGATATCTTTGGTGAGTGAAACATCGCGGACACGGACGTGGACGCGGACACAGACACGTATCACGGAACCATGGAATAGCGGCCTAAGCCAAATCATATGTTATGCTAGAAATATTTCATAACTTTTTCGTAAAATTCGTCCGCACCAAAAAACTTTTTTGACTCTCAGGATCTTACTAGACCATTCTCAGCAACAAGAAAGGTACCGATTGAAAGCTTTCATTAGCGCGCATGCTGTTCACATTATGGTTTTTAGAAAATATATAATTAACTGTTTTCGTCCTAGCACGCGCCCACGTTCTTAACATGTTCGTGAATAGTACTTTTGATTCCCCACGGTGGGTATGGACAGTTGATAAAAAAGAGTGATGATAAAATTCAATTCTCGGAAAAAAACGCAAACTGTTTTTAACAACTACGATAACGAAACAATTGAAAAGTGCGTTATGCAGTTTTACTTCAAGAGAAAAGATTGAACATTAAAAATCAACACAAATGTCGGAATGCTCTTGTCATTTTCAAAGTTATTAACTATGAGTATTTATATGTCTTTTTGAATTCATCACGATGCTGCACAAAGGTGCAGGCTGATATGGCTATGAATATATACTCAACAAAAATGTTTTGCAACTTTCTCTATGTTTTGCATAGAAGGGAAATTAAAAAGACAAATGGTACAAAAACATATGTTTTTATTAAATCCATAACAGAGACACAATGTTAACATAAAATTATGTAGTAAGAAAGATTTCTAATGTGTTTTTGACAACTTGGAATGTTCGTACGCCGTCCGTGAAATTTCACTTCTCACTCATTTGGGAAAAAAATACAGCCTATATCCAATCATTTTCGTCATTCTTTTTCAATCATTATTGATAAAAGCTTCAATTTGCATAAAGGATATTATGCTGGGACAATAGTTCTTTCATATTAGGATGGTTTTGTATCACTTGTTAACTTTCATTGTTTTTAACTGTTAAAAAATGCAAAAGTTGCAAAACATTTTTATTGAGTATATTTTATAGGTCTTTGATTCAATATGCATTTAATCGCATCGTTTATGGCAGCCGTATTTCATTTTACCCTCAGAATATGCCATTTGCGGCGACTTGATTTTATGTTGAAAATAAAGTAAAAAAAATATTTGCTGTTTTTTTTTCATTAATTTGTACTAGATCTACGTTTTCTACTGTTTAAAAAATTGAACAACAGTAAAAACAAACTGTAACGGTCTAAATCGAGAAATCATCGTTGATTTTTGCCAGTCGATTGAATGTTGGCCAACGTGTGGGCGGCTCTTTGTAAAATTTTGTTTTGTGCAGAATTATTAACAATAATAAATATCTGGTTTATGTTCGTCTCAGTATTGCTAACAGAACTTTCAAGAAAATTGACTGTTCCTAAATATTCAAAACGAAAATAATAATCGACGAGGATGGGATTCGAACCCACGCGGGCAGAGCCCAATGGATTAGCAGTCCATCGCCTTAACCACTCGGCCACCTCGTCCTTCATGCTGCGGAAAGTTTTAGAAATATATATAAGTGAGCTAGTTTGTTTCTTTGAAATTATCTTTGTCTTAATTTAATCGAACTTCATTTGACTCTTGCTTAGTCGTTATCATAAATAAAAGTCGACAGTCGACTGTAGTAGACATGCGCAGCCGATCGATTGCGCATTTTTGTCCCGTTTACGTATGCATGTTTTTGTTATAAAACTTAATTCGATTGTTAAACAAACCTGGAATAAAATTTCGAATAAGTAATTCTTTCATATACTCAACAAAAATAAAAAGTATCCACTTTCCTATATTAAATTTTGTAAAATATGAAAACGAAAACTCAAAATTCTATATGTGTACACATATGGTTTTCTGTTATCATTGCTAAGGGATAAAGTATTCTTGAAAATCTGCAGCCACAACTTAGTTGTCTTTCCCTTTATTGTAATATGGGTTTCAGTAAAATGTCAGCGATTCTTTGAAATATTCACATTTATTGGAATTAAATCACGTTCTCTACCTCTTGTGGATAAATAAAATCACAAAATTTTCATAAATAAATCAACTGGTCCTCGATAAACAACGCTAGAAATTCCAACCATTTCCAATTACCTCCCTTTATATTGAATATGTAGTGTTTTGTAAGTCATGATTAATTGTTATTCGATTGGCAGTTCCTCAGGTCTTGGTGTGGAAGTTTTTGTTCATGAACAATTTAACTCAAAAACAACTGAGATTAACTAAATAAACACCATTCAAAGCGTTAGTGATTAAATGAAAATATGGTAATGGGAAAACAAGCATAAAAAGTGGATACTTTTTATTTTTGTTCAGTATATATTTATTATTGTTTTTTATGAATACATAGACTAGAATAAAAAAGTAAAGAGTTGTTCAAAAATAGTACATACAACTGTCCTTATTTCTTTATATATTCTTTTGAAAAATTGACCTCCAATTGGTTAAACCAGAGGATATTGTTTCAAACAACTGGCGTTTGTTGTTTGTAATAGTTACTCGAGCAGAGCTAGTTTTAGACATATGAAGAGTGTCATGTATATATTAAATAGAACACAACCAATGACTCTATGTCATTCATTGCAAAGGTTAAAAGATACATATGTATTTGGTGGTGACAGATTCCCAAGAGACAAATTTCACCAAATTTTTAATAAAATAGATCAACAAGTGAACTTTTATCCCTGTCATCGTGTTCTTGCTGATTTAACGCCAATAGCTCTGGTCTCTGTAAGTGTCGTAGGATAAGATATTTTTGCAAATAAAGTATATGAAGACTGGGTGTTAGTTGTTTTTACTTAGTAAAGCCCTTTAACACATATGTATAAAAGCTCTTTAAAACGCCTATATTCACATAATATAAATCCAATATATCGCTTATGATAATCCTTTACCCTGTTTTATTTGTTAAACTAACAATAACTGACCAATCACTTTTTGTCCGAGTCATTTAAAGTATAGGTTTCGTGCAACGGTTCATTGCACTTGTAGACATATTTTGGTAAAGACGACAAATAAACGTTTGATATCTTTGATATTGTTTATTTCAGGTTAGTGATTTTGTTAGTTTCATATATTTAATGATAAACATGTATATTCTTTGTGCAATGTCATATATTAATAAATGTTTTGTATTGATTGCACTTGTAGACATATTTTGGTAAAGACGACAAATAAACGTTTGATATCTTTGATATTGTTTATTTCAGTTCCAACATCGTTAGTTAGGTCAAAACCCCATACATAGAACCCATCGAAAAATATATGTCGTACGAGCCGAGGCATTACTGCGACAATGGCGCCCAACGGGTTTTGAGGTTGCAAGATTTCGACCGTTTGAACAGAACGTAGAATATAGATGACCTACATATATGTGTTGGACATACATGTTGTTTACCAGTACCTGTGGAGTTACAGAGTTATAGTTTACTTCCGGGGGTTTAAGTGCGGGGGGGAGGGGTTAAACCAGGCTCTAGGATGCACCAACTTCACATTTGCACCAACGTCACAGTAACAGACAAGCACAAGTTATCTTGGTAAAATAGCTACAACCCGCCCATTATCTCAAAATATTGCATCAAATTGCATGAAAAAGCAAATAAACGTATAAAACAAAAGACGCTTATGGCATCTTCAAAGAAGGTGTTTACTCATCTAGCTCATTGAGACCAGAGGAACTGGAGTCCAGCAAGAACATGATAAAGATCCAGAAAGGTTAACCAGTTGTGAAATGTATGCATGATATGGCAAGCAGGACATCACAGACGAGAAATGCCATGTAGAAAGAACTGTGATATTGACTGTTACTCGGTAGTTATCAATAACGCGTGTCTTCTGAAGTAGGGACATGCGCAGCGAAACAGTCAAAAGTTGATGATGTGTGGTTCGAGCTTTATAACAAGTTCACACTTGGTTTAACGTAAACAATCAACTAAGTCGATAAACGGAGATTTAATTTTCTATTTTATGCAAAACTGGTAAGTCTAAGTTAAAAATAATCTAAATAAACCATTAGTGTTGCCATATAAAACGGAAATATTAAAGGTTTGCGATGAAGTCGCAATGCCATACGATCAAAACAACCTTTCTTGTTCCCAATCCTAGGAATTGTAAATTGTGAGTCGCACCATGAACAAGTTATCTGTATCTGTATCTGTATATGGTACGTTGTAGAACCCAATTATGGTTTTTATACAACGGGAGAGAGTGCTCCACTTATTGGCAGTGCTTCAAGAGAGCTGATTTGAAGCTCTCTATTGATGATGCATGCACGACCTCTTCTGGTAAAGGGTTCCAATGGATGCAGGTGTCCACAAAGAATGAGTGTTTATATTGTTGTGTTTTACTACTAGGGATTGTTAGGCTTTTAGAGTTGTTGCACGCGTGTTTATCCACTATATTTACTGTATGATAGTCTGTGTATTTTTTTGCTTTGATTTGCCTTTTTTGTTTCGCGTTTTTCACGAATGAGGTTGGTGGCAGTGCCGGCACCAGCCCCTCAACCACCTTGTACATTAGGATTAGTCGGAGACTTGTTCTTCTTTCTTCAAGTGTGTCTAGTTCTAGTTCTTTCCTCATTTTTGTTATTGATCCCGGAGTTCTTGTCTTGTAATCTTTTTTGATGAATCTGATGGCTCTGTTTTGTATTTTTTCAAGTTTATCTATGTCTCCTTTGATGTATGGGTTCCAGATGGTGGCTCCGCATTCCATGATTGATCTTACTAGAACTATGTAAGCTGTTTTTCTGCAGTTTTCAGGGACGTTTCGTAGATTTCTTCTTAGGAATCCTAATGTGGCATTTGCTTTTTTGGTGACATTGTTAATATGGAGTGACCACTTGAGATCATTTGATATTTCGAGGCCTAGGTACGGGTTACTTTGGACTTGTTGTAAGATGTGGTTGTTCAGTTGGTATAATTTAGATGTACGTTGGTTTATTGACATAATGTAGCATTTTTTGGCATTGAAACGCATGCCCCACTTGGTTGCCCAGTGTTCAAGGTTTTCTAAGTCATTCTGTAGTTTTTGGTGATCTTCTTGGTGTTTGATGATCCTGTATAGCAGACAGTCGTCAGCAAACAACCTAACTGATGAAATTACAGCATCTGGCAAGTCATTTATGTGACATAAAAACATAATCGGTCCTAATACTGTTCCTTGTGGGACCCCGGAGTCCACTGATGTTTCTTCTGATTGCTCGCCTTCGACTATTGTTCTCATTTTTCTTTGAGTTAGGAAGTTGTAGAGCCAGGTATGGAGGGGTCCCCTGATGCCGTATTGATGGAGTTTGTGAAGGAGCTTGTCATGCGGGACTGTGTCGAACGCTTTCGAGAAATCTAGGATGGCAATGTCTATTTGGTTCCCTTGGTCATGTTCAGTAAGTAGGTCATTTAATGTTGTTATGAGCTGAGTTTCGCAGGAATATCCAGATCTAAAGCCATGGTTTAGGTTTGTTAGTATTTTGTTGGTTTCTAGATGTTTCATCATGTGTGTGCAGATAATGTGTTCTAGGATTTTGCATGGAACTGAGGTTAGAGAGACCGGTCTATAGTTTTCGGCTTGATGTTTATCGCCTTTTTTGAAGATGCTTGATATGTTTGCGTCCCTCCAGTCTTTTGGTAGTTCGCCTGTGTCTAAGGATTTTTGGAAAATTATTTTAAGGATTGGTGATATTTTTTCTGCGCATTCTCTGAGTATTCTGTTAGGTATGTTATCTGGTCCTGAGGCTTTCGATAGTTATGTCTCCATTAAGATCCACAGACGTCTGTTTAGGGGTCCTTTTCTGGCCAGTATATGTCAGTAGAGCTATATAGGCTTAACCGAGCTCTACTGCCAAGTTTGGTCAACATCAGCTAATAAATGGGTGATCTGTATCACGAGATCTACATCTGTGCAGTTCGTCCATAATTTCGGGGCTTTAACAGACGAATTTTACACTGGCGCTCTTAATAATTGTATATGAAAAGTTTATGTTTTATTCACTAATTGCAGTCACTTGTGTTTGACCGAATTAAAAGCCAAAAATTTGAAGTCGTCACTATTTACCACATATACTGCCGCCATTTGCAACAGATATGGACCCTTTGAATCTCACAGACGCTTTCTCATATTTTCGGGACTTTCGATTGGATGTTACTTATAACCATGAGAAACCCACATGATACGATTTTGTTCACTAAAAACATTGAGAACAATTTGATCCTGACATAGTATGTGAAAATGTCTTAAATTTTAACACGTTTTGTTTAGTTATGGGACTGAAACAGGAAAGCAGTTGAACAGAGAAATTGTTTTTCACTTTATAAAATATTTTTGACTATTATAATTCAGCAAAGTTTTATGCTTTTATAATCACATTTGAGTGCAACAGTCTATAAAAAGTTAGAAACTGAACTTGAGCTTGGAAGTTGGTCTCTAAAACTCTCCTTATTGCCCGGTAACATTTGGATTTGTGCTATTTGACAACCCTTTTGCGTACACGAGACGTTCATAATTGATAATCAATTGAATTGTGACCTTCGACCTGCTATGGTATTAATAGCATTGCATACACTTCAAGCTCTGAGAAGACAGAATTTTGCAAATTACGCAAGGAAAAAAACTCCTCCAACCATAAGGGGAGGGAAAACAATTCAAGTAAATATTTTCGGTTGTTTTTTTTATATTACTTGGATTTTAAGAAAAAAAAGAGATGTTTTGGAGTAAAGTAAGTATCTGTTCTTTATTTAAGCAAATATATTTCAAGATGTCTGATAAACACGAAGATAAAGTGATTATAAAATATTGAATAGTATTTTGGATGACTGGACAGATTGTGCGCGCGTGCATATGACATTTGATGACGTCAAGAAAATATGGGAAACCCCGAAAATATGAGAAAGAGGCATACATCTACATGATACTCCTCAACAATCAATTTCTGATTATAACTGCGAGGCGCTGTCTGGGAACAGTGTGTTAGAGAAAAAGAAAAAGAACAGTGTTTAGACTGTTAGGCTTGTTAAGTAAAAGTTTTTCTGCCAGGGATGCCAAACGCTTGAACAATACTCCAACTGTGGGCGAACATATGTAACTAGATATAACTACAATCACCCAGAACACAAAGTATCCCCGTTTTCAAAAAAAGAGCAAATTTCTCCTTGTCCAAAATAATTAAACATTACAACCTAAACAGATCATGGAAAAAAACATTCCAGTTGCATGTCAATTTCAAAGACAGTGTTGTAACTTACCGAAAAAATATTGATTGCTGTTCATAAATAAAAATTACAGTTGGTTGCCCAGTTCCGGAGGATTTGCTAGTTCCGGCGGATTCCGAATATTACTCATGTATTTCCGGTTGGCACCTGTTGGTGGCGGAATGTATGTTGACAATTATTTTAGTCAAACATCGATTTATATTTACAGTGATTTTCAGAAACATTGATAAACATTAATGTGGTTACCAAGGTGTCTGTGATAAAGGTCAAGGTCACTGTTGCCAAAAATAGAAATTCAGTTTCCACTTAATTACTTGAGTTTGCTTTGGCCTATTGACTCCAAACTTGGTGTTTGGGTAGCTTATATCAAGATGGAGCTTGGGATTGCTAACCAAATGTCTGTGATGAAGGTCAAGGTCACTGTTACTAAAAATATAAATTCAGTTTCCACTTAATAACTTGAGTTTGCTTTGTCCTATTGACTCTAAACTTGGTGTATTGCTAGCTTATATCAAGAGGCAGCTTGGGTTGCTACCCAGGTGTCTGTGATGAAGGTCAAGGTCACTGTTGCTAAAAATAGAAATTCAGTTTCTGCTAAATAACTTGAGTTTGCTTTGGCTTATTGACTCCAGACTTGTAATATGGGTAACTTATATCAAGATGCTTGGGATTGATACCCAGGTGTCTCTGATCAAGGTCAAGGTTACTGTTTGCTTAAAATACTATTCAAATCAAGCTATAATCAGGGTTTTTTTTAGGGATTGGGGATGCGGCCCTAGCCTGTCAGGAGGGGAAAATTAACACGTGAATTTCCATTTTTGGGGAAAATAGCGTACTTTTATTGTTTAATTATTGGGAATAGTATTGCAATTACTATTGGGAATAGTATTGCTATTACATTAACAAATACAATGATTTAAAACAAACAAAGCCATGCTTTTTTATCAGTATTCAGATAACACATCAAAACATTTTGAAATTTAAGAATTTCTGGATCACTAATATCAAGAGCCTGAGACTGAGATATTTCAATCACGGAGGCATCATCACATTGGCTGGTCGGCTCTGTTAATGGAGGGCTGAGCAGGGCTCTCTTGCGCATCTTGGGAAGCCAAAGAGCTGGGACTCGATTGTGATTGACTTGAACCCGCCTGTTCAGTTGATGCTTTGTTAAAAAATTGAAGAATTGATTTGGTATCGCCCGTTTGCTTTGGTTTTTTTCCGATAACTTCTCCAATTATGCCAGATTTTGGTCGTTATGATGCAGTCGTAAAGAAGTCATTCATATGTCGTAAAACGCACGTGGACAAGTAAGTCGTTAAAATAAACATATATTCTTAATTTCTACAAAAATCTCCGACATTCTCGATGATTTTAATCGATTAATTCGTCAAAAATTTCGTATTTTGAACAAGTTTTTTTCTGAAACGGATCGGAAAAACCGTAACTGCGACAAGCGTAGACTCTTGCACAGTCAGTAAGTACTTAGTAAGTAAGGTAGACACGTGCTGTGAAACAGTCAACGAAAAGCTCATAAGAATCGCAGTTGTCGTAAAAGTTTCCCGCAAAACAGATTGTTGACAATCGTCACTTTTTTTCCTTATTTTCGGAGGGGAAAATCACATTTTGGGGGAATTTTTCGTCTCGGAAAGGGGAAAGAATTTACCTATTTTGCTTGGGGATGACGCCGTATTTCGGCGTCTGTTCTATAAGGAAAAAAACCCTGATAATGCAGATAAATAAATGTTGAAATTTCCCAATTTGATTTGATTTGTCGATACTTTTTTCCCAAATTTGACTATTTACCACGTCAAAAATTCCCAATTTGGGCAGAGGTCTTTTTCCCCCAAAAAACCTGAAAAAGCCCTGCTATCAATGATAGCAATGTGAAAAGGGTCTATTACAGCATGTCAGTGTATGTTTTCAGTGTTTTAGTACTGTTGGTCTAGTTCATGTTAGGTCTGTTAGATTGTCAAAGTAACTGGACGGCTGGTCCAGCTATTGGAAAAGGTAATGTGGTACCCCCACTGTCCATCATATTTTGTGAAATTGATTAGCATAATCAGATGTGTCAATTTATCTGCAGTTAACACATAAATCAATAATTCACTTAAACTATCTTTTTCTCAATCTTTGTAATCCTCATTTAATATAGAGATTAATAATAAATATGTATATTGTGGAATCAATCATAATTCTGTCATTTTGGGACACTGCTTGTTCACTGACAAAAATTTTGAAACTTTTATGTATTAAAAAGCAAAAATGATTATAGGTGTAAATAACAGGATATATGTATGCAAATAAATCGATGATGTGGATGTGTTATAAGTTTACATTTATAATTAAAAAATATTTAAGTTGCTCAATACATTTTATGTGTTCTGAATTTACATGAACAAGCATGTAATTGAAATGTAATATTTACATTCCTATTGATTTCTTCGTTAAAAAAAATTTGGTTCATTTTGCATGAACCGCATGACCCGTAATGACGTCAGTAACGTCATGGCTGTTACTATTGAAAACTCCCACGTTTTACTCACCCTTTTCACTTAATACTAATTTTTGAAAGCGTTCGACTTAAGTTTATTTAAAGAAAAAAATGAATAAAATGTAAATATAAGTAATGATTCTTATTTTGGTGCGGTTCATGCAGATTGGACGTGCACGCGAGAGCTGGCAAATTTACCATAAAGCGCTGGCGAGCTTTATGGATTTGCCAGCTCTCGCGTGCACGTCCAATCTGCATGAACCGCACCAAAATAAGAATCATTCCTTAAATGAATTTCTTTTGTAAAGCAATTGTAATTTATTACATTTGTGAAAATGGTGTATTATAATTGTAATTGTAATGGAAGAATTTACCATGTAATTGTAATTTAATTAATAACATTTTAAAGTAATTGACCCCAAGTCTGATTTTAGTTTTTAATTGGTTTGAAATATTCTATTCTTTACCTGATAAATATTATAGTCGTTCTTGAATCTAATCAAACTATCACAAAGACCATTCCACTAACGAGACCACTTGTGTTATATACATTTGTACCAGTCAGGGGGCTTAACATTAGATCTGTTTCACTGTGATCTTGAATCTCAGGCTGGAGAAGTTTGAGAACATTTCGGAGAGCATATTTCCCTCTAAGCCATGCCCTGAACACAATCGTGTGTGTCAGTCTAACAAGGTCATGAAGAAGAAAAGGAAACTTTGAAAGCCACCGCTCCTGACAAATATGAAAATTTGATTGAGCCTGTTCATGGGCAGTAATGGAAATGCATATTACTGTCCATGCCACCTAGCCCTGGGTTGAGCACAATTCAATATTTACATAAGTAAACAGTACAATTTTGATCCATCCAAACCAAACCAACATATGGCGGTGAACACGGAACCTTACGTGTGGTATTTTCAGATTAATTAATTTTCGGATGTTCAGCGCTAATGGTCCCCAGATAAAAGAATGGGTTTGCCCTAAATGAGAAAACAGTAGGCGGAACTGAACACAATAGAGTTTAGACAGGGGATTTGAGAATAAAAATCCTGCATAAATGTATTACAGAGAACACCAAAGGCAAAAATTAAAAGGCAGGAAGTATATCCTAGGGGTGATATAAGTACAATATCCAATCAATATTGGCAGGGATATTGAAACCAACAATCTTCAAACTGGCTGGGATAAATTCTAAAATCTCCTTGGTAAACACTTGCTTTTTAAATTAATATTGAGGTGCATTTAATAAGCCTGGGGAACACAATGATGGGAGAGTTGCTACCCCTCAGTGAATCTTCCTGGGAAATTGTGAGCCCAAAATTGCTATAATTTTAAGTATCAGTGTTAGTGCCTTGTGTTTTATTTCCTTACAAAGCTTTCTTCCCCCTCTTTGTGTTCCCCAGACATTATTCCCACCTCAGTGTGTTCCCCAGTCTTGATTCCCAACTTCATGTGTTTCCCAGGCATGATTTTTGCTATTGTGTTCCCAAGGCATAATTCCCCACTTCAAGTGTTTTCCAGACAATTCCTACCTCATTGTGTTCTTTTTTTAGTGATTCTGTGTATTCGTGGGTGTGTTCCCAAGACGTGATTTCCACCTCAGTGTGCTCCGGATGCTTGATTTCCCACTTAATGTCTTCCCCAGGCATGATTCCCACCTCATTGTGTTCTTAAGATGTAATTCCCTACTCCATGTGTTTCCCAGGTGATTCCCACCTCAGTGTGTTCCCCAGGCGTGATTCCACCTTCAGTGTGTTATCTAGGCTTGATTTCTCCTTAAGTGTGTTCCTAGATGTGTTCCCCATGGGTGATTCCTAGCTCGGTGTGTTTCCTTGGCTTGATTGCATCTTCAGTGTGTTCCTGGATGTGTTCCCCAGGGGTGATTCCTAGCTCAGTGTGTTCCCCAGGCTTAATTCCATCTCCAGTATGTTTCTGATGTGTTTTCCAGGTATGATTCCAACCTCAATGTGTTCCCCAGGCATGATTCCCACCTCAATGTGTTCCTGGATGTGTTCCCTTTCTCATTCTTCTAGGGGTGATTGCCACCTGGAGTGTGCTTAATTTCACCTTCAGTGTGTTCCTGGATGAGCTCCCCAGGCGTGATACCCACCTCAGTGTGTTCCGTAGGCTTGATTCCACCTTCAGTGTTCCAGGATGTATTCCCCAGCGGTGTTTCCCACCTTAGTGTGTTCCCTAGGCTTGATTCCACCTTCAGTGTGTTCCAGGATGTATTCCCCAGTGGTGTTTCCCACCTTAGTGTGTTCCCTAGGCTTGATTCCACCTTCAGTGTGTTCCAGGATGTATTCCCCAGTGGTGGTTCCCACCTGAGTGTGTTCCCTAGGCTTGATTTCACCTTCATTGTGTTCCAGGATGTGTTGCCCAGGGGTGATTCCATCTTCCTGGATGTGTTCCCCAGGGGTGATCGCCACCTCAGTGTGTTCCCTTGGCTTGATTCCACATTCATTGTGTTCCTGGATGTGTTCCCCTTGGTTGATTCCAACCTCAGTATGTTCCCTAGGGAGGCATGAATTCACCTTACTGTGTTCCTGGATGTGTTCCCCAGGGGAGATTCCCACCTGAGTGTGTTCCCTACTCCCTAGGCATGAATTCACCTTACTGTGTTCCTGGATGTGGTTCCCCAGGGGTGATTCCCACCTCAGTGTGTTCCCTTAGCTTGATTTCCCTCTCAGTTTGTTCCAGGTTCTCCAGGGGTTATTCCCACCTCAATGACTGTGTTCCCAGGCGTGATTCCCCTTTCAATTTGTTCCTGGTTCTCCAGGGGTTATTCCCACTTAAATGTGTTTCCAGGCTAGATTCCCCTTTCAATTTGTTCCTGGTTCTCCAGCGGTTATTCCCACCTCAATGTGTTCCCAGGCTAGATTCCCCTTTCAATTGGTTCCTGGTTCTCCAGGAGTTATTCCCACCTCAATGTGTTTCCAGGCAAGATTCCCCTTTCAGTTTGTTCCTGGTTCTCCAGGGGTTATTCCCACCTCAATGACTGTGTTCCCAGGCTTGATTCCCCTTTCAATTCCTGGTTTTCCACAGGTTATTCCCACCTCAATGTGTTTCCAGGCTAGATTCCCCTTTCAATTTGTTCCTGGTTCTCCAGGGGTTATTTCCACCTCAATGTGTTCCCAGGCTTGATTCCCCTTTCAATTTGTTCCTGGTTCTCCAGGGGTTATTCCCACCTCAATGTGTTTCCAGGCTTGATTCCCCTTTCAATTTGTTCCTGGATGTGTTTCCCAGGGGTTATTAACACCTCCATGTGTGCCCAGGCTTGATTCCCCTTTCAATTTGTTCCTGGATGTGTTTCCTTGGAGTTATTCCCACTTCAACATGTGCCCAGGCTTGATTCCCCTTTCAATTTGTTCCTGGATGTGTTTCCCAGGGGTTATTCCCACCTCAACGTGTGCCCAGGCTTGATTCCCCTCTCAGTTTGTTCCTGGATTTGTTCCCTAGGCAGAATTCCCTCATAATAGTGTTCTATAGGCAGGATTCCCCTCTCAGTGTGTTCCACAGCCAGGCTTATAATTTCAGTACATGTATTAAGCTGCCTTATTCTTCACCACCCACATAAGGAAATCTGTTTAACCTGCCAAGAGATTTTCACAGATAACAGGGGCGAACATCTATAAATGTTGTTATTGTTTTTTCTGTCATCTATAGATGAATAGATTTAGAACAGGAAATTGTATGAAAAGTTTATGTGGGTGTGTTTGCTGTCTCAATCAATACAGTCTGTTCTGTTACCAAAGTTTGTCTTCTTAGTCCGATAAAAGCTATAAATGCTCTTGTTTATTATTTGTTGTTTGACATTTATGTATTTTTCTTTTATTTACATGTTCAGTTAAAGATGTATTTTGTCCATCCGAAAATAATAAATATTGTTAAAAAGATGAAAAAACTATTAAATAAACGACTAAACAACTGTCAAAATTCTGTTAAGAGAGCAATTGCAGTTACTTGAAAATTAACATTTTCTAATTCACCTGTCTATAATATATGCCTCAAAGTATTAAACCAGAAGATAAGACAAATATATTTGAATATGGTGAATATGTGTCCAGTTTCCATTGGAGCCTTTTCTTTTTTATCCTTGAAATAACTTTATTTTTTATTAGGGATGGCAATGAATAGCAAAATTGGCATTGGAATATTCGGTTGTGCAAGTATTCGAATATTCGATAGTTATTATGTTTATTTGAGATCTCTTTGCTTAAAGTATGCTGGAGTTTGCTGAACGAGTCAGTAAGCAGGCACTTCCGGTTGTATAACGGCATTCCAATTATAACTAACGCTTAACGTTGTCATCAGGTCAAGCTTAAAAAAGACAAAATCTCAATTCTAACAGTTAATGTTCATGTGATGTCCACTTGCAGATTAATAACATGAAGTTACTATAAAAGAGGTCAATCTACTTTCGTTTTCTTTGTACATTCATTTCCGGGAAAGAGTAATGTTATGGTAATATCGTTGTCGTTATGGTCTTAACCTCGATTGTCTAAATATAACACACATTGTTTATCATTTTAATTTCAATTGAATTAATTTATATCATTACTTTTTACGTAAGCTCTATGGTGTGATGTAGGTTTCTTCCTGGAGCAATTGACTGCATGTGACGGGATTGGATGTGCGTGATACCGATTATGCAAATTATCTTTATTCAATGACAATCATTGTATGCAGCTTATTTTTAGCTCACCTGTCACATAGTGACAGGGTAAGCTTTTGTGAGGGGGGTTCGTCCGTCGTCCGTCCACATTTGTTGTCCGCGCTCTAGGGGATGGAATTATGGTCCAATCTTCTTCAAACTTGGTCAGAATGTTTATCTCAATGATATCTAGGTCAAGTTCGAAACTGGGTCATGTGACCTTGAAATCTAGGTCACTGGGTCAAATTGTAGAAAAAGCTTGTCCGCACTCTAGCAGTCTTAATTATGGTGCGATCTTCTTTAAACTTGGTCAGAATGTTTATCTTGATGATATCTAGGTCTAGTTCGAAACTGGGTCATGTGACCTCAAAATCTAGGTCACTGAGTCAAATTATAGAAAAAGCTTTTCCGCACTCTAGCGGTCTTAATTATGGTGCGATCTTCTTCAAACTTTGTCAGAATGTCAATCTCAATGATATCTAGGTCAAGTTCGAAACTGGGTCATATGACCTTGAAATCTAGGTCACTGGGTCAAATTATAGAAAAAGCTTGTCCGCACTCTAGCAGTCTTAATTATAGTGCAATCTTCTTTAAACTTGAACAGAATGTTTATCTTAATGATATCTAGGTCAAGTTTGTAACTGGGCCATGTGACCCTTTAAAATAGGTCACTAGGTCAAATTAAAGAAAAAGCTTGTCTGCACTCTAGTGGTTTTAATTTTGGTCCGTTCTTCTTTAAACTTGGTCAGAATGTTTATCCCAATGATATCTGGGTCTAGTTCGAAACTGGGTCATGTGACCTTGAAATCTAGGTCACTAGGTCAAATTATAGAAAAAGGTTGTCCACTCTCTAGTGGTCGTTATTTTGGTCCGATCTTCTTCAAACTTGGTCAGAATGTTTATCCCAATGATTTCTAGGTCAAGTTCGAATTTGGGTCATGTGACCTTGAAATCTAGGTCACCAGGTCAAATTATAGAAAAAGCTTGTCCGCACTCTAGTGGTCGTATTTTTGGTCAGATCTTCTTCAAACTTGGTCAGAATGTTTATCCCAATAATATCTAGGTCATGTTCGAAACTGGGTCATGTAACCTTGAAATTTAGGTCACTAGGTCAAATGATAGAAAAAGCTTGTCTGCACTCTAGCAGTCTTAATTTTGATGCGATCTTCTTCAAACTTGGTCAGAATGTTTATCTCGATGATATCTAGGTCTAGTTCGAAACTGGGTCATGTGACCTTGAAATATAGGTCACTAGGTCAAATTAAAGAAAAACCTTTTCCGCACTCTAGTGGTCTTAATTTTTGTCCGAACCATTGAACAGATGTTCGCAGGTGAGCGACCCAGGGTCCCATGGACCCTCTTGTTTCTTCATCCAATGATTACTGTTTTCAATTATAATTAAAATATGCACACGCATTATTAATTTCGCACCTCATGTGCAGAACGCCAATCGGTATTGTTCTTTAGAATCGCCGATAATTGACGTTAACGGGTCACTCAAACTGCCAATTGCTATTTATTAGGGGCCAATATAGTGAATATGACACGTCTTATAATAACACCAGGTGTTTCTGTTAATTGCACATCAAATTTAGCATTTTTAGGTGGGGGGGGGGGATCCTTACACGAAAAAATTTAAATTTATTTGATTTGATTTTCTTTATATTTCATTTTACAAAATTTATTATTCGAATATTAAAAAGGTATTTGAATGTCCCATCGGCATTCGAATATTCAAACATTCGTTGCCATCCCTATTTTTAATATTGTCAACAAGTTGCTTAGTTTAGATCATCAATATTTCATTTTACTTAATAGGTAAATGTTGCATATATTATGCAATTTTATTAACATGGTACATTGATGAACTTCAACAATATCCATGTGTTAGGAAAAAAAATAGCACTTTCAGGAGATCTTCACTAACAGTAATAGATAGAATGCATATTCAGCATTTTCTAATAGAATGGTATTCCACAGAGTTGTATAAGCGTATAATTATGCTTATCCAAACATACACTCATCAACATGCATTTTAAAATTTTTACGCAGATTTTCGTTACGGGTTTTAAAATAGTGAAAAAAAAGCATACAAATTTTTATGTTATTGGTGTCCGACAAGAAATCAGTGTCGGTTTTCGGGAGCTCAAAATTTCTGCACGTTCTTATACGTTATGGTTGTGTATCCCAAAACAGGGTAAGTCATGGAAAGGATATAGAATCTATTCCTTCATCCCTGTAATACCCCTGGGAGTGTCCATTGGTTTCATCAATATCTTGGTTTTATAGTTATGCCCCTTTCAGATGGCTTTAGCCTAAAAGCCATGAAGATTCTTATAGCTGTACTTGAGTAAGGCATTTCTGTTAAAGTAAGCAACATATTCAACTCATGACTACAGCGGCAGGAATAAAAAGACACCTTCTATAATCTATTTTACTTTTGGTTTTTTATGGCAGTTAATAGTGTTAAAATAAAAGAATTGTGTCTTACTTTGGTGGACAGACAACATACTGCTTAATTTACTGCTTAATTTAATCACTGTCAATATTTTGATTTTTTCCAAACCTTCAATGTTTTAAGCCGCCATTTTAAATCCTTGTACAGTTAATGTCCTTCTCTTGTCGTGCCCTGGTGACCTAAATACGTTGCCATGTGCAGGTGACATAACCCGGATAAAAGCGATGCTAAGTCACTCTATCGCCTCAGAAACAATATATGGTATATAGAATGCTGCACTTTACTGGCTTCTCTCTTGTAGTGAGATATTAATCAGATTATATGACATCTTAATGTAAGTTGCTAGCGGGTGATATAATTACACATCTAATTGGAAGGTCTAGTGGCAGATGATCACATGGCTTGTGGTTTTTGTTGAAAGCCAGAGGTCAAACACAGTTTCTACTGTCACCACAAATATATCCTATTTATCACAGCAGAAAATCTGTTTCTGGTAAGATTGTGGGTGGGTCTAAAATGCAGAATATTGCGCAGAATGCAGAATGCAGTCTGCAAATTAGGGGTCTAAAATGCAGAATGGTTCTGCAGAATGCAGAATGCAGATTATGTATTGTCAATAGGGATATGGGGTCTAAAATGCAGAATGGTTCTGCAGAATACAGAGTGCAGAATATATGTATTTGACACTTGTAGAATGCAGAACAGTTTTGCAAAATGCAGAACAGTCTGCAGAGTGCAGATCAAAGGTTTGAGATTTTTGTTAAGCAATCATTTATCATACCTTTAAAATACCTAATTATTTTATTTGAATAGGGGTTTGATATGTGTGACAATTTAATTGGAAAATAATATTTAAATATACTTTTCAAAGTGAAATTAAACAATTAGCAGAAATATAACTGTTATAAATTTATAAAAAGCTAATTGTTATCAATTAGAAATTATTCTTCTAATGATTGGTTAATTAGAAATGTTCTTTTGAAATTATTGATTATGTGTTGCAGTGAGCAATTTGTAAGAAAACTGTTACAAACTGATCAAAAGGCAATTGTTATAAAAATTCAATAAACAAATTTATGACAATGATTGGTTGGCCAAGTTTTTTGCTCAATGTGAGTAAAAACCCAGAAACCTTTAAAATATGAATTATCCCAAATCTGATTATACAAATAGCTTTGCAGTGTTTTGTGTGATCTGAAAAATATTCCATTGTTATTTAACAGCAATGTCTTTTGTAATAATAGGACATAGTCAGGTGAAGTATGTGAAAAACTATTTGACTGATGATAGTGTGACATGTTTGTGCTTTCCTGGATATAGGATTGAGGATTTTATTAATGAGGAGTGTATCTTGGACATTGTTCCCTCATTTTCATTAAGTTCACAAAAACTTATTAAATTTGTTATTTTAATAATACTTCTCAATTTTTTTATACATTGCTTTCCTAAATTTCTTAGACATATTATTATGATTGCTGAAAATGAAGGTTTTGAAAATGAATTGATGATACAGATGAAAATATTTACTATGAAAAATGCTTTATGTCTGACAATTATTATTAATGCAAAAAATAATTTGAAACAATATTAACTGGTTGTCCATAAAGTTAAATATGAATATCGCCTATACATAAAAGTATACTATATGACAAAGAACAATGACATGTGAAAGCTTGAGTACCCATTTGTATCTGTTTGTGTCTAAACAATGACATGTGAAAGCTTGAGTACCTTTCTGTATCTGTTTGTGTCTAAACAATGACATGTGAAAGCTGGAGTACCCATTTGTATCTGTTTGTGTCTAAACAATGACATGTGAAAGCTTGAGTACCTATTTGTATCTGTTTGTGTCTAAACAATGAAATGTGAAAGCTGGAGTACCCATTTGTATCTGTTTGTGTCTAAGCAACGAGATGTGAAAGCTGGGGTACCCATTTGTATCTGTTTGTGTCTAAGCAATGAGATGTAAAAGCTGGAGTACCCATTTGTATCTGTTTGTGTCTAAGCAACGAGATGTGAAAGCTGGAGTACCCATTTGTATCTGTTTGTGTCTAAGCAACGAGATGTGAAAGCTGGAGTACCCATTTGTATCTGTTTGTGTCTAAGCAATGAGATGTGAAAGCTGGAGTACCCATTTGTATCTGTTTGTGTTTGTACACTGAAAGCCCAGATTACAATTTGTATCTTTTTCTGTCTAAGCATGACATTTTGCTGTTTTTTGGAATATAAATCTTCAGAGTTAAGGAATCACTTTGATCCCTTCAAAAATACTGTTCTTACATGTGTAATGAAAATGAAAAGTTTACTCCAGACAAGGTCAATTTATATATTTTTTACTTTGCTAAATATGGCTTGTAAATAGCCGATATCGTAACGGAAAGCAGAAATGTGACAAGAAGAAAAACATGTTTCCGTGGTAGGAAGAAGACTTCAAGGTTGTTAGGACACAAATATCTTCCTACAAAATACAACTGGAAGCAGTGTAATGAAACTACTAAATTACTTAAACTTGACATATGTAAATTAATCTTCTTTCCCCATGAATAAAACTATAAATTAAATGATAACTTTGCTTCTAGGTCAGAAATAATCAAATATATCTGAAAGGGCTAGTGTAGATCCTGATCTGATTGCTTGGATGTGAAGTTAGATCACGATCTCCACTGGCTGCCTGAAGATACCATGGTTGGGCTAAAATTGCCATGTTTAGGGACCAAGATGGTAGAACTGTCTCCAGATACTTTATTCTGATTGGTCAGTTTGGAGACTAATGTTAATTAAGACTAATCAGCTGTTGAAATTGTAAACATTGGCGCAGTGTGCTTTCAGCAAAGTAACAATCACATCACTTACAAAATCCTGTAAACTGTCCTGCCGGTGCACTGAGACCCAGATACATGAAATATTGTTTTTATGTCCTTGCTATTATACAATAAGGAAATGGGAGGGGGGGGGGGAGCGTTGCATATTAAGAGTTGCACCTGTCTTAGTGTTGTGTGTGTTTTGTTTGTGTGATCAGGTGATCAGATTTTTGTCCAATCTATAACTTGTAGATAGATTTCAGTATGACTTAGCAAATGTGACAATATATCAGGCACAACACTCAGCCGCTTAGTCCAAAGGTCAAGGTCACTGTTACATAACAGAATATTCATGTCTGGGCTTACTTCTTTATGAATTAGAGATTTAAGAAAAAACCCTAACACCCTAACACCTGGCCATGTAAGTCCAGGGTCAAGGTCAGGGTACTTAAATAGAATTTTCAACTCTGATATTTGCATGGGCTGTAGCTTCATTACGAATAGAGGGATTTCATAATAATTTGATGTGATGACAATACAAAATACTGTGTTGTATGCAGGACTCGCCTTAAATGTTTAAGGTCACTGTTACTGAAAAAAGAATCTAGTTAAGCTATAACTTTATCATTATGAACAAAGGGGTTATCTCAAAATAACTTGTTAAAGCGGCATTACTTCAATTTAACCCACTCTTGTATGAAATATTACATATATTTAGAACTAAAGGCACAAATTTGCAGCATTAGTTGGGGCTTATAAAATTTTAGTTTACTAAAATAAATTTGGTCGGTGTGACTAAAAGCGAAAGTAGGATTTCCAAAAGGACATAAAAAACGCGATCGCGCATGAAGTGGTCTCTTCGTCGGTGCTAAATATAGCTCCATTATATTTAGCTTCTTAAAAGTTTGTTAACTATGATTTAACAATATAATTGAAAATCCCGTCTATAAGAAAGAATTCGATCGGACCTTTTGTGTTCTGTTAGAGAGATTTTTTATATTGGAGTCTATATGGACAAATATGATTTTTCAATATTATATTCTTACTTAAGTTAAGGGCTGGGGCTTAAAAGTGTAATGACCATAACAACATAATGTGTTGCACAAAAGAGCCAGTTTGGTTTCAAGGTCACTGTTGTTTAAAATAGCATTTTCTTATCCAGGCTATAATTTCAAAATGTATGTAGGGATTTTAAAATAGCTTGGCATATGTATCTGATAAGCATATCGAGACCCTGTGTCAAATGCAAGACACAACCTTCAAGGCCAAACGCATGGTCTTCATTATTACAAATAGAATTTTCTTGTCCAGGCTGTAACTTTATTATGAATGGGGTGTGATAAAAATAACTTTGTACATGTGTTGACCATAACAGTGTGTTAATTTGTAACGAAAATAGAGTTTTCATGGTTGTGCTTTGTATTTCATGTATATTGTAAATTGTAAAACAAAAACAATGTTCCTGTAAGTTGCACAGCAGACATGTCCTTGTCCTTTGGACATATTTCTTGTTAGATTGTTGATATGAACAAACAGTTGTATATGTATCCAATATTTTTGTATCCGCTCTATCACCCAGAAGGATCAGCTGTTTAATAACAATGTTGTTTTTAATTGTTCGGTATAACTATAGCTGGTGTTTTTTTCAGAGCCGTTCCAGAATAACAAACTACTGGAATCCTAACAGTAGTTCCAAGAACATGTAAACTTGTGAGGCTACAAATAATTGTTCTGGAAAGTGTGAAACTGTAGGAATGATCTTTGTGAAAAGTCTGCTAAATTCAGTATGTTTCACATTAGTTTATGGTTGCATTTGTAGGTATAGAGTTGTTCTATTGATGGCCCTTAATACTGTAAAGGGAAATAACTGCTGTGTGGAGTTTGCCAAACTCTAATTCAGTGATCTCCCTATATTGAAAACTGGAACAAATCAAGATAAAATTTTAATGCCAATAAAAAAGATTTCAAAGATGAACAATTGTTAGAATGAAAAAATAAAACAGCAACGAATGTGACATTGTTATGACTGCTGTGATTGTATTATTTTTAAGAAAACAAAATAGAGTATCAACTACTTACACTGGGATGGAACTTTTGCACATAAAACAATGCCAGTGGCTTCAGTGCTTTGATTTTACTGTCTATCCTTCCAGAAAACCTGGTGTGCTCTTCTGAGTAACTATCACTGATCGTTTTCAAACTCTGCTGCAGTTCTGATAGTAGCAGTAAACTATGATAACAAGCCTGATCAGGAAAATAATGTCATGTCATTGTGTCCAAACTTAATTCCTGCTGAACAGATTTAACTTGTCAATTTTCATAAAGTAGAGCTTGCTGCCCTCATTTGTTCATATTATAGTACGAGGGTTGTCCGGAAAGTTCATATACAACTTTATTTTTTACACTAAAGCAATACATACATAAAACAAATTTGGCCAGCAAATACATACATATATAACAAACAAATTTACCAAAAACTGTCAGGCTGTGATTAACATTAACATAATAACAGTCCATACATTCATTATATATACATAATTACAGAGCACCTTTAAACGTCGTCAACGTCAAATGAACGTCACGTAATCACTCCTCAAAATATCGCCCACATGATTTTACGCATTTCTGATGGCGGCTGACCCATTGCTGGTATACCCCTTTGAACCATTCTCGATCAAAACCAGAACTCGCTGATCTAACACCAACGCGAAGTTCTTCCAAATCTGCAAATCTTTTCCCGCGCAATTCCGACTTCAGTCTCGGAAAAACGGCAAAATCCATGGGTGCACAGTCGGGAGAGTAAGGCGCGTGTCATAGTCTCTGGAAGCCAAGGAAATCAATAGTCAGTAGCGTCTCCTCGCACCGGTGCGCAGGTGCGTTGTCTTGGTGGAAATACATTTTCTCAATTTCCATTTCAGGCCGCTTCTTTCTAATAGCCTGAATAAGATTACGGCGGATAACCTGGAATGAAAAAGAACCGTCAGTAAGAGTTGACCAGTGCTCACGCTGTCAGTCAACATTGTCGCCATTTGCGATAATTTTACGTTTTTATGCCCCCACAAAGTGGGAGGCATATAGAGTTGCACTCGTCCGTCCGTCCGTACGTACCTCCGTACGTCCCCAAATCTTGTGGCATCAACTCCTCCTAAACTATAAGGCGGATTTCTTTCAAACTTGCACAGATGATCAAGCAGGATGTGTAGATGATTGTAAAGAAAGGATTTTTTCCTGCGACCATTTTTACCAGAGTTATGGCCCTTTGTTAATTTCAGTAATTAAATCTTGTGGCATCAACTCCTCCAAAACTATAAGGCAGATTTCTTGCGAACTTGCACAGATGATGAAGCAGGATGTGTAGATGTTGTAAAGAAAGGATTTTTTCCTGCGACCATTTTTACCAGAGTTATGGCCCTTAGTTAATTTCAGTAATTAAATCTTGTGGCATCAACTCCTCCAAAACTACAGGGCAGATTCCTTGCAAACATGCACAGATGATGAAGCAGGATGTGTAGATGATCGTGAAGAAAGGATTTTTTCCTGCGACTATTTTTACCAGAGTTATGGCCCTTTGTTTTTTTTCAGTAATAATATCTTTTGGCATCAACTCCTCATTTACTTTTGGACAGATTTCTTTCTAACTTGCACACATGATCAAGATATCTGGGTAGATGATCATAAAAAAAAGATTTTTTTCTGCTGCCATTTTTACCACAGTTATGGCCCTTTGTTTATTTCACTTACAAAATTTTGTGGCATCAACTTCACATTTTCTATTTGGCTGATTTCTTTCAAACTTGCACAGATGATTAGACATGATGTGAAGATTGTTGTAAAGGACATTGTCTTGCAACAATTTTCACCACAGTTATGGCCTTTTGTTTATGTTAGTTATTAAATTTTGTGGCCCTTACTCCTCATTTACTAATCATGATCACCACATGTTGTTAATACCTGGTACAAAATTTTGTAACAAATGTTATTGCAGCAGTGGGGGCATCAGTGTCCTCTGGACACAGTCTAGTTGTCGATTATTTCAAAGAATTGGCGGTAAAATTTGGCGATTAAATAATTGTCAAAAAAGCAAGTTTTTGTTAGCTAATTTGCATTCACTTTGCCCTGAGCGGTCAACACATTTCTTATAATTGTAGGTCGTTAATCCCCTAATTGAACTAACAAAGTGTCACTAAAGATAATCACCTTGCCTACGGGTCAATGATTGATGTTTGTAATCGGTAAACTTTGGGTATTACCATTTACGTCATGACAGTAAAGTATACAGGAGCTGCATGCTCAGTAAAGTATACAGGAGCTGCATTTGGATTTAATGGCCTCTTCACACACTGCCTATCAGATGTAATTTTACATGTTCATATAACCCATCCTCCATATAAATTATATAAATATATATATGTCTTTTATCGCATGAGCAAACACTGCAGATCCAGGTCAGCTGGCACATCCATGCCATCTGATCAGGATCTGCACAGTTCGCCTTTTGATAAGAAATAACCTAATTAATAAAAAAAGTCAACAGTGTAGATCCTGATCAGCTGATCTGGATCTACTTTACCCATGCCTGATAGGCGTATATATGGAGGAAAGGGATAATTAACTTCAACATAGAACAGGTTATGGATAAGTAGCCAGTCATGTGATATCCCTGTACCTGCCACACAACCTGTAGACAGTCATGTGATAGCCCTGTACCTGCCACACAACCTGTAGACAGTCATGTGATAGCCCTGTACCTGCCACACAACCTGTAGACAGTCATGTGATAGCCCTGTACCTGCCACACAACCTGTAGACAGTCATGTGATAGCCCTGTACCTGCCACACAACCTGTAGACAGTCATGTGATAGCCCTGTACCTGCCACACAACCTGTCTTATAGCAGATACACATGACTTTGTTCCAGTAAAATTTAATATTGCTCATAAATGAAACAAATTAACAATAATATTCAATTTGTAAAATGTTTTACTGATTAATCATTGAAATTGTTTTATCTGTCACATGACCAGCTAGATATTGGTAACATACTGTAATGAACATTACAGTCAAAAAGTAATGGACATAGATTATTATGAGTGGGGAGGGGAACAGGACACACTACAGATTTTGCTTTGGAATGGTCCAGTATTTGGTACATAGATAAAGGGGAGGGAAACAATTTTTTTTATATATCTATCTTTATTCATCCATGAAAGCAGATAATTCAATGTAATTACTTAGATAAAGCACACAACATGTATGTCCAACATGAATTGTTATAAAGATGACCTATAACTTTATAAGCTTTCAACAGATTCAATTTATACATGTGACTGTTTATATAAAGAACACAGAATTTCTGTTTCACAAGAATTAATACAAAGATGCTCTATAACTTTATAAGCTTTCAAGAGCTTCAATTAATACCAGTAATTGTTAATATAAAGAACACTAAATCTGTTCAACATTAATGTAATAAAGAAGCTCTATAAAATTATAGGCTTTCAACAGTATTTGGTATAAAGAAAGTGGGGAGGGAAACAGTATTGGTACATAGATAGTGGGGAGGGAAACAGTATTTGGTACATAGAAAGTGGGGAGGGAAACAGATTTGGTACAGGCTGTAGGTCAGCGTACACTATTGCGTTTACCTATATGTTCTATATAGAGTCTTGGGAGTCTCCTTGAGTTATTTATTCGTAGACAATATCAGGCATGGTCTTCTGATGAAGTTTGAATATAAATCTACAAAAAAACATAGATGAAATACCACCATGACCGTAGGTTTCTACCTCAAATTTCACTTTGAAGACTACCACCCTTGCCTATTGACTAAATTTACTTGTGGCTAACCTGTTTATAGGCATTATTTTAAAAGTAATTTTTTTCTTATCCAAGATGTTTTGGATAATGATTTTTGGTTCCAACAGCTGCAGAAAAACACAATTTCTATTTTTTAGAATGAGTTTTATTTTTTCTTTAGCTATATTGGCCAATCAGCTATTGTTTCTATAGAGTCTTACGGGTTTCCCCTAACTTTTTTTTTTTAACCAACCAGGAAGCAGCTTTTATTTAGTGTATGCTGATCTTAAGCCTCACATATTATTTTTAGTTATATTCAAACATTGTATAAAATGAAGACATAAATAATTCCAAAAATTAAAATCAATGCTTTGTTTGTTTTTGTCCAAATTTGAACTCACAGCCCTTCTTCAAGTGTAAGCAGTTGGTGGCAGTTCAGCCACACTAAAAACACTATAAACCAATTATAACATTCATAACCAAAAAAATCAGGAAAAATAGAATATTCCAGTTTATGTTATAAAACTTGACCACTGAAGACTTACACACAGGCATGATATTTTAAACAAGTAATTTTTTGGCTTGGCCTTAAATGCTTCTATACAGAGTCATTTTTGTATCCCCACCCCATGTAAAAATACAAAAAAAGACATTTTCTGGCTATTATTTCAATAAATTTTCACTACGCGCAAGATCAAATTCCTGAATTTTACATTAAAAGCAGCTATAAACATATTTATTCATGGAAACACAGTCTATTGAGTATCATTCTGCACTTAAAATACACAGCCATGACTTTTGTGGAAACCAAGACATAGTGAAAATCCAAAAGAAAATGACATTTTGATGCATTTGGAGTGGAAATCATTCATTTCATGAGACTGTTTTTTACTAAATTCTTCCAGTTGTCATATAAAATGTGTTTTTATGCATGAAAATAAACAACACACCTTGAATGGACACTGCTATTTACCCAGGGGCTTGTTTTTCCCCTGAAATGCCTCTAGGATGTCACTCCTCATAGGTAATCCTATATCAAAATCCCATGAAATAAAGAGTTATCAGATCCAAATGCTTTAAAAATAGTCAATATGCATGAAATGATTAAATTATTATGTCATTCAATTGCTCTGATTGTATAATAAAGCATATTTCATCAAATAATTTTCCTGTTTCAATTTTCTTTGTTGAAAGGGAGACAACTCGTGTACTCTAAATAAGTCTAATTTGCTATAACTTACAATTTTGTTGTAGGTATAAATATAATAAACATATTCCTGCTATAATTATTTTCAAAAAATCTCAAGCTGGTGCTACAGTTTTGAAAACAAAAGTGTCAAGCAGACAATGTTTAAGGCCCCATGTTAAACAATTTCTAGTAAACATATATGCCAGATTTAGTTCTGTCATAGAATCCATGGTTTTCTGGGACCAGACTCCCAAAAGAAAAAGAGTTAACCACTTTTACAGAAAAATACTGCTATTCTCTGTTAAAAACAAAATTTAAAACTATTGTATACCTCAATCATAGTAGCAAATCAGTAAGTGAAATCCTTTACACAGTCAGAGATCTATTTAACATACCCGGTGGCATTTTATGGTCAAACTTATCGCAACTTCCAGGAACCGACTTAAAATTATTTGTTCGCGAAATAATTTACTGCTTCGCAACTGAAATCCAACTCATACCGAACAAAAGTCACACATAAAATTCATTTTTTCTCATCTTGCCTTTATTCTATTACCAGTTTTAATATATAGCCACTATACACTGTTCAACATTAGGCATCAAAAAACATATCTAACAAATCTGAGACTCACTGAAATATTAAGAAAGACTTCTAAAAGGGGAAAAACACAGTTTTTGTGTCTAAAAGGCAAATCTAATTCATTACAAAGTCACTTTTTCCTAACCAGAATTAAATCAAAGCCACACTTTTGATCCAAATATACCTTACAGTGACCACCACCTCTAAGTTTCCTCAAATGCAAGCATTATCCTCAAAATCTAACAACCTTTTTATACCAAATTAAGCAAATGCATAACAAAAATGCACTCCCATGTATAGTTTTACAACAATCCTACCTTAAAAAGTGACAATTTCTATACTTTTCATGGGAAATATCATAAAGTGCAGGTCTCAACAAAGCTACAACACCATCTCCCAATCTGAATATAGTGAATAAGGCTATTTTCAACACTATCTTAATTCAGAGGCCCCTTTATTAACAACTTACAATCAGACTCCTTCTAACTGCTGCAAATGTATGTAGAAATTCTTTAGATTTGTCAATATTCACAAAATTAACAAATTGTATACAAAATCAGTTTCAAACAAGG
The DNA here is from genome assembly GCA_038501625.1 of Corbicula japonica. Lineage (NCBI taxonomy): Eukaryota > Metazoa > Mollusca > Bivalvia > Venerida > Cyrenidae > Corbicula > Corbicula japonica. The sequence continues at coordinate 409,956 of JAZAYU010000025.1, forward strand.
CGCTCAATAGATCACATACATCCAGAGTCTTGCTGCCTTTAGGTCAGCGTACACTATTGCGTTTACCTATATGTTCTATATAGAGTCTTGGGAGTCTCCTTGAGTTATTTATTCGTAGACAATATCAGGCATGGTCTTCTGATGAAGTTTGAATATAAATCTACAAAAAAACATAGATGAAATACCACCATGACCGTAGGTTTCTACCTCAAATTTCACTTTGAAGACTACCACCCTTGCCTATTGACTAAATTTACTTGTGGCTAACCTGTTTATAGGCATTATTTTAAAAGTAATTTTTTTCTTATCCAAGATGTTTTGGATAATGATTTTTGGTTCCAACAGCTGCAGAAAAACACAATTTCTATTTTTTAGAATGAGTTTTATTTTTTCTTTAGCTATATTGGCCAATCAGCTATTGTTTCTATAGAGTCTTACGGGTTTCCCCTAACTTTTTTTTTTTAACCAACCAGGAAGCAGCTTTTATTTAGTGTACGCTGATCTGTATGGTGCGGCACACAGTTGATGGATATCGTGGGCAGTCTCCAGACTGACCAATCACTTGCTACATGAGATTGAAAATTTCAGTTTTATAATCTTGGGGCCCTCAGGTCTTCATCATGTAGTTGAAATCCTTTTTATAGAGCATCTGTGTTAGAGTTGATTACTCCTTTACTCCATAGGTAAAATGCTGTTATTTGTGACAAACAGTGTAGATCCAGATCAACCAGCACAGTTTGTGCAGTCTGACAGTGTAGATCCAGATCAACCAGCACAGTTTGTGCAGTTTGACAGTGTAGATCCAGATCAACCAGCACAGTTTGTGCAGTCTGACAGTGTAGATCCAGATCAACCAGCACAGTTTGTGCAGTCTGACAGTGTAGATCCAGATCAACCAGCACAGTTTGTGCAGTCTGACAGTGTAGATCCAGATCAACCAGCACAGTTTGTGCAGTCTGACAGTGTAGATCCAGATCAACCAGCACAGTTTGTGCAGTCTGACAGTGTAGATCCAGATCAACCAGCACAGTTTGTGCAGTCTGACAGTGTAGATCCAGATCAACCAGCACAGTTTGTGCAGTCTGACAGTGTAGATCCAGATCAACCAGCACAGTTTGTGCAGTCTGACAGTGTAGATCCAGATCAACCAGCACAGTTTGTGCAGTCTGACAGTGTAGATCCAGATCAACCAGCACAGTTTGTGCAGTCTGACAGTGTAGATCCAGATCAACCAGCACAGTTTGTGCAGTCTGACAGTGTAGATCCAGATCAACCAGCACAGTTTGTGCAGTCTGACAGTGTAGATCCAGATCAACCAGCACAGTTTGTGCAGTCTGACAGTGTAGATCCAGATCAACCAGCACAGTTTGTGCAGTCTGACAGTGTAGATCCAGATCAACCAGCACAGTTTGCAGTTTGACAGTGTAGATCCAGATCAACCAGCACAGTTTGTGCAGTCTGACAGTGTAGATCCAGATCAACCAGCACAGTTTGCAGTTTGACAGTGTAGATCCAGATCAACCAGCACAGTTTGTGCAGTCTGACAGTGTAGATCCAGATCAACCAGCACAGTTTGTGCAGTCTGACAGTGTAGATCCAGATCAACCAGCACAGTTTGTGCAGTCTGACAGTGTAGATCCAGATCAACCAGCACAGTTTGCAGTCTGACAGTGTAGATCCAGATCAACCAGCACAGTTTGTGCAGTCTGACAGTGTAGATCCAGATCAACCAGCACAGTTTGTGCAGTCTGACAGTGTAGATCCAGATCAACCAGCACAGTTTGTGCAGTCTGACAGTGTAGATCCAGATCAACCAGCACAGTTTGTGCAGTCTGACAGTGTAGATCCAGATCAACCAGCACAGTTTGTGCAGTCTGACAGTGTAGATCCAGATCAACCAGCACAGTTTGTGCAGTCTGACAGTGTAGATCCAGATCAACCAGCACAGTTTGTGCAGTCTGACAGTGTAGATCCAGATCAACCAGCACAGTTTGTGCAGTCTGACAGTGTAGATCCAGATCAACCAGCACAGTTTGTGCAGTCTGACAGTGTAGATCCAGATCAACCAGCACAGTTTGTGCAGTCTGACAGTGTAGATCCAGATCAACCAGCACAGTTTGTGCAGTCTGACAGTGTAGATCCAGATCAACCAGCACAGTTTGTGCAGTCTGACAGTGTAGATCCAGATCAACCAGCACAGTTTGTGCAGTCTGACAGTGTAGATCCAGATCAACCAGCACAGTTTGTGCAGTCTGACAGTGTAGATCCAGATCAACCAGCACAGTTTGTGCAGTCTGACAGTGTAGATCCAGATCAACCAGCACAGTTTGTGCAGTCTGACAGTGTAGATCCAGATCAACCAGCACAGTTTGTGCAGTCTGACAGTGTAGATCCAGATCAACCAGCACAGTTTGTGCAGTCTGACAGTGTAGATCCAGATCAACCAGCACAGTTTGTGCAGTCTGACAGTGTAGATCCAGATCAACCAGCACAGTTTGTGCAGTCTGACAGTGTAGATCCAGATCAACCAGCACAGTTTGTGCAGTCTGACAGTGTAGATCCAGATCAACCAGCACAGTTTGTGCAGTCTGACAGTGTAGATCCAGATCAACCAGCACAGTTTGTGCAGTCTGACAGTGTAGATCCAGATCAACCAGCACAGTTTGTGCAGTTTGACAGTGTAGATCCAGATCAACCAGCACAGTTTGTGCAGTCTGAAGGATTTTCATTGTTCACATTCAGGTTCATTAGGTTATTTCTGATAAAGAGTCACAGTGTAGATCCAGATCAGTCAGCCAGCTGGCTGCAGTGTAGATCCAGATCAGTCAGCCAGCTGGCTGCAGTGTAGATCCAGATCAGTCAGCCAGCTGGCTGCAGTGTAGATCCAGATCAGTCAGCCAGCTGGCTGCAGTGTGATAAAACCTGTATGTATGATGTAAAGGGTTCATATGAAATGTAAGGAAATTGAAGTTTTTTGCAAGTTTATTCCTTCATTCATCATCAAAACTGATTAAACAAGTATTATCAAACACTTACGAAAAATATAGTGGATATCTTTTAGTTTGACTTTTATGTGAGGATTAACTAAAATGGTACGATTAAACATTTATGTACAATTATTTAGACATTTCCATACAGAACAAAGAACGCTAAATTGAAGATCATAGTATTTCTCAGAGATTCGTTTTTCTGCTACTGTATTGATCTAAAACACTATTAAATATGTTTTTCACTAGCGGCATTTCATAGAGATATTTTGTGAGTAATTTTACCAGAATTTCTGGAGGTCTGAGTACGTGTCATTTTACATGATGTATCGTTCACACTGTTCCATATAAATTCTTCCTATTCTCTACAGGAATGTTTGTCACACTGACATACAGCATCTGACATGGATTAATTGTGAACAGACAAACAGATCTAGATTTCTTTTTCTCAATAGTTAATTAAAAACTGTCTCTAACACTACAGTTTGGATTCATTTCAGTATTGTTGAAGAGGATTAAAATCTTGATGAAACAGACTTTGGATGTTCCAGCATGCTTTGTTACTGGTAAGAATTTTACAGATTTTCTTGGCAAGCTTTTCTCATAAAAATATTTTTACAAAAATGAAGATTATATTTTGGTTATAATTACTATATTTTTATTTGTAATATTTGTGTCACTTTCAATAGTGAATTGAAAATGAATGCTGCATGTTGTCAGGGACGAGGGTACATTCTGACAGTGTCAGGTAGTCTCGGGCCTAGTACTCTCGGCATTATAAATGAGATTGTATGGCACACTTTGAAGTACTTTGGTACTCCATCACAATACAGTTATACACAGTGCCATTCTGTTTATTGTTAAATTTATGCCAACATATGTATTTACAAAATAAGCACACAGGCTTTATCTCTAATCAGTAATTAGTAAATTTTCATTCTGGTTCAAAATCACATAAATTATGACTTTGTTTTAGAAATTTTATTCCTTACGAAAGGGTTTGCACATGTCATTCGGTCTGTCCTTCTGTTGATCTGTAACGAACCTTGTCTGATTCATTACTGGACAATGACTTGGCATACAGTCCTCAGATTTTGTAGTGCAGTTCATCTCATGTGGATGATCCCTATTGATTTTGAGGTCAGTAGGTCAAAGGTCAGTGTCACAGTATACAGATTTTACAAACATCTCTTGTTTTAATAGCAATCATAAAGAACAACTCTCGTATTTAAACCATGTAGTCAATTAATAAGGCATTTATCCCGTGTGCATGACCAGTGCACATGCACATGCAGTCTGGTCAGGACCTACACTGATTGTTTAGATTGATTAGGCTATTGTCCAGGAAACATACAGTGCTGATCCAGATCAGTATAACAGGTTAAGGGTTATAAAGGTTTAAAAACAATTTTCTGCACATTTGTGAATAATACTTTGAACAAAATATCCAATGTTCAAATAAGAAATATTTGACATTCAAAGAAAACCTAAATTTGCTGATAAATACTTGTTCAACACTTGAGTAGTGTGTTCTTTTCACATATAACCAGTTAACAGTTTACGTGAAGCTATTGATGCATGTGAGAAGTGAACACACGGATGCAGTTTGTAATGTGAAAAAAAAAACAGCGGGACTGATTCAAGGTCCTTAGCAATTATTAGAAAAAGCACACATTTCTTTTTTTTATTTTTTTTAAATCACATTTAGTTTATTTTAAAAGAAAAAGAATAAATCAGCACAGATACTTGAATTAGCAACTTGTTTTGAAAAATTGCATTTCATAAGGTCAAGATTGAACTATAATACTTCTTTTCCAATAAGTCCCATAACTCATCCAAAAATATCTCTATTACAGCAAACATAATTTATTGATGATTATTTTCAGTTGTTGCTGAAAGGTTGTGATGATGCCAAAACCTTTTAAGTCAATGTCACATTTGAAGGAGTTATGTCTCTTGTACTTGGATTTTTTATTCTGACATGTGTTCAACTTGTGAAGTTCTAACTGAGTCATTTTGTTTCAATGGTCTCAAGGAGGGGAGGGGGTGGTAGGAGGTGGTCTTTTTTCCCTTTATGTCTAAAAAAAAAATAAAATGCACCTGACATTTAAAAAATATTTCACAGGAATCTGGTTGTGACTCTATTCTACCAGAAATGTTAAAAACATGGCTGCTGGTGAGCTGCATTTTTTCTTTGGATGTCTAGCTGTATATAGACTTAATATATTTTTTATTTTTTCCTGAAATTATAGCTAAGATATTTTGTAGGTAATGTTATTTCAGCAGAGAGCCTCAGAGACATAAAGGTCCACTTGTTCTAGTGTGATGGCCAGGAAAATAAGCAACATAATTTGTATAAATTCCAGACATTAAGCCCAGAAACAGCAAGGTTCACTTACCATCATAGACATGAGTTTGACAGCTCTAACAGTCTAGCCAAGTTCAGTGAACCCATCACTAAACAATGAACCCGTCACTGAACAATGAACCCATCACCGAACAGTGAACCCATCACTGAACCAACACAGATGATCCAAAAGGGCTCCTATTTGTTTTGCTGAAGCTTGTGTAAATCTGTTTATTGACCAATAAAGTCAGTAACTCCAGCAGTTTTTTGGCTGGTCAGCATATATTCTCTAGACTTATTGTAGATTAATTTAGGAGGATATCTGGATATTATAATCCCTGGTCATAGGATTTGTAGCTAATATGTTATTAAGGCTCTCAAAATATCTATTTTTTGATGGCCAAGTCTAGAGGTCATGTTGTGATGACATAAATGTATAAACTCATCCATCTTTGTACTGTCATGCTCGCTATGCAATGGAATGTATTAAGGCCAGATATGCAAATGTGGCCGCGATGATGATATTCTCTGGAGAAGTCACATTTAGAATAATGTCCTTGCTTCTGGATGAAATGGAATTCATTTAGAATATTAAATTAATTCCTTGAGAAGATCAATGTTTCTTGAAATGGAAAGTTTCTAATAACAATAGACTATTGTCTGTATCATCCCATCAGACACTGGACAACCTACACAGCAACGAGGCACTAATAATTCACAAAGCGTTGAACACAATTGCAAAATTAAAACTTAATTCTTTCCTCCATATATATGCATTTCATTTTTGCCCTATATGTGACCAGTGTAGATCCAGTTCAGCTGGCACAACTGTGGTGTCTGATCAGGATCTGCTTTGTTTGCTTTTTGTAAGAAAAAACCTCATAAATCAAAAAGCGAACTTTACAGATCCTGATCAGATGGATCAGATGTGCAGACTGATCTGGATCTATACTGTTCGCCCTCGCCATAACAATGTATGTACAGAGGAAAGCATTAAGAGAATCAGGCTGCAAATTTCAAAGTACATGAAAATGTCTTACGATGCTGCTTCATGAAAGATAGTGCCAGCATAATTAACTATAAGCAGATTATATTGTAGAGTTGCAGGTTCAGTTTGCAGGATGATGTTTGGCAACACTGTGATGTGCTAATCGTCATGTCGTGATAGGCTGAACACTTAACAGCATGAACTCTAATTTTTGAGTCATGAAAGACAGCAAAAAGCCAAATAATGATCAATTAAATTCCCATCAATAAAACAGCTTCTCTAATAAAACAGTCATGAAATGCTCGACTCATGCGGCAAGCTCAATGTTTTACAATTATTGGAATACTCCTTTAATTATGTGACGATTATGATTAAATTTATGATCATTACAATTTCATTTCATGCATGTTCTAATAATTGTGATTGAATAAGGAAATTTTATATTTTGAAACTTGAAATGCGCGAATGGATTACAGAAGGTATGATTTGTTTTCCCATATGGTACTGTGCACTATCAGATACAGTGCTTGAAGATCCAGATCATGTTATATATTTACATTTCACTTGATATAACACTATACTGTGATAGATTGCCAATTAAGAAATGAAAAGAAAATTATACATCAAAACATTTAATCTTAATAAATCTAAAATTCCTAAAATGAAAAAAACAATACAGCCATAGCATTGTTTGCCATGTGAGCAAAATTCACTGACTAGTTGTCCCAGCTCTTAGTGAAAGCCTTAGAATGATAGCAATATGACCAGCGATTGGTTAATTATGTGGCCTGCAAGATTACCTGTGCGATCATTGCTAACCACATACCCAGTGATATCAAGGCTGACTGCTGCAGACATTTTAGTGTGGTGTCTGTGATTGTATGGCACACAGATCTAGTTTTTCATTTTTCATTATTTGCTATGAAAGTTCACAAAAGATATGTATGAGTACAAGTGGGTTACTAACTCAGCCACAGCAGGGTTACTAACTCAACCACAGCAGGGTTACTAACTCAACCACAGCAGGGTTACTAACTCAGCCACAGCAGGGTTACGTAATGGGACACTCTGGGGGAAGTCTCGTCACTGTGTGATGTAGATATTCTGATATTGTTGCAGTTTGGAGATGACAGTATTCTAGTTGGAAGACAATGATCACCAGATGATTAAACAGAACATTGGAATATTCGCCAGATTTCTCTCCTCATAAGTGCATTGTAAGTGGCTTTTAATTATGTTGTTTTCATAAACACCATGTGGTCATATGTCTCCTGACCACATTGCATGCTTGTCAACGTTCTGCCAATCGGAACAATATTGTCCACATTTGTGACATGGCTAGGCTGTTGCTGATGTGACCTGATAACATTTAATTGAGGCAGTGATGTTATGTTAAGAGTTATAGAGCAGGGCCCAAGATCACAAACTGAGTGGAACTGGAGACTTGTCTCAAATTTCAAGCATCTGACTGGTTGAAATAGAGACTAGTCTTTAGTTTTTATATAGCACAGGTATTGTTGGAATGATTGTAGACCTCTATACACTAATGGCTGTTTGCACAACTTCTGTCTAGGCATTCAACAGTAATAACTAATCTGAAAGGCTAATACAACAGTTATGTATTAATGTGCACAGTTATTAGTTATGCTATTCACACCCTATAAAATTGTATGCCTAAAACATTATTGAAATAATGCCCATTCACAAATATAGAAATATTTGGTTTAACTGCTTTACAGCTATACCCTTATTTAATATCAAATTAATGCACATTCAATGAGTCAACATTTTACACTATGGATATGTACAATGAAATGTACAATGACTGCACCTTTATAATACCTTGAACCTGAGAGTAAGGGGGGATTGGCTTTTACATTGAGGAATAAGTATACTTGAAACCACTTGGGGTTATTGCAGTCTGTTTACAATGTTTGTCTTTGTTTGTCATTCATAAAGCTTGTACTTGGAGTAGTTATACAGTGGCTAAACATGTGTCATCATAGGATACTGATGAACTAAGTAAGCTTGTTAACATCAATCATAATGCAGGCAAGTTCTAGATATTTCACAAGTAATTTTCATAAAAATGTGAATGATTTGGCTTAAAATGAGTGCATTTGTGTGTTTTTTTCTATGAAAGAAATGATGTCGGTCATAAAAATGTGGGAGGTTTATCACACCACATGGAAATCTTTAATGTGTTTGGATGTTTAAACTGGTGTTTAGTTTGACATTGCTTTGATTTTTGGAATATGTATGATTATTGCAGTGTTTACTCTTCCTCAGTATGGAATAATCACAATACATGGTTAATGTTGATTTCTCAGTTTACTTTATGTGATATGTTGATTTTTTATGCCCCCGCCATGAAATGGCGACGGGCATTAAGAGTTGCTCCTGTCCGTCTTTCCGTCCGTCCCTCCGACCGGATAAATTGGTACTTAGGTGGCTGTAGGGATAATAGGTAACTGTACATTTTCTTTGATGTCATTCATTCCGTAATGGGTTTATGTGGCTATTTCGGTTTATGTGGCTAAAAAGAACAATGGGGAGAACAAAAGGATAGCCACTTAAATACCGACTTGTCAGGACGTCCGTCCTTCTGTCCATCCGTCCGTCCGTCCGTCCGTCCGATATTCTCGTGAACGCAACTCCTCCTACACTACTGGTCGGAATTTAATGAAACTTGACCACAATGCTTGGCCTGATATGTAGTTGTGCATGAAGGTGGGGTTTCGCTCTTACACGTTCCGTTCAGAAGTTATTGCCCTTTGATACTTCCATTTACATTAGTTTTAATAGGAGTATATCTCGTGAACGCAACTCCTCCTTCACTACTGGTGGGAATTTAATGAAACTTGACCACAATGCTTGACCTGATATGTTGTTGTGCATAAAGGTGGGGTTTTGCTCTTACATGTTCCGTTCAGAAGTTATGGCCCTTTGATAATTCCATTTACATTAGTTTTAATAGGAATATATCTTGTGAACGCAACTCCTCCTACACCTCTGCTGGGAATTTGATGAAACTTTACCACAATGCTTGGCCTGATATGTTGTTGTGCAAAAAGGTGGGGTTTTGCTCTTACATGTTCTGTTCAGAAGTTATGGCCCTTTGATACTTCCATATACATTAGTTTTAATAAGAATATATCTTGTTTCTTATATTTTGTGCATTTTGCCCATAACTTTAAAACTACTTGAGATACTGCCTTGAAACTTGAAATATATTTTCACCATCAAAATCTACATCATAACCAACAAGACCCATAACCATGCTTCCAATATTTTCAAATTATGCCCCTTTTTCACTTACATTTTGTGTTAAGAAAAATATACACTTTGCCCTTAACTTTGTTTGGAATGGAGGGATTTCAAAATAACTTGGCACAAATGTTCACCATAACAAGGCGGTGTGTCGTGACTGTAGGTCCAAGGTCAAGGTCACTGTTACTAAAAATAGAATTTTTGCGCAAAATCTTGTCCGCTCTGTAACTTTGTTATTTCTTATTGGATTTTTAAATAACTTGGTATAATTGTTCATCATATCAAGACGGTATGTCACATACATGCCCAAGCCTTTAGGTCCAAGGTTTAGGTCACTGTTACTAAAAATAGAATATTCTTGTCTGGGCTGTTACTTTGTTTTGAATGGAGGGATTTCGAAATAACTTTGCACAAATGTTCACTATGACAAGGCAGTGTGTCCGCACAATACCTAAGCCTGAAGGTCCAAGGTCAAGGTCACTGTTACTAAAAATAGAATTTTCTTGTCCAGGCTGTAACTTTATTATAAATGGAGGGATTTCAAAATAACTTGACACAAATGTTCACCATGACAGGGCGGTGTATCGCGTACCATGCCCATGCCTGTAGGTCAAGGTCACTGTTACTAAAAATAGAATTCTCTTTTCCGGGCTGTAACTTTGTTAGGAATAGATTGATTTCAAAATAACTTGACACAAATGTTCATCATGACAAGATGGTGTGTCCCATACCATGCCCATGCCTAGGTCCAAGGTCAAGGTCACTGTTACTTAAATAGAATTTTCTTGTCAGGGTTGTAACTACATTAGGAATATAGTAATTTCAAAATAACTTGGCAGAAATGTTCACCATGACAAGGTGGTGAGTTGTGTACCATGTCCATGCCTGTAGGTCCAAGGTCAAGGTCACTGTTACTAAAAATAGAATTTCCTTGTCCGGGCTATAACTTTGTTTTGAATGGAGGGTTTTCAAAATAACTTGGCACAAATGTTCACCATGACAAGTCGGTGTGTTGCATACATTACCCATGCCTGTAAGTCCAAGGTCAAGGTCACAGTTACTAAAACTTAAATTTACTTGTTCGGGCTATAACTTCTTTATGAATGAAGGGATTTCAAAATAACTTGGCACAAATGTTCACTATGACATTGCATTGCATTACCACCAACTTCTTCACAGACATTTCCATAATGAGAAGACAACAGTGCCACAAATACAAATAATTTACTTGATCATCAAGTTTATGCATATTCTTATAATTACTCGAACATCACTGTCTTTGAAATGCTATTTTTCCCATCATTGCACTTTAGTATCTGGAAACGATGCATAGCGGGGGCATCTGTGTCCTATGGACACATTTCTAGTTTAAAATTTTAGTTGACAGATTTCTTGTTTCTTTAGACAGGTATTTAGGTCAGAGACCACTAAATAGTTTCCCATAGACTTACATTATAAGATATGGTCCTCCTGTGATTTAGTTTACACGACTCTTTCCAAAACTACAACAGATTTGCAAAGTGGCACTCTCATGCAAATCAAAAATGGCCAGAAATCAGGGTCTTCACCAACTCATTCTCTCAGCATTTTAAACCGAAAGTAACCACCCCCAGAATGTAATCAAATCTTCAACCCAAAATAAGGAAAGTACCAACTTCATTAAAGTGCCACAAATCACCTTTCAAACAGTGTTTTAAAAAATCATTTTTATTTTACAGTATAAAATTAAAGCATTTTAAAGCATTTTACATTTTTGAAAACAAAATTTTATTTTTATTCTCTATAGTTTTGGCCAATGAATCTTTGAAAATAAAGTAAGCCCGAATCGTCCCTAGACAAAATTGTCCAATCTGCGACAGGCTTTTCTATTTACTGTCCTCTGACCTATACAGTGCTGTATGTGGAGAACCTGTAGGAAGGGCAAAATTAATTAGCATCAAAAGCAGGGAAGGAAAGACATATACAGTAAATGCTATGCAAAAGTGGCAATTTCTAATTAGTATCTCATCTTCTTGCTTCATCTCTGTAATTTTACTTGGTGAAAAACTAGTTTTCCTTTTAAAGCATAACAACTTTTTGTACATAATCTGTTGTGCATGAGAGTCAAGATTAAAACATCAGTGGTCTCGATAAGAGGCAGGAGCAGGGATTTCCCCTGGTAATATTGACCATATGACTTGGATACTTTTATGAAAAAGCAGCAGTTTTGTTGGTTTTGAGCTCTGAATCTCTCTTCTGTTTTAATCAAACTCATTTCTACCTCCGAAGGTAATGAAATCACTGGTCATTGACACAGCAGGAGTCTAGCGCTGATATTCCAGTAAGGTAACGGTAAGTTCCCGATATCGCTGCCACTTACTGTCCAGACTTGAGATTCACAAGGAAAGCAGTGCTGCTTGTACCCAAACTTCTCTCCAGGATGTTCAAAATAATGCAATCATGGAAACATAGAACCTGCATTTTTGTTGCAAAACTTCTACCCCCTGTAAAATATGAGAATGTCAGATGAACATTTAACATAAAGTCATGAGATTTGTTATGGATTCTGGCGCATAAGCAGTTTGTCTTGTGTTATTTAGATCTAATGTTGTAGACAACTGCAGATTTCCCAAAAGGCTTATAAAATCTGGATGAGGAAAAATGAACATTAAGATATATATTTATATATATTCTCACTATCTCATCTCCTAAAAAAGCAGCGCTGTATAGTCCAATGACTGAATATGATTCTTTTATTGTGTCAATCTAAGAATAAAGTGTTTCATTTAGTGCATAACCCTCTGGTTCCAGAAAGTCTACATGTATATGCAGAATGATTTGGGTCTACAGTGTTTAGTTGTTGAAAGGCAGCCTGACCTGGTCTAACATTCAGGCAGTCTTACCTTGTCGAGACTTCAGGTAGCTAGACCTGGGCAAGCATTCAGGCAGCCTGACCAGGTCAAGCATTTAGGTAGCCTGACCTGGTCAAGCATTCAGACAGACTAAACTTGTCATTTAGGTAGCCTGACCTGGTCAAGCATTCAGACAGCCTGACCTGGTCAAACATTTAGGTAGCCTGACCTGGTCAAGCATTCAGACAGCCTGACCTGGTCAAACATTTAGGTAGCCTAACCTGGTCAAGCATTTTGGCAGTCTCGCCTGGTCAAGCATTCAGGCAGTCTCGCCTGGTCAAGCATTCAGGCAGCCTGACCTTGTCCAGCATTCAGGCAGCCTGACCTTGTCCAGCATTCAGGCAGCGTGACCTGGTTTAGCATTCAGGCAGTCTGACCTGGTCAAGCATTCAGGTAGCCTGACCATGTCCAGCATTCAGGCACTCTGACCTGGTCAAGCATTCAGGTAGCCTGACCTTGTCCAGCATTCAGTCAGTCTGACCTGTCAAGCATTCAGGCAGTCTCGCCTGGTCAAGCATTCAGGCAGCCTGACCTTGTCCAGCATTCAGGCAGCCTGACCTTGTCCAGCATTCAGGTAGCCTGACCTGGTCAAGCATTCAGGCAGTCTGACCTGGTCAAGCATTCAGGTAGCCTGACCATGTCCAGCATTCAGGCACTCTGACCTGGTCAAGCATTCAGGTAGCCTGACCTTGTCCAGCATTCAGTCAGTCTGACCTGTCAAGCATTCAGGCAGTCTCGCCTGGTCAAGCATTCAGGCAGCCTGACCTTGTCCAGCATTCAGGCAGCCTGACCTTGTCCAGCATTCAGGTAGCCTGACCTGGTCAAGCATTCAGGCAGTCTGACCTGGTCAAGCATTCAGGCAGTCTGACCTGGTCAAGCATTCAGGCGGTCTGACCTGGTCAAGCATTCAGGCAGTCTGACCTGGTCAAGCATTCAGGCAGTCTGACCTGGTCAAGCATTCAGGCAGCCTGACCTTGTCCAGCATTCAGGCAGTCTGACCTGGTCAAGCATTCATGTAGCCTGACCTTGTCCAGCATTCAGGCAGTCTGACCTGGTCAAGCATTCAGGTAGCCTAACCTGATGCAGCATTCAGGCAGTCTGACCTGGTCAAGCATTCAGGCAGCCTGACCTTGTCAAGCATTCAGGCAGTCTGACCTGGTCAAGCATTCAGGCAGTCTGACCTGGTCAAGCATTCAGGTGGTCTGACCTGGTCAAGCATTCAGGCAGTCTGACCTGGTCAAGCATTCAGGCAGTCTGACCTGGTCAAGCATTCAGGCAGTCTGACCTGTCAAGCATTCAGACAGTCTGACCTGGTCAAGCATTCAGGCAGTCTGACCAGGTCAAGCATTCAGACAGTGACCTGGTCAAGCATTCAGGCAGTCTGACCAGGTCAAGCATTCATGCAGCCTGACCTGGTCAAGCATTCAGGCAATCTTCCTTACCTTGTAAAGCATTCAGACAGTCTGACCTGGTCAAGCATTCATGCAGCTTATTGTTTGCCACTCTTTCATTTCAGAGTTCACAGAAACAGGATGTTCTGAATGTTCAGGAGCAGTCATTGTGGTAGAATCAACAACAGTAGCAACAGCAGCATCAGAAATTGTGGCTGAAGACAATGAGGGATGACTGAACACTTCAGACATGTGGTGGTAAGTGTTCTTAATTAAAGTGTGGTAGAAGTTGCAGCAAGCAAAATGACACGCTTATTTCCCAAATGTTAATCAAAAGTTTGATTGCTCTTAAATCAGGAAATCATGATCTGCATAAAATTTGTTTTATTAATCCCTATCACAAAATCACTGCTATGTTGATGAAAGTTCTGCAGTGTTTTAGTATGAGAGTTTACATTTATCATGTGCAATGTTAACACCATCTCTGACCTAAGTATGAGAGTTTACAGTTATCATGTGCAATGTTAACACCATCTCTGACCTAAGTATGAGAGTTTACAGTTATCATGTGCAATGTTAACACCATCTCTGACCTTAGTGTGAGAGTTTACAGTTATCATGTGCAATGTTAACACCATCTCTGACCTTAGTGTGAGAGTTTACAGTTATCATGTGCAATGTTTACACCATCTCTGACCTTAGTATGAGAGTTTACAGTTATCATGTGCAATGTTAACACCATCTCTGACCTTAGTGTGAGAGTTTACAGTTATCATGTGCAATGTTAACACAATCTCTGACCTTAGTGTGATAATTTAATGTTACTTTGTGCTGTGTTAACATCTCTGGCCTTAGTATAAGAGTTATCATGTGAAATGTTTACTCAATTTCTTGCCTTAGTATAATAAGTGTTTACAATAATCATATGCAGCATAGCTGACATTACTTTGTCTGACATCAACTGAGGAAGTTCTCATTACCTGACATTACTTTGCTTGACATTAACTGAGGAAGTTCCCATTACCTGACATTACTTTGCTTGACATTAACTGAGGAAGTTCTCTTTACCTGACATTACTTTGCTTGACATTAACTGAGGAAGTTCTCATTACCTGACATTACTTTGCTTGACATTAACTGAGGAAGTTCTCATTACCTGACATTACTTTGTTTGACATTAACGGATGAAGTTCTCATTACCTGACATTACTTTGCTTGACATTAACTGAGGTAGTTCTCATTACCTGACATTACCTTGCTTAACATTAACTGAGGAAGTTCTCATTACCTGACATTATTTAGCCTGACATTAACTGAGGAATGTATCGTTGCCATTTTTGTATTGAATATATCTAAAACTGGCAAATCCTGCTCTGACATTCAAAAGTTTTGAATATTTGACATTGTGAAATATTTGCTTTTTTAATAAATAATGTTTAGGGGGAATACACCGTTAATATAAATCAAGGCAAAGGATAGTGCCTCAGACAGAATCTAAATCAAGGTAAAGGGTAATGCCTGAGACAGAGGTTTTTGGTGAACTTGCTGTAAGTGTGCTAATTAGCAGTATGAAACAGAACAATACAGTTAGTGTACCAGTACATCTCAATATTTGTGTTTGACATTTCAAGCGCTACTATCCATGGGGACATTGTAGGCCAGAAATAGCAACTGTTGTATCATCCAACTAGTTCTAGTGCTCAATTATCTTCACTGATGCCACTGTTTGGTCATCAGAATGCTTCCACTTGATCAATCATCTCATATACACCAGAAATAGTTGCCTCTCTGTACACATTCTCTCAGAGTAAAATTATTTGATTGACAGAGGAAATGTAAACACTTCCAGGAATATTAAAAAACAGTAAATAACTGAAAGACAGTGAATGCAATGGAAAGGCTAAACTTGGGTGAACTTTGAAAACACTTTATAGGTTTGATAACTGATCATTTTTAAAGCTTTAACTGAAAATAAGTATTTTCTTCAAAAATCTGAAAAACTAAATTTATTATTTAGAGGTTGTATTGCAACAGTGATTTATCTTGCCTAGAAAACAGAAGGAACAGCATCAGTGTTGCTTGGAAGCTTTGTTTTACAGTTGTTATCATTCAAGCTCTTGATTTGAGAGAAAGTTAAGCGTGCTAGATTTATTTTTGCCCTATCTTACTGAAGAATCAAGCGGTATCAATCAAAAGTTGAAATAGTTAAGGGGGAGACTATCTGGGTGGCTACACTTCCATTAACTTTCCAACATAGACATAGACATAACACATCAATTGTCTAGAACTAAACAATAAAGAGTAAATTTGGGAAAGAAAATATTGTTTTCAAAATGGTGTCCAATTATGCAAATGTTTGCTTAAACAGTTGGATAGACACAATATGCTTGTACAAGGTTGATCATGCTGTAAAGAAATTTCTGTTATCTCCAGTTCTGAAAATTATTATCTTAGCAAAGCCAGTTTTGTTGAATTTCTGAAGGATTGTTGGATTCTGTATGTCTGAACATGACTAATAGACTGGTCACAGATACCACATTTTGGTTATGGTTAACAGGTTGAAATTCTGATTGTCTCATATAATATGCTACAGCCACAGATTGTTCAACAGTTTGGGTTCTGGTTAGCAGGTTGATATTCTGATTGTCTCATATAATATGATACAGCCACAGATTGTTCAACAGTTTGGGTTCTGGTTAGCAGGTTGATATTCTGATTGTCTCATATAATATGATACAGTCACAGATTGTTCAACAGTTTGGGTTTTGATAATTTGTTGAAATGACATCTTTTTGTTTTATATTAATTTGAAAGTAAAAATTTATTTCACTGGCAAAAGACTATAAATTATTCATGTCACAATAAACATCTAACACTAGCTGGCTTTTTTTATTCCCAAAGGTACACCAGGATCATGTCTTTATTTGCTATTTTGAAAGTCAAAACAATCATTAGTGTTGCAATTGCTCACTTCTTGCAGCATTTGATACACAGTTGCGTTTCTGTCAAGGGGACTCAACAGATGTTAGTTCTATTAATTTTTAACTTTTTGATTTTCTGTTTTACAACATTTTTATTAGTTAAGTAGGTAATCTTGTGTGTTCATCTGGTACCAGAACTTTGGATGTTCATGTGGTTTTGATAGGTGTGTACCAGCTAATGAATCTATTGTATTTCTCAAGTTAATTTGTATTTCATGCCGGGAGGTTGTCGGCTGTTTGAGGGCAACTACTGAGACACCTATCCTGGTTTACAAAAATACCATTCTCTGTATTACTAACAGAACAACACAATCCTATATAGGCATACCAAGTCGTAACAAAAACATAACAACAGCATTACCCCAAATTAATGAAAGTTACTGGTAAAAAAAGTTCTAACAAATATTTGAGCATTAATTGAGAATATACAACAGTTTTAATGATTATCAGATTCTTTGTATCATAAACCCAAGCCATTGAAAAAAAGCCTGTGTGATGTTCTTTATATTTTGAAAAATAGGAGAGATATATTGTGTGAAGCCAGATGTTGGCTTATGAGTCAGCCTGTGGCGTAGATGTAGATTGAGATGTATATTGCCAATTATACCCAGCCTTCAGGTCATCTGCATGCTGCCGTTTAATTGATCGATACTATTCTTAGAAACAATTTAGGTGAATTACCTGTGGAAAAAGCCAGAGGTATCTATTTATATAGTTTGAATCTGTTTGTGAGTCATGTTTGAATATTTACAGTAGAACAAGCAGATCTAGGTGATGCTGTAAACTATGTACACTACATAGATGTCAATCAATGATTTGATGAAAGTGGCTGATAAAGACTTAGGTCAGCCAATAACAGGCTACAGTGAACTAGCAGAGGCGTCTGGTCATTTAATATAATATCGGACATTGAGCTCTATTGGCAGTGTTAATGTGCATATAATAATAGGCTGATCAAGATTAACCGAAAGAAGAAATCATCTCTTACATCATTAACACCAGTTAGGTTCAAGGACCGCTAAAGATGTGATTTCCATTATAAAGATCTTTTTTCAAATGAAGAAAATAAAATCCTAAGCAATTTGGAAATGTCACCATTAGAGGACTA
Source organism: Corbicula japonica (assembly GCA_038501625.1). Classification (NCBI taxonomy): domain Eukaryota; kingdom Metazoa; phylum Mollusca; class Bivalvia; order Venerida; family Cyrenidae; genus Corbicula; species Corbicula japonica. Next base: position 427,919 of record JAZAYU010000025.1, read on the forward strand.
GGTGTGTTTTGACTTTATTAAGATGTTTTGGATATTGGATTTTAGTGTTGGATGAGATGTGAAAGTCTGGACAGTGTAATGTTTTTGAAGGATAAAATCAGCAGTTTATTTATTGCTTAGCAAAATGTGCAGGTAAGGTATTTAACTAAATTATTTTACAACTTGGCTTCAAAATTCAAGCTTGAAACTTAATAGAAACTGCAACATGACACCTTTGATGAGTTAGTTTACATAATTATATACTTTATCAGTATTAGTTTTGTTATGTAATTAGTAGCTCATAATTTTATTCTTTTTTAATATTATGCATTAAATATTTATTGCTGCATTTTGATTCTTTTTTATGACCATCAGTGGTAACATATGCATAGGTTTTGATTGCTCTTTAAATGTGTATATGGTTTTTTCATGTAAATACTGCAAATTTCAATTTCAAGTAGATTTTGACACATAATCTAAAGCCAAAATAACTGAAATCGAAATCTGTAGTACATCTAAGTGCAAGTTATTAAATAAGCAACTCCTGTTTTCACTAAAAATTTAATTTAAGTTACAAAATCCTGCAGTATTAAACTTAAAGTAATCTTGACAAAACATGATATGATGATGAACACTCTTATTCAATTTTTTTTTAAGTTTAATTGTAACAGCAATGGTAACAAGACAAATACACTTCAGTCAGAAATATTTCATCCTTACATAATAGAGGCCTCTTTAAGGCCACTTCCCAATCCAAAAGTATAGTATTTTTCCCAACTCTGGCAGAGACTCTTTCTAAAATGCTAGGTAAGATGTTCAAAAATTGATTGAATTCCTTGAGTTTGAAAATTGAAGTCTGAAATTAATTTGCTTTAACTATTAAATATAAGTTGAAAGTACTTATTACTATTAAAATTTACAAACTAGTACCCTTCTCTCAATGAATTTTGTTTTCCCAAATAAACATTTATCACATGTGAGTTTCCCATTTTGAAGGCCAGGGTGACTCTTACCAATTTTCTGATGAAAAGCCCTTTTATTGTAGCGATATTACTGCTTTAGGTCCAGTCCTGCGTCCCAATATTTTAGCGATATGCTTTCAGTCCTGCCCTGTCTCAAATCATTATAGCGATATTACTGCTTTAGGTCCAGTCCTGCCTCCCAATATTTTAGCGATATGCCTTCAGTCCTGCCCTGCCTCAAATCATTATAGCGATATTACTGCTTTAGGTCTGGTCCTGCTTACCAATATTGTAGTGATATGACTGCCTTAGGCCCTTCCCTGTCTCCCATACTGTAGGAATATGACTGCTTTAGGTCCTGTATTGCCTCTCAATATTGTAGGAATGTCACTGCTTGAGGTCCTGCCCTGTCTCCCAATATTGTAGGAATATTACTGCTTTAGGTACTGGCCATTACCTCCCAATATTGTAGTGATAGTAAAGCTTTGGGTCCTGCCCTTCCTCCCAATATTGTAGGAATGTCACTGCTTGAGGTCCTGCCCTGTCTCCCAATATTGTAGGAATATTACTGCTTTAGGTACTGGCCATTACCTCCCAATATTGTAGTGATATTAAAGCTTTGGGTCCTGCCCTGCCTCCCAATATTGTAGGAATGTCACTGCTTGAGGTCCTGCCCTGTCTTCCAATATTGTAGGAATGTCACTGCTTGAGGCCCTGCCCTGTCTCCCAATATTTTAGGAATGTCACTGCTTGAGGTCCTGCCCTGTCTCCCAATATTGTAGGAATGTCACTGCTTGAGGTCCTGCCCTGTCTCCCAATATTGTAGGAATGTCACTGCTTGAGGTCATGCCTGTCTCCCAATATTGTAGGAATGTCACTGCTTGAGATCCTGCCCTGTCTCCCAATATTGTAGGAATGTCACTGCTTGAGGTCCTGCCCTGCCTCCCTTTATTGTAGGAATTTCACTGCTTTAGGTCCTGCCCTGTCTCCCAGTATTGTAGGAATGTCACTGCTTGAGGTCATGCCTGTCTCCCAATATTGTAGGAATGTCACTGCTTGAGGTCCTGCCCTGTCTCCCAATATTGTTGGAATGTCACTGCTTGAGGTCCTGCCCTGTCTCCCAATATTGTAGGAATGTCACTGCTTGAGGTCCTGCTCTGTCTCCCAATATTGTAGGAATGTCACTGCTTGAGGTCATGCCTGTCTCCCAATATTGTAGGAATGTCACTGCTTGAGATCCTGCCCTATCTCCCTATATTGCAGGAATGTCACTGCTTGAGGTCCTGCCCTGTCTCCCAGTATTGTAGGAATGTCACTGCTTGAGGTCATGCCTTTCTCCCAATATTGTAGGAATGTCATTGCTTGAGGTCCTGCCCTGTCTCCCAATATTGTAGGAATGTCACTGCTTGAGGTCATGCCCTGTCTCCCAATATTGTAGGAATGTCACTGCTTGAGATCATGCCTGTCTCCCAATATTGTAGGAATGTCACTGCTTGAGGTCCTGCCCTGTCTCCCAATATTGTAGGAATGTCACTGCTTGAGGTCATGCCTGTCTCCCAATATTGTAGGAATGTCACTGCTTTAGGCCCTGCCCTGTCTCCCAATATTGTAGGAATGTCACTGTTTGAGGCCCTGCCCTGCCTCCCAATATAGTTGGAATGTCACTGCTTGAGGTCATGCCTGTCTCCCAATATTGTAGGAATGTCACTGCTTGAGGTCCTGCCCTGTCTCCCAATATTGTAGGAATGTCACTGCTTCAGGTCATGCCTGTCTCCCAATATTGTAGGAATGTCACTGCTTGAGGCCCTGCCCTGTCTCCCAATATTGTAGGAATATCACTGCTTGAGGTCATGCCTGTCTCCCAATATTGTAGGAATGTCACTGCTTGAGGCCCTGCCCTGCCTCCCAATATTGTAGGAATGTCACTGCTTGAGGTCCTGCCCTGTCTCCCAATATTGCAGGAATATTACTGCTTTAGGTACTGGCCATTACCTCCCAATATTGTAGTGATATTAAAGCTGTGGGTCGTGTCCTGCCTCCCAATATTATAGGAATATTACTGCTTTAGGTCCTGCCCTGGCCATTACCTCCCAATATTGTAGTGATAGTAAAGCTTTGGGTCCTGCCCTTCCTCCCAATATTGTAGGAATGTCACTGCTTGAGGTCCTGCCCTGTCTCCCAATATTGTAGGAATATTACTGCTTTAGGTACTGGCCATTACCTCCCAATATTGTAGTGATATTAAAGCTTTGGATCCTGCCCTGCCTCCCAATATTGTAGGAATGTCACTGCTTGAGGTCCTGCCCTGTCTCCCAATATTGTAGGAATGTCACTGCTTGAGGCCCTGCCCTGTCTCCCAATATTTTAGGAATGTCACTGCTTGAGGTCCTGCCCTGTCTCCCAATATTGTAGGAATGTCACTGCTTGAGGTCCTGCCTTGCCTCCCTGTATTGTAGGAATGTCACTGCTCGAGGTCCTGCCCTGTCTCCCAATATTGTTGGAATGTCACTGCTTGAGGTCCTGCCCTGTCTCCCAATATTGTAGGAATGTCACTGCTTGAGGTCCTGCTCTGTCTCCCAATATTGTAGGCAGGGTTTCGCTGAGTACTGAGGTTCAGTACTCGAGTAAGTACTGAGTACCGGATGCTTAAGATGTACTCGAGTAAGTACTGAGTACTCACTTTTGTCAATGTACTTAAGTAAGTACTGAGTACTACTTGAAGTACTCACGAGTATTTTGCAAGTACTAAAACTTTTAGGTTTTTTTTATAATTATATAGCATACTTTTCACTTATTCAAATGTGGTATGCTTGTATATTATTTATAATGAAGTGGTAATAATTTTATAAGAAAATATATAAACAAACAGAAATCGTAAGTATTCAATTATTGAAAAAAGTGACCATCAACAACTAGTTCAACTGACAATAGTCACAGGTATTGCATAGTTACATCATTAGCCTAAAGTTCAAAAGTGTCATCTACACCTATCCAGTCTCACCATAATCATAATTGCAAAGGTGAGAAAACATGTTACCTTCTTCAATTGTACATTGTATTATAATAAGGTGATAATCAGTTCTGTTGACTCCATTGCTAAATCTTATAATCTTACTGAATGCACTGTAAATTTTAGTAAGGTACAAATGTATTTCAACCATTGACAATTACAATGATTTATTTAATGATTTAATATAATGCATTGAACAGTATTAAAAAAAAAACAACAAGTAAGTGCATAACAGCATATACAAAAGTTGTTTAAATTGCCCTGCCCAATATGTGATATTAATGAATTATTTCTTACCATTCCATTTTATATATACACTTCATTAGGTTAAGTTTTATTTATTTTCATTATTATTTTATTGAAGTGTGAAAGTACTCGTATAGTACTCATAAGTACTGACCATTTTACAACAGTACTTAAGTAAGTACGAGTACTTGTACTCGTAATTTAAGATGAGTACTGAGTCCTGCTGAGTACTTGAAAATTGGTACTCGAGTAAGTACGAGTATGAGTACAAGTACGAGTAGTGAAACCCTGATTGTATGAATGTCACTGCTTGAGGTCCTGCCCTGTCTCCCAATATTGTAGGAATGTCACTGCTTGAGATCCTGCCCTGTCTCCCTATATTGTAGGAATGTCACTGCTTGAGGTCCTGCCCTGTCTCCCAGTATTGTAGGAATGTCACTGCTTGAGGTCATGCCTTTCTCCCAATATTGTAGTGATATTAGTGCTTTTGGTCCTGCCCTGTCTCCCAATATTGTAGTGATATTAGTGCTTTTGGTCCTGCCCTGTCTCCCAATATTGTAGTGACATTAGTGCTTTTGGTCCTGCCCTGCCTCCCAATATTGTAGTGATATTAGTGCTTTTGGTCCTGCCCTGTCTCCCAATATTGTAGTGATATTAGTGCTTTTGGTCCTGCCCTGCCTCCCAATATAGTTGGAATGTCACTGCTTGAGGTCATGCCTGTCTCCCAATATTGTAGGAATGTCACTGCTTGAGGTCCTGCCCTGTCTCCCAATATTGTAGGAATGTCACTGCTTCAGGTCATGCCTGTCTCCCAATATTGTAGGAATGTCACTGCTTGAGGCCCTGCCCTGTCTCCCAATATTGTAGGAATGTCACTGTTTGAGGTCATGCCTGTCTCCCAATATTGTAGGAATGTCACTGCTTGAGGTCATGCCTGTCTCCCAATATTGTAGGAATGTCACTGCTTGAGGCCCTGCCCTGCCTCCCAATATTGTAGGAATGTCACTGCTTGAGGTCCTGCCCTGTCTCCCAATATTGCAGGAATATTACTGCTTTAAGTACTAGCCATTACCTCCCAATATTGTAGTGATATTAAAGCTTTGGGTCCTGCCCTGCCTCCCAATATTATAGGAATATTACTGCTTTAGGTCCTGCCCTGCCTCCCAATATGGTTGGAATATTACAGCTTTAGGTTCTGCACTGTCACCCAATATTGTAGTGATATTAGTGCTTTTGGTCCTGCCCTGTCTCCCAATATTGTAGTGATATTAGTGTTTTTGGTCCTGCCCTGTCTCCCAATATTGTAGTGATATTAGTGCTTTTGGTCCTGCCCTGTCTCCCAATATTGTAGTGATATTAGTGCTTTTGGTCCTGCCCTGTCTCCCAGTATTGTAGTGATATTAGTGCTTTTGGTCCTGCCCTGCCTCCCAATAAAGTTGGAATATTACAGCTTTAGGTCATGCCCTGTCTCCCAATATTGTAGTGATATTACTGCTTTTGGTCCTGCCCTGTCTCCCAATATTGTAGCGATATTTTGACTCCTAAGGTCCTGCCCTCTCAAATATTGAAATCAACATATACTTGAGATTTGAGACTGGTCTCCAGTTTTAGTTTCATGATATTGGGCATGGTGCTGAAAACAACAAATGTAACAACTAGAATAAAAAATAATGTAAAAAGTGCAGATGCAACTTTTTGACATTCATTAAGACCTAGAGTTGTACCAAACATAAGGTAGGACGTTTGTGTAAGATACCAGTTAGTTAGTCCCATTAGTCAGTTCTGAGCCTGTGCTAAGCAATCCACTTCTGGTATTATATGCCTGCCAGTCTGAACAAGACATATGAGGACAAGAAGACGTAACTGTGTGGGGTGTCAGCTGTTACTGTGTAGGTGGTGGGCGGTACTCAACCATGTCAGATAGGAGTGAAGCAATATGTCAGGCTGTCGGCAGATGGTTAGCCAAGAGCTGTCTTAACACTTTCCTCCATACATACGCATTTCATCGCATATGTGACCACTGTTCACTTTTTGATTTATTAGGTTATTTCCAACAAACCAGTAAACAGTGTGGATCCTAATCGGTTAAATGGGTTTGTGTTGTTTTATGTTGGAAATAAACAGGATGATATGACATCTAACTCAACATCAGTAATATTTTGAGTTTACCCAGATATGCAGAGGAGTCAGATATCTTTCATTACTTCATTGGAAAAAATTGACAGTAATTATAAGAACAGCCCTTATTTGGTAGATTATTGGAGATAATGGCTAAGAACGGTGGCTTGTTCTATTTCTGTGCAATTCAAGAAGTTTTCTATGATTATTATGATAATCTGTCTCCAAGTGCTGATAGTAGATAAGATAGGGGAAATCTGAGAGCGTCTTCCTCCCTGTAGAGACTATCATATTGTGACATTGTCATGTGGGTAAATCTCACGTTACCAAGGTAAACTTGGATTAAATGTCTTATGTCTGTTGTAAGTAGTCTAGTCTATTGAGGGATCAAACTGCATACTGATAAATAGTAACCCTTTACTCCATAGATACACCTTTATTGTGTGGGCAAACACTGTAAGATCCAGATCAGCTGGCACATCTCTGCACATAGTGCATCATAGCTAGATATACATTTTTACATACAGTTGCACTTGAAAATTGTGTATAGTATATACAGTTTAAATTGAAAAGGCTGTTCCTTTCCCTTTAACTTAATGCCTAAGCCAGTATTAATTATAATATTATGGTAATAAGGCCAGAGAAAATAAATTATTAGATTCTCATCCGGATTTTGGGAAAAAAGGGGCGGTTGGGCACTTTTTAATTTTTATTTTTTATTAACTAAATACCTTAAGAAGGTATTTCGGGATGGTCTAAAACCCGTTCTGTCCGGAACAGAATATATTTTTTTGGATTTTTTATGCTCCCCCCGAAATTCGGGGGAGCATATAGTTGTCGCTTTGTCCGTCCGTCCGTCCCGTTCGTCCGTTCGTCCGTTCGTTCGTTCGTTCGTCCGTTCGTCCGTCATAATATTGTCCGGACAATTACACAAAAACTATGAGAGGTATCAAGACTAAACTTCATAGGTAGTTAGATCTCGTTGAGGAGCAGTGCAGTGCACAAGAACTATAACTCTTGCTTTATTCATTTTTGAGTTATTGCCCTTTGAAATTTCTCATACTTACTTTTTGTCCGGGGCATATCTCCCAAAGTCTAAGAGTTATGAAGTTGAAACTTCATAAGTAGATAGATCTCAATGAGGAGCAGTGCAGTGCACAAGAACCATAACTCTTGCTTTATTCATTTTTGAGTTATTGCCCTTTGAAATTTCTCATACTTACTTTTTGTCCGGGGCATATCTCACAAAGTATAAGAGTTATGAAGTTGAAACTTCATAAGCAGATAGATCTCAATGAGGAGCAGTGCAGTGCACAAGAACCATAACTCTTGCTTTATTCATTTTTGAGTTATTGCCCTTTGAAATTTCTCATACTTACTTTTTGTCCGGGGCATATTTCACAAAGTATAAGAGTTATGAAGTTGAAACTTCATAAGTAGATAGATCTCAATGAGGAGCAGTGCAGTGCATAAGAACCATAACTCTTGCTTTATTCATTTTTGAGTTATTGCCCTTTCAAATTTCTCATACTTACTTTTTGTCTGGGGCATATCTCACAAAGTATAAGAGTTATGAAGTTGAACCTTCATAACTAGATAGATCTCAGGGAGGAGCAGTGCAGTGCACAAGAACCATAACTCTTGCTTTATTCATTTTTGAGTTATTGCCCTTTGAAATTTTTCATACTTCCTTTTTGTCCGGGGCATATCACACAAAGTATAAGAGTTATGAAGTTGAAACTTCATAAGTAGATAGATCTCAATGATGAGCAGTGCAGTGCATAAGAACCATAACTCTTGCTTTTATTGATTTTTGATTTATTGCCCTTTGAAATTTCTCTTACTTATTTTTTGTCCAGGGCATATCACACAAAGTATAAGAGTTATGAACTTGAAACTTCATAAGTAGAATGAATTCGTTGAGGAGCAGTGCAGCACACAAGAACCATAACTCTTGCTTTATTCATTATAGAGTTAATGCCCTTTGAAATTTACCATACTTACTTTTTGTCCGGGGCATATCTCACAAAGTATAAGAGTTAGGAAGTTGAAACTTCATAAGTAGATAGATCTCAATGAGGAGCAGTGCAGTGCACAAGAACCATAAATCTTGCTTTATTGATTTTTTATTTATTTCCCTTTGAAATTTCTCTTACTTAGTTTTATCTGGTGCATATCTCACAAAGTATAAAAGTTTCTGAACTTGAAACTTCATAAGTAGAATGATCTCAATGCGGAGCAGTGCAATGCACAAGAACCATAACTCTAGCTTTATTCATTTTTGAGTTAGTGCCCTTTGAAATTTCTCATTTTTTTTGGTCTTATTTTTGTACAATATTGTAAAATGCTTTCTGTTTGAATCGTAAAGGAAACTTTCAAATACAATATCTTTCTTACAAATTCTTCCTGTTCTAACAAAAAAGTATTTGTGACAAAGCGGCGTTGGGGAGCATAACCCGTCTCTGACGGCTCTTGTTTACCAATAAATTTTTTTGGGGCGGGTGGTTTTGGACAGAGGCGGGCGGGATGAGAATCTAAAATATTTTTTTCTATTGCCTAATAAGGGCTTTTTTCAGTCAGATTCGCGGGGGCATAAATTTGCGCAACTGTATTTTCCTATAAAGAAACACTGTTAAATGGTTTAATTTTGCTGGGGTTGAATTTTGTGCTGTACGCTAAAAATTAAACCCGCGTGAAATCAAATGATTCAACAGTATGAATACATTTGCTGTCCCAAGAAGTTTTTATTTTCAGAAAATTCATAAAATAATAGCTCTTCCAGAAATTGAGTATTTTGCTGCTTTAAAAGCTGATCCAGATAAGTAACTATGAGTTTAAAATTCCCAGGGCTATCTTTAGTAGAAGTTGACAAAGACATTTTGCTGTCAGTGTTGTTGTCAGTGACTTGGATGGTAAAATGTTGATGTCTGTGCATTTTCTAGTTTATTTGAGACTTGAAAGGTCCCTGTGAAGCTGACACAGGGTCAAGTTTGACAGATCGCAGAATTAAAGTCTTCTTCAAACCTCTTGTGTCTTGAAATATACGGATGAGGACAAGTACGGTGCTAGACATTGTGAGGTCGCATCTTTTATGCTGTCCAAGAAGTAGTTTTGTGCTTAGAATTTAATAGCGACATACTTCTGTTGGAGAAAGTGCACAGAGAGTCTTTGACTGATTTGGAATTTTACAGAGAAATGTTTTAGAAGCTGATAGAGACCTTGCTGCAGAGATGATACATGCAGTTGATGATATTGATTGTTTAAACTACACAAACCTCTACTATACAATCTCTGCTACTTAAAAGAAAAGTTTGAGTTAAATTAAGAAATCTTGTTCTTGTCCATAGCTTGCCAAGTGTTCAATTAACCTCATCAAGAAACATTATGTTTGTTGTTTGCATCCTTTTTACTAATTTACTCAATAACCTTTCTACAGAAGTATGCTACATTTAGTTTGCCAGTTCTTTTTATATGGGAAATGGTTTTGGGAACAAATTCTCTGCCCCATTTTGAAAATGTTTTAGCCAAAATATTTCAACAAAATGAAATTAATGAAGAAGAAAAAAAGAAACAATTTTTTTGCAGATCTTAACATCCATGGTGCCCAACACACCTATCAATTCCAATCTGTTTACTGTAGTATCATTTAATTTGCGGGGACAAATTTTCACAGAAAACCGCAAATAAATATTTCGCGGGGGCATGAATTCGCACAGTTGTATTATTCCATTTAGACACACTTAAATTGTTTATTTGGATGGGCTAAAGTTTCGCGCAAATGTCATAGCTCTAAATACGCAAAAATTAAAACAACGCAAAATAAAATGATACCACAGTACTTCCTGTTAGGCCTATGTTGCAATACTTAACGTGACATTGTAGTTACTAATCATACCCTGGTTACATTTAATTTGGCAGGTATGAAGCAGGGTGGCTTTTTGGATATTGTGCACACACAAAATCACTCGCTTCATGTAGGTTTTGCTTATTTTTCAGTAATTACTGCACCGATTTCGATCAGATAAAGAGCACTGTACTCCTGTTAAAAAGCATTTTCATCAACTTTTAACCTCCATTATATCAATCACCTGCCGATTTCTCAAACATTCAAAGACAAATTCACACTTTCAAACATAATTTGTCTTTGAATGTTTGAAAAAACAGCAGCTGATTGATAATTGAGGTTAAATGATGTTACGAGGTTAAAGTCATGTTGTGAATTTCTGTTATACATCACCTACATTTCAATCAGAATTTTATGTATCTTGCTATTGGATCTAAACCAGAGTCATAGTTGACAAGAAAACCATCTCCAAATTTATTTATAGGCAGCAGTGGTCCAGTGGTATAGGGCTCGCTATAGTCCCAGGTTCTATTCCCAGTCTGGACGCTAATTTCCTTGAGCAAGAAATTTAGCCTTCATTGCTTCTCTTCACCAAGGTGTATAAATGGGTGCCTGTAAGGAATATAAGCCAATGTTCCATGGCTGCTTTATGCACCGACTGTTAACATCTGACTTATATCCAGTGATTAGGGGGTAAATGTGAAAGTCGTGTGAATATGTTTTGCACTTACCATAACCTTTTATAACCTTTTATTTGCAGATAAATTATATTTAACATTCAATCACATACAATTATTATATATTTTAAGAAACAAGTCGTGTCATGCTTAAATGTGTCTGAGAATCCTTAAAATGGCGTCAAGAAGTTGAGCACTTAAAATTCTACAGTGGAATTCATTTCTTAACTGAAATAGATCTTTTATGGTAATGTTCAGTAATTCAGCGAAGACCTTCAAATACTTAAAATCCACATAAATCTTGTTTTTGTTATATTTAGATCTGTTGTCTGGCAGATTTATCATTTGTTCGTCTAATACTGCTTTAAGAATTTGTAACATGCATTTAATCATTTTATAAACTTGGGTCTATTTGGCAGCTTTTTGACAATGTCAATGTATGTGATCTGTGGACTTCGTGTCTTCAGCACTTTCTAGGTGCACACAGTATGTGATGAAATGATGCCTGTGCGGCTTGGTGTCATCACAAACTTCACCTAGGAATGTTCACAAAGTGGGAGGCAGATAGAGTTGCACTTGTCCTTCGGTATGTCTGTCCATACATCCCCAAATCGTGTGGCATCAACTCCTCCTAAACTATAAGGCAGATTTCTTTCAAACTTGATCAAGCAGGATGTGTAGATGATTGTAAAGAAAGGATTTTTTCCTGCGACCATTTTTACCAGAGTTATGGCCCTTTGTTATTACAAATTTTGTTTCAGCATTGTGGGCATTATTGTCCAAGGACACATTCAAGTTTTCTACTGCATCAGCAAACCAGTGAGGTGTGTACCAGGAGGGACTGAAGAATAACCAGCAATTTGATAACAGTTGTTTTGCAAAAAATGCCTTCTTTGTCATATTAACAAGAGAAATACATAATTCTTGTTTCTCCCTTTAAAATTATTTTTCGAAAATCATTTAAGTTTTACTTCAGTAAAAGCATTTTTCAACAAAGTAGAAAAAAAGGGTTGTGTGTTGAAATGATTTTTGAGAAATTGTGACTGAACTTAAACGTATATCCCATGTTACGTTACGCTTATCATCCACTATTGCTATGATGTTAACTTGGTATCACAAATCGATGACTTAGTAATGCAATCAAGACAAGGACATTTTATGTAAGAAAAAAATTAGTTTTTCATGTTTAATAATAAATTAGTTTCTAAAATGTTTCAGCTTCAGTTTCAGCTGTAAAATTTACACTTCTATGACCAAGGGTTGCTGGCAGGGCTTTCGCTGTCACGGGGATTGGCTCACTGGCCCCTGCTGTCAACTGTCCCAGGGTCAAGGGGGTCATTATATAAGACTTGGGTTTATGTCCTGGTCTTAGGTCAGTACTAGTGTTCAAGTAAACTCCAGTTAAGTTTTCAGTATGTTTTATTATGCTTGAAATGGTTTTCCACAAGTTTAAAGAAGTCCACAATGTTAATTTTAATTAAGCTATCCACTTATTGACAAGCACCCAATACGTCAAGTTCTAAAGTTCCAAATTTGATGTTAACTGTTCCAAAGCAAGAATACGACTGCATCACAAATCTTCAAGATTGCACATATATAACCACAAACAGATTTGTTGCCTAATAAACAAACATAGGTTTCTATAGTGCATTATCTATTGTTGTTCTTAGCAATGTAGTCAAGAAACAGAATTAATTCAAGATATAATACTTGTCCAAAATCAAAAATTATCTGCATTGTTAAGTAATCTGCTTTAACAAAAGGTGAGAATAACTATAAACTAATATTGTCACAATTTTCTTAAGTTTCAAATTTTGAGAAGATTTATGAAATTTATAGTGATATTAGATATGACATGATTATGCAATAATCATTGTAGGGGTAGGGAATGCTATGTCACACTTCCTTACCACTATTGCATTAGCATTTTCTAGGGTTGATAATTAGTTACTAGCAATTTGACTTTTTCATATAACGTGCCTATGCATGGAATTATAAATGTACGTTTTATCTGGAGTTGATGCTGGTGACAAGTGTAGATCCAGATTAAGCTGTCAGATCTGGATCAACAGTGTTCTCATCTTGCTCAGAAATAACCAATAAATCTAAAAGCTTTAATAATACTGCAGATCCTAATCAGAAAGCACATCGGGACCATCTGATCTGGACCTGTGCTTCATGAGATAATTGTATAATTATATAGATGACAAACTGCCTTATCTGAATTAAAAGATAGCCTAAATTTTATATTTAAGGAAAAAGGTTTTCCGTAGAAACAATTAAAAGATCAGGAAGATTTTCCCTGGGCTAAGTGCACTTACCAAAGCAAAATCAACCTGACACCAAATAAATTGATCCCACATAAAAACAACAGATCAGCAGTTGGCAGAGAATGTTACAGTCTTACAACACGCCAGTTGCCAGTTTCATATGTTACACAATTGAAAATGGGAATAAGATCAGTCGAAAAATAGCTTTGATATCAAATATTAACTGATTATCACTAATTATTGTATACATTTTTTCTAATTTCATTTAAAAGGAGCATTCCCATTTACAGATTTTACATTCAGTGGTGAAGAATCAAAGCATTTTAAGTAAAAAGTATACTCTCCTAAGACAAGTCCCCAATTCAGCCAGTCAGATGCTTGAGATTTGAGACTAGTCTAATCTCAGTTTTATGATCTTGGGCCCAGGAGACATTGTAGCATCGTTTGCCAGAACTCCAGGAAATCTAGAGAGTATATTCCCATGTGACAACAAACTAAGATTGATAATGTTCACTGAAATAGTTTCCTTTCTTGTTGCATTTCAAGTGCTGTGACAGTTGTAAGAGCCTGGGGGATCAAATTAAATTCTGACTCTTCTATCTGATGGCAATACATCATTAAAACATACAGATAATTGCTTTTAAATGTTAAAAGTATTGTGGTTTTATTTGGTAATATTTGGAAAGATTTCTGCTGGAGGTTTTTCACCTTTTAACACTGCAATGGAATGTATTCCATGTATTCCCTAATCATTTTTCTGTTTCTAAAATCGTTGCATCATCAGCATTCAGGCAGACATTTAGAAATCAGCATTCAGGCAGACATTTAGAAATCAGCATTCAGGGAGACATGTTAAGAAATTAAGTGTGAAAAAAGTGAACAGTATTTTCTTTTCTGTTTTCAGCTATGCGCGGATATTGGCCCACTATCCTTATGTGGTTTTGCTAGCTGTACTGATCGTCTCTGTTACTTGTCTCATAGTAACCGTTACCATTGGCAACAGACCAGACTTCGAGGAACCAATGGCAGTAAGTGAACCATTCCAGTTAACTGCTCTCTAACTTATCCAATCTTCACCAAACCTTGGTCAGAATCCTTATAGCCATAATGCCCCAGCAAGTTGGATAACCAGATAGATTTAGTTGTCGCTATGATAGTAATGGCTCTTTCGTTGTTGATTTTACCTACGGTAAAATTCATGCTGCACCCAAACTTGAAATACTTTTACTGAATATCTGACCAAATGTTTATTCATCATACATCCACAAATTTCAGTAACAGCCATATTGCTCCTGTGACTTGGGAGTTAAAGCCCTTTAGTTGCCCTTATATGACAAAGTAAGCTCTGTTCAATCTTCAAGATCTTTATCCAGGCCATTTTAATTGGTCAAAATGTTTTTTAATATCATATCTTGGCTATTTTCTACAAGTAGCCAGATTGTAGCTATCTCTCTGTCTGTCAGTAGTGACATCCCTGTAATTGCAACTATTTCTAGAAATAAACAATATTTGGTTTCCAATTTGTGTTCATGAAATCTTCTAAATATTAAGACAGAATATACATAAGCATAATATGTTGGCCAAATTTAATGAAGTGCTTGTTCTTACGCAAGTCACTCTTGAAGTAACGCCTTTTAATTGTGAATATTTGACAAAAGAAGCAAATGTTCACATTGTTGGACAGTCTTTATTTAATGTACACATAACTTTGTTGGAATCTTGGTTAGGTGAGGTAATAAGCCAAATGCTTCAGTCACTCTGGAGTTACAGCCCTTGAATTGCCAAAACTTAACCAAATTAGCAATGTCCGCTGTATTACAAGAGTATTTTGTTGCAGTTTGACTCTAACTTTTCCATTTTTTTTCATGAAACATTCAGTATCTAGACTTGTGAAAACAGGATCATGGTTAGTTCAAAATATATAGACCATATTCTCTTCATTGTTTATGCCCCCACAATGCAGAAGGCATATAGAGTTGCACTGGTTCATTCGTCTGTCTTGCTTAAGATGTCCCCAACTTCTTATCAACTATTGGACAGATTTCTTCCAAACTTGCACAGATGTTCAAGCAGGATGTGTAGTTGATCGTAAAGAAATTTTTTTTTCCTGAGACCATTTTTATCAGTGTTATGGCCCTTTGTTACAAATGCTGTTATAGCAGTGGGGACATCAGTGTCCTGTGGACACAGTCTAGTTTAAATGTGAGCTTTATTGTTGTTTGTTATTTTTTTGACATTAATATGCAAGTATAACACAAATATAGCTATATTACCCATATAGTTTTCCTTAAGAAAAGCTATATTTACGAGGGTTTTCCCAATAAATCGTAGACTATTTGAATAGAAAGAGAACTACTGAACACATGTTTATGAAAGTTTCACAGTTAATTAAGACATCATTTGGTAATTTGTTTGCGAAATATCAAAGAAAAATAGATTACCATAACGAAATTCCAAACATTTTAACCTTACGACCTATCGACCAGCGGCGCACGCCGTAGCGTCATTACAATGCCTACACAGCATACCGTTACTCTTTTCTGAAATACTTTTCAGCATGTTCGATACACTCACGGTGTCTGTCCTCCTGACTATTAAATACATTAATGTAACACTCTGTTCGAAGTCTTTTAATGAAGGTCAAGCCTTCTAATCTCGATGCAGTTCACAAATGTGCGACCCATGAGCCCGAAAGCACACAACGTCTAGCAGAGCGAGATCCGGCGAGTAAGGGGGATGACTGATTCTGAGTATTATTTCCGTTTCACTATGCGAAAACTTTCTTTGCCACTTCTTTACTAATGCTCTGGATATAAGGATGCTTCTTTACTTGTTTTTATTTCTAAAGCGTGTCTAATGGCGTCAATTTGCCTTTATCACATTATTGGATGATCGAAATGTGCGCCGCAGCTTCTTCAAACGTTGCGATTTTCATAAGAAGTTAATGTTTACCCATTAGCATGAAACAAGCACTACTCTTATACAAATTATGACAACTTTTTGAAACTTTGCGTATTAATTTCAGAATGATCACCAATTAAGGCAACATTAACAATTCTAGGCTTTAATGCCATTGTGTAATGTATTAATTGTTAAAAGTAAATTATTTAATTTCAAATCATAGCGCTTTTTGATGTGCGCCGCCGATCGCTATCACGGTTTAATAAATTGCATGTAATTTCTTTATTTTAAAAAGTTTTTCTTTGAAATTCAGCATACTTGTTACTAAGATGTCCTAACTAACTGTGAAATTTGCTTAAAGATATGTTCAGTAGTTTTCTTTTTATTTCAATAGTCTACGATTTATTGGGACACCCCTCGTAATAATAATGAACATTTGGTAACGTGTGTACCAACTGAGTGCATGAAGTTAAATCAGTGTAGGTTTCGTAACGTGTGTACCAACTGAGTGCATGAAGTTAAATCAGTGTAGGTTTCGTAACGTGTGTACCAACTGAGTGCATGAAGTTAAATCAGTGTAGGTTTCGTAACGTGTGTACCAACTGAGTGCATGAAGTTAAATCAGTGTGTCTGTGATTGGCAATGGTGCCACAGTCTGAGAAGAAATCAAACCAAGGAGAGAATTTAAGACAAATCTTCTTATGTCATCTGCAGACATGTTGTTGTCCTGGATTACTTACTGCTGTAAAGGATTAGCTCCCTGATGAGACTTTTACAGATTATACAGATTACAGACTTAACACTAAATTACAAAATATCTGTGGTAAAGTAAAGGAGTTAAATTTCATAGTTTCAGTGATTTAGAACTAAAATAATTTCCCATGCTGCCTGAATGTAAATGCTTGCTAGGTCAAGGAAAACTTGGTTCAGTGTTGAAGTACTGGCTAGCCAAAATGTTAGTGTTCACTTGAAATTCACCTGCAGATAGTAAAGCTACCAGGGCAATGTGCAGTATAAATGAGGTGTTGCTTCTGATACTTGGGCTCAGGTTTGCCACTGTGCTGAGCAGGTCTTAAATGATATAATAAACATCCTTAAACTGTGGTTAGAGATCAGTTTGCTACGGGAGAACACTCTTCCACTGATCTTTCTTTGTGTGACTTTCTTATAGTTCTTATATACTATGATTTTTTCTTAATATGTAGATTTGGGGTCTGTTCAGTCACATACAATTCATGGTGTCTAATTACTCTGATATGTTTCTGTGCCTCCACTCCCCACCCCCATTAAAACCATGTCTGTCATCTGTATAAAATCTCCTATTTTCACATAGCTATATGACCTATTCATTCTTATTGTACCTTATAATCATCCTAATTCAAAGTCCTCACTGTTATCCCTTGACTATTTCAACATCTTGACAATGAAATATACTAAAAGGAAAAATAAATTATATTAATGTAAGCTGTAATAGAACTTAACTTTTTATGCCCCCAAAGGGAGGCATATAGTTATCGCACCATCCGTCCGTCTGTCCGTCTGTCTGTTCGAAATGTACGGCAAAATCTTGTCCTAGCTTCTTTCCCGAAACAGCCTGAGGGATTTCATTGCAACTTCACAGGAATGTTTGTCACCAAGCCTAGTTGTGCATATCATCAGGAGTTTCTGTTTGGATTATTTTTGCCAGTTATGGGCCCTTAGTCTTTACTATTTACTTTCTACATGTATATTTAAATCTTGTCCATGCTTAATCTCCAAAACCGCTTGTGGGATTTCATTGAAACTTCACAGGAATGTTTATCACAAAGCCTAGTTGTGCATATCTTCAGGAGTTTCCGCTCAAATTGTTTTGGCCAGATTTATGGGCCCTTAGTCATTTTCTGCTACAACTTCTATATTAAAATCTTGTCCACACATAATCTCCAGAACCTCTTAATGGATTTCATTTGAATTTCACAGGAAGCCTTGTTGTGCATAACATCAGTTTCCGTCTGAATTACTTTTGGCAAAGTTTTGGGCCCTTAGTCATTTGTACTATAACTTCTTAATAAAAACCCTGAGGATTTCATTGAAATTTTACAGGAATGTTTGTCCCCTAGTCTAGTTGTGCATATCTTCAGGATTTTCCGATGGATTACTTTTAGCAGATTTACTCATTTGGTTTCCTTAGCTGATTTACTTCTATATTTAGTGGGGGATTTACTTCAAACTTCAAATATATGTTCCTTATCATTACTCACATATTTCCTTTTCATTACCCACATCATATATGGTAATGTCCATAACTCTAATAATCATATTTCCAGGATAATCTCCCCTTTAATTATAGAATTCTAAAGAATTGTAATATATAACTACAACTTGTTTATTACTCGAGATATTTCCTACAGCCTTTAAACAAATGATCCTCTCCATCTTTCACATAATATGCATGCAGTATGCTTCATATCTTTCACAGGCATATTTCTTATTACCTATGTATACCAATTTGATTTCAAAGCTGCATTTCGGGGGCATATGTCAATTTCAAATGACAGCTCTTATTGATATAGAAACCAGAAAAAGAAAGTTGCTTCTACACCTCTACACCACAGACCAACAGGTTCAATCTGAATAATAATAATTTAAAAAAAAACACTCAAAAAAAACCCAATTTTTCATTTTTTATTTTTTAACTACAATATCACTGTTTTGATCATGTTACTGAGTTTCCTTATTGTGATACTGAGTCAATGTTGTAGCAGTGGCAGACAAAAAGCATGAATCCAGATATGTACCTTCATCATGTCATGATTTCTCCCTGTTCAATTTATGTATGAGTTAATTCTTTGCACTGATTGATGCACAAATGATTCCTGTACACACAACTTTTGCCTTTTTGTTAAAAAAAACTTCCTGTAAGTTCCAAATTTTAAGATCAGGGAAAAAAATCTCAAGCAAGAGACTGTATCTGTCTTGCTTGATATTTGTTACAGAATAATAATAAACATAAAACAATGGGTATTAAATTGTAGGTCTTTCTATGCTCAGTTGACCTCACTACATGCCTGTCTGCTCTTTGCTTTATAATTGCCAAAAATATTTCCTAATAAAGAGAGTAACCATACTGAGTGGACACATCAGTCATTTTGCCAGACATTGTCCATTTACTGAGCTACCTAGCAGCACTAAAACAAGGTACAGATTAGTATGATTATATTACACAAGTATTAGACTAAACTTGTAGCAGTTTGAAAGGTATCGATAGTATCAGTATTATAATAGGGTGACTCAGTAGTACAATCAAGACACTGAATATGGTGCACAACAAGATACATGTAATGCAATATATTTGAAATTTCATTTCAGTAAAGGTTCTGAAACAATGTTTTTTTATTGGTTTGAACATGACTTTAAAGTCCACCCATTTTCACAAACTGTGCTCTTAGAATGTGTTTCCTGATATTCTTTGCCTATACATTTAGGTATTCATCCTTTCTTTTAAAGCCAGCCATCATACAACATTTTAAAAATGTTTCTTCATCTTTCATCTAATTTCTAAATTGGACATTTTTATTTATGTACTGTTAAAATATCTATCAGCATAAAACATTCAGGCCTCTATATTCCCAGTTCCAAGGCAGCAATTCAAGTCTGATTTTTCCATCTTCCTCTTAGTGAAGTCTTGATAAAGTTGTGGCAGACACAGTGTGTAGTGACAGACACAACTTATGTAGTGGCATAACATCATGCATAGTTGCACACACAACATAGTGGCAGCTGTGCAAAGTGGCAGACTCAACCTGCCAAGTGACACACAGCATGCATAATGGCAGACACAGCATGCATAGTGGCAGACACAGCATGAATAGTGGCAGACACAGCATGCATAATGGCAGACACAGCATGCATAGTGGCAGACACAGCATGCATAGTGGCAGACACAGCATGCATAGTGGCTGACACAGCATGCATAGTGGCTGACACAGCATGTATAGTGGCAGAAACAGCATGCATAGTGGCAGACACAGCATGCATAGTGGCTGACACAGCATGCATAGTGGCTGACACAGCATGCATAGTGGCTGACGCAGCATGCATAGTGGCAGACACAGCATGCATAGTGGCTGACACAGCATGCATAGTGGCTGACACAGCATGCATAGTGGCTGACACAGCGTGCATAGTGGCTGACACAGCATGCATAGTGGCTGACACAATGTGTCTAGTGGCAGACAGATATGCAAATTGGCAAACAGCATGTGTAGTGGCAGATACAACATGCCTAGTGGCAGAGACAACTTGCATAGTGGGCTGTGGCAGACAAAAAATCCTTAGTGGTACACATAACATTTGTAATGAGTAATGGCAGACACAACATGCATAGTAGCAGACACCAAGTGTGAGCACACAGAGGTAAAGAGGTTTGAGAAAGATTTCTCTGAAATCTCCCTATGTGTAGCCAAGAAAACTGAAAACTTTTCTCTTGTATCTAGATCAGAATATATTGACATCTTTGCTTGAAGCATTAGAACTGTCCATTACAGAACATTATAGAGCTGTCATTATATGTAATCATCTGTGATAGACATGTAGGAAGGTCTTTGTGCTGGAACTATCTCTTATCATAATCGCTGATTCCATGGAGGTCATCAACAAAGGTCATTGTTCTAGAACCACTGGTACATTTGTTCTATGGCTAACTTTGTATTACTTATGTGTGAGGACAAAAACTTCATGAACAAACTGGGATTCATGTGGAAACAGATGATGTTGACTTCCATATAAAGAAGTGGACCAGTTTACATTGATATTCTTTAATTTTATTTTTTATCTCATAACTTTATACACAGTAAAATATTGTTCATATTTCTGGAACCAGGCTTGAAACAGACCAGTCCAGCCTGGAACCAGACCTTAATTGGCTGAGCCAACAAAAGCAATATGAATGTTTGTCATTTTATTTTTTACAGATCTAAACCAATTTTGGTATTGTTTCATTTGATATAATGAGTACAGAAATAGAACAAACAAAGACAGTATTTGTTAGACGTTTTGTACTGTATACCTAATATCAGCCTACAGGCTCAGGTCATTCACATCCAGAAATAGATTTATTAAGAGTGCACTGTAGAAAATCATGAATAAGAATGAATGTTTGTCTGCTGGAGAAATAAAGTCTGTCATCCATGAAACAAGCGAAACTGTGTTGACGAATGAATTACTTAAGGCATACACAAAAAT
Organism: Corbicula japonica; assembly: GCA_038501625.1. Taxonomy (NCBI): domain Eukaryota; kingdom Metazoa; phylum Mollusca; class Bivalvia; order Venerida; family Cyrenidae; genus Corbicula; species Corbicula japonica. The sequence continues at coordinate 449,149 of JAZAYU010000025.1, forward strand.
TCCAGAAACATAACAGAATACTGAATGAGATTTCTTTATTTTTGTCCACAGTTAATAATGGTGACCAATGATACAAGTGTTATCATTTCTCCATACAGCTGCCTTCAGTAGTTAAAATTTCTTGCTGCCTTTCTAACTGATTTTCTTTCAAATTTTCACAAATGATCAGGCAGGATGTGTACTTGGTTGTAAGGAAAGATTTTTTATGCCCCCTTGAACTGGGAGGCATATAGAGTTGCACTTTCCGTCCGTACCTACATACCAAATCTTGTGGCATCAACTCCTCATTAAATATCAGGCAGATATTTCTTTCAGACTTTCACAGATGATAAAGCAGGATGTGTAGATGATCGTAAAGAAAGGTTTTTTCCTGAGACCATTTTTACCAGAGTATGGCCCTTTGTTATTATTACTATAAAATGTTTGTTTCAGGGTTTTGAGCCTCGTGGAACAGAGATAAGTAATCGTCTGAATGCTTTCAACAATCTTGTCAATGACCCAGATGTATCGCTTGTGCCACTGGACCAGGATACGGTCATCCAGCAGGCAGACAACAAGCTTCTTTATCTTGACACACCGTATCCCAAAGCTAACGAGTCCGCACCAGTGTACAGATTTAAGAGGGCCAGAAGGAAACGACAGAGACCTTTCTTCTGTGATGTTCCTGGTAACTCAATGTTTTGTTTGATTTGTAAGCATATATACATTTATTAAAAACATCTCGTGTCACAGAAAGGGATACAGTTAACCTGGGATGAATGAAGAACAGTTTTAAGTGATATGAAATAAAGAGGCAGTTAGAATATAAGTATCATGCATGAGTGTGAGGTGAAGATGGAAAAATCCGAGGTGACAGATTTTTCTATCGTAACCGAATGTCTCATGCAAGATACTTTTTCTTGCATACCTCTATTGTTCATAATATTTGTGTACATTTATATGGTCTAGTTGTTTGTTTCAATATGCTTAAACGTTGATGTTAGCATCTCTAATTTTCTAAATGACGTCACTTACTTAAATACATGACGCAATTACCTGATGACTTGACATCACTCATGTAAGCACGTAAGTCATTCTACATGGGGGGTGTAGGATCGAAATTTCCTACACAGGTGAAAACACCAGATGACCTGATCAGGTATGCAAGAACATTTTAGCTTTCACCCCTAAATATGTGTTCTTTAATTGTGACCTGAGTACCCAGCTCTTGATCAGGACAGGAGAGACGACATTTAATCTGAAAACAACCAAAATAGAATGTCACTTAATGATATTATAAAGTCTAAGATGATGCAAAAGTTCTGGTTGTTCTATATGGAAAAAAAATTAATGTTGATTTGTAAAGAAACCAGAATCCCCAACATTCTGTAATGATGCAAAGAATATGACAGGTTCAATGTATAGGATCAGATCACTATTCTCATTGTGTGTACAGCAGGAAATACTGAATGCAGAAACGGGATGGCTTGATCCTTTACTCCATGGCTTATCTCAATTGTGACAAGTGTATAAGCTGATCAGCATGCACATTCCTGCAGTCTGATCTGTATCTACACAGACTAATCAGGATCTACACTAGTTTCTTTAGAGTAACTTAATGAATCTAATAGCGATGTGTGTAGAAATTGGTAAGTCTACAGAGATGTGCAGGCTGATCTGAGATATACCGGTACATGGAATATAAGCACAGTTTCCTAGGAGTAAAGGAAGAACTGACAAGTGGTAAATCCTTAGTATGAACTGTTCATCATTAATTTAGAAAATGACAAGTGCCCAAGTCTGTGTATTAAATGTTCATTACATACTTAGATATGTAGAGAATAAAAAATGAAGGATCAGAGCAAACTCTGATAAAGCATGTCTGATAAAACAATGACGTTTTATGTAACTTTATTAAATTCTGCTTATTTTGACCTTTTATGATGCTTTCTTGTTCCTGTCTGTCAATGAATTAAACTGGTGAGTTGTGTTGATGATAAAGAGTAAGCACCCAATACAAACTTAAGCTAGATTGTAATATCCACATGTATTTCATTTCTTATAATGAAAGGCGTGTGATAAAATATTATGACTTTCCATATTAATCATATTAAATCAAATTAGTAAGTTATTCGATAAACTTAGCCAACAATATGCTACATGAATAAAATAAATGCCACCAAATATCACATTAGGCAAACCAAAGTACAATAAAGCACATTTCTGTAGGTTCAGAAGTAAAAGTGCTGATTGTATTCCTTATCAATGATTCAAGATTAGTTTTTCAGAAAGATTAAGGTCATTTTTCCCAGTAAATACTCTACTGCTTCTGATTTTCAGATGGACGCTTTGTGAAGATTGTTTACACAAGTGTTGTGAAGGAGGATTTGTTCACATTAAAGAACATACAGAGCATGTGTGCACTAGAGGAGCGCTATATCACCTCTCAACCACTGTTTACACAGAGTTGTGTGCGACAGGCGGACACGGCTAACTGCTGCCGCAGTATGTCCCTGGGAAACTACATCGCTCTGCTCACCAACAAACCTGGTTGCTCAAACCTTACAGAGGATGATGTGAAGACTGTAAGACAGCTGATAGAAGCCTGTGTTGGATTCTATCAGAACTTCTCATTAAGCCACAGCTGTGATAGCCGCCATTCCCCGTTTGGGGACCGTCAAGGTTGTCGTGATCAGACTATCCCTCAACAGTGTATAGATTACAACGCAGTGTACAACCTAATGCATTATGTGTCAGATCGTTCATTCCAGAAAACAAATCAAAGGTTGACTTACGCTCTCTCATTCTTGCCAGTCTCATTCCATCAGACACCATCATTACAGAAATTAGACAATGCCATCAACATGTACTTGGAGTTTGAACAAACTATTCGTCCTATTGGCAATGTACAGATTGTTGCTGCTGACTTTGGTATAAAAAGTCAACTCTTCCAACATTATTTAACAAAAGATACCAAATGGATTATTGCTAGTGGAGTATTGATATTTTTTGTGATTTGGATTTTTACGGGCTCTATTTTTATAACTTTCATGACAGTTTTGTCTATGTTCTGGTCTTTAGAACTGGCATATTTTTTATATGTTTTTGTTTTTGAGATCAAGTTTTTTCCATATATGAACCTTGTTACTGTGCTGCTAATTATTGCCATTGGTGCAGATGATGTTTTTGTTTATTCAAAAATCTGGCATCTTGCCAAAAAGGAAAGAAATAATGGTACTCTGGAGAAGTTGGTATCGGACACGTTGCGGCATGCATCCATGTCAATGTTTGTGACTAGCCTAACTACTGCTGGGGCTCTGTTTGCTAACGCTGTCAGTCCCATTACATCTATCAAATGTTTCAGTATTTATGCAGGGACCACAATGCTCTGTAATTTACTTATCATGATAACATGGACGCCTGCTGCAGTGGTTGCAGAAGAAAAATGGTGCAATTTTTGTTATTTTAACAGTCCAAGAATCTACAAAAAACTTCATGAGTATTACCGTTGTTTGTTTGAAAAGTTGTTGCCAAGGCTAGTTTTACGCCTACGGTATCTATGGTTACTGTTGCTAGGTGCTCTAGGAATCATCAGTAGTATTCTTGTTTTTCATAATCCAAAGTTACACTTGCCTACCTCATTCCATTTTCAAATGTTTAGAGATGAAAACCTAATGGAGATGTATGACCAGGGACTGCGGGACAGTTTCTGGTTTGAGCGTGCTGTTGGAGATCAGAGACCTTTGTTACCATTGACAATTGTTTGGGGAGTGCAAAACATTGAAAATGGAGACGTATTAAACCCCAAAAATCGGGGATCAGTAGAATACGACCTGACATTCAATCCCAGCACTCCACAGGCTCAGATTTGGTTACGACAATTCTGCCGAAATCTAAGAGGAGCTGGATTTTATAGGAAAGTCTCCATGCTTGAAACTTCCAATTGTTTCATAGAACATTTTATACATTATATGAGCATGGCTTGCACGAATACTGAGTTTGTGTGCTGTAAGCAGACATTTCCATATCAAGAGAGTATATTCAATGTTTGTATTAAGAAATACATTCCACAAGCCATGGATCAAAGTATTTATTACAGTGATAAATATAGTCCAGGACTCAAATTTCGCCAAGGAAAGATCTCAGCGTTGGTTGTACAGTTCTCATCTAATTTGTCATACACTTATGATTATGAAGTTATGAATGTGTTTTTCAATGGTGTGAACAAGTGGGTGCAGGAGCAGCTGTTTTCAGCACCCAGTGAGATGAGGAACGGCTGGTTTATCAGTGAATTAAAGTTTTACAGCATACAGAAAAGTCTTGTGGATGGATTACCAGTGGCTTTTGGAATCTCTATTCTTGTAGCAACTGCTGTGACATTTTTAACATCTCTAAATGTGCTAATTTCACTGTACGCCATGGTCACCATAGCATTCACCATGTTAGGAATTGTGGCATGTATAGTGTTATTGAACTGGGAACTGAACATACTGGAATCTGTAATCATCACAGTGGCTGTCGGGCTGTCCATTGACTACACATTACATTATGGAGTAGCCTACAAGCTAGCTCCGGATCTGGACAGGCAGAATCGAGCGTATTGCTCCTTTGTGCGCGTTGGAAGTGTCATCTTTGTGGCGGCAGTGTCGTCATTTGTTGCTGGTGTCTTTATGATACCATCTATCACTCTAGTGTATCAGAAGTTTGGCATATTTCTAATGTTAGTGATTTCAATAAGCTGGGTCTATTCTACATTCTTCTTCCAATCATTGCTCAATGTGATTGGCCCTCAAGGTGGCTTTGGACAATTTCACTGGCCGTCGTTGGATTGTTGCTCAATATCGCCTCAAAGTCATGTAGACAGAACTGTTTATACCATGTCAGAATCAACAGTGTCCACATCGAGTTCTGGATATCCATACCATCCAAGTATAGACACCAATGCCACGGAACATGACTACCTGTCCGAGTCGCATCCAGGAACACCTCATTACCGCACACGACCAGGGCGATATTACAGACCAAAGAGTGAGAGCCTCAGCCCGGACAATCACTCGGAGAGGAAGCTGCTAGCACATGACGATAAAAATAGTACTATGGACAGACCATGTCCAGAACCTATCAGCCCTGTCTCCATTGAAATTAGCTCAAATATTGACAGTGATTCAGAAAAACAAAGTACGGAAGTTTGATATTTGTATTTTGCATTATGTATATTTGAGTCATGTAAGTGTGGATTTAGTTAAAATTTTAAAGAAAGTTTTAAAAAGGGTCAATCTTTTTAATTTAATAATTTTTTATATATATCGAGGTCTTTAGAATGCCATGTCTGCTTTGATGGCTTTTTTTTATTGTTTTTTATTGTTAATGTATAACTCAAATCAGCCAAAACTAGAAATGATTATGAATCTTATTGTAAGAAAGAGTTTTTATTGTGAGAAATAGGTTAACCCTTTCCTCCATATATACATCTTTATGCTGTGGGCAAAATGTGTAAATCCTGCATAGTTGGCACATACATGCCAACTGATCAGGATCTACACTGTTTGCTGTTTAGTTTATTGAGTTATTTCAGACCAAAAAGCAGATCCTGATCGGAAGGTACTGATGCCCCAGCTGATCTGGATCTACACTAGTTCCACTTGCGATAAAATATGTGTCTGTGAAGGAAAGGGTTAAGATTATCTGGTGCTTCTAATAACATGTTGACCAGGCAGGTGTAGATCCAGATCTGACAGCACAACCATTGATAAATTTATAAATATGGAGGAAAGGGTTAATAAATTATTAACATGAAAGGTGTATCATCACTCTGCATAACTCCGAATGAAATGCCAAGGAGCCTTGAACAGAATGAAGTGAATCTTGTGAATAATGTGTTAACAAATCTGGCAGGTACATGGGAATACAAGAAGACCCAGATCAGGCTGTCGAATAAGGTGTGTGAACTTTTTACCAAGGATCATACTTAATTAAAGTCTTTCTGAAAATGAACAAATTCTGAAATATTTAGTCTTTATGTTTATATTGTTTTGACATTGCTCTAAATGACTGCTTCTGTAGTTTCTGTGTGAGCATACGTGTTCAAACAGTGACCCTTTACTCCATATACACGTCTTTATGGCATGGGCGAACAGTGTAGATCCAGATTAGGTGGCACTTCAGTGTCATCTGATCAGGATCTACACTGTTCGTTTTTTTATTTATTGGGTTATTTCTGACAAAAAGTGAACAGTGCAGATCCTGATCAGTAGGCATGAATGTGGTAGCTGATATGGGTCTATACAGGCTGCACAAGCGTTAAAAGGCGTATATATGGTGGAGTAAAGAATTAAGGTTGTTTCTGATAATGGTTTACAGTAATTTCCATTTCCAGACTTTGGCTTTTACAATGTATGGGTATTATAATAGGATGTTTTAAATGACAGACTTATAAATAAGCTAACTTTCTCTATATTGGTTTGTTTTCATTTCCAACATTGTTTTGTGTTCTTTCCTATTAAAATAACACAAGTCACCTCTGAAGTAAAGAAATACCTGAAAAAGTTTCAAATATTGATTTTACTAATCTAATAAGTTTTATTAGTTATAAATATTTTCATAATCTACACCTTTATATAAATTGTATTTCAATTTAACAATAGGACAATGCACAAGTCACATATTTTGCAGTTTGTCTATTTGATCACATAGGAACTAAACAAGCAGTTGCTATAGGTTAGTTATTCTGTCATTATTAAGAGACTGCGGGTAGAGTTGTTCTTGTACTTGTCTCAAGGTGCTGTATTTTAAAATGGCAAATCCATGTCAAAAATTTAATTGTTTTTTACTGAATACAATTTGTGGTTTACTTTTAAGTTCAGCATTAAACATAAAATGTACCTTGAACATTTTTGATTGGATATGTTTTTGAGCTTCACTATTCAAAAGGAGGTCAAGCTGTTGTGCACACTTCTCTGTTGGCATTGTTGTCACACCTAAAATCAAAACTGCAAGACACAGATAAGCATTTTAAGGCCAAGATAGGAACAGTCTTAAATGCCTGATTTTATTCATTAAGTATAGCATGACATTATTTTTTTTATGTATTTAATTTTATTTAATTATAGTAAATTGTAAATTTTATTCCTTTTCTCCATGAATACTGGTTTTATTGCTTGTGAAACAGTATAGATCCAGATCAGCTGGCATATATATGCCATCTGATAAGGATTTCCACTGTTTGCTTCTTGGTCAGAAATGATTTTTATGAATCGAGAAGCAAATAGTGTAGATCCTGATCAGATGACACCTATGTTTGCCCATTCTATAAAAGTGGTATCTATGGAGTAAAGGGTTAAAGGGAGATGTGCAGGATTGATGAATGGAACTGATTTGCTAAAGGGTTATTAATCAGTTGAATATCATTATTTGAAGCTCAAATATTGATTTACACCCAAAATATTTCAAACCTGTCCAATATTTTATAAAAAAGATATATAAATGGTATTTCCTATCCTATGCAACGCGCATAGGTTAGCTATTTTTGTATTTCCCGCGTAAAGCCGCGGTGGTTTTTGGGATTGTCACGTGATCACTTCAACCAAAATACTATTCGGTGTACCTTGCCGGCTATCAACGTTGCCATTTGGTTTCAAAAAGCCTGGGCCACCACGAATAGTAAGCATGACATTCCCATGATCCCTAAATATAGAATGTATTTTTTAATAGGGATTTCTTCAGCGGATTGTTTTCAGGTCTGGAAAAATGGTAAAATTAACCGAAAACTTTCTCCTGGAGGGTTTGAAATGTAGAGTTTAGTGAAAAGTACACGTAAGTGTTACATAGATCGATCTGTTTACGATTTTACCGAGTAAACCTGCTTGACCCTGCACATCTCCCTTTAAAATACTCCAAACAATAAAAAAAAAATCAAATGATACACATAATAACCAAACTATAATCATTCAACACAGATAAAGTTTCTGCTGATTGTTTTTCAGTGAAATACTTATAGATAACTGTGAAATGTTACCCAATATATTCACAGCTTTCAGTTAAAATTGAAAGTACTATTTTCACCACGTTTGCCTGTATACTGCACTGTATTGTAAGGTATTGAAAGTACCCGTGTATCTGATGAGATATATTGGAAATTATTTAATTAAATAAAAAAATTTTGTCAGTCCCAAAATGAATGCCAAAACCAACATTTTCACTTGTGGCTAAGTAATTCATGTGAATGTCCATTTTATATGCATTTAGTAAAATGTCCACTATTTCCCAGAAACAAACAAATATCCTCAATATCTCAGCTGTCTGGACAAAATACATGTATTTAAATTTACATGCACAGTTCCACTGTCTACTACAGTTAATACTATATATATAATACTATATTACAAGAAGAAACAAGCATAATTATGGCATTATTTTTTCTATAAAATATTGGCTTTGAGGTAAAAGTTGGCATACAGAATCATAACCCTTTCCTCCATATATACACATTTTTACACATGTGTGACCAGTGTAGATCCAGATCAGCCGGCACATCCATGCCGTCTGATCAGGATCTGCACTGGTTGCAATTTGGTCAGGAATAACCAAATGAATCAAAAAGCAAACAATTCAGATCCTGATCAGACGGCATGGATGTGCTAGCTGATCTGGATCTACATCGTTTGTATACATAATGAAGATGTGTCTATGCAGTAAAGGGATAACTCAAACAATATTAAGACCGCAACATTGAAACTGTGCACAGTTTTTTAGCTCGACTATTCGAAGAATATGTCGAGCTATTCTACTCACTTAGGTGTCGGCGTCGGCGTCGGTGTCGGCGTCGGCGTCACCGTCCCGCTTTGGTTAAAGTTTGCGTGCAACATACCTATATCTTACAAACTACTATAGCTACAGCTTTGAAACTTGGCACACTTGTTCATCATCATGTCCCGAGTGTGTGTGCCAAGAACCATTCATAGAATATTGACACATGTTGTATGTCAAAAAGACATGACCAGCTAGTACCCTGGCCATCTCATGGCATCCTGTTGTTTTTCACTTTGTAAAAACACTGCCAGTATTTGATAAAATCCATATCTGATTTCTCCAGGAGTTTTTTCTACTGGAGGAATTTTGTTTTCATCTACAGATTATTTTCAGTCTTGGGATTTTGTACTGGATTAGCTTTAATATTGCTCTGACCTCATTTACCAATTTCATTGAATTGTCAAGCTTGTTTATTGTTTCTGACTTGTTTTATTTTAACTTTTTTTGTTTTGTCAATGATTTTAATCAAATTAATGTATACTTCATTTACTGTTTTTTTTTAATTTTTCATTTGTATTTATGATTTTATTATTTAGTATCTTATTTAGTATCTTTGATATTAATTTCTCACAAATTACTCTTTTAACAGTTGTTACATACAAAATTTAATAAACTTGTAAAACACACATTCTGAATTGTTCTTGTGAAGCCAGAGTATATATCCATATCAGTTGGCATATCAGGATCTTCACTGTTTGACTCCTTTTCAAAATGATTTCATGAACCATAAAGCTAACTGTGTAGATGCTAATCAGATGACACAGATGTGCCGGCTGATAAGATATACATGACACAGATGTGCCGGCTGATAAGATATACATGACACAGATGTGCCGGCTGATAAGATATACATGACACAGATGTGCCGGCTGATAAGATATACATGACACAGATGTGCCGGCTGATAAGATATACATGACACAGATGTGCCGGCTGATAAGATATACATGACACAGATGTGCCGGCTGATAAGATATACAATGTTTGTCCATGCCATAACAGTAGTAGCATAATTATGCTTTATATTTAATGTGTAATATTTGTAATATAAAACGTAATATAGTGAATTAACTTCAACCTACCAACAACTTGCCAGTGACGTAAGCAAAAGCACAACACAAAAACGTAAAAAAATGATGGCAGTGTTCGGTGAAACAAGCAGGTGCTTGATGACTTGATTTGGTAAAGAGCTTGTGGTGTTAAATCAGCAGGTTCAAGGTTAAGGTCAGTGGGATAAAGGTCAAACATTAAATCCACTACATCTGTCAAATCAAAAGACTACGGGCAAAAGTTAACATTAAAATAGATGAAAAATGAACTTTGAAAGCCACGAACACGAAAAATATGAAAATATTGCAAGCTCAGTATGATTGATCCTGTTCATGGGCAGTAATGAAAATGCATATTACTGCCCACGCCGCCTAGCCCTGGGTTAACGACGTATGGTCCCCAGATAAAAGAATGGGTTTGCCCTAAACGAGAGAACAGTTGCCCGAACCGAATAGAACATAATTTTGACAGGGGATTTGAAGACATTTGAAGAATGTCAAAAAATATTTAAACCACTTATCTTAAAACTGACCGGAACGTTAAAAGAAAAATAATTTTAGATGAACTATAAACATACGTTTTGCGCTCAATGACCTTAAAAGGACGTAACTGATAACAGCACTAATTGAATGTACGGGGAAACATTTTACAGCCACCACACGGCACATTATGGACTCATGTTTTGAATTTCAATGCTGTTAACGCCAAAGAAAACCGGCGTCGCATATGGGGTAGGACTAACATTAGCATTAAAAGAAACTCGCGTGTCCGTTGTTGCATTAACTTAATGACCTTCAAATTATTTCGAAACAAATTCTGGCAGATACGCTGTGCTTTCTATATTAAGTCTACAGAAACTTGATGAGAAAGCTGAAGACATTCTTATAACAACTGTTGTACATGTTATTTAGTGTAACTGGGCGTGTTCTCATGCCATGCATTGACTTGGAAATTTATCATCTAAAAATTAAGATAAACGGTTTAAATCGGCAGAAGGACCTATCATGTGTTGTAAATACCAACCAGAACATGTTTATTACAATTAAATTACCCCAGATTAATATATTTATCCAAAATACACCAACATCTTGAGATAGTTCAAATTCATAACATGTCTTAGAATTATAAAATTAAACGAGACTTACCTGTAAGGTGAAGTTCAATTATAATTCTACTGCTACTGGACCTCGGGGTTAATGAGATGAACACTTGATCTTATCAATGTGTGAAACATCAGTCTTTAGAGTACAGCAATACAGGCATGGATTAACTTCTTTGGGAGGGAGTATTGGGGTGGGCATTAACCCCGAGGTCCAGTAGCAGTAGAATTATAATTGAACTTCACCTTACAGGTAAGTCTCGTTTAATTTTATAATTCTACTACTACTGGACCTCATGGGGTAAATGAGAGTTTAGAGTCCATGACTGTATTAATATTATATTCAGCCATGAGTTGTTTATCAAGCAATCCCGTTGCTTACATCATACCTTTTATTTATATGATGTTTAATTCATTTTCTAGATACAACGTTGTACTGCTATATGCATGTGAAAGTTCATCAGTAATGACCAGTCATAATACTTCATTACATAAATGCCCTTTTTCCTCCAACTGTTACAAACATATTAATGAATAACAATTGACATCACTGCAGGATCTATACTTATCACTTAGCATAGTGGTAAACATTTCCTATCATCTAGTGGGATCTTAAAACACCTGCAAATATGTGCTTACGGACTGCAAGCTTTTAACTGCCAATCTACCTCTGGAATGTCTTGTATTTGCTATGTACAGTGTCAGATCTTAAACTATTTAAGTAAAATATGAACCTCTAATGTAACAGATGGGTATGGTTTGATTTAAACACACAAGCTCCTAATTTTAAGTTAAATACATCCAAAAGATCTCTGCCAGTGATCAACACTAGTATAAACAGAGTAATTCCTGGCCATATGATGTTTGTTTATAGACCAACTGGGTCACTTCAGAATGATAAATATCAGTTTATTTAATCTGGCTATGCAAACAGCTTAAGCCACTAGAAAGTTTCTTATTATGTATACTTTACTACTGGGCATTGCTTTCCCATAATAATGAATTATATATATATACAGGTATGAAGATAATTGTTTGCCTATAATCCACTTGCAACAATGTTCAACCATTAAAACTGATTCCGAGATTTCGTTAAACACGTGAATTATTTTGCATGATAACTGGTTCCTTGTTTCCAGAAAACCCCCTCTATCATTTCACACACTATGCAATGGTTGAACCAAATTCAATAAAATATATTCTTTACTTCTATTAGAACATTTGAGAACTACAACTGCATAACTTTCTTTTCTTCTTATTTCGTTACCAGTTGTTTAAATTTATTTTTACATGAAACTTTATCTGTTGTTGCATCTTGTTGTTTTCCCCCTTGAATGGTTACATAGTCGATCTATGAAATTAAATCAGTACTTCTTTAAGACTCATAAGGAATTTCCCGTAAAAGACAGGTACTGGCTAGCTGCAGTTAAAATCCTTACGGAAAATCAACAAAACAACGGTCAAGTAACCGGTCTGTGGAATGTGATACTGCATTCAATGTATCAACAGTTCAAATTGTTTTTAATGATAACAACCAAGATCCTAAAAAACAAGATTACTTAATCATGTGTGATATGCTAGAGCTATATCACAATTGATTTTAGATGCCACTTACGACCAAGATGGTAATATATGAGGTTACTTAACCATGTATGGTATTTTATATTAAAATACCAATTTGTTTGAAACAGACAATGTTTCAAACTTTGATTAACCAAATGTATCTGCTGTATTATTCTTGAAACTAACTAAGCATCTTTCATTTCTTTGGCCTATGGTGCTGATTTTATTTAAAACAAACAAACAACAAACAAAACAACTTAGTTGTTAATCAAGTAACAGATAATGCACAAATACTTTCTAAAAAGAAGATTAATCAACCTTCTTTTTGAAAAATGTTATTCAATATGTACTGCTCCTCCAAACTGTTTGCTGCTGGCAGGTTTTGTTGAATATTTTAGTATAAGAACATAATTTAATTCTTTATGTTTCCACCGGTAATCCAAGCTTGAAATCAATTGGGCCAATATTTTTTAAGCGATATGAACCTGATGAAAAAATTTATGTATTGCCAATATAATACTTCCAAACAACATTAACACTTGACCGCCACACCATATTATCAGTACATGTATTAAAGCACAAAACTGTGAAGCTTAAATCCCATATATTACGGGCACATGAACAACCTGTGCTGGATTTGAAATACTTATTTGTCAAGTTAATTTGAGGTACATATATTACAAATCTCGGTTCTTTTTGTTTCTTTATTATGAGGGTGATTTTGATCATTAGCAAACGCAAGTATGCATACGATCCATTGTTTATATATATCATTAAAATTTATTCTTGACAGAGTTGAAACATTCAACTTTAGTTTACAAGAGAACTGGACGAAATCATTTAAAAAGTATAACTAATAAATAATGACAATGTCAATTTATACACAATGTACGTAACTGGTACATGGGTATTCAAGGTCACAGGATTCATAGTTCTTGCCACCCGGAAGTACTATAAATGAATTTAGAATTTTTAAAAAGGTCTGATAATTTTTCTTTCTTAACAATTATTTGTTCCTGGAAAATTTAACCAATGCTTTCCTTAAATGCATTGTTGTGCGATTTGGTATTTGTACTATAACTGATTGCTATTATGAAAGCTTCCATAATGGTATTAGTTAACTTAACTCTACTCTCCCTTTTTTGCAAACCACCTGGCTTTGACAGAAAAGAATAAAAGTTCTGATATGTGAAGTAACAGACAAAATACACTGTGGTACTGTTGTTGTTCTTATTAACCTGTCCGAAAATAGAAATTTCAGACAAACCATTGTGCTACTGTTGTTTCTGTCATTGACTCGTCTGATAATCAGCATTACAGACAAAAACTTATTTTGCTATTTTATTTCCGTCATTGAATCGTCTGCTAATAAAGATTACATACAAACATTATGCTACTGTTGTTTCTGTCATTAAATCGTCTGATAATCGAAATTACTGACCAGTCGTCTAATAATCGAAATTACTGACCAGTCGTCTAAAAATCGAAATTACTGACCAGTCGTCTAATAATCGAAATTACTGACCAGACGTCTAATAATTGAAATTACGGACAAATATCTTGTTACTGTTGTTACTGTTATTGACTCATCTGATAATCGAAATAACAGACATATCATTGTGCTACTGTTGTTCTTGTCATTGAATCGTCTGATAATCAGATTTTCAGACAAACATTGAGCTTATGATGTATCTGTCATTGGCTTGTCTAATAAACAAACATTACGGACAAAAATTGTGCTGATTTTGTTTCTGTCATTGACTCCTCTGATAGCCCAAATTTCAAACAAAATATTTTGATACTGTTGTTTCTGTCACTGACTCATCTTATAACTGAACTAAGTTCAAATAACAGAAAAACACATTGCACTACTGTCGTTTCTGTCATTGACTTGACTGATAATTGAAATAACAGACAAAACATTGTGCTACTGATGTTCTTGTCATTGACGCGTCTGATAAAGTTATCGAAACTACATACAAAACATTGTTCTACAGTAACTATTGTTTTATGTTTTTGCAGACACGTTTGCTACTCACAAACTTTTAATTCGTACATAGTTTTACAAGAACATGATAACGCATCAATTTGATCGTTGTGGTTGATTCCCATTTTCAGGACAATTAAAGGAAGTCAAAGGACGGTATTGCTAACCTACAAGGCTGCTAGGCTGGTCTCAAACAGCCGAACATCACCAACCTGGGACCACAACTCGTAGTGTAGACATTCAAAAACACGCTGGATACAGTATGGTAAACAGCCATTGTCAGCGTTGTTCGCTGGTTACAAGCAACCAACTGAAAGTTGGCGAAATCAACATTCCAGACCACACTGGAAATAAAACTGAACTACCGAACCAGCCGGGCATGTTCTGAACACTTAAGTGACAGCAGACCCCTCGGATTATTGTATGGATAAAGATGTCTTATGTCTATTCTGCCTTTGAAACAAGAGAATTGTGGCCCTGGTGAAAATGTCTTACAAGATAAGAACATTCTAATCACTTACCTTTGCCCAGTGCGTATGCTTGTATCTCAGAACAACCACATTCATACCTTGTGATTTGGCAGCTAATCCATACCAAGTTAGCATTTAGGAATGCCGGATTTCACACCTAAATGATTCCATCATTAGGAATTGAATACACTTATCCAGAAATAATAGACTGAAGGAAATACACATGTTCACTCTTGATAAGAAATTTTGGTTCTGATGTTTCACACATTGATAAGATCAAGTGTTCATCTCATTTACCCCATGAGGTCCAGTAGTAGTAGAATCCGTAATTAAAGTTTTTTAAGTCCCAAATATAGAATTCCATCGGAAATTGATTTTAACACCTGCCTAGCAGGAATTGTCGGGTCTTCGAGCTCATCGAGTACCTTCTTTTTTCGCATGATAATGCCATTAGCTTTTTTATATATTTTTGTTGCTGTGTTTATCTTCTCAGTTGTGTGCTATTTTCAATATACACTCGTCAAAAGTTCTAAGTGCACACATTTCTTTTTTTGAATATCTCAAAGTAAACTTATTATAAATGAATGAAAGTTTGATATAATGTTAATTATGGTCAAATAATAATATTGTTTTTAAAACCGTGCATATGTTTTATGTATTACGTCATCCACGCCGGCATACGCTATTTATGCGTTATCCCCGTGAGGCAATCAAAATTAATTTTTTTACAATCGTTTTTGTTTTTCACATGTTCATCGACTCCAGACAAACACGAAAAACACACTAACAAATTGTAACCATTGAACGGTTGACGTCAGCAGACAACGACATTCCCGTCAAAATTCGTTTCACTGGCACAACTTCAAATTTGTTGTAAAAAATCTTGACGGTTTTCGTAAATGCAAAAAAAATTCCTCATTTTTTGCATATTTTATCAATTTAAGAAGAAAATCAAACGATATTATGTTCTAGATTGATAACGCTGCTTACGTTGAACGCTGACGTTACTCAATAGCGTCATTAAATATTTACGTAAAACAACGTAAACTCGAAAATATTAGTGTAACATATGTTGGATAAGTGTCCAATAAATAAAAATTTAAAACTAAAATTTATAGAAATTCAATAAACTTTAACATCGAATTATTCGAAAATGACGTTTATTTGGTCAAAAAGCGTATCCGAAAACTGGTCAGTTTTATCGAAATGAATACATTTTTTCGTTCGGAAAGGCTGTTACATATCTATCATAGAAAATTGCATCATCCCAAACTTCTAGACAATTCAAAAGCTTTTTGCACAAAGAATTGTGAAAAAAAAATGAAATTTTCTCCTTGAAATCCTGTAAAAACGTTATGGATAAAATAGAGAAGAGTGCGTTGGCTCATCGTGCCCAGCAGACCATTACAAAGCTACATGAAGCTATTTCAGTGCAATGGAATGGCAAATTACATTATTTTCTTTAAATGTACATGAACTTTAAATGATACAGAGATGAGAAAACGATCACAAATGATAGCCGATGCAATGATAATTAACGTGAGAATTGCTCTCTGTGTACAAGTGAGCTAAAATGTTATTATTTTTTAATCTGGTTAAGCAGACTTAAATTTTTTGGTGTGCTTTAATAGAATATTGATTCTTCTTCATTGTGATTTACAGTATTTTGAAAGATTCAATCAAATAATTTGGAAAATCAACATTTATCAAGTGTGCACTTAGAACTTTTGACTAGTGTATTATATAACAAATTATATAGCATCGTGTCTGTAATAATAGTCTAATTTTTTTTTGGAAAATAACTCTCGAAAA
Source organism: Corbicula japonica (assembly GCA_038501625.1). Lineage (NCBI taxonomy): Eukaryota > Metazoa > Mollusca > Bivalvia > Venerida > Cyrenidae > Corbicula > Corbicula japonica. The sequence continues at coordinate 465,917 of JAZAYU010000025.1, forward strand.
ACTCGAAGTTTGTGCACTACACTGCTCAACGAGCATGTTTGTGTCCTCTTAAACTATGTATCACAAAACACTATTTTCCTTATGCAAGAGCAACAGAATATTATTGCTGACTAAAATTTAAACTTAATTACAATTGAATGATTTTAAAATAAATCTCTTAAAACGCAGATTTTTAGATGGTGATATTGTTGAATTTTATTATATTAAAGTTGGTTTACAACTGCTGCCATCTAACAGCACTACTGTTACAGTTGACAGACATTAAGATGGTGACCGAATAAAAAGAACACCACTCGTTCTTATGTTGTTGTTTGGCAACACTTGCATCCTCATTGTCGCGCTGCAAGTATATTTATTTTCGAATGCTAGTAGAGCGAATACATCAGGGCTATGATCTGAAACGAGCAGTCAAATTAAAACCAGAAACAGCCTTCAATAACTTTGTTTAATATGTGTTTATATACTTCAGTATAAAATGAATCAAAGACAAACTAACAAAAGAAGTCATAATGCACAGCTGTCAAGTTTAATGTAATTTTTTCTTCAAATATTCTGGACAGTGCACGGGTGTGACATGTTTGTGGCAGTGTGCTCAGCAAATGCTTATCGTCACATTGACAGTTCGGCTATATCACTTTTTCATATAAGGGAGACTACAAACACAACAGTTTGCTAGATGTATTCCCTGGTTTTGTTTCTTGCTTATCTGGCTGCCAGGAACTTTCGACCTGGAAAAGAAAATGAACAGATACAAAATGAAGTATAACGCATGTAGATATCACTATTACGTTTAAGTTTATTTAAACACATTTACAAAGTCTTATTGTATCATATTATTGGGTTGGAGGGGGTAGGATTGGGCACATAGCTATAACTTAAAGGACCATAATTGTTCCCGAAAGGTTGATAATGCTAGAATTAATGGGTGACAAACTGAACATCACATTGAGTCTGCCCCTAAATGGACAATCAAAACTTTCGAAATCAGGTGAAAGAATAAGTCTTAAACACATTAAATGCATTCATGAAGCGCCGATATATTCTGGCTTTAAACTGACTGCTGCTTTCTGCTGTATACTTAACTATTAGTATATTTTTACTGAAATAAGTCAAAACAAACTGAAAATAGTTATCATAAAAAATGTCGGTTCAGGAAATAATGAGAGTTTTAGAAAAACTGTAAACCTACAACAATTCCACAATAGATTTTTATTGGACTGCTTCATCGCAAAACGTTTATACTTCATTATATGAGACATTATAATGGTTGAAATTATTTCTGAGCCAGTGACACGGTCGTATTGTTCATATACTTCGAACCTTTATTCTCCTTATGTTGCGCGTCTAAAATTTGTTTATTTAAGGTCGATTTGCTCAATATTATTGTTGGTACATTTTATGATGAACATGTCTAGTTCGTTAACGATCTTTTAAGTGTGCAAGTATGCGTGACTTTAAGTTCGGAAAAAATAGATTTCAAGGCAGCCAATCTGAGGTTTCCTGTAATAGTTGTTGCAATATACGACTGTATGAGTCTATTTACTACTTTTACTTTTTTATCTCCATTTCGGTGCTTTGCGAACTCTTCAATCGGAGGAAGAGAACGTGTATCTTGGTTGAAATATAAACTGACTTCAGTTACCACTGGGCTCAATATTGAATTTTCAATATTCAATGACCATTAAACATGATTTCTGTCATCTTAATTCCTAGCAAACATTATATTGTTTTGAAGATCTACGTTTCATCTTTTCAAAAACATACAATAAATTTTGGGGCTAACTTTCTTGTGAGAAAATTACTTATCTCTGACCGACAATACTTTATTTTAGACGCGCGATCGCAAATAAGATGCAACAAATCTCTTCCGGTATTAGTCCGCCTCTATCAAAAGAATTGTTTACGTTTCGTTTCCCAGACATTTTTTGTATATAAAAACGGATTCGAATTGACCACGAAGAAATAATACGTTATTTGGTTTAAAATGCAACCTGGATGGTTCCCCATGAAAACTACCCTGACGGGAAGCGCAATCTGAAACTAACAAAAGAAACATCTGGCCTTGAAAAAATGTAAATGCAGTCATCACTGTATGTGCACTGGAATATATTTCATAAGTTCCAATTACAAAAACAATTCTTGGGAAAACACCAACTTGCAAAGTTAACCTTAAAGAATTATATTTGATTATACCCGAGTTTGCCACATTTGTAGACCAAGATTAAGTTAAATACATTGGCATTCTGATACACATGTACATCGTAAGCTTTTCAGCTGACCAATTTCTGACAAGTAAATACCTAAATTTGAAGACAAACTGTGAATAGAAATACATGTACTTCTTGTCATGTTTGTTATATAGTCGGATTTTGCGATTTGCTAAGGCCTGCATAGTCTCTTCTGGTCACCAATAACTCTCCTGAACTAAAGTGTTCATTGCTTGTCGAGGATAATCTGTTCTTTCCTTGATTTTTCTGAAGTTCTCCAGACACTTCTAGCAGCTTGTTAACAGAACTCTGTTAGCCTGTAAAGTTTAAGCAGCGCTATCAAGGTCTTGATGAACTTACCTGTCATACTCTCCGGAGTGATAAAATCTTCCATTGCCGTTGTTCTAAAATTGTTCCCTGAAGAAAAATGAAAAACAAACGTGCTTGAGTTAAAAAACAACACTGTTGGATCGTTAAGTTTACTCAAGTTAAAAGGCACACTTCTTGGCTTTTATAAAAAAAAAATCTGTAAAGGAAAAATATAATAGCCATCAGCTGGTGTAAGGATACAGCAATATCTTATAATTTTATCGTTGCCGCATTCTTTGTATCAACATAATAAATGCTGTTACGTTTATCATCATCATTATCATCATCTTCATCATCATCACCATCATCATCATCATCGTCACCATCATCATCATCATCACATCATCATCATCATCATCATTATTATTATTATTATTATTATTATTATTATAAGTTTGTACTTACTGCCTGAAGTGTCTGTATGAAAGAAGTGGGACTGCGAAATCTCCTTTTTGGTAATTTTGTCGTACTTATCTATTATACGCAACTGGTCTTCTGTGATGCTGAAATACAAGTAAATTTGTGAAATAAAGGTAAAAACGACAAAAAGACAAATATTTTTGTTAACATTATTCACGGGTTTGACTCAATAGTTAGCTAAAATAAAAATGTCTGAGATTTGAACTAGTTACAGGGTGCATCTCATTAAAGGGTCCGCAGTCTCTGTCTTCATTTCATTAAAATACACATCAGATCACAAACACCCCTCCCCAGAATGCGAATTTTATAATTTTACTAACGATCTAGAAACAAGTGGAGCAAAGTCTTTTTTCATCACAGATGTGGTGTTTGTTTGTTCCGGTTCCGGTTCTGCGTACGCCATTCTCGCCGGAAGACTCTCGCGAGTGTTCGTTATAAACGGATCTGCTGCCTTGAGGTCCAAGATGTTCTCACTGTGGGTCAGGTGGAGTGTCTTCCTCGGTGGAATAACTTCAGTTTTGCCTAAAAGATCAAAACGAGCTCAGGTAACTTTGTGGTTTTGGTTTTCATTGTTTTTCCTTATGAGCTTCACGTGAATACGACAGGCAAGAACGCATTGTGGACGTACATGAAATATATCCATTTAGATTGTTATAAGTTATACTTTTGTTTGTATAATTTATGGCTGTAAATTAAAAATATGTAAGAGCTTTATAGATACCTGCTGCTGGAATTTCTTTGTCAGATTTCAGATCTCCCCTAAATTTCATTTTGGTTTCCGATGCAAAGTCATATGGTGTATATCCGACAACGAAATGTGTGCTGCGGCCATCTTCGAGTCGGTCTTTGCTCACCTTGTGCCGACTGGAGCGACGTCTTCCTGCGCTCGGTCCCCGCATCATCATACCACTGAAGTTATGCTGAAGGAAGAGACAACTGAAAGAAGTCTTTTCGAAACCGTATAACTTTTGTATGGTGATATTCAATGTGTATGTTACATGTATTTTGATACGTGTATTTTCATTGTTTCGATCAGTGAGTACGATAAAGTAGACTCATCAAAATAACCATTAAAGCTTATATGTGGACTTAAAAAATCAATATCTTAGGGTATTATCGCTGAAACTTAAGTACATTTTTGTGTACGAATGTTAACTAACCAACGCAAACGCACAACAGAAACTAGTACTAACACACATTTACCGAACAAACATATATACTATCATACCGCTGCTTCCGACTTGTCTTTGACAGGGGCCGGATAAGGCAGAGCATCGTCCGTCTGTAGATAGTCCACATACACGTCGTGACGTTCCACCATCTTGACGGGCCGGAGCTCCGGTGGAGGTCGCTTGTAATCTGCGTGGTTCACTGAAGGAAAAAATAGAGTCAGGTGTAAATTTAAAATGTTTTTAAAAATACAAAACATTTCGTACATAAAATTGGATAACGTTTTTTTTTTCAGAAGTGGTTTCTAGTATAACTCGCCTTATTCTAAAAAAATCTCTGTTGGTGAATTGTCATAAAATGTAGACTGTCACGATCGTATGTATAAGTATACTTTAAATCTCATACCTACGTTCGAAATGATTTTTATTAAAGCCACACGTTGAACTACATGGCATATAAATGACTGATGATTGGATAACTTTATTGTAATCGTCATCAGCCAGGTCTTGATGACCGTCTATGGTCCCCGCAAGTCGTTGAGCTTAGCGGAAGCGGAACAAGATTACTTACACGACCTCTGTCTGTCCAGCGAGTGGCGTGACAAGTCGAAACTGAAGATGACGTTGTCGGTGTCACGGCGGTCCAAATTCATCTCCAGTGCTGTTTTGCCTTTTGAATTCTGCAAATAATGAACAATTAATAACATACTTGCGAATAGGTACGTTAAAATGTTACATATCCAGTGACCACATTTGAAACATGCAAGTAAAACAATAACACGTAATGAAACATTAATGATTAAAAACGTCAATAAAATCATTTTACTTAATTTAAGTTTATCAATTTATTGCAAATTCTATACTTTGTAAAATGATGAAAATATTAATACAGCTAGACAAAAATTGGAAAATCAAAAGGGCCGATGCTACAAAGCAAATCCACACTATGATGAAATAACACATTGGACCTAAACGATACTAACAGTTTCTAAATAGAAGAAGAGAGAATTGGAAAAAAAGAAACTAACAATATTTTACTACCATAATAGCGATTTTGCTTACATAAATTTACATAAAACATTATTTCAGATCGTAGATGATTTTCGTGTTCATTCCCACCGGATGTAAAGTACCAAGTTAATGGATCCAGTATGTTTCTTTGCATAGTCTGTCCATCTCCCCGTGTACCACATCATTGATAGGAATGAACGAAATATAGTCCAACGAATTGTATGAAAATGTGTAGCAACATTGGTCGAATAAAACGGATTAACGCTAAAATTGTTAATATCAAAACGATGACTGGGTGTTGAACTAAGCAGCTATTTTGTTGTTTTCCTGTAAAACTTCAGCCAATCGACACCTGAAATAATGACAGATGAACGATCTTTGACATCCAGAAAACTAAGATACAACATCATGTTGAGTTGATGTTTTCACGCCGGTCGATCAGTTATAATACACTTAAAACTTACCCTATAAGGTTCGTATTTAGTGTCCTGGAAGTCGATGGAACTTGTCGTTACCCCGTACTTAGACTGGTTCGGGTCAAACTGCAACAACTGTAACAGACATATCAACAAGCAATGTTACACATTTTTGGTGCAAGGAATTTTTAAATATTTGTGATAATATACTTCCACTATTTCTGGGTAGGTCTATTAGTTAGTAATTATACACATGACCTTTCGTCCAGACCGCAACATACTTGTTTTAACTGCCGTTTTTACCATCAATAATTTCCGATTACTTATCTACCGATTTCGGTTCTTCCCAGCACACCGACCAAAAATACCTAGGACAACAGAACTGTGCCACCAGAACTGCGCCAATAAAGACCTTCCATTTCTGTTTAAGTTCGATGAAATGCATTCCTCACATTCAAGGTTACTTTTAAATGATCTATAGGTGTGAAGTATTGGAATGTCTTGTAATGTAATAGGGAAATTATGATAATAATTATACACTTGATAGGTATTTTAGCCACGGGTCAATTTCATGTCTTCACCTGTATGTATTAATTACATCCGGTTCGATCTTGTTATGATGAAGCAAGACGTTATATAACTGTTAATGTAGTTTTATGGATATAGAATACGTTCTTATGTCAATCCGTCATCTCGAACAAGTAATGCGTCCTCACGAACAGTCTAGTGAAAGGTATAAAAGGTATAAAAACCAGATATTGATCTGTATTTAGAAGAGAACGGCCGGACGGCCGGAATGGGCCACGTAAGGCGTTTAGGAGATGGTTTGTTAGTCTCGTGGCTTAATAACTAAATTTTAAATAAGAGAAACGTATGACACATAGAATATTTTTAGGAATATGTATACTTATAAGATCTGTTTATGTTTTAGAAGTAATAGATAAACTGTTAAAAGCTGATCGACATATAAAGTAATTTTGGAACTGACCAAGTGTTTGTATTATTACACCCTGAGACCTTTGTAAGGTTTAACCACTACGTTACAGTCTGTTCAACCTATTTTTGTTCGATTTGGTATACAAACGTGTAAAAGATGTCACGTGTGATTACCTTTCCGGCCGATGGTGTGGGCTTGACGACAGGTGGAGCTCTATCTGCCATAGCTGACAACAGGAAGTCCTTGGCATACACAGAGTGCCCCGACTCAGGATCGTGACCAAACTACCAACAGAAGATTAATAATTACAGTAATTCATCAGCAACTAATCAATCTAGATAATATACATCAAGGATAATACCCAACCTATTCCGAATGCGGATGTTTTATAGAAAAATTGATCATAAGAATTGAAGACCTCAGTGTTCGTTAATACTCACATGGAAGTGGGCGTCTGTTTGATAAGAGCGACCATCTGCGGCGTCTGAAAAAAAACAACGTTCTCGTATTTTTTAACAATTAAAATGTCATTGCACTGATTCGTTTTTGTATTTTATTAGTTTTTCATCCCATATTAAGAAAGAACGACCTTCTGCAAGGTTCAGATGACAATAATTCGGCATAGAATTCTGTACTAGTAGTTTGTTATCAGTGGACGTTTACCTTTGAATACAGTAGGTACGGTAATGTCCCTGGCAAACTTCTGCAGCTGGTTTGTGTTGGCGTAAGGCCCTGACAAGTCTTCCTCCTCCTCGTCGTCCACTTCCTCCCCAGCGTTCTTCTTCTGATGTCGTCTGCTGTTAATGTAAACATAAATGATGCAAATTCGTTTAAAATTTATACCCGAAACATTTAAAACGTCAGTGCTGAGTTTATGTATTTCATTTATTGTTTATTTATACTGAGGGTTTCATGGTATAATATTATTTTGTTCGTTTAAAATGATATCCCTCATTTCATAAAGTCTTTATTATTATTATTATTATTATTATTATTATTATTATTGAAGTAGTAGTAGTAGTAGTAGTAGTAGTAGTAGTAGTAGTAGTAGTAGTAGTAGTGATGTTGCTCATAATGTTGTTGTTACTATCAAAGAAATTAGTGCATTCAGTTTAAATAAATTAATGGCATGATTTGAAGAAATAAAGGGACAGTTCAGAAAATAACCAGAACATAACAGAATATCTTTCATTGGTATCCAGGCATAACACACATGGCGGATAATAGTGTATGTAGAAATAAATCTTTTGGTTTTAATTTTTAGCGTTCAGCCAGCTTAAATGATAATTGTTTCGTTTGATCCCTTTATAGCACATGAAGCTTTTGCCGTGGTACATTGGCTGAATAGCAATCAAAGTACACGTTTAAACCACGTAAGACTGTGCAGGCTGACAGGTGTATTCCTTGATCACAACATGCGACTTTATTATTCTTGTCAGGCGTCGTGATGAATTAACCTAAAGCCGAAACTTACAATTTCCTTAGTAGAGAGGCCTCGCCTGGTGGTACAGTTCTTGGTCCGTAGTCATTGTTGCACACAGTAACAAAATTACCAACTGAAAACATAAATGTAAATATACTTCAGTTAATCTTAAAGTTAACACGTGACCCGAATTACAATATTATGTAACTACTATTTCTGTATAATATCTGCACCGGAAGTACTTGACCTACCAATGTCATTATAATCCCCGCCCCTGAACACATGCGACTTTTTGTCCATGTCACGCATACTCTTGTTGATGTCATGCGCAGCGTTCTTGTCTTTGTCGTCTGGTTGAAATGCGCGCGTGCCCTTGCCGAACGCTCTCTGTTGCTCACTGATCAGCCTGAAAGTAGGTGTAGACATTTCAGATCAAACTGAAGCACTGCGTGTGGAATGAATTGTCAGAAACATTTTCAATCTGCATGACATCGTAATGATTAAACATTCTGTTGAGAGAATCGCACTTAACTAATGTTTAAATGCAAATCTTCATGCGTATGGGTGCAAGTTCTTAAAAAAAAACATAGGTAGAATCATGCTTTTGATACACACATTACCTTTTTTATAATGAAATGAAGTTTGTTTATTTAAAGAAACGTAACCAATGGAATGTGTGTTCATTTTGTTTTTATATTGCCTCCATTGTTAAGATTGACAGTCCAATCAATAATTTAATGATTTCTGGCATTAGCTTCTCCGTATATATCTGGCAACTAAATGCCGCGTCTAGTGACTAAGTCTGCTGTTAACTAACTGACACGTGTACGGATACCTCTTGCCTTGAACAACGTGTCAGGCCACTTACCCGTCGTTGTCACTACCAAGGGAAAAGTTTGTATTTCTTTGCCGCCAAAACTTAGTTGGGTCTAACGGCAACTTGAGCTTTGAAGTGTCGACCCGAGGGTAGTTAGGTGCTGAACGATGACGTAGCTGCAAGAAAAATACAGACCGCATACAATCTGGTGTCCACATTTACCTTTAAGACAACGAAGTACTTAGACAAATATACAACGACTCATCACGCATTTTAACGCCTTTTCTTATGTTGAATGGAATGTTGATGCATAATGTTTGATTGAAATAGGAGGAATGTTGCACCGCCAAACGTACTAAACTCCGCGGTTCGTCATAAAACCCTTAAATGTCATAAAAATTCCGTTAAACGCTAAACGTAAGAAACAAAGCAATTTACTATTTAACTGATTCGAGAGGCTGTCTTTTTTCTGACATGCAAATTCAACTTTTCTGTTAAGTTCATCAGTTGAAATTTTCAAGACGTTATCCGCATTTCCTTGATGGAAATCGTTTTGACATAAATTTTATGACGTTTATAGAGTTTAGGACGTTAAGTGGTGAAACAAGATACTTACATTTTGAATAAAGCTGTTAGTGTATTCTGATGGCCCGACTCTGCGGTCTGACAGGTACTGTGGTGCCATGTCCTACAATAAAATAAGTTAAATAAAATTAAACAATATTTTCTATGAAAACTCTACATAAGACAAATGTGATTGAGAAACATTGCAATAATTTGTATAATATCTCTCCTCTGGGCTACATGTATAATATCTCCTCTGGGGCTACATGTATAATATCTCCTCTGGGGCTACATGTATAATATCTCCTCTGGGGCTATATTGTTATCGGCACATTCATTATTCATTAGAACAGTAAACTAAATTTTAAAGGCAAAAAATCATGCGCACAAATGCCAGTCTGTCGTCGAAGCGCACAATTATTATGAATGTACGCAAATTAATGGATTCGTTGACTGTGAGTGTGCGCAATCGTGGACTGTGGATATATGAAACAAATGATTTTGTTTAGTGTTTGTAATGATATGGCCTAATTTGTATTTTGAAATAATCCAAAATTTCTCTGAAAAAAAAGCTCCTTCAAAGTGTGTTGATTACCCCTTTCCAATGTGCATGATTGCGTACCCTTAATAAGTAGTGTATAAAGTAATTATTATACTTACTGGCCAGTTTATAACACGACTGTCGCCATGTATCTCCGGCTGAAAAAGAATCGGACAACCGCTCTAAATATTTGTTATGAGATATTCCATTCATTTCATTGTAATGAACACGTTTAGTTCCATAATATCCAACATTAATAGATAAAATAGTAATTTATTACAGAATTACTGATGATGTGCAATTTCATTTAAATTGTCTTCTGAAAACCGCTACCCTATCAGGATCTGCCGACGAGTCACTAACGTGCTTTTATCAACAACCTTAGAACCCAATCAATTCGCCTACACAATCAACGTTTTATTGTATAATTTGTAACGCCGTAAAACATATTTTAGTGAAGATTGGTGTATTTCATATAGTACTGCGTTAATTTACACGTAAGTGACATTTAGGTCATTTTTCGACGTTGTCGATAGCGTTATGAATCGACTTTTCTAAACAAAAAGTAACACGTTGTTAGATCTGACTTCAGTGAGATTTTGATGTTATAAAGACTTCAACACAACATTCACAGTACCTTTTTCACTTTACTACCGCGGAAGTCCGCCTGTGTGGTGCTCCGCCGGAAGATGTCAAGGTCGAGGAGTTTCCCGCTCATGTTGCCCATGTCGAAATGATGCACCAACTGGAAAATGTCAACGAAAGCATACCAGTATCTCGGGTGTAGAAAAGGACTAAATCATCTTAGAAATGGAATGAATGTAGATGAACTTAAAATAAGCCATGTAGAGAGAAAAGTACAATGTAGGTATGGGATCGAGGTAGGGATAAATTTAATATAATACACTCAACAAAAGTTCTAATTGGTCCCTTTTTGTCCGTAATTTCTTATTAGAAAGACATTGAATTCACTTCTTATCTATGATCATATGCCAACAACAATCTTCAGTTTAAGCTTTAATCTTTTAATAATTGACTTTCAGTTTGGCAAGAGTTATCATTAATTTTGCTAAAAATGCATTTCTTGCAAAAAAAGGTAAAGCAAACAGAAATTTGCTCTAAATTCCTTGTTTTGTTTTAATAGGACCCCTCATTAGTAGGAAAAACAGAAAACATGATTAATCAATAGCACATTTGTTTTAATAAACCCCTTTCAAAGTGTCGACTTTTAAAATTACCTCCCTTTCAATCAAAGACTGTTCTAATTTTGACCCTGCGATGTAAGTAAATGGTATGGGATTCATTTAAGAAAACAATCAATAAAGATTTAAAAGACATTAGATAATTGATGTCAAGACAAACCAATTCTTTCCACAACCTCTCTTGACGTCGGGAAGAGACGAAACTAGCACACATTGTAAACATATACAATAAATGACCAATTAGAACTTTGGTTGAGTGTAGCCTATATGTCGGAATGAACATTAGACAGCCTACGAAAGCAAGTCGGGATTCTTGTAAAACAGCATTGTTTACCAGAAGTGTTATATAAATTGATAATGGATCATACTGTAGACATTAATGGCACCCAGACAGAGTGTCCAAGTATTGTGTGTCACACATTATTGATGTCTATTATAAATATAACCTTGTTACACGGTTGTACTTATTGTATGATAACCATTGATATCGTCCAACAACATTGACCTGGCACTCTTGAATTTGACCCTGTAGTCGGTATATTTCGTAAACTTTACGATCTAAATTTAAATCGATATGTTATGTATAACCAATTTTAATAAGCTACAAAATGTAAGAAGCCCGCTTAGCGCAGTCGGTAAAAGTGTTTAATTTCGAGAATGAAGACGTAAACTCGTGGGTTCGAATTAATGTTTTAGCCACTTTTGTTTTATTTTAATTTTCAAATTTCCATTCTTTTAAAACTCGTTGGGACTGTTATTTTTCTGTGTAAACTACATGTATCGGTGTAGTGTGAAGTATTTTATAACTGAATATTTTGCGTTTATGGGCTAAAGTAAAATGCATTTATAGCCTATACGGTTGCATAATGTCACAAATAAAATTGTAGAAAAACACTATTCAAAAATATTCTAAAACCAGATGTACGAGTAGTAAAACGATTTCAAATGATTTTTTTACAAGTAAAAGAAAAAATGTGTATTTTTATAAAATAATGTTTGTAAGGATTCGAACCAGAGACCATCAGATCCGTAGTCCGGAATGTTTACCAATACACCACAACTCACTGACGTTCGGAGTGAACAATTAAATCAATTTGTTCTCTGGTTACATGTATGTACCAGTGTTTTTCCTATGACCTTTACGAAATTTAATGAGGTGCCAGGTCAATATTGTTGGACAATAATGTGTGACACACCATACTTCTAAATAGCACTTATCTGATTGATTGATAGGTCACGTGACTGCATTTCATATCTCACTGAAGTAGCTCCATATTTGAGCGAAGTATAGAACATGAGCACTACTTCTTAATCTACTTAATAAAAAAATAAGAAATACATAAAAATGGTCGAAATTTGTAGTTGTAAGAACTGAGTTTCGTTTTATTGCGTTTCATCGGTGTACAAACTGCCAGAATGTTAACGCCTATTTTAATATAAAAAACCTTCGGTCTTTGGTTAGGACAAATTAGGTAACAAATTAGGAGTAAACATTATGACAGTTCTAGATGAAACGCAGAACCTTGTATGACAGCAAACACTTCTTATCCATGTGAGTAAAATGTGTATTTCATACGAATTAGGTTTGTCATATACTCTGTGCACGATAATCATGCGCTTTGTTTTCGGTGTTTTTTTTATTAACTGCTTTTCTTAATGCATAAATATTTAGTATCAAAATTGAGATTAGATCATTTAAATTCTAAAGTAAAACTATGATAAAATCTCAATTTTGATACCAAATATTTTGGCATTAGAAAAAGAATTTAATGAAAAAAATCACTGAAAACAAAGTGCACACTTTCTTTTGGAATCGTGTATAATTATGTACTTTACAGTTTATGAGACATCATATAAACTGACTTCTAATTGGATGGCATAGTGCAGATCGGCCTGTGAGGAAGAATATCATGTACTATCTGATTTGACCTAATTATCGATTCATCTATTGTCTATTATGAATAAATGCTATTTAAAATTTAAAGATCCTTTGTAAATTAATTATACGCTAAGGTTGACTTCAATGCCACCATTGTCTTGATATTTTAACTACATTCATGCTTCAAGTGTGACAGATGAGCATGGTAGTTGTAAAAGGATCTGCTGTTCTATGAAGGGGTCGGACAGGCCGAATGCCTGAAATTGATACCAAACACTAACGCAGGCTAGCCTGGTTTTACATCAAACAATATTTGCTTTGATTCATGTATTATGCGCTTAAACTTTTTGCCTAATCTTATGACCTTATCACTTAGCGGCAAAATTGAATGGTCAATGTTGTTAGGAGCTCGAGATGACGGCTGTTCAAAAAGTCCGCAGAAAAGTGCTACATTTTTTTAAAATGTACAAAACTGAGTTTAACTTCACCCATTTTGTAGGTTATGCTTTATTGCAATTATTTTACGACATGTTTTGTATTCACGTTTTCATAGAGAAAATGGCAGTCCTTAATGCAATGTTGATCGATGTAAATTCGCCCAATTTTTAAAGAATTCTAGTGCAATATGGTCGGGTAAAATGACGTCACATTTTGTTGTTTGTTATGATACCCATATAAAACATTGCAACGTTGTGGCAACAACTCCTGGACCGAAGTTTATCCAACTAAGATTTAAGACCAGTCTCAAATCTCTAGCATCTGTGTGGCTGAAAACTGTTTTATCAACCATCGCACTGGTGAGTACCGCAAGTACAACCCATACTTACGAGAAGTTAACGTAACTGATTTTTGTTAAGTACAGCCCATACTTTGAGCGAGAAGTAAACGTACCTGACTTTTGGTCCCTTGGGTACTTGATGGATCTAATACAGCGCCCTGAAACACGAACAATATCGTTGGATGAATAATTAAGAGAGCATTCTTTTCATCGAATGTATGTAATTATATGCTGCTATTAGCATGTCATTCATAAACAGGTACATTTGTTGAATGAAGAGCATTGACAAGTTTTATTCTTCTTGTCATTTTCATACAGTTTCTCTGCGGGATATCCACCATTTGTCACCCATACGGGATCTATTATTCAGAAGTATAGAAAATTATATTCTGATTGTTCTCTATGATTCGTTTTTGATTCGGTACGGTAACATTTCATGAAACCTGATCGGGTATGTTTTATCAGTGACAAACGATCCGATATCTCGCCCTTTAGCACTGCTCTTTTCACTTTTGTCAATTAGAATAATATCAATTTCATAATTCAATATTTGTTCTCAATCAGATCTAAATACAATACTAAATATTAATCGCTTTTTAATTGTGTGCGGTAGTTTATCACTGCGAGGTAATTTATTCCCAGCTGAACTTTCTATCAAAGGCTAATCGTTTTCATGTAAAACGCAACGATCCTCGCATAATCTATGTGCAATTCGGTCGACGATTTAATTCTGCCAATTAGAACAGGAATAGATCAAAAGAATTCACATTCCTAGATGTTATGTCTTAACATAAATCAGCAAACTCGAATACATGTATTTGACAATAATGGTTATACGAATTTCACAATAAACTTAGGGAGTTCGCATCAAACTGGGTCTGTGCGACAAAGACCTGCAAGAACCCGACCCTAACTGCTCTGCTGTAATTTCTATTTTGCAGCTATTAAAACATGTTAAGAAACAAAATACATAAACTTTCTTGTGGCCCTATGAAATATAAAACTTAATTTACTAAAAAACGTGTCTGAATAAGTTATATCCACTGTAACACAATATGAATAAGAAATAATTAAACAACAAAACAGACATCATTACAGAGGGACTTTATTGCAAAATACACCACTGCAATACCAGTTGTTTCCTCAGGATTAAACACAGTGTACAGCAAACGAAGGACATAATTCTTTGTTTCCGAATATTTGCTAACGTTTAAAGAACCAACTGTTTGTTGTTGTTGATGTTTCAGTAAAGAATCTTTCAGCGTTTCGACATAGGAACGGGAAACTATCGCGATTTTCCTTAATCAAGAATCTCATGTCTAATTGTTTTTTTTTTAATCCGTATTTTTTTCTCAAATAAATAATTTTTTTCTTTCTTTTACATATACGTACATCACTTAATATATAAAGAAAAAACGATCTGCTATAAAAAAAGAGCAAAATCACCTAGTCAAGGATATAATTTTGTGTGTGTGTGTGGAGGGAGGGAGCGAAGGGGATACCACGTCTGGGAGTGCCTACCCGGAAATATTATTTTACAAAATTACAAAATGCGCTTTGTCACTTCTCAAATATTCACCGAGGCAAGTGCCTCGATGGGCCATAGCATGGCTACGGGCCTGGATTGACATTTTTGTGCAACTGTCACATTTGACTAAAGTTACTAAAGTTACTTTTATTTTTACGTCTAGGAATTTGAACACACACTTACACACACAAAGCTTTGTAGCCAAAGAGCCAAACTAGCGCTAGAGCTACACTTACCGAGAAGTCTGTACTGTGGCTGGTCCGCCATATGTCCCGCTTTAGTTTGTTGCTCGTGAAGTTATATTCTCCATCTTGGAGCACATGTGAACGTGTTAACGTGTTCTTGATATTTTGGAACTGTAAATTCCGTGCTGGGCCGTAAAGGCTCTCATGGATGTCGTCTGTCGTTGCAGATGACATGTTTTTTAACGGACACCGGACGTCTAGCGCAGAAACTGCCTAAACAAAGTTCTGTTCAAACTCGAATCCCAGTTATACTATAGATATTTTATTATTTTTTATCATTATATTAATTTCCACATTAGAAATAAATTCTGGTGTTATCGTAACGCGATGTCCTTAGCAACAAAAATGAACCGGTACAATTCGGTACTCTTAACAACACCAGACAAATACAATCGAAAATAAATGCAGTCAAACAGCTATCGAAATTTATCTAAATGCAATAAAAGATCTTATCCGAGTATATGTCGATAGAACATTAAATTGATGTTTGTCTTTTTAATTCTGCTAAACAAATTGATTTGTTCACAATCGCCGATAGGAGACAAAGGGGGTGTGATAGAATTACATTGGCCGGCATTATATCTGTGGTAGTATTTAATTCTACAGATTATGTACGAGTGCGATACACACTTTACAAAATACTTATTCAAGCTTATAATATGCGATCAGTTATGAAAATATAAACAGAATTAACAAAGATTATCAGTTTTAATAAGCTTGTTAACAAATGACATTTAAAATACATGTACTGTACTTTTGAAAGAATATTCTTTCATTCGTTCGTTATCTCGCTCGTTCGCTAGCTACCTCACGCACGCACGCACGCACACGCACGCACGGACGCACGCACGCACGCGTTCATTCATTCATTCATTCGTTCGTTCGTTCGTTCGTTCGTTCGTTCGTTCGTTCGTTCATTCCTTCATTCATTCATTCATTCAACGATCATTCATTCATTCATTCATTCATTCATTCATTCATTCATTCATTCATTCATTCATTCATTCATTCATTCATTCATTCATTCATTCATTCATTCATTCATTCTTTCTTTCTTTCTTTCTTTCTTTCTTTCTTTCTTTCTTTCTTTAATAATTTACTTTTTACGTATTGATTTTATCTCGTAAATGTTCAAAGAAAGACCATTCTTTCGCGCTTGCGTTTATATTTAAGACGTGTGGGTTATCTTAAATTCATCATTGTTCATTTAGCTCATATACCTGTAATATACTCAAAAGAAAAAGTTTAAAAAAATTTTAGTCAGTATTTTCGTTTCGCCCTAAATCTACAATATTGCAAATATCGTGAAAAAATTGAACATATGTGTTCTGCTAACTCTTCTTATCACATACACGATGATTTGTTTACGAAAACCTTCCTCATTAGACCGTGACTCGAGATGCACATGCCGATGAAAACCGACATGGATATTTTTGCAAATTCCCTTTGACATCAAAAGAGTATTGTCTACAATCAAAAAAGCCGGAGTAAAATTTCTGGTAGCCGCCTTGGTCGCCGTCCTCGCCTATCCATTAATTATAGAAATTTCGCTTTGAGACTTCTAGAAGCTTGTTTACATGCTGCTGACGTAGCAGGTCGTTTTGGTTGCCATGAGTGAACAATATATCTTATGCAAGCTCGTTTAACGTCTAAGACAATCAACAGGGCGGGTAATCAAACTGCACCTTACCATGCATTTTGTAAACAAAAGTCCGCCATCTTGGATGAAAATTGGTAAGTTTTTTTACTTTTACTCATTTAATAAATAACTCGTAAAATTGAGATATACCTAAGAACCTGCTACATATTTTTCCGAATCTTTTGGTTCCTAGATGGAATATAAACTCCAAGTGGAAAACAAGTTACCTCGGTCATGGAAACTGAATCGGCGAGAAATGAGCAAGAATTTTTAGGGTAAAGTGCAGGTAAATTTGTCATTTTGTATGTTTTTCAACAAGAAAGGTAGTTTTGTCTGTAATCACACGAAAAATTGAATTCCATTTTAAATTTCATGTCCCAAGACAACTTTTTGGGTCAAAGAAAACACTATTTCGCAGCAAAATGAGCAAATATCCTTTATGGTAAAGTGCAGTTCTGAAAATAAAATGATAAAGTGCAGTTGACTTTTTTCCTCAACTAAACATAAAACATCGCCGTCGTATTTCCCTGCCTAAAATCACCATATAAATACATGTCCGACACGTAATCAACTAAAGAAATAAAATGTAACATTTGGGAGACTCCTCAATATCAAATTCCGGCTTAAAACATGTAATGTTTTGATCCGCTCCTCTGAACTTTCGCTTGTTCACCGGCCAACGAAAAAATCCCGGCTTGCGTATTTTTTATTGAATTCTTATAGCTGGTACAAAAACATCGTTTGTGTCAAAATAAAAAAGTAATATTGGCAGTGAAACAGCTTTTGTCTCCATATATTTTATTGTATTCCGCCATATTGTTTTGAATTGCCGGGAAATGCATAAAGTCAATCGCCTAATTTGCTCACTGGTATTTTCAGGGTTTACTGAAATCTTTACAGAGAATGATTGTGTGAACGTTTTATGTTAAAAGTAATAAAATTATTCTGAATTGTTAAAAAATAACGAATATGCAGTCCATCTAAGCTATTTAGAAGAGACGTCACGTAGATGAAAACATGACGTCAAACGTGTACTTTTGAGGCTCAGTGGAAAGAGAGCCGTTTGAAAATAAATGAGCCCCATTTATTAAATTCCAATATTTTCTATATATCAATTGTTCGAAGGTTTTGCAGTTTAATCAAACAATTATAAGGTTTCTTGAATAGATATACATGTGAGGATATATTGACGGTCTGAGTGTTGTGTTATCCCACTTCTGCGTTTCAAGTAAAATGACACTTAGATCGGCAATATATCCTCACACCTCTTTCAAAAACCAAATGACCTAACAATATTAACTATTAAACACAATTTCTTATTTGCTCCATGTTTTGCATGATGTATTTGTTGCCCACCTGAACTAACACAATTTATACGGTTTTAACAAATCAATCAAGTATTATATATGTACATTTTGTTATAATACTTAACATTTGTGTATGCGTACTAGAAGAAGTAAAATGTACACAAGCAGTCGTGGAACAATTCCAACATCTTTTTATGTTTTTATGCTTACAGCATAATATTATATATAAAGGTCTATAAATAGGCGAACTATGAGATTTAAGGACGTGAACAAAGCAATGTCTGTTTTATGTTACAATGGTCAAAAACTCTTTGGAACTTTGTAGCGAGGAACGAATATACAATTTAAAAATATATGCTTTTTACGTTTAATCAGGAAGAACTAGACATTCCTAGCTGAATACAGTATGATCGTCGGCGAAGCGTCCTACAGGACTCGATCCCATTGATATCTAATTAAGAATCTGACAGCCCATTGCCACTATGTTCGATTTTGCATTACTCGTTTCACTTTTGTGGTGTGTTTAATACTTTAAAATGGACATTATTGACCTATGTCTTCTCAGTTCGGTTTTATCCCTAAAACCTTTACCGCAACACTTGTACGTAAACGCCTTCTGATGGATGGCCTTGCAATGGACACGCACGTGTATTGAATGGCGCTTCGCAATGTTCACATATGTTGTTCATGATCTGAAACACATGGAACCTAGATACTGTCAATTATGCGTTTTTAACTAGATTTAAGAGCGATTTCCATGTAATTTCAACATACGAAACTATCTGTGTTGGTCTCCTAAATATCTATAATGGTTAAGTTTATTAAGAATATTTTCAATATTTCACCATATAAACACATGTCCGACACGTAATCAACTAACGAAATAAAATGTAACATTTGGGAGACTCCTCAATATCAAATTCCGGCTTAAAACATGTAATGTTTTGATCCGCTCCTCTGAACTTTCGCTTGTTTAGTTGTCACCGGCCAACGAAAAACTCCGGGCTTGCGTATTTTTTATTGAATTCTTATAGCTGGTACAAAAAAATCGTTTGTGTCAAAATAAAAAAGTAATATTGGCAGTGAAACAGCTTTTGCTTTAACGATCGGTGCCTGATGGTAAAATATTGAAAATATTCTTAATAAACTTAACCATTATAGATATTTAGGAGACCAACACAGATAGTTTCGTATGTTGAAATTACATGGAAATCGCTCTTAAATCTAGTTAAAAACGCATAATTGACAGTATCTAGGTTCCATGTGTTTCAGATCATGAACAACATATGTGAACATTGTGGAGCGCCATTCAATACACGTGCCGCAATGCGTGTCCATTGCAAGGCCATCCATCAGAAGGCGTTTACGTACAAGTGTTGCGGTAAAGGTTTTAGGGATAAAACCGAACTGAGAAGACATAGGTCAATAATGTCCATTTTAAAGTATTAAACACACCACAAAAGTGAAACGAGTAATGCAAAATCGAACATAGTGGCAATGGGCTGTCAGATTCTTAATTAGATATCAATGGGATCGAGTCCTGTAGGACGCTTCGCCGACGATCATACTGTATTCAGCTAGGAATGTCTAGTTCTTCCTGATTAAACGTAAAAAGCATATATTTTTAAATTGTATATTCGTTCCTCGCTACAAAGTTCCAAAGAGTTTTTGACCATTGCAACATAAAACAGACATTGCTTTGTTCACGTCCTTAAATCTCAAAGTTCGCCTATTTATAGACCTTTATATATAATATTATGCTGTAAGCATAAAAACATAAAAAGATGTTGGAATTGTTCCACAACTGCTTGTGTACATTTTACTTCTTCTAGTACGCATACACAAATGTTAAGTATTATAACAAAAATGTACAGACATAATACTTGATTGATTTGTTAAAACCGTATAAATTGTGTTAGTTCAGGTGGGCAACAAATACATCATGCAAAACATGGAGCAAATAAGAAATTGTGTTTAATAGTTAATATTGTTGGGTCGTTTGGTTTTTGAAAGAGGTGTGAGGATATATTGCCGATCTAAGTGTCATTTTACTTGAAACGCAGAAGTGGGATAACACAACACTCAGACCGTCAATATATCCTCACATGTATATCTATTCAAGAAACCTTATAATTGTTTGATTAAACTGCAAAACTTTCGAACAATAGATATATAGAAAATATTGGAATTTAATAAATGGGGCTCATTTATTTTCAAACGGCTCTCTTTCCACTGAGCCTCAAAAGTACACGTTTGACGTCATGTTTTCATCTACGTGACGTCTCTTCTAAATAGCTTAGATGGACTGCATATTCGTTATTTTTTAACAATTCAGAATAATTTTATTACTTTTAACATAAAACGTTCACACAATCATTCTCTGTAAAGATTTCAGTAAACCCTGAAAATACCAGTGAGCAAATTTTTTTTTTTTTTTTTTTTTGAGGCCCCATACGGGTAACCCCGTTTATTCACTTTCACTTGCATATACAATATTACATCAATACATATTTTCATAATTTCCAATACTAATTAACATTCAAATAATATATAATTTGTTTTTTTTTATTTAACTGTGTTAATAGCATATACAAAATGTTAATATTGCAAGCTAAGCGATTTTTTTGTGGAGTCTCCCTATTATGTAAAGTTTTATAAAAATATATGTTTAGATAATTACACGTGATTACAAAAGGAAATAAAAAAATGAAGAAAAAGGGAATAGTTTGGTCATTTCCAGTGTACGAGGAAAAAAAGATTAGATGTAGAAGGACCATTTCATTTGGTGCTTTTCAAGTTTGTTTTTCAAGAAAGCTACTTCTTTTTCTAATTCTATTCTATAGTTCAAAAATGAAATAAAATGTTCGAAATTTGGAACACTTTTCTTAATTTTCATTTTAAAAATATAATACTTGCATGCAATTATAATATAGTTTATGCTGTTGTCTTTTATTGTTTGGTTCATAATACCTAAACTAATATTTTCCAGATTAAAAGATATTGGTGTTCCTTTTGTATTTAATAGAGACTGTAATTGTGACCATAAATGTTGACTATAGGGACAGTTCCAAAACAGGTGCTCATTTGTTTCAATATGAGTGTTACAAAAATCACATGATTGCGACATAGTAAGATTACATTTATAAAGGTACTTATTTGTGGGTATTATTCTACGTAAATATTTGTACTGAAAATTTCTGAATACCGTATCAATACTTGATATAAATACGTTGGAGTAAACTTTTTCCCAATTAATATTTTTATTTTGTAAAATGGTTTCCCATTTATTTTCAGATTTCACTGGTTCAATTTTTTTATTTTTGAGTAGAATATCATAAAACAATTTATTTGGAGTTTTAGATGTATTTAGTTTTTCGAGTAGGTAATTTTTTCTCAAGCTCGTTAAAGTGGTCTGGTCTAACGTTTTAACATAACAAAGTGGAATACTTTTTATTATCTTGTGGTATTCTAGAAATTCTTTGTTTTCTAAATTGAACAAAAACTTGGCTTCATTAAATGTATAAAACTGCTTTTTACGAAAATCATAAAAGTGTTCTATAAATTTTATACCCTTATTATACATGTTTTTGTTGAAAATTGTACCAAAATCATTTTTTATTTCTGAATTATTCCACAATATATGTTTTTCTATATTCTTATTAGTTTTATTACAGCTGACCGAAATTTCGCGCCATGCTGTTATAATGTTAGCCAGAAATATATGTTTTTTGAACATTAGTTTTATGTCTTTTGCATTCAAATTACATTCAAAAATAAGATTTCCTCCATATTTATTTAGAACATTTGAGTAGAAATTTTTCCACTGCCCTTTGTTTTCTTCATTTAATAATCGTTTTACCCAGCATGCCTTTATTGAAGTTAAGAAACATTTTATATCTGTAACTTTTAAACCACCATTTTCATATTTTTTTACAATTTCTTTTCGTTTAATTTTATCTGGTTTTCCATCCCACAAGAATGTAAATAATGCTTGATTTATCTCTGAAATAATCTTTTCTGTCGGATTGTCTAGCACCGTAAAGGGATATAAGGGATATATTAAAGGAATAAAAAATGTTATTATACTGCAAAGAAATTTTCTTGAATTTGATTGGATAATTTGCCGCTGATGTATATCCGTATTTACGGATCGGCCGTAGATATGAACTGCACGTGCCTTAATTTCCCCGTCTGGCCTCCCACCTTTTGTTGTCGTCCGCCATTTTGTTTGGAATTTCCATAAAAATGCATAATTTGAAGCCGATCTTGTAACTTATAAAGCGGTATGCTTAGGAATTACTAAAATTGTTACAGAAAATATTTATGTTATGTTTTTAACGTTGAAAACGATCAGATTATTCTCAAATTTTGTGAATAAAAATCAAATGGATAGTCCATTCAATTTCTATAGAAGTGACGTCATGCAGGTAAATTAATGACGTCAGCATGTAATTATTGAGGTTCTCAGAGGGGAATTAAGCCGTTCGGCATTAAATAAGCGAAATAATCGAAAAATCGATGTTTTCTTAATTTTGTCTGAAAAAGTCTTTGCAGTATAATAAAACAATTATTTGGTTCCTTGAAAGGGTGTGTGAGGATATATTGCCGGTCTGGGTGTCATATTATCCCTCGCCTGCGGCTCGGGTAATATGACACCCAGACCGGCAATATATCCTCACATTCCCTGTCAAAAAACCAAATAACTATATATTATCATAGAACACCCATAACATAATTCAACAATAAAACCCCACATACTGTAGCAAACATAAAAATGTGTTGAAACATCCCCTCTTAAGCATAATATTAGGTACCCTTTGAGACCAGAAATCAATCGCTGGTATTTATCTTTCGCTGAAAACCTCTATATGAAGCCGGACCCGCTGGTTCTTATCTCGCTGAAAACCTCTATTCATGAAGCCGGGCCCATTATCTCTTGGGTCGGAATAAATGTACGTGGTAATGGTCATCTAGTAAATGTTAACTAGTACTAATAAGTTATGACCCATAATTCGTCCAGAAAATACTGGTTCAGTTTAAAATCACTACTGCAAAAGGTATTTCTCGGCCAATGTTTATGGATATTAAATTAATAATATTATACTAAAGAAAATATATATAGGTTTGTGTGCGTTTGCATGCAACATTGTTGAGTTGATGGATGTGTTAAAGCTAATTAAAAAAAAACAAGCAATTTATTATGGTGGCTGATTTATGCCATTTCGTTTTTTCGTTATTTCGCCGCGAAATAACGCCAAGCGAAAAGACGAAATAACGCCACGCGAAAAGACGAAATAACGAAAAAACGCCACGCGAAAAGACGAAATAACGAAAGAACGCCACGCGAAATAACGAAAAAACGCTATTTTTGCGCGAAATAACGAAAAGTCGCCGAACGAAAAAACGCCAATTTTACTGCACAAAACAGCGTTCTTTCTAGCTTCGCCTGGCGTTTTTTCGTTATTTCGCTTGGCGTCTTTTCGTTATTTCGCTCGGCGTCTTTTCGCTCGGCGTTATTTCGTTATTTCGCCTGGCGTTTTTTCGTATTTTCGCGTGGCGTTTTTTCGTAATTTCGTATTTTCGCGTGGCGTTTTTTCGTTATTTCGTCTTTTCGCGTGGCGTCTTTTCGTTATTTCGCTTGGCGTTTTTTCGTTATTTCGTATTTTCGCGTGGCGTTTTTTCGTTATTTCGTCTTTTCGCGTGGCGTCTTTTCGTTATTTCGCTTGGAGTTTTTTCGTATTTTCGCGTGGCGTTTTTTCGTTATTTCGTCTTTTCGTGTGGCGTCTTTTTGTTATTTCGCTTGGCGTCTTTTCGCTTGGCGTTGTTTCGTTATTTCGCGTGGTGTTATTTCGCTTGGCGTTTTTTCGTCTTTTCGCCTTCCGGTTGACATGCGCAAAGTGTAGCAACAGTAAAGCTGGACATATGGGTAAAAACAACTATTCACGGACGGAAGGAGGGACGGACAGACAGACGGACGGACGAAGGTCATTCCTATACCCCCATCCTGCTACGCGGCGGGGGGATAGAAATGGAAGGGCAGAGGCGGTACCAATGATTTTCCCAACCACCACCACCAAAAAGTTTTGATTGGTTCGAGTTTTGAGAAATAAAAGTCAAAAAAAGAAATACAGGTGGGGTGTGATGGATAGGTGCCTGAATTCCCACCAAATCCCAACAACAAAAACATTTGTTGGTTTGAGTTGATTAACAAATAAAATAAACTAGAGCTCCGCGAGTCAGATGTGTCGCCTAACGAAATTTTTGTTAGTTTATTGATGTACAGTTATTAGCAATGTATTTGCACAAAATTCACATATAAAATAACCTTTTAATTGTCTGATTGCAAGAAACATGCACAACAACTTAAGTCCTTGGCAAGAAAGGCACTTTAAAAAAAATCAAGGGAATAATTTAAAAGAATGACAAGAAATGCTCTATAAAGTCAATCAAAGGGGAATAATTTAACGAAATTAATGGGACAAAATATGAGCAATATTGTCGCAAAGCATACCTAACACTGCTTTTATGAAACAAGCATACCAAGTTTGGAGTCATTTGAACATATTGTGACATTGTTACGCTCCTAACAAGAAATGCTCTATAAAAATCAAAGAAAATTAATTCAAAAACGGAACAAGGGTAGAGTTACGGTTCTTGTGCAGTGCACTTCGAGTCATTGCAAGAAACATGCATACCAAGTTTGGAGTAATTTGAACCTATGGTGACAGTTACGCTCCGCACAAGAAATGCTCTGTAAAATAAATCAAAGGGCAATAATTAAAAAACGAAAGAAGGTAGAGTTACGGTTCTTGTGCATTGCACTTTGAGTCATTGCCAGAAACATGCATTCCGAGCGAAGAGACGCCAAGCGAAATAACGAAAAGACGCCAAGCGAAATAACGCCACGCGAAATAACGAAAAAACGCCGAGCGAAAAGACGCCAAGCGAAATAACGAAAAGACGCCACGCGAAAAGACGAAATAACGAAAAATAGCCTAGCGAAAATACGAAATAACGAAAAAACGCAACGCGAAATAACGAAAAGACGCCACGCGAAAAGACGAAATAACGAAAAAACGCCACTCGAAAATACGAAATAACGAAAAAACGCCAAGCGAAATAACGAAAAGACGCCACGCGAAAAGAAGAAATAACGAAAAAACGCCACGCGAAAATACGAAATAACGAAAAAACGCAACGCGAAATAACGAAAAGACGCCACGCGAAAAGACGAAATAACGAAAAAACGCCACTCGAAAATACGAAATAACGAAAACAGCCAAGCGAAATAACGAAAAGACGCCACGCGAAAAGACGAAATAACGAAAAAACGCCAAGCGAAAATACGAAATAACGAAAAAACGCCTGGCGAAAATACGAAATAACGAAAAAACGCCAAGCGAAATAACGAAAAGACGCCACGCGAAAAGAAGAAATAACGAAAAAACGCCACGCGAAAATACGAAATAACGAAAAAACGCCACGCGAAATAACGAAAAGACGCCACGCGAAAAGACGAAATAACGAAAAAACGCCAGGCGAAATAACAAAATAACGCCGGACGAAAAGACGCCAAGCGAAATAACGAAAAGACGCCAAGCGAAATAACGAAAAAACGCCAGGCGAAGCTAGAAAGAACGCTATTTTGTACAGTTAAATTGGCGTTTTATTGCACGGCGACATTTCGTTATTTCGCGCAAAAATAGCGTTTTTTCGTTATTTCGCGTAGCGTTCTTTCGTTATTTCGTCTTTTCGCGTGGCGTTTTTTCGTTATTTCGTCTTTTCGCGTGGCGTTTTTTCGAAAAAACGAAATGGCATAAATCAGCCACCATAATTTATACTTGTATGTTCATATGATAACCTAGAACCTGTGGCTAATTGTTTTGTCACTATCCTTTCTGAGGCGGTTACCCAGTTTTTTAATTGTTTGTGATGTCTTTGTAATCATTTTATATAAACATACGCTCTCTTGTCCTCTTTCCTTTTTATCTGTGAGGGAAGGCTGTGTTTTCCGAGTGTTGCTATTTTTGATACGCATGTTTCACTTTTTTTTAAAAATCAAGAAATACAAAGGTTTTTCTGGACTTCTTGTTTAACGTGACAGAAAGCTATCGAGGAGAAAAGCCACACATGGATTGGGAGACACTGGCCTACATCATTCGAAGCCTACATCATTTCAAGTCGAACGCAGCAGATATTTTGTATTGATGTCCGGCAAAAACAAAGTGGAATAAACGCAACGTTCTTAGAATGCCTTGGGTCGGTGAAAAGGGACGTCAGCATGAAACCTCACCACCGTGCAACAGAAACTATTAAAGTCTTACTTGGATTGCTTCAAAACCTGCTGTCGGCCTAAGTCGATTTTTAAAGATAGTCGGTACATGTTTCGTTCAAGGAAACAGCAGTCTTGAGAGCCTTTAGAGTGGTTTGTAATGGAGCTCAAAGTACTGATCAAGGACTGTGGATACAGGGAAGACATGAATGACGACATGATCAGAGAGCACATCGTATTTGGTATTAGGCCAAGCAAGATTTAAGAGAAACTGATAATTGAAGGGTCTTCCCCTAGGCTTCATTGGGCATTGCTGAAAATCACTAGCTAAGCGAACAACATAGGATAGGAGAGACTGGGGTTAGTACGGCCCCGTTTTTTAAAACATGCAATTTATTTATGAATTCAAAGTGTAATTCTCTGCAACTTTTCATAAATAGTTACTGGAGCAATAGTACAAGAGCAAGGATGTGCAGTACACTGCAAAACATTTATTTCCGCAACAGAAGACATCAAAAGGATCATTTACAGTGTCAAAAAGGCCATGAACAATGGCAAAACAAGTATTAAAACCATCGTAAGGCAGGAATCATTCTATAGCAGCAGAAGGACATACATGTAAATTCTGCAAGAAGCAAACTCAGTATGTGTCAGTGCGCCATCAAAGGCAAGAGATGGACCTAACCAATATAAATGTATTCATGGGGGAGGCCATGATCTAGTTTCCTATGTTAAAACATGTCCCTAAACCTGTTTGTCGATTCTATCAACTATGATGAATTTACAAACCGAACATTTGCTATCATTAGTTTTGGTCAAAACCGCAAACCTGTAAAAATGAAAACTGATTCTCGTATAAAGTCCATTTCAAAAAAAGTGAAATATGCATATAAGGAATTGCCAAACCGAGAAAACACAGCCTTCTACGCATCCAAAAACTAGAGAGGACAAAAGAGCACGGGTCTATAAGAATATCAATGTCAAATAAGATTCGACATATTATTAACGAAAAAGAGAACCTATGAAGTTACCGCTTGGAACGGTCAGTGGCAAATCAATCTGCCACTAGGGGTTTGAACCGGGTTCTAGGGTGCACCAACAGATTCTCATATGAACAAACATGTACAAGTTTTCTTAATGAATTATCTCTAATCTATCCATCAACTCGACAGTAATGCATGCAAAGTACATGTATAAAACAAGGTAATGACACATTGAAAAATAGAAAGAGCATGTAAGATCATATATTGTTAGTACTGAAAAAGGAGGATCGCCGTCAATTACTTAAGTACAGAAACAATCAGGACAAAAAGCACTCTTACATCACTACGTCAGTATCCAATTATACCTTCAATGGTTAACATTTTCAATCTTCTAATCTCTTTGCCACTGACCATTCCAAGGCGATAACCCCTTGGATTTTCATTTGCGATATTTTTTGTGGTCATTGTCATTGATTCAATGACAATGAAGTCATGTGTTATGTTGTTTCTTACAGAGACTACTCGTTAAAGCTTATTAATAGATGAATATGGTATTACTGTCATATAGTATTCCGGTATTTTAACAAGTTTATATAATAATTCAATTTTATTGGCATATCGGCAAAAATCATGCCTTTGGCCATTTACAATAGAACATATGGCAAAGACACATACACATTTACATTCAACAAATAAAGACATACACAATTCATTTATACAACATACATACATACATACTTCTTTAGGAAACAGTCAACATAGCAAGGGTACCAGTGCGAAGAGTATTAGCATCTCTAATAAATTTGCAAATTTTTAGAATTGTACACTTGTTTTTTGATGACATTAGATGTTTATATTTCTCTAATATGGGCCACGCAGTGGCGCCAAAATACTTTCTTATAATCTCAGAATATTTTGTACAACATAACAAAAAGTGATATTCCGTTTCTATAGTATTTTGATTGCACATTTTGCAAATACGATTTTCTCTTGTGGTATTATTATATCTACCCGTTTCGATTTCCAAATTATGTGAACACAGCCTAAATCGTGAAAAGTTTATACGAAGACTTTCAGAATTTAATATTGATAAATATTCTTCGAAGCCAAATGTAACCGTCAATCTATTATAATAGTTTAATTTGGGCATATCTCTTATCGTTTCTGACCATTTTTGTACAAACTGATCCCGAATACGTTGCTTTAATGATGGAAAATAGTTCATTTCAGTATCAAAATTTTCGTAAAGATATGAGAATCCCAATTTTTCAATAAATATTTTCATTGTATTAGCCCAGTTCGTATTATTTGAGCTATTCAGTTGTTCAAATGAAATGTTGGAGAATTGAAGTTTTTATTTAGTTTCAACCAATATTTTACTGCTCTTTCTTTACATAAAACTGAGAGCGGGTATCTTCCTAATTCTCCATATACTGCATAATTTGGGGTTTGATGTTTGATCCCTAGAACATATTTGCAAAATCTTATGTGCAACTTATCGATTTCCTTGAAGTCGTAAACACCATATATTTCAGAACCATACAATAAAATCGGAAGTACCATTGTGTCAAACAAATAGAATTTAGTTTTAATATCAAAATCGATTCTGTCAAATAATACCAACAGGCTATGGTATGCTTTAAGAGCTTGTTCATATAGAGCGTTAACTGCATATAAAAGATTACCTGTGTAATGTAGTTTTACACCCAGGTAGGTAAAACAGTCAACTCGTTCTACCTTTTCATCGTTAATATAAAAATCCACATGTTCTGTGCTTTTACGTTTTTCAAATATACAGAGTTTTGTTTTCTTGACATTATTTTTCAATCCCCATTTTGTGGAATAATTACATAAATTAGATAGTTGTGCCTGTAGGCTTTGAGGATCAGTAGTAAACAAAACCACATCGTCTGCAAAAAGTATTAAATACATGGATAATAAATTTATATCATTTTCTGTCAAGTTACTAAAATCAATGTTTTTCGTTACATCATTTACAAACAATATAAATAGCAAGGAAAATAATGGTTGTCCCTGTTTTACCCCGAGGGTGACATCGAAAAACTCAGATATATTTACATTAGACCCTAACTTGATACAAGACTTAACATTGGAATAAATAGATTTTACCATCTTTAACATTTTACAACTAATACCCGACTCTATTAATTTTACCCAGAGTGCATCCCTTATAACAGTATCAAAGGCACGCTCATAGTCAATAGAAATACACCAGAGTTTCTTATTATTAGATAAAACTTTTTATTATTAAATCATATTGGTTTGACGTTTCTCATTGGATTAAACGTGATCACATGATATGCGATAAATTTCGATATTGACTCGTAGGCGGAGTCTAAATCAAATATTGACCTGAGCGAAAAATTTCACGCGCGAATCGGCCTAGGTACGAAATACGTCACAGCGCTATTACGTCACAATGAATACCACCGTTGTAAACAGTATGGCGTCGACTGTTGGAGACAGAAAAGTAAAACTGCTGCTAAAAGCACTGGTGGAAGACAACACTGGCTTAATTTATGATATCTGGGTGTTGCAATGTGTAATTATATCAGGCAATGCTTCATGGTAAAGTAATGTCGCCAGTTGCAGCAACGAAACGGACAAAACATATACTGTATCGGGTACAAAGGTAGGCCCAATGTGACAATTTTGGAAATTATTTTAAAATTAAGATTTAATAATACGCCCTCGGTCAATATTGCTTCATCAGGTCGATAAATCACCATATCGACCTCACTGAAATGCAATAATTGTATATTGTATAACACTGTGAAGAATAAAAATTGCGTCCGTAGTTGACCTACAGTCGTGTGGGGTAAGTCTGCGCATTGCCCAACACTGCTATATATTTACAAAAACACCGATGTCAAAAGAAATGGCTGCAAACTGTGGTTTTAGTCAAGTACGACAATTCTTGAAAATTCTGATAGGTACATCTTGCTAGAACGTGTCTTGTAAGTAAATAGCTATTATAAAGTACCAAAATCATCAAATAAATTTGCTAATAGTACCCCCTAATTCCAAAACTTCCTAATTTTGACAGTTGTGATCCAAATAAATGGTTGCTATTTATTTTGACCTTTCACTCAATATTCTTTTCAAAAGTTTTATAGCTTGAGAGAGCGGTACTTTTTAATATAAACAGAAAATTGACAGTCAATATAGGCATGCGCAGAGTTGGGCAACGTTTTCGACATCATGTAAACATGGGTGTGTCTTCAGTATGACATCATTTTAAAGCCTCATAAGCAAATTCGTGCACATAAATGATAACTAACCAACTCCTGAATGGATACAGTTTCTTTCCGGCAGGTACTTGTCTTTAGCTACTGAACGTGTTATACACCACAGTTAAGCTTTTATGATAGGTGCGCAGACTTGCCCCACACCACTGTACCATCTCTAAATCCAAATTGCGCGTCTGTAAATACATCTTCAGTTTCACATCATTTATTTAATCGGTTTCTTAGCAGTAGCGAAAACATCTTTGACAAAACATTAATTATCGTAATACCTCTATAATTTGCATGGTTTTTCATGTCACCTTTCTTGTGTATTGGAACAATAGCATTAGTTTTGCCACAGAAGAAATAAAAATATTTTTCATCACAATGCCGCCGATTTGGGTGAGTATTTGTATTTCAGTGTTACCTTTACTACATTTCCATCTTAAGTAACAGTTATTTCACTCGCATATCTGTTATTTACTCCTTTATCTCTTCATCATAGTTTTGTCGTCTGTCAAAATTTGTTGATGTCAATATACAAATTAGTTTTAGACTGTGTTACTGCTTAGGTTATACACCACTATGCAAATTAGTTTTAGACTGTGTTACTGGTTAGGTTATACACCACTTTTTTTCAGATAGGTTATAGACCATTAAACATTCTTTAAACTATTGATTTGATTAGTACTTTTTCAGAATGTAAAAATCAAGACCATGACAGGGAGGCAGAAACCTTATGACAGAGAAAACCTGAAGCGTGCATACCAGGCTTGCCTCAGTGGCACCTCAGTTTATCGGGCTGCCAGAATGTTTAGGATACCTGAGAGCACTCTTCGGGACAGAACAAGGCACAATATTGACATTGACTGTTCTTTAGGGGCACCACGATTATTCACGGAGGCTGAAGAGAAGCTACTTGTCAAACATGTTGTCTACATGGCATCTATTGGTTATGGATATGGTATCAGTCAACTCCAACATATTGCAGCCGACTATGCAAAGTCTCTTAAGAAACCAAATGTTAAATCAACATTAAGTAAAGGGTGGGTTCAAGCTTTCTTGAAAAGATACCCTGAAGACCTTAAGGTTGTTAAACCTCAGAAATTGTCATTGAATAGAGACAAATGTGCATCTGCAGAGGCTATCAGAAATTATTTTCATGAATTACACCATGTTTTGCTTGAGAATGATCTCTTGGACAAACCTCAACATATTTTTAATGTTGATGGAAGCGGATTTTCGACAGAGCACAGACCACCTAAGATTGTATGTGGTAAACAGCTGAAGTCACAAAGTGTTGTGTCTGAGAAATCTAAAAATGTAACCATTATTGGATCAGCTAACGCTATTGGCAATCATGTGCCCCCCTTTTATGTTTTTCCAGGGAAACGCTGGATGGATGAACTTCTCCAAGATTGCACCCCTGGATCTGATGGTGATATGTCAGAGAGTGGGTTTGTCAACCGTGGTTTGTTTGAACATTAAATGACAAAACATTTTTCAAAACATGTTAATCTAAAAAGTGGCAATAAGACCTTGGTTTTGTATGATGGGCACAAAGCACACATGTCGTTAACTTTAACAGACTGGGCTAAAGAGAATGATGTAGTACTATTTGTACTACCTCCACATTCATCTCATCTTACACAACCTCTTGATGTGGGGATATTTGGCCCAATGAAGCATTTTTTCTACAGTGAATGCAAACTGTATATGCATGCAAACCCAGGAATGTACATAACACGTTATGAAATTGCAAAGCTTACAGCAAAGCCATATGCCAAGGCATTTTCACCTGAAAACATTGCTAGTGTTTTTAAAAAGGCAGGTATATATCCCTATTGTCCAGAGGTAATAGTAGAAACGGACACTGCTCCTGCTGAGGTATACCCGTCTGAGACTACACCAAGTGTTGATGAGGTTACTACTACTGAGCTACCTGCTTCTGCTTCTGTCTCTCAACCTGTGACTCAGGGTACACCTGAAAAGTCTACCCTTGAAATGGGCCATGAATTCCTTGAAAGTAAAAAAATCACATCAGTGGTAAAATCAAGACCAAAAAAAGTTTGTACCTCCTATAAAAATTGTAGGAAATCTCCTCTCAGAAACAAATTTGAACATACTGAAAGAAAATCATGACAAAGCAGTAAAGAAAGAGAAATATCAAGTGAAAACTGTGAAATCTGAAAAATCAAATACTAAGAAATCTAAACATATGCAATCTAATACAAATAAAAACCCAATCCATGGCCAACCCATGCCATCAACATCAGGATTTAACAAAAACAAAGGTGGACCAATAATGGTGGATGAATCTGAAAGTGAGGATTTCTCCTCTGAGGATGAAAGTGAGCCTTGTTGCCAATGCAAACATTCATTCCCACCACATTTGAAAGGGTACCCTAGTCTAGTGATCCTTAAGTGGGCTCAATGTGACAAATGTGGCCACTGGGTGCACTTAACACACTGTTGTGCAACTACATTCATCAGAAGAGGAGCAAGTTTTTTCTGTGAATGTTGCAAATAGGTTTATGACTGATGTCAGATATCTTTGAGAACATTTGTTTTATTGTTCCTGAATTTTCCAGTTAAGTTGTTTTTGCAGTGACTTTAAACTGAAGTTCCATTTGACCTTAAACATTTTATGGTGTTTAACCTGGTAATGAAATAATTGGTTTTTATACCAGTCTACCGCGAACTTAGTGATCTCCCCTGAATACAAAATGGCTGATAGGGTATGACATTCATGACTTAATTAAATTATCCTCGAGTGATTATCATGTAATACTAAGGTGTTATTTTGAAGAAACTGGATGAAAGTTGCAGTTAATAAAGGCAATATACTTGGTAAGTCTCGATTTTATTTTTTATTCGTAGTTTAGGAAGTAGTACCGCGAGTTTCGTGACCACCGGTATAATAACCAGATTCGTATATTTTATTAAAAAGCAAACATAAATATGGGCTTATAAAATCTTTGGAATTGATGAAAAAATCTGCTAAATTATTCTGCAAATCACAGCTCTTTTTTCGTTTTAACGTAGATAATACTTTGGAAATTTCTTCAATGCTAAAAGGTCTGTCTAATTGGTCAATATGTAGTTCGTCGATACTACCGTGAACAAATGTTTCCGAATCGAACTCTATGTGAGATACGTTTGATACTGTTTCAAAATAAGACTTAAAGTCATTTATATTTATATCAGTATTGCTATTACGTTTGTTTTTTGTTAATTTTTTTAATATATTTCCAGAACTTACGTGGAGAGTTACGGCTCATATGCGTAAGTTTAGTTTTTTCCTTTGAATTAAAAATAAATTTCGCCTTTCTTTTTGTTTTAACAAAAATATTTCGATTAGAAAGAAAAGATATTTTGTTTTGCTCAGTAGGGAACAACTCAAATTTACAAATACTTTCAAAAAAATAGACTTTTAGCTCTCCTGCAATCTTCATTGAACCAGGGTGCTTTTTGCTTCATTTTCGTGCGCTTTCTAGAGAAGGTTTTACCAAAACACTTAAACGAAATATCATGTATCAATGTTGAGAAATTATCAATATAGGAATCAATGTTGCCTTCGTTATTATTCAATTTATGTGACAAAGCATCAAAATCTTCTTTCTTTAATTGTAAAATTTCACGGAAGTTTTCGCCTTCTTCGGCGTTCCATATAATTTTCTCACCTTTAGTATTTGGCATATTATCTAAAGTATAAACACAATTAATTCCAAATTCTACGGGACAGTGATCAGAGAATTCAGTTAGGTCGTGTATAAACATACAGTTCAACATAGAAAAATTAATCTGCTCTGTAATTACATAATCTACTTACTAGAAATTGGCTTATTTCTATACATTCCATGGTAAGTGCACTGACCATTTTCTAATCTACAGTTACAGATAAATAAATTATTTTCCTTCAATACAGTTAACAATTTTTTCCAAAGCACTTAACAGTTCTATCACTGTTCAACCTTGTAAGAATGTCAGGTTGTAAATAATTGTCAGGTAGGTTAACATAACGGTCGAGATTTAAATTTTCTATATAATCTGGCTCAACACCTGTCCGGGCATTCAGATCGCCGGTTAAATAAACAGTACCTAGATTACTATACTTATGAACATCAGCATTTAAATATTCAAAAAAATCAAAGTCATATAATGTGGAATTAACATTTTTATACACATTGGAATCTTCTGGTGGAATGTAACAAGTGCAAAAGTATGAATCGTTATCAGTATGCAAAAGTTCCCTTTTCAGTTTGAACCAGATTACACCATTCAAATTTTGCTCAACTAATTCTATAAAGTTAGACAACTCATGTCTGAAATAAACAACTACGCCACCGCTATTTCGTTTGGCTTTAATATTAAAGTTTGGACGGTGACACGCAAAATATTCATATCCCGTTATGTTTAAATTTGTAGTTTTACTATGCCAAGTTTCTGTAAACATTAACACATCATAATCGGACACATAGTTTATAAAATTTTCATCCGAAAATTTAGCTCGTATACCCTGTACATTCCATAACAGAAATTGTAACTGTTTCTGGTTGGATTCCTAGCCACGTGACTCAATGTTTACACTGTGGTCATCCGATTCAGATACCGGCTATATAACATGTTCAAGTTCTCTAATAGGAAGTGAGTTGACTGTGCACATCCGGTTTTCAATGTATAAGCTATCCCTGTCTAGGACTGCTCTTTTTCACATGACGTGCTTTTAACATCCACGGGATGAGCTGTTTACGACGATCTTGCACAATTTGGGGGTATTGATCATTCACAGATTTGGACACAGTATCTTTACGTTCAAACACTGATTTTTTCACACACTCTAGTTTTACTATGCCAAGTTTCTGTAAACATTAACACATCATAATCGGACACATAGTTTATAAAATTTCATCCGAAAATTTAGCTCGTATACCCTGTACATTCCATAACAGAAATTGTAACTGTTTCTGGTTGGATTCCTAGCCACGTGACTCAATGTTTACACTGTGGTCATCCGATTCAGATACCGGCTATATAACATGTTCAAGTTCTCTAATAGGAAGTGAGTTGACTGTGCACATCCGGTTTTCAATGTATAAGCTATCCCTGTCTATGACTGCTCTTTTTCACATGACGTGCTTTTAACATCCACGGGATGAGCTGTTTACGACGATCTTGCACAATTTGGCGGTATTGATCATTCACAGATTTGGACACAGTATCTTTACGTTCAAACACTGATTTTTTCACTCACTCTTTTGTCGGAGGGTCATGAAATTTTGCGACAATTGGACGCTTTTTACCATGTATATATCTCCCTACACGATGAGCCCGATCGAGTTTTACATTTTCAATGTCGAGTTCATCTTTACAAAAATTCACTATTTTTGATCTACAATCCTCAGCTTTTCGGTCATCAGTAGAAATTTCTTCATCAAAATTGAAAAACAATAAATTGTCGCGCATTGATCTAGCTTGCAAATCAATCACTTCTTCACTTAGACGTTCATTTTCGGAATGCAACTGAACAAAATCTGTGTAAATTTTATTGTTTTTAACTTGCTGATCCTTCAAAATTTTATCAATAGCAACTTGTTTTGATTGGATTTCGTCACATGTCTGGCTATCGTGTGACCTACTGACTTCGATTTCAATAAGTTTACCGTTACATTCTTTCACACTGGTTTCGAGGAATGTAATTCGGCAGTCAAGTGCAGACATCTTTTGAGATAGAGAATTTAACAATACCATAAAAACTTGATCAGTAAATTAAATCATGAGATTTCGAATATAAACTTATCACGATGAAAAGCAGCAGGCAGGGCCTGTCAATGAATCCGACTTAAAGAGAAACCGACACACAATTAGATCAACTACATATTTCTTTTCTTGGTCATGAAATGCTCGTTTTTTTTCGCAAGTAATTTAGCAGAACTATTTTCTCTTTCCCACAGAATAACAAACCACAAAAACACGTGAAACAATTAGCAGTGCGCAAATATATCTATAATAACTACCATCTAAAGAATAACTTAACATCTGCCCACATTAATTCCACGAGTTCCCATACACTTGAATGTCAATTTTTCGCCATGTGCATATAAAGTCACATTGCAGAACATGGACCCTATATTTGCCAGTTCACGCTAGGACATCCGGATAGAACTTTACTGGGTTTTTTTATAGTTGTTGTTACATAGACATGAAGATGAGAGTTTTCGGACTTCTGTTCATAGCTGCAACAGGTGAGAAGTTTTGTTTAGAAAGCTAACTACAATGTCGTGCTATGACCTACAAGTACGTGTAATGACACAACTGAACCAAAGAGATTAGTTTGTTACATCTCAGATGAAGTATATAATAATTCTGGAAACGGGAATCTTCGGATATTTAAATTAATTATTGAAATGAGGTCTGTATTTTTATTTAATTAAACATACGTTATGGTATCTGAACATATTCGACCATTTTGTTTTGTAATTTCGCAAGTTTCTACACTTTTATTTGCTCTATTTCATTTCGTGTGACTGACTTAGAAAGTTAAGGATGCCAAGACATGTGCAGAAAATAAACTTTTCAAAAATATTTACACGTCACCCATTTACCCATTTTATAAAGAACAAAACATAATTTCAATTTCCTTTCGCGGCGTGGGCAGTAATAAGCATTTCCATTAATTCCCATGAACAGGCTCAAGCAAACCGAGCCTGCAATATTTTCATATTTGTCGTGGTCGAGGGTCTTCAAAGTTCCCTTTTCATCTATTCCAATAGAATTTAACCATATTAACACAAAGACATTAACGTATTTTTCTAAAATGATATTATTAAAAAAAAAAACAAGTATATAGTTATGTTCAGAAAAAATAGCGTACCTTTTATAATCAAAAGAAAAATTAATGTGGTTAAATATTGTGCTTAAATAATTAGTTCTAATGAAAACAGTATTACAAAGAAATATATAATAATGTTTAAATATGATGTTGATATCGGTAGGAACTACAACGGAAAAAGTAAAAGAAATATTGCAAACCCATGGCTTTTTAATGTCTGAAATAGTCAGTTTATTTTAAATACACCAGTAAATTTAATTACTCAAAAAATTCTTGACTTGGCTTTTCAGTCTTGGTTCTTGGAAATAAACATTTCGAGACGACTGAAAGCATTAAGTGTATTTAAATATTTATTCGAATATGAAAGTATCTTGATCCATTAATATACCAGAAATACAGGAACGCGTCAACAAAATTTAGAATTTTGCAGATCATATCTGCAGATCATCCAGCAACCGAAACTGGTCGATTAGAATACATAAACAGAAACTATAGAATTTGTAAAAATTGTAATGTGAATATGATTGAATGAGAATACTATTTCTTGTAAGCTTGTTCTTTGTATAGTTAATACATGAAATTAAGACATAAATATTTCAAAAAGGTGAAATATGCTTATCAGGGATGGCCACATCCAGCAGACACAGCCTCCCCACATAGCCAAACAGTAGAGAGGAAAAGAGAGCATGGTATTACAATAATCAATTTCAGTATGGACGCCACAAACAATTAACGAAAGTGAGAACCAAACCATGTCATTGTCATGGCCAAATTTGACAAAAGAAATCAAAATCTACCCGTGAACTATTAAATTTACCAAATTTATTATACTTTGCAAAACAATAAGAAATGAAAAAATAATCATTATTAAAATATCTGTAGTTTGTGTGTGTAATTAAGAAAAAATACGTTTAATAAAACTCTGCGTCTGTAAATCCAAATTATCGATTGAACTATAAAATGGACTAATGTTATTACTAACTTTTTCTTCTTCACGTTTTTCACCTAACATCCCGGACTTACATTTATTGTGTTGGCTTTAAGCATCGTAAAATATTTTATGCTGAATACTGTATTGCATTGTATCGCATCGCATTGTATCGTATTGTATGCCTATTGCATATTTGCCACCTATCATTTTAACAGGATAAAAGGTTAAAACCACGACTTTTTAATGAGCTGTTTTAAGCAATTCCTTAATCTTGTTTAATAGCAATTTATTGCTATTTGGAAGCACCATAACTGATTAATGTGTCGAGTAGGTTATTATTGGTTATTATTACAGATTATGATGCTTTCTACGAATAAGGGTAAGGAATCTGTTTCTTATGAGAAAGTTAAATAGTTAACAGGCAATGTTTGAAAAAGTTTTACCAGAATTTAAGAAAATTTTCGACATCAGAAGATTGAATATCAATGACCAGTCTTATACTTGAAGTGCCAAGCAATGAAGAAGCCTGAATAAATACCTTGAATAATGACCTAATCTTGGGTTTCTGTCTGGTCTTGTAAAGACAATGATTTTGCTGTCAATATTTTTCTTAAACTGTGGTAAAACTTTGCCTACAACTTTCACATAACATACAGATTCAGAAAACAACATTAACTGTGCATTTTAAAATCATGAGTGGGAATTCCTTAAGAAAAAGTTGTGAGATACAGAGCACGGATAGTCATTTCAGACAATTACTGTCTCATCCAGGTAGTTTTATTTACTCTTGCTTATCTGCTGAGTAGAGACATGAGTATCGGCTGTAGATTCAAATCCACTCCTTATTATGTCTGTCATAAAATGACCGGCAAACAATCCTTACCTGCTAATGTTCCAGTATATAATCTGCTCTTATTTTTCAGTGTCGTGTTCCAGCTTGTTTATTCGTGAGGGTATGTACATATTTTTTTATTCAAAGGGTTTTTCAAGAACTTAAGGACAACTTAACATATTTCTGAAAGCACGATGATAGAGGTTTCAGTCATTAAGTAGAAAGTCGTGCTGTACTTGGATTCATTTTTGT
The DNA here is from genome assembly GCA_038501625.1 of Corbicula japonica. Classification (NCBI taxonomy): domain Eukaryota; kingdom Metazoa; phylum Mollusca; class Bivalvia; order Venerida; family Cyrenidae; genus Corbicula; species Corbicula japonica. The sequence continues at coordinate 505,719 of JAZAYU010000025.1, forward strand.
AATCATCACAAGCCCTTTTCACTCTAAAAGCTTTTGCAGTCACAGAGCCCTTCTAAACTGTAACATTTACAGAAACAAATTCCTCAGATATGTACTAAGGTGTTCTAACCCTAAATTTTATTTTTATTTAATTTTTCAAACAAGCGGGGTTTCACAATTTTTATTTTTTATTATTCTGTATTTTATACAAATGGCATGCTTACAATCTAGCATCCGCAATTTTAAAAGCATTCATAATCTAACTTGGATCAGATGATTTCAGTATGACTAGAGTTAAGATCTTGTAAAAACACTTTTTTTGTAAGTGTCAATTATTTAGGCCTAACTTTCTGAATCAAGACAAATCATTTCAAGAGAATATAATGTGTACACTGCAGACAATGTTGTGTTTTGGTAAGATTTACCAGAGCAACTCTGATTTAGCAGCAAACTGTTTTTAATCTTAAGACTTAAGAAAAAATCTCGATAATGTCCAAGATCACGAGCACGGGGGGAGGGGGGAGGTGACCCGGAAAGGTAGGTGGTCAGCTTTGACTCTTTTTTATTAAAATATCGAGCAATTCTTTAAAAACAAACGGGGAGCCTGATTCGACGTGTCGCACGCCAACACTTGGATCGCTACCTTGAAGGTTAAGGTCACAGTATCACCTTGCACCAAAATTGTGTCCGGCCCATAACGTTTTTTTTTAAGTCGGATTTTAAAATTATTTTTCACATAATGATACATGATCACCATAAAGAGACGACGAGTCGAGCGCAACACTTGGGTCGCTACCTTGAAGGTCAAGGTCACAGCATGATCTTGAAGCAACATCGTATCCGGCCCATATTTTTGTTATTTGAAATAGGATTTTAAAATTATTTCACAGAAATTATCACCAAAATGAGACGACGTGTCGCACAACATTTTGGTCGCTACCTTAAAGTTCAAGGTCACAGCATGACCTTGAAGCAATATTGTGTCCTGGCTATAATTCTGTTATTTATAGTTGGATTTAAACATTATTTCACAGAAATGACCATATCGAGGCCACGTGTTACACAACATTTTGGTCGCTTCGTTGAAGGTCAAGGTCACAGCATGACATTGAATCTAAATCATGTCCTGTTCATAACGTTGTTATTTTTAGTTGGTTTTTAAAATTATCTGATTTCATAGCACTACACTACACTATTTTCAAAATTCACCTCAATAGTTCGACGGTCTCTTGTTTTAAGACCTTAATTGACCAAATTTGTTTTTGAATCGTCTCAAAATTCATTTTATTTCTCAGAAAAATATGGTTTTCTAATTTTAAAAAGTACTAGTTTACCACCATGTGTTAATCGAGTTCTAATTTTTGTTAATTGTTGGTGGTGTCTCTTTTTTTTGAAACTGATCATTTTATTAACCATGCTCTCTCACTCTCTTCTTCTTGACTGTGTGGGGAGGCTGTTTTTTCTAAATGTGGCGATTCCTGATATGCATATTTCACCTTTTTGTAAGAAATTCAAATATATTCTCATTATACATTTAAACTACCCAAGTGATAAAAAACTGATGTTGTCAAGTACAAAAAAATAGACGTTGATATATACGTTATTATTTATTAGGAGCCTTCTATGAAAAAGGTCGCCCAGGTGTACTGGGCGTGATTACAAGCCTCGTCATAAACAATAACGCCTTGTTGCTATTTATTTATTTTACCTTTGTTAAAAAAAGATGAACTGTGTAAATCACGCCATATAGCTCGGTGTGTGGAAGCATGCTTGGGGGCAGAAGTGTTAGAAATCGCAGTTAAAACGAACTACCGATTTTATTTGTTTGCTACTCATAATGTTAATACGAGTACAGTATGCTAAAATGAAATTAGTTTGGGGACTGCGAACGACTGCGAATGCATTGCTAATATTATATTGACTTCCATAGCTTTTATAAACTAAAGAAAGTATAAGGCATTATTATTTTCTCCACGTTATTCGTAAAAAAAACATTTGTAATTTCAAAGGAAAGTTTGCCAATATAATATTCTACAGAGCTCTGCATGCCTGGTGATAAACCCATCTACAGTTGATCGTTATGCATACCCATTTGGTTGCACGATTGTGGAAGGGGTTTAAGAGTTTATGAATGCTTGTGGCGAAATCTTTTAAAAGAGCCTAGAAGCTAGATCTCTTTTTTATCCCTGTCATCGTGTTCTTGCTGATTTGACTCCAGGTGCTTTGGTCTCGGAAAAATCATTGAGCACCCTCCCTTTTGCTTTGCAATGCTATAAGCTGCTTTTGTTTTATATGTTTGCATGGGGCAAACGAGAACATGCTGAATAAAAATCGAATGCTCTTTCTAATTGAAAAAAAACAACAACAAATATTCAATATAATTGACACTCGTATATCTTTTTTTTAAAAGAAACATAGCTTTATCGCATATTTCACTTATTTTACATGCAACATTGTTTAGCTAATTGGAGAGTTGGAGTTATTTCACCAAGACAACTTGTACTTGTTTGTTCATATGAGAACCTGTTGGCGCAAGTATTAGGTTGGTGCACCCTGGAATCTAGTTCAAACCCTGAGTTGCAAATTGTTTTGCCACTGACCGTTCCCATGCGGTAACCCCTAGGCTTCCCTTCTCGTTCATTGTTTGTGGTCTCTATTATGAAATTGATCATTTTATTACCCATGCTCTCTCTCTCTGTCTCTCTCTCTCTCTCTGTTTCTCTCTCTCTCTCTCTGTCTCTCTCTCTCTCTCTCTCTCTCTCTCTCTCTCTCTCTCTACTTGTTGGCAGTGTGCGGAGGCAATGTTCTCTGTATGTGGCCTTTCCTGATATGCATATTTCACGTTTGCTTTAAGTTAGATTATAAGTTATGTTATAAATATGGTGGCTGATTTATGCCATTTCGTTTTTTCGTTATTTCGCCGCGAAATAACGCCAAGCGAAAAGAAGAAATAACGAAAAAACGCCACGCGAAAAGACGAAATAACGAAAAAACGCCACGCGAAAAGACGAAATAACGAAAGAACGCCACGCGAAATAACGAAAAAACGCTATTTTTGCGCGAAATAACGAAAAGTCGCCGTGCGAAAAAACGCCAATTTAACTGCACAAAATAGCGTTCTTTCTAGTTTCGCCTGGCGTTTTTTCGTTAATTCGCTTGACGTCTTTTCGTTATTACGCTCGGCGTCTTTTCGCTCGGCGTTATTTCGTTATTTCGCCTGGCGTTTTTTCGTTGTTTCGCGTGGCGTTTTTTCGTTATTTCGTATTTTCGCGTGGCGTTTTTTCGTTATTTCGTCTTTCGCGTGGCGTCTTTTCGTTATTTCGCTTGGCGTTTTTTCGTTATTTCGTATTTTCGCGTGGCGTTTTTTCGTTATTTCGTCTTTTCGTTATTTCGCTTGGCGTTTTTTCGTATTTTCGCGTGGCGTTGTTTCGTTATTTCGTCTTTTCGCTTGGCGTCTTTTCGCTTGGCGTTTTTTCGTTATTTCGCGTGGCGTTATTTCGCTTGGCGTTTTTTCGTCTTTTCGCCTTCCGGTTGACATGCGCAAAGTGTAGCAACAATAAAGCTGGGCATATGGGTAAAAACAACTATTCACGGACGGAAGGAGGGAAGGACAGACAGACGGACAAACGAAGACCATTCCTATACCCCCATCCCGCTACGCTGCGGGGGATAGAAATGGAAGGGCAGAGGCGGTACCAATGATTTTTCCCAACCACCACCACCAAAAAGTTTTGATTGGTGCGAGTTTTGAGAAATAAAAGTCAAAAAAAAGAAATACAGGTGGGGTGTGATGGATAGGTGCCTGAGCTCACACCCAATCCCAACAACAAAAACATTTGTTGGTTTGAGTTGATTAACAAATAAAATAAACTAGAGCTCCGCGAGTCAGATGTGTCGCCTAACGAAATTTTTGTTAGTTTATTGATCTACAGTTATTAGCAATGTATTGGCACAAAATTCACATATAAAATAACCTTTTAATTGTCTGATTGCAAGAAACATGCACAACAAGTTAAGTCCTTGGCAAGAAAGGCACTAAAATCAATCAAGGGAATAATTTAAAAGAATGACAAGAAATGCTATATAAAGTCAATCAAAGGGGAATAATTTAAAGACATTAATGGGACAAAATATGAGCAATATTGTCGCAAAGCATACCTAACACTGCTTTTATGAAACATGCATACCAAGTTTGGAGTCATTTGAACATATTGTGACATTGTTACGCTCCTAACAAGAAATGCTCTATAAAAATCAAAGAAAATTAATTCAAAAACGGAACAAGGTAGAGTTACGGTTCTTGTGCAGTGCACTTCGAGTCATTGCAAGAAACATGCATACCAAGTTTGGAGTCATTTAAACCTATGGTGACAGTTACGCTCCGCACAAGAAATGCTCTGTAAAATAAATCAAAGGGCAATAATTAAAAAACGAAAGAAGGTAGAGTTACGGTTCTTGTGCATTACACTTTGAGTCATTGCCAGAAACATGCATTCCGAGCGAAGAGACGCCAAGCGAAATAACGAAAAGACGCCAAGCGAAATAACGCCATTCGAAATAACGAAAAAACGCCGAGCGAAAAGACGCCAAGCGAAAACGAAAAGACGCCACGCGAAAAGACGAAATAACGAAAAAAAGCCACGCGAAAATACGAAATAACGAAAAAACGCCAAGCGAAATAACGAAAAGACGCCACGCGAAAAGACGAATTAACGAAAAAACACCGCGCGAAAAGACGAAATAACGAAAAAACGCCACGCGAAAATATGAAATAACGAAAAAACACCAAGCGAAATAACGAAAACACGCCACGCGAAAAGACGAAATAACGAAAAAACGCCACGCGAAAATACGAAATAACGAAAAAACGCCACGCGAAATAACGAAAAGACAACACGCGAAAAGACGAAATAACGAAAAAATGCCACGCGAAAATACGAAATAACGAAAAAACGCCAAGCGAAATAACGAAAAGACGCCACGCGAAAAGACGAAATAACGAAAAAACGCCACGCGAAAATACGAAATAACGAAAAAACGCCACGCGAAACAACGAACAAACGCCACGCGAAATAACGAAATAACGCCGAGCGAAAAGACGCCAAGCGAAATAACGAAAAGACGCCAAGCGAAATAATGAAAAAACGCCAGGCGAAGCTAGAAAGAACGCTATTTTGTACAGTTAAATTGGCGTTTTATTGCACGGCGACTTTTCGTAATTTCGCGCAAAAATAGCGTTTTTTCGTTTTCGCGTGGCGTTCATTCGTTATTTCGTCTTTTCGCGTGGCGTTTTTTCGTTATTTCGTCTTTTCGCGTGACGTTTTTTCGTTATTTCGTCTTTTCGCTTTTCGTTATTTCGCGGCGAAATAACGAAAAAACGAAATGGCATAAATCAGCCACCATATATAAATGAGCATTTACACAATGTATTCGATCTGGAGACTTAGTAAGCCAATTCACTTGACTGGGTTAATCGTTAAATGATGCGTAAGAAGTGATACATAGATAAACGAAATTCCCGACAATATTAAAGGCACTGTAATTCCATAAGATAGATATATTTTCAACCACTTGTTCTGTATCTGTCCGTTTATTCTTTCAGGTATACCGTTTTTTCTTCGGTATCATCATGTGTATCAGTAATAGAGGGTAATAGCGCACATTAAGGCAGTGAAATTCCTACACATTAAAAAGTCTTGTTTTAATTTAAATTTAAAAAAATCAGAACATGTATTATTTAACATGGTCATTTATCTATAATGGTTGAAATTATTTAATTTTTTTTTAAAGTGAATGACATTGCAGTATTTTTCAAAAATAAATTCTCATAATGTCGCAGTCTGCATTTTTAAGCTTAGAATTGTTTTTGTCTCTGTTCGCACATTGCATTTATAAACAGTAATTTATGTACTAACAGCTACCTCTGCATATAACTATGTTTTATGCAAAGATTTGAGGCTTAAGTTGAGGCTTATTTTCGTTGTAATTTACCGATGAAAAACCTCTTGCATCAGCTGGAAAGGTGTCTGATTCGTTTGAAATTACATTAACCTAAGAATTTCGCAAAGTGGTCTCAGAGAATTTACTTTGTGGTTTTTAAATTATCTAACCTCGACAAAGAACGAAATAGGATAGGTCCTTTTATGAAAAGGTAAATGAATAACTTTGAAATATTAACGAAACTTAAATATTAAATCAACTTGAACTTGGACATTTCCTTTTTTCCCTTACTGTCACAGCTGTTCTGCTAGATAGTTTTGGCATTCCTGAATTACTGTTATAATTAGAAAAATTAATGTTTGAAATTTGAATTTCGTTTCGTGTGAATTTGTCTTTGAATGTTTAAGAAAACGGCAACAGATTGATATTGGAAGTTAATTTTCGATGAAAATGCTCTTTAACATGAATACAGTGCTCTTTATGTGATCATCATCGGTCCAGAAATTACTGAGACATAAGCAAAAACATACCTGAAGCGGGTTATTTTTTGTATGCACGACATTTTAAAACTGACGTATTATAGCCACTCTGAAAGATGGCTTAAAGACGGTTGCTATAGTTTTGTCAACTTTATTTTCTACCAATAGGTTTTAATAAAATTTTCAGCGTTGATGGATATTCATAAATATAATAAAATATGAAAAAATGGTATGTCACAAGCATTGTTATAATTTTATTGAGCTTTTAATTTTGACACTTTTAACGCATGGAGAAGGAATACCCGGTTAAACGAGAACATATTAAAATCACAAAAACTCATATTAAAACCCTGCATTTTAGTTTTAAACAATTAAATGAAGTATTTACGCAAATTAAGAAAAATCTTACAAATCAGTTGTTTTCTCTTAGAAAAAAGAAACGGAGAATGACTTTTCACTAAAAAATAAAGTGTTTTTTTCACATGTTTTCCCTAGAGTAAGGCATGTTCTTACGGTGTTTCTAGATAAATAAATTTCTTAATTTGTTTTCTTAATTTTTCTCTCAGTACATGTTTACCAACCATAAAATTACAAAACTATTTCAGTTTGACCGTAGATTTTGTGTATATCAATGTATGGTAGTTTAGGCGGCGACTGTTACAAAAATAATTTCGAACAATATATACGTTATAATTTATTTGGGGGCTTATGAAAAATAAAACGGTCTCCCAGCTGCGCCGTGTATATTTCATAAAAAGCCTCACAGTATACAATGATATATACTCAAACAAATAAACTTTCATGCTAAGATGTTTCAATAATACCTTAAGTATGTTTTTATCAAGGTATAATTTTAATTAAAATCAACCAATTTAGTTTGCATTATTTATGTGTTAAAGTAGAAAACAAATCATTATTTGAAGCCAGATAAATGTCCCGAAGAAAAAAATCACACCGCTCTCCAACTTACCCACCAGTAAAATATAAATTTTCAGCAAAAAAACAACAACAATTAACTTTTATATAAAACGTATTGTTTAGAAATTCGTAAAAGTAATACTCCTGTTCGTCCGAATAACGTTGCATAATGCTTTCTATCGACATGAATAGTAAATGTTCTTTCAACAGTTAAAATGCAAATATCGAACAATTAGCGAAATTTAAAATATGACCAGAACAACAGACAGATAACATTTATTTTCGATCTCCAGCGACGATCGCAAACCTGCGAAATAAAACATCCTCCATATTCCTTCATATATCTGCTTAATTATTGCTGTCCTCTATTTACATCTATTTGTGACCATTTTGGTCAAGTTATACCACTGGATAAGGATCATATGTGTTGAAAGAAGGTGTATAAACAACTAAAAATCCACTTAGTTTGAAAGTGTTGTTGCTCTGCATAAAATACATTTTGTTTATCGTTAACCGTCCAGTTTTCAGTACCGTCCTTTTTTCGTTATAGGTTTGTTTACTGCTATGCTCATTACAGAAACACTCCGGAACGACATAGCTTTCTGCAGTATGCTGTCATATCTGACATACGCCTCAAAAAAGTGCAAATCAGATTAGAAACATAATTTGTATGTGAAGTTATAATCGACCATATATTTTTGTAACACTTTTTTGGTGATTCAGCAAAAAGTAATATTTCCAATAGAAAACTAACAGTCTGAACCAAAACACAAAAGGGGCTTCCCTGTAAAGGTTTGCTGCATAAAGTTGCATGATGCCATGTGACTTACAATTCTGTACTGTAAATGTTTTTGTGTGTCTTGAACCAGTTAACGGAAAAGGGACGTATTTCCAAGATGGCCGACAATTTCAGTGCATTGGGTTTTTTCTTTTCTTCGAGTTTAAATGAATGAACAAATGAATTAAATGTGTATTAATATTTAGAAGGATAAAAAAACTTAGTGTAAGTCATGGTTTTATCTAAGTTACTGTTTATTTACATGACGGAAATCAAGCTTATCACTAACTATACTGAAAACTGGTCGGACGATGCTAAATTTTCGTACCAACTATTTTGCTTTACAATGTTATTAGCTTTTTATGTTTTATATGTTGTTTGCTTTTGCATGCAACATTGTCAAATGAATGTGTGGGTTGAATTTATTTCATTGAACTTGTTTGTTTATATAGGAACCTTTTAGGAAAAATGTGAATTGGTTTACCCTAGAACCTGTTCTAAACTCCCAGTGGCAATTTATTTGGCCATTGATTATTCCAAGAGGGTAATCCCAATGGTTCTCTTTATTGTTTTTTAGAGTCTAATTGAAATGGATTCCTTTGTAAAGTCATGTCCACTTTTTCTATTCACGTTTTGGCTGCGTGGGATTCGTATAATTCAATCAAAGCGCTGAAAGCGTTGAAAGACTGGCACGCCGGTTGAATCGAACTTGCCCTGCACAGATATCATTACTGTAAACATATGAAACTATGTGTGATTTTTTTTTGTTAAACTTTGAGAAAGTTACTTTCATCAACATTAGCAAATAATTCAGTATATTCAGGGATTTCAATAGATGCAGGTACTTGTATTTTGATGCAAGGAAATTAGGTATCACTTTTTTCACCTTAATCTTAGGTTGGGGGTCTTTTTGATGCAGGAGCGTATGATTAGTGGTTAAATTTTGCTGGAATTACGATGATCAGGCTCCGCCACAACTGAGTAGTGTCAACGTACCTTAAGAGACTGAAACAGTTACAATCTTAATTTTTACGTCGATCGCAACAATGCATTAGCAAAAATATTCGCGAACTTACTTACCGTCTCCCCAGGATTTTTGGAAGGGTTGTCGCTGGACTGTTCGTGGATTTTAGCTCGCGAAACTTTATTTTTTAACTATCATTTTATACAGTTTTATATTTGTACCAAAGTTTACTGCAACAACGGTATGCATATTTCCATTTTTATTTTAGTAGCATGAAATCGAGTTATTTTGTTTATTAAGGCAAGTCACAAGGCTAAGTAAATATATATATATAAGACCATTGCCAACTTCTTGCAACCAGGAGTAGACTTTCTTCCACTTAGGTTCGACACCTGACTGGATCGAACTGGCTGTTCGAGGTAGCCGGCGTTGATTCAGTGTCTCGGCATGTTGGGGTACCGCGTCCGGCGTCGGAGTAATTTCACGACGTGAAGGGGTACTTGGCGTCGTCAGAGTCGCTCTTGTAGGGCTATCCGGAATGATCTCGATCTCATTTCTAGAATTTTGAAGTTCAGAATGCCCGAAGGAGTTGGCATCAGCCTCACAAGGCCGGTTTCTCTTGAAATAAGATAGAATCGACGAGTCGTCGTTCTTCTGCGCATGCATACTTGAAAATGTGTCCGACGAAAATGAGCTGATTGTTAAGTTCTTACTGCAACTTGCTAATAGATTTATTTAAAACAAATCAATTATCGCGCAATTATTTTCATACATCTATACAGTACAATTTTCGAAGAATTTGTCTTCTAATCACAGAACAAAGAATAACCAAATTATTACTCATGACCGCATCTCATTAAAATCATTGAACATTTATCAAATACACCATCTGTTAATTGAGAATATCAACAGTCGGCAGAGCCAAAATACGATCAAACGACACCGACAGACTTGCGAATTCGGCCACGTGGAGAGGCGGAGTTATCCAGCTGATAGTAAAGAAATCGAGTGTTATTGGTCAAATCGCTCATTGCTTAACCTTAAATGAGATGTGTATTGAAAAGCGACATGTGTTCACAATGCAAGAAACAGAAAATTATGACATGTCGATTTTGAATAAACGGATGTCGGCGAATTTAACGCTTGTTGGAAATAGATTAAAGCTTGTCAACGGTTGTCGGGCGCCCGGCCCGGTCCTTGAAAGCCGAGCAAAATCTCGATCCACAACTGCTCCAACCTAACCAAAATGGCAACCCACGCTATCTTACGCTTGTCACGTGACTGATTTGTTTTTAATCGTTCTTTAAATATCCTTTCATAGTTGTTCGAACAACAACGTTACATTGTTTTCTTGTTTTTATTTGTAGCATTATCTTTCAAAGTTCGCATTCCTTCTCGAATATTTGTATTTTCTTAAAATGCACTACTTTTTATGCCAAACAACTACGAAATCTTTGAGGCGTAACTTAACTACTCATGCATATCCAGTTGCTTGTTCACTGCCGTAACTGGTCGTGATATCACTCTACATTTTTTAGCTGGCGTTATTGGCATGGATGCTCCAAAATTACACGGAAACTTACTATCAATCGTTCAGAATTCGTGGACTGGTGTGCTGCATTGTGCTTCACACTTGTGCAGAACATTTCGGCCTGCTCTCGCGGTGACCACAAAACCCCACTTACTTGATACGCTCTCGTGGTCGCAATGATACACCCGAAGTTCAAGACTGCGCGTCGCAGAGTTCACGGCATCGTTACTTAAGACGCGCCAGTCTAAAAAGGTGAAATATGCATATCAGGAATCGCCACATTCAGAAAAAACAGCCTCCCCACATAGTCAAGAAGAAGAGAGGGAGAGAGCATGGTTAATAAAATGATCAGTTTCAAAAGAGACACCACTAACAATTAACAAAAATGAGAACCCGAGGGGTTACCGCCTTGGAACGGTCAGTGGCAAATCAAATTGCCACTGGGGGTTTAAACCAGGTTCTAGGGTGCAGCAACCTCACACTTGCCCCAACAGGTTCTCATATCACAAAACAAATACAAGTTGTCTTGGTGAAACAACTCCAACCCACGTGTTGGCTCAACAATGTTGCATGCAAAAGCACACAACCATATAAAACATAAGAATTTAATAGCATTGCAAAGCCAGAGGGCGGGTACTCAATGATCTTACCGAGACCAGAGCTTCTGGAGTAAAATCAGCAAGAACACGATGACAGGGATAAAAGAAACAAATCGAGCTTCTAGGTTCTTTTAAGAAAAGATTTCCCCATAAACCTTCATAAACTTTTAAACCCCTGCCACCGTCGTTCAACCAAAGACGTAAGCATAATCATCAACTGTAGAAGGGTTAATCACCAGGCATGCAGAGCGCTGTAAAATATCATGTTGGTAACCTTTCTTTTTAAATTTACAGATGGTGTTTACGAATAACCGGGAGAAATTAACATTGCCCTTTATCTTCTTAAGTTTATAAATTAAATCTCCATAAAAAACTGACTGTGAAATACCTTGATGCGATAGTGATTTTAAACTGCACCTGTATTTATGAATTAGATCTGGGTATCGACGATAAAACTTGCAAAATGTTTTCCTTAATTTGTGATACCGATAACCTTGTTTTAAAAGTTTTTCTGTAATGCAAAGATTACGTTCATTGAAATCATTAATATCGTTGCAAGCTCTTGAAAAGCGAACAAGCTGTGAAATATAAACCCCGTAAGATGTTGCACGGGGAACATCGTCTAAAAACGGAAAATTTACTATATTAAAATTAAAATCATCTCTTTTATCATATAAAAACAGCTTAATAAAGCAAACCCTTTAGACATGCAAGGAAACTTTCTTGATCTTAATATCTCCATTGAAAATGTGTCATCACTACTAAAAATACATGTAGGATAAAAGATATGATTTAAATTTAAATATTGTAAATTTTCCATTTTTCGACGGTAATGTCCTACGAGCAACATCCTACGGCGTTTATAATTCACAGCTTGTTCGCATTTCCAGAGCTTGAAACAATGTTAAAGATGAACGTAATATTAACGTAAAGAAAAGCTTTCAATATAGGGTTATTGGTATCGTAAATAAAGAAAACATTTTGCAAATTTCATCGCAGATTATCTAGATTTAATTCAAAAATACAAATTCAGTTTGAAATCACAATTACAACAAGGAATTTCTCAGCCTGTTTAAAAATAAAACGGAATATAAATTTTTCCACGTTTTTCGTACTTCAAAACATGATATTCTAGAGCGCTTTGCATGCTTAGTGATTTACCCAGTTACAGTTGATCGTTATTATTACCTCTTTTTGCTCGTCTGTGGCAGTTTATGAAGGTTTATAATGAATTTTATTTTAAACCAGCTCGATCTGCTTGTTTTATCCCTGTCATCCTGCTGCTAAAACTCCTGGGGCTCTTGTCTTGGTAAGGTCATCAATTGCCCGCTCTTTTGCTTGCAAATGTTATTTGCTTCTTTTGTTATATAAGCTTGTGTGCTTTTGCATGCAACAAATTCGAGTTAATGGTTAGGTCTTTGTTACTTCACCAAGACAACTGATAATTGTTTGCTCATATGAGAACCTGATTGGTGCAAGTTTGAGATGTGTGCACCCTATAACCTGGTTATAACCACCCAGTGGCAAAATTGTTTTGTCACTGACCGTTCCAAGGCGGTAACCACTCAGGTTCTATTTTTCGTTAATTTGTCATTGGTAAATTTTATATATGCTCGCGTTTCCTCTCATTTTTGACGGCGGGAGAATGCTTTTTTTGGTTTGGCAATACCTGATATTCATATTTTGCTAAAAGAGGAAAAACAAAAATAACAGAACATGAATTGATGGATCATGAATTTAATATATAAATAGCTATGAGACCTGTGCGGACACTACGAGAGGTTTTGCAGGAAATATTTGGCTACTCCAACGCAAAGCAAAGGCGAATGAGCTTAATCCTTTCTCCTGGTATGTTAAGATTGGCTTTTGTGGACAGGTGTTTTGGGTTGCTGAATAAGGGTGACTATTTTGATGCGTTATATCACAGTATTAGCAAAAATGAGTTTTACACGTTAATTGATAACCTCCATTTATGACTTAGATTCCTATAATGATAAAATAACATATGCCGTCGAGTTGTTTTTGCACAAGGAGAATGAAGTTCGATGATCTTAAATTTAAATTCGGAATTTGTACAGCGCCTTTATTGTCGGAAAGCACAACATTTATTTATGTTTGGTATCAACATTATATATGTCGAGTTTACCTATATGGATGTATGTATGCACATTCGGTCGTTTTATATTTGAATAGAAAGATAAATAATATTTGTTAGGTATTTTCAGTTTTATATGTTTGAAGTATAAATCGATTTTGCAGATTTCTAAATGCCGAGAAATCAACAAAACAATTTTATGGTTTCTTGAAAGGGCATATGAGGATATATTGCCCAGTTACACCGGCATGATATCATGATACACCCCGTCATGAAACCATTTAACAGAAAAATGTATGTAAATTACCTAGAGGCGCTAGGTCAGTTCAAACTTCTGGTGCATTTATGTCGTTATTTCTGATTTAAACATGCACATTAACATTATTTAAAAAAATATCATAGTGTTGAACCTTTCAGACACGTTATGAGACTATATATTATTACGATAGAATTAGCGTTTACATAACGGAAAATTTAAAGCATCAATATTTCAGTTATATTTCAATTATAAAAACCTGAAGACTTTTGGCACCTGCCGCCCAGGTTTTGTCATCGTATGAATTATAACGTCTGCAGCCGTAGATAAACGAAAAAAAAGTGATGTTCCATGTCAAAAGTGGACGTATGGTCTATGTTACCAATGTAGACCCAGATAAGACTGTGCATCCGCGCAATGTGAATAGGGTCTAACCCATTCTCCATTCGATCTGAGAAGTATTCTTTATGCATCTAGAAAACCGTTTTAATCCTTTTCAGACCCTTAAAGTCCGCAATTTCATCTGGGTCTAAATTTATCGCAAAGTCAAGAAGCCCCATTATGTCATGGCGCGTAACAAACGAAAATGTAGATCTAAAATACTGTACTTGCAGAGATTGTAATTTGACACCGTTACATCGCATACATGAGTATTTTTATATTGAATATTCGCGTTTGTTTTCTATTGAATCTTTATTGTGTTTTATCTGTTAAATTACATTACCAGTGTCCACAAAAAATGTCCGAACTTCACATAAGAGATATCAAACATAGCCTTGACTATAATTACAAGTGTATCCGATGAAAGAAATATTTTCCTTGCATATACTTGCAACATATATTTGGAAATTGTTTTCCTCAAAGAAAACGGTTTCTGCATGGGGAATTTACATAATTAAGCTAAGTAAATAAAAAAAAACATAATTTGACCGTTTCTTTGAAAACTAGTATAAACCTGAAACCATAAAGAAGAATAACTAACAAGTTGACAAATGTTTCTCATTTTATATTTCACTAAATATTAAACCCCGTAGAGGAAAAATATTGATAAAGCCCTTGTTCAAATGTATCATTAGGTAAAAGAATATTAAACGATGCTGTTTATGCTTACCTCTTCCTTCAGACCTGGATTCCGCGGTCGGTGATGGGGGATTACTCACTCTGGACTACAAGAGGAGCATGGGCCTCATCTGTGACACAGACAACGGCAGAATGATCGCCAAGGTCGGCTGTGGAGACAGGTACTCATTCATTTCCATAACAAAGATCCAAAACTTGACCATTATAAAAACATTATCGGTTATCTGTTTAACATCAGACAAAAGCACACTTTGATAATGAAGTTCAAAACATACAGCTTCTGTACTCAAGATAAGGAAATATTTTATCATTTCGTGCTCTAACGGTTAATCAGCTTTCTGTTACTTGTTTTGTTTCGTCAGTTTTAATTGATTGATAAGTGTTGTGGTTATATATTGCAGTGACTCCTACAAGAGTGTGGCTGCTGATTCCCTCTCCATGGAGGACATGCCAGAGTTCAGTATGGTTCTGGACTGTACCGGAAACGAGGACAAGCTCTCAGACTGTAAACACGGCGAGCCTCAACCACTCCACAAATGCTCCCAGTTCGTAGCATGTGGTACGTTGTACATTTTAGCTATAATTCAAAAACAATACAAGACAAATCACTGAAGACACTAGAGTTTTCGATGTGATCACTCCGATATGAATGCAATCAAATACTATTGTAAAATATATTCATAAGCAGTGCAGAGAGTTTCACACCGATTTTCCATCAATATAATTCCTACAGTTTCATGTTTTCCTTAGCTTAACGAATATGTTTTTCGACTATTTTTTAGGTTATAAGTTTGTGTTTGGAACGGCTCTGAAAATCATTTCCTACAGTTGTTCTATCTAACACCTAAAAGCAGTTTTGTTTGTTTGCTAGTACCGTTACTGTTTTTATGCCCCCACAAAGTGGGAGGCATATAGTGTTGCACTCGTCCGTCCGTCCGTCCGTACGTACGTCTGTACGTCCATACGTCCCCAAATCTTGTGGCATAAACTCCTCCTAAACTATTAGGCGGATATCTTTCAAACTTATAAAGATGATCAAGCAGAATGTGTAGATGATCGTAAAGAAAGGATTTTTTCTGCGACCATTTTCACTAGAGTTATGGCCCTTTGTTAATTTCAGTAATTAAATCTTGTGGTGTCAACTCCTCCTATATTATAAGAGGATTTCTTTCAAACTTGCACAGATGTTCAAGCAGGATGTGTAGATGATTGCAAAGAAAGGTTTTTTTTACTGCGACCATTTTTTATGTTGTTGCAGCAGTGGGGGCATCAGTATCCTGAGGACACAGTCTAGTTTTTTTCTAGAAATCATGGCCCAAGATTAAGGAAATAATAAGTTATATTTCTATAAATATCTTTTAAACTTGTTCAATGTTGGTAACTTCATCAGAAGCAGACTCTTTTCTAACTTGACAAATGCTGTTTTGAAAATCTCCTTTTGCCGAAAAGACCGCAAAATAAAATAAAATTTTTGTTTGAAAATTTTAAGCGTGATTGATCAAACGGAGACGACATCAATACTCTCATTTTGTTAAACACTGTTTGAAAATGTTTAACTTTGAGATGCTGATACAGTTTTTGTGTTTCAGAGAATAGTAAAAGAAGTATGCTACGTGACGTTCTGTAAGTAAGACAAGCGCATAAATGATGGTCACCTCTATTTGTATCTGGCAACAGGGTTTTCTGACATTTTTGTATCAGCTGAGTGTAATAAAGCGCACCTATACAAAACATTTGTGTTAATGATGATTAAAATGATTTAATGCCGCACAATGTTCGGTTATAGTTGGTAGAATACGATACGCTAAGGACGCTGGAGAAAAAAATTGACTATGACTTTTAAGACTTATGATTTGAAAAAATGGCACCTCATGTTGTAGGGGATTACAGTTGAATAAAAAACCGTCAATTGTGCTACTTTAGCTGTTGTATTCCCAGTATTACTATATTTCGACCAAAGCTTCGCTCTATACACCTTTGATGCAATGAACTTATTTAAGCTTTATATGAAGTTTCTCCGTTTATTCATCAGTCTTCTCTGTTAGTGAAAACATTTCAGCACGAAGTATATATCTTTGAAGCGGTTTTGCCATAAGATAGTTCTTATCGTTTCTGAAGTTTTGAATTTAAATATATCCTAAGTTTCAACATGAGGCTTTCTGTATTTTTATATTTATAATAAGGAGCGAGAACGTCGGGTCTTAAAGAAAACGAAAATCGGTATTTTCTGAAGTTTAAAAAGAACAGAGGGAAAAGGTCAAATCGCAGATCAAGAGGCATAGAAAATACAGACTCCCCCAAAAGCTACGGTCTACCCTTATAGCTACAGCCGCTCCAGATAACTGCGGCCCTCTGCAAAGCCACAGCCTTTAACATAGCCGCAGCCTCCCTCATGGCCAAGGCCTTCCAATATAGCCACGGCCTCCCACATAGCCACGGCCTTCCAATATAGCCACGGCCTCCCACATAGCCACGGTCTCTCCTCTCGTCATAATTCCAAGTTAAGAAAAGGACAAAATAATGTTTCGTGTTGTTGAATTTTTGTTTGCATGTAATAAAGTTTAAATTGTATTCATTTATACTTTAGAAATATTCATATCATCTTAAGACTGTTGTAAAACAACGTACGTTTTTCCCATTTACTTTGGTACTGTGGAATTCTCTAAAGGAGAGATGGGTAGCAAGTCAACAAAAAAACAAAATTAAACATAACAAAGAATAAGAGCACATTTGCATGTATTTAATCATATCACAAGAAAATCGTGTGTCGTCCAGGTCACTACGCCCAGCACCAGACTCTCGTGCCATCCGCCAGATACCACTCATCATAACAACCACCGCACTGATTGGAACTGAAACATACCCACACACACATTTGTCATTAACGACTGATCTAAGCAAGTTATCTTACGCTTCCTTATGCTATATTCAGACCTTTGTATTTGACTGTGACAGATCAGGAGTAAGACTTTGTATTGTTTTTCTTTCATTCAAAGGTGGGGGTATTTTAACTATGTCTTCTAGCTATCAAATTGCTTAAACCTTGTGATCTGCAGAGATCAGCCACTAGTGCTATGATGGGATCATTATAATTCCTGATCGCAAATAGTCCTATCTATGCAGCATTCAGAGAAAATAAAAATCCTAGAAGACTAGAGCAGCAGTTGAGCGCCAATATTATTAATAAAAATTACACCTTTATTAAAAGTGTCGAGCACAAATGTCAGTACTACTTAAAAACGTCTGATTAAAAAGCACTCATCTAAACAAGTAAAACGTTGTACATGTAAATCGTAGAGAGTATTTCAACCGGTAACAAAACGTTACCCAACATACTGATGATATTGTCTCTACTAGGAAGCGAACCCGCACCGTCACCGCGACAGCACCTAGCCATGCAATTCTGACATCGCAACCGACTGAGCTAGCCGGGACAACCCCTAAAAAGGTTGATCGGATAGCCCTGATACGAGGGATGGTCAAAAATGATATATAATTCTTAACCCGTTAATTGCATGTACATAAAAAGTACAATGAATATAAAGCGGAATCTGTCCACGACATGATACAAAAAATCAACAAAAAGCATTAACAAAAAACAAAGTTATGTCGTTAATGGCATGTACATGTAGAGTGATCAGGCGATCTTAAAGTTTGACGTTGACTACGTCACAAGCGTATTGACCTTTACGGAGTGTTTTACTCCTCCTCGAAGTACGCTCCAACGTGTTTGAGATTTAAACATGACTTTAAAACTTTAAACACAATCTTACCGTATGAACATTGATAATAAAAGTAAAATAATTTAAACTGTGTTCAATTAAAAATAACTTTATAAATGCACTCATCTTTCTTATCTTTCTTATCTTACTTATTCACAAATCTATCCTTAATTAGAAATGAATGCATCGTCAGTTCGTCACATAGCTGATGTCGAACATAGTTAATAATGCTCGTACAGTCATTGCCTGTCCTTTTCCAATGCCTGGCAATTGACGTCACCAATGTCTCGTCTCTTTAACTTGTTTTTCTATCTCTCCCTTCCTTATCCGCAATCTCTCTAATCCTCCCTTTTAATCGTGTATGCCAATTGAAAACCTATGAACCTACTACTGAACCTTTCAACTTGATGGCCGATATCCAATCTCAAGCTTTAGACAGTGTTTTGCCTTCATCTGGACAACATTTTATTATTGATTGAATTTCGAGACCTTTTAGCGACGTCATTTCTGAAGCGAATCAAACTGTTATTTTTAAATTGTGATTCCAAAGGCAAATTTGGATTAAATGACATCATTGTTTTCTGACAAAAACATAGACATGACGCATGACATTTAAGCGTGTTTTGAAATCATTTTTGTACCACATTATAAATATATGAATCATAAAGGCATTTTAGCAACGCATATTTACGAACTGCGCCGGGTGTGCGTTACCATGGTTGTTATTTTCGCTGCTTCGGACACGTTTATTGAGTTCTCAGATAAAACACTATAGTTACTGCTTTCTGATTTAGTGTGATATATATTAATAAATGATAGCTTGAACATTCTTCAATCGACAGCCCAAATCCGATTTATTTTTTTATCATTCCTTGTATACGTTATCATCACTGCGTGCCATCGGTAATCGATTATTTTACTTATAACAGTACTGACTGTACGGGGAGACTTCGTACGGCCGCCACACTGCACAAATAGCGCTACTGTGAATTTCAAATGATATTGTCTTACTTGGAAGCGAACCCGCAACGTCTCGGCGACAGCGCCTAGCCATGCAATTCCGACAACGCAACAGACTCACCTAGCCGGGACAACCCCTAGAAGGTTGATCGGATAGCCCTGGTAAACGTTGTCATCACTGTATGACATCGGTAACGGGTCATTTTACTGATAATAATACTTACTATATGTACGGGGAGACTTTTTACGGCCACCACAAGCTTACAGAAACCCAAAATAGTGAATTTGTCTATGTTATAAGTTTTACGAAATTTTCCTTTAAATTCTAAGATGAATAATGCCAAACGTGACACTGTGCTAGTTACCAGACTAAAAGTTGAACCATGTCCTACGTTGCCCTGTTCTTGTCTCTAATTTTAAAGTTAAATAAAACACACATGAGTCTCGGAACTAAATGTTCTGCCAAACGTTGATCTAAAACCAACTAAAACTATGTCAAATCTAACGCTTTCCACGCAGTCAAACTCAAAGATGAACCATACTAAATGTGACACTGCCCAAGTCGTCAAACTTACCAAACCTGACATTTTTCTAGTCGAAAAACCTTAATTTTAACCTTGCCTTAGTTAAAACCTCCAATTTTAAAAGTTAACAAGTATAAACCCAACATGGTCCATGTCTCCAAGCTCAAAGTTTAACCATAACAAAACGTGCTACTGATAACGTATATAAACTTACGGCTGAACCCTGTCAAAACGACTTTATGAAAATGACAGAAAAGTAGCTTGAATAAAATGCTTTAAAGATCACTCACATGCATTTTGGGTTGTCGTTCTTATGAAGAGGGCAACCGAGTTCCTGTTCTCTGACACACGGATCCACGTCACACTCTACCCACGGACTGTCTTCCGGACACTGTACACATCCGTTGCTGCTGTCTCCTGGAGCACAGAACTTTAACTCGACCACTGTGTAAAAATAAAGGTAAGTGAAAATGTAATTGGCCATAATATATACAACGTTGCCCATCAAATTCCATAAAAACCGAAACTGGACCAATACTAGAATTGCTGGCCAACATGAGAATTGCTCGGCCAATTTGAAAATTAAGGATTAAATTGTATAACAAACAGGGCTTATACGGTGGCACCATCTTATTTTGTGAAAATATCGCCATTTTAGAAATTAGAAAAAGCGGATACAAAAAATTACTGAATTGATTAAGAGACAAACTTAAGAAATGACAAAATGAAAAGCTGAAGTGACAAAGTGTTTAAGTCTCTATCGTCTCTTTTTGGTAACACGTTTCTGTGTAATAAAAATTTAACTCCGTAGTATAACTATAACCTCGCGAATGTAAGCATCTGGAAGCAAACTTTGTAAATAGCAATCGTTTAGGGATTAACCTTGTTTTGCGCAAGTGTATTAAACTTTATGTTTCAAAAATTATCAAACAGATTTAATCTGCATATCAAGAATCGCCACACTCACAAAACACAGTCTCTTCACGCAGTAGAGAGGAAAAGAGAGCATGTATTATAAAAATATCAATTTCAAATAAGACACCACAAACAAATTAACGATAAAGAGAAACCATGGGGTTACCGCATTGGAACGATCTGTGGCAAAACAGTTTGCCACTGGGGGTACAAACCAGGATCTAGGGTGCACCAACCTCACACAAGCACCTACAGGTTCTCATCTGAACAAACAAGTACAAGCTGTCTTGGTGAAATAACTCCAACAAAGCCATCAGCTCATTAACGTTGCATTAAAAAAGCACACTAACATATAAAATATAAGAAGCTAATAGCATTGCAAAACCAAATGAGCGGGTTCTCAATGATCTCACCGAGAACAGAGATGACAGGGATAAAAGAAACAAATCGAGCTTCTAGGTTCTTATACCCATTAACTTTCACAAACTCTTAGACCCCTGCCACCGTCGTGCAAGCAAAGAGGTAGGCGTAATGATCAACTGTAGGTGGGTTTATCAACAGGCATGCAGAGCGCATTTCATCTTGGAAACTTTTTTTTGGAATTTACCGGTGGTTTTTACGAACAATGTGGAGAAATCAACAGTGTCTTTTATTTTCTTAAGTTTATAAATTCAATCTAAATAAAGACTGTGAAGTACCTTGTTGCAATAGTAATTTTTAAATGCACCGGTAATTTTAAATTAAATATTGGTATCGCGATAAAGCTTAATTTGGATAACTTATTTTTGAATAAAAATAAATTCGGATTTGGTAAACAAGTGTTGGCTGCCACTGTGTGTCAGAATATTCTTGTCGTTTTGCATTCGTAACAACTTGTATATCGTCATATCATTGGTAGCTTATACCCAAGATAAATAGAGGCTAAGATATTCAATCAGAGCTGACATTTTATCTCATTGTGAACATATTTTTAATCACGAACTATGGATATTTTGTTAATTAATTTGAAGAAAACTTAGGAAAAACTAAATTTCATTAGGAAAACTGAATATGAATACTAAATATGAATATCAGGAAACGCCGCGAAGAAACCGCGTAAGTTGTCTAGTGTGAACACAGTTAAAAGCAATAAGGATCCGCGTTACTATCCAAATCTAGTACCGAACGCTCCGTGGTGCGCTCTCGCTATTATCTGCATAGATACAGCCAGGACATTGTAACTCACTATTTATCACATATTACAGTCAGACTCTAAAGTGCATCTACCGCGGATGTACATTCTTCGCTATTATCCACGGAGTCAAGTCAGACTTCTTTCTTAACAAACCTCATTTTAACCTTATCAATTCCCTGGGTTCACCAGCCTCGCTATTACCTACTCACTTTCCATCAGTCCACAGGGTGCACCAGCTTCGCTATTACCTACTCATTTCCCATCAGTCCCCAGGGTGCACTGGTCTTGCTATTGCCAACTCATTTCCCATCAGAACCAAGGGTGCACTAGCCTTGCTCTTACCAACTCAGTTTCTATCAATCCCCGTCGAGTTGATGGCTGGCTGCAGATAGCACATGCCCTGCTCTGATTATACCCATGTAGTCGAGGGTTCTTAAAACTTATAGTCACTAGTTATACAGAGTTTACATAATCATTGAAGAACTCACCAGAAGTTAGCGCTAGTACCAGTACTCCGAGTACTGCCAATTTTAACTCAAATGTCAACATCTTAAAACACACGTAATGTTTACTTAAATTAATGTCCTCAAAACAGTTTAACAATGTTTACATCTTATCAATTTATCAGTTTTATATAGTTTGACAAACTTGTCTGACACGTTTTTATTGTAAACTTTTTCCCATACGTTTATCATGACTACGATAATTATTTTTCGAAACGTATTTACCGTCCGATATGATAACTCGAATACCCAAGGACAGTTTTTTATTTCGAGTTTTTGAGAACCTCCAGTTTATTGTGTGATTTTTCAATTACCCAGGAATAATACCATCGTAATAACTCCGCGTTGCGTAATATGCCAAATATATCAAAATTTTTGATAAGATTTGCTTAACAACACTAATTGAATGTACGGGAAGACTTATTACGGCCGCTTCACGGAACAAACAACGCTACCGTTAAATATTATAAAGTTACTGAACACGTCAAATGTCAAATATTACAGGTTGTGTTTGACTGGGCCTGTTCATGAGCAGTAATACAGGTGCATATTACTCTTCAGGTAGCCTAGCCCCGGACTCAGCACAGCTCATCAATTATATATATCGGTCATCAATAAAAAATATCGATCTAAACGACCTACACAATGCTAAATAATAGCACTGATTAAATGTACGTGAAGACCTTTTAGGCCACGAGACAACCAACGCTACTGTGATAATTAAAGAGACAAAAAAAAACGTTGAAATCCGCCGACGAGACAAAATAAAACAAATTTTGCTGTTCATAAGGATTATTAGAAGTGCTGATAACGCCGCCTAGCCCAGGATTGAAAGCAACTCAAAATGTGCACAAATACAAATATCGTGCTCCTTAAACTTCAAAAGGCTAAATAATTGATAACGTCAAAACAGGTCAAAATAATAACCCTAAGTGTTTCATTCACACTTATTTTAGTTAAAAAAAAAGAAACACTTAAAAATCAAGTAAAATCTACAAATGATGCAATAAGCTTGGTATTTACAGTTGAATTGAAACTAAAAAATGCTATTAGATTCCCTATTTTATATTTCGGTGTACTTTTGCATGCAATATTGTCGAGTTGATGGAGCTAATTCATTGAGACAATTTGTACTTGTTTGTACATATGAGAACCTGTTGGGAGTGTTAGGTTGGTGCAACCTGAAACCTGGTTTTAACACTCACTGAAAAAAAAACGGTTACCGCTTGGGTTCTCATTTTTGTTAAGTGTTTGCGGTATTTATTTTGAAATTGATCATTTTATAGTCCGTTCTCTCTTTTCCGCTTAACTTTTTGGCTGTGTGATAAGGCTGTGTTTTCTGGGTGCAATTCCGGATATGTATGTTTGACCTTTTTCGGTAAGCGATTTAAGGATGCTTATTCATGGCTTCATTGAAACTACAATTATTTCATTACTTCGCGAGTTTTAAAATTTAATGATCTTTTTAAGTTTTTCGGAAATAAATATTTCGATTGAACTGAAGATCTGCCATTCTGTAAAACATGGCAATAATTATGATGATTGGATTTCCAGCTGTAACCACACATTTGCACAGATACACGACGGGAAACTGGTGAGGAGAGATGTTTGTCCCGCAGTAAAAGATTGTATTTATCCTTCACCAACATTTATTCTACAGTCATAGGCGGTCTTGATTTGACGTATTTGTTGTTGTTGTTTTTTTCAACATGCATACAATTATTAGGACATACCTATATTGATCCAAGTAGGCTTTTATTCCTTGTAGCGTTAATTTTGAAACTGATTATTGTAATACCATGCTCTCTTTTCCATTACGTTTTGGCTGTGTGGGGAGGCCAGTGGCGTAGCTACTATTAGGCCATGTAGGCCCGGGCCTACATGCTGGACAAGAAATTTACCTTTTTAAAAGTCTCAAAAATACAATAAAAACAAAACGGGGTGGTATGGTTGCAGTTTCAAGTCGTTCTTGTCGAGTCAAATATGTATTTGGCTTTGATATGCCTGCTGGGGAAAATGATTACTTTGTTTGCCAAATGTAAATGCAGGCCTACGTTCCAATGCTCTGTGTTGTTACGCTTTATTTGCATTTTGCTATATTTAATCTCTACTTGTTTACTGCTTCTTGGTGGGCTTTACACTCCAGTCCCCCATACCAAGAGGAACCGCCACTAGGAACCCCTTGTAAGTACCTACAACTTGAAAAAAGCTGGCTACGCCCCTGGAGGCTGCAGTATTTTTTTAATATTTGTCGTGTTCGGTGGTTTCAAAGTTCCCTTTTCATCTATTTAAATTTAATGTGACAACACATGATAAACTAAAACTGGTAGAAATATACATGTATTAATTACCCGACTACAATGACATAATGACATCAAAAATCTTAATTAAGATGCCATCAAGGCAACATCGATATGAATATATAGAGTCTGACTAAACCAGCGAGGTAAATAAATTAGCTGAACAGATTATATTATAACGTTTCAAAGGTTTCCTTCAAGAACGTGATATTCATTGACCATTATAATTGCAAAGCCTATACTTTCAGACACGGAAACAAGTATAGGTATAAGACTTAAATCATTTCTTCGATTTTGCCCAACACTTTTTAAAATAAAATTCCTAAAATGATTCTGCCTATGCTGGGACTCGAACCAGTACCGTACGGAGACAATGCCCAACCTTGTATGTCCGAACACGCTAACGATTGAGCTATCCGTAACAACTGATTATAAAAAATTAAAGTGTTAAAGGTTGCTTTCTTGCTCGCTGTTTGTAATGTACACGAAATAAATTTGTAGGATATGTACCAATTATTAAATGTGCCAAATGATCAATATAACATAGTGCAATGAAAACCTAACCGTTTTGAGCTGAACGCTTTTCCTATGCCATTATTTTGAATGTTCTCATATGGAAAAGTAATATATGTATATCAGGAATCGCCACACTCACAAAACAAAGGCTCCCCACGCAGCGAAAAAGAAGAGTGGAAGAGAGAGAGAGAGAGAGAGAGAGAGAGAGAGAGAGAGAGAGAGAGAGAGAGAGAGAGAGAGAGAGAGAGAGCATGTTTGTTATAAGTATGTCAATTCAAATAGGCATCTTTGCTCTCCTTTAAATACGCATGCCGGCTAAAAAGTGTATGTCTCTGATCTGTTACTGATTGACAAATTAGAGTATGTCGGGTGTAATGTATGAAATATATTATGTAGAAAATACTTTCAGAGTAAATTAACACAACATCAACAACACAAATAAAATAGGCAGATCAGGAACAAGCACATACAGAAAACACAGCTGAGAGAAGGAAAGAGATAGCAAAATATTATAACACGATCTTCTTCAAAACATGACAAAACAAACAATTAGCAAAAACGAATCACGTGGATTATAGTGCCATTTCATTGTTAAGCATGAGTTTAAGAAAGAACTGGCATTTTAAAAGGATTTATCAGTCAGACAATAACAAAATAAGCCTCATCCAATGTTCAAAAAAGATGGGTTCTTAGTCCCATTACCCAAATCTTTATCAATAGTTTATATTGTATGGAATGATTTCTATTTGAGTTTTTACAATAAATGTGAGTTCTTGATGAGAAGGCAGCACATTTTACTCTCCAATATTTAAATAATTTTAAAATGTATTTTATGAATTCTATGAAAGGAGGTAAAGCACCCTTTCTATAACGGCCTTTAGACCATTTTCCAAGCTCAAATATACAGCTTACAGAGAAAGAATGAAAGTTTTGACATTTGAGATTCGAAAATCCTCATGTGTTCTTACAAATACAAGATTAGGTTGCGGTTCATGTTCTATGGAAAAATGAGCACATATGTCGAGGCTGTATCTGCTGTATCTGCTGAATGTGGTCAGTCCTGATATGTTTATGTCATATTTTTCACATTGGTCTCGCATATCTCGCATTTGCCCAGCAATTCTCGTATCAGAACAGTTTTTTTTTCATTCAAGTTTTTAATCAATTCCAAAGAACATATCAAATTACAACATAAAATATTGGGTACCATGGTACATCGTAATAGTAGATGGTTTACAAAGATTTATTCTATATGTTCTTTTCGAACTGACTTTTTTTCATTCACTCATTAACTCTTAATACCTTTTTCACTCATTTCTGCTTTCATGCATCCTCTCAGTTTTACACCCATTCACCCTTTCATCACTCATACTCAGGAAAACCAGCGGGTTGACGATTAGTGTTATTATAAACTAATACATCAAATAAATGGAAATTAAAAGAAAAAAAATAGTAAAGCATTGTTCCAATCATATCGGCACATGTTCCAATCATATCGGCACAGTTTTATCTTTATATAATTTGATGCTTTTATTCTGTTTAATTAATAAGAATTGTTTCATTATTCAAGTGAATTTACATTTGCAATGCTATTGCGCTCAACCTGGGGCTAGGCGGCGTGGGCAGTAATATGCATTTCCATTACTGCCCATGAACAGGCTCAATCAAACCGCTGCTGCATTATTTTCATATTTGTCGCGGTCGGTACCATCTGTAAATTTAAAACGAAAGGTTACCAACATGATATTTTACAGCGCTCTGCAGGCCAGGTGATTAACCGATCTACAGTTGATCATTATGCTTACCTCTTTGGTTGCACGACGGTGGCAGGGCTTTAAGAGTTTATGAAGGTTTATGGGGAAATCTT
Organism: Corbicula japonica; assembly: GCA_038501625.1. Classification (NCBI taxonomy): domain Eukaryota; kingdom Metazoa; phylum Mollusca; class Bivalvia; order Venerida; family Cyrenidae; genus Corbicula; species Corbicula japonica. The sequence continues at coordinate 532,819 of JAZAYU010000025.1, forward strand.
TTCTTAAAAGAACCTAGAAGCTCGATTTGTTTCTTTTATCCCTGTCATCGTGTTCTTGATGATTTTACTCCAGTTGCTCTGGTCTCGGTAAGATCATTGAGTACCCACCCTTTGGCTTTGCAATGCTATTAGCTTCTTATGTTTTATATGTTCGTGTGCTTTTGCATGCAACATTGTTGAGCCGATGGGTGGGTTGGAGTTATTTCACCAAGACAATTTGTACTTGTTTTGTGATATGAGAACCTGTTGGGGCAAGTGTGAGGTTGGTGCACCCTAGAACCTGGTTTAAACCCCCAGTGGCAAATTGTTTTGCCACTGACCGTTCCAAGGCGGTAACCCCTTGGGTTCTCACTTTCGTTAATTGTTTGTGGCGTCCATATTGAAATTGATTATTGATTATTGTAATACCATGCTCTCTTTTCCTCTCTACTGTGTGGCTGTGTGGGGAGGCTGTGTCTGCTGGATTTCACTTTTTTTTTCAAAGTTCCCTGTTCATTTGTTTGAAATTACAAAAAGGAAGCAACTTTTGTAGTCTATAATTATTATTGTTTAGGTAAACGTTTTGAACAGTTGATTTCACGGTGAGTTTTGTTTGTATTGTTTATTTAATAAAACTGATGAATTAGTCATCCATATTAAATTATTGAACTGAAACCAGAGCGTAAAATTATCTAAACGGAAAAACTTACAGACTACTCACTTTTGAGGAATATATTATGTTAAAGTAAGGTCTTTCTTGTTAAAGCATCTATCTATCAAGTGGTTTAAATAAGAAACTAAATATGAATACAGTAGAAATGTTGTTTTTTGTGCGCCGCATAACGTTACTTTCAGAGAACAACTGTCGGAACTTTATCACACTAGACAATTAGTAAACCATCACAAGATTAAATTAAAACGTAACTGTATTTTAATTATTTCGACGAAACAACGGGAATGGCATATGGCATTTTCATATGGATGCAGCATTTCAAACCTCAGTATAAATATACACAGTTTCAATGTATGCACGAGATTTGAATATGTGTCAGAGAACCAGTTCCATAAAACAACATTTCACAGAATGTTCATATTTGTCGTGTCCAGTGGATTAAAAAGTTATATATATATGAGACACTTGTTCTAGTGGTTGATATTGCAATGTTTGTCCTTGTAGAAGTAAATGTGTAAGGATAACCTGTAGTATGCAAATATCATGGTTACCTGGGCTGAAGGTTATAAAGCTGAGATTGGAAACCAGTCTCAAATCTCAAGCATCTGATTGGCTGAAATGGCGACTGGTCGCCATTTCAGCCAATCATATGCTTGAGATTTGAGACTGGTTTCCATGCTCAGTTTTATAACCTTGGGCATTGAAGTAGACATTTACCACATCTGACAGAGAAAAGTAAACGGTATTGCTCTCATCGGAAATAACCCACGTAGAGCTAAAATAGGACCTTGTATAGATGTGTAAATCTGCAGCTACTCTAACAGTAAAGCTCTAATTACATATGGAATCAGATAACGAAAACTCAGCCATATAACGCTTCATTTGTTTGCATTTAGGTCAGAAGAAGTTATTAATTCCACTGTTAGTTATTTTGATTAGTGTATCTTAAAGCTACGTAAGGTTAGTTTATACGAAGAGTACTTTTAGAGAACATGATTGGCCAAGTGTCAGAAAAAAGAAAATTACATTAATTTGATAAAGCCTCTTTACAAGAAAGAAGCCAGAAATTTCATATAACGAAGTCTTTTTATTGCATTGGCTCATCATTAAATTCCATTACTTTGCACTTATTGGGTTTAATTTATATAACCACATCGACATATTTGTATAGATTTATCTAAATTAATTTCCAAGACAAAATGAGAAAGAGCCACATTGTTGTTTGAGGCTAAAGACACTCTCTTTTTATTAAACACTTCACAACGTCTCTAGAATTAAAACAATATTAAAGATTTCAATGAATTTAATATGTGCCTGACAGTTGGCCCAGAGTTACCTGTACCAATATCTATGAGGTTTTTTTAGTACTTTTATCGCTGATAATCAGATAAAGATCATATCTGAGTGTTTCTTAATCAATTGTATGGAGATAAGATAACAAAGAAAAACCAATGACGATGTCGATTGTTCAACCAAATATTCTACTATTATCAGTAAATTTAGAAAGTTATTCTACCAAATATTTTGTTTGCCTCTTATTTTCAGGAATTTAAGAGATTATGAAAGTGTCCATGGAAATATTGAATAAGAACTTAAAGAATTCGCTCTACCCATTGTTTCATCTACAGATGTCATTGACCTTCATCTTGCTTTAACGTGCAGTAAGCGGCATTTTCCTTATGTGTGTGCATGCGTGTCGAGTGATTCACCAAGGAAACATGAAGACACTTGAGATCCCAGCAGGACAGCTTGATGTTGGTACATTCTAGAATTTAGTTAAAATCCCCCCAATATGGCAAAATATTAATTGCTACTGACCATTCCAAGGCGGCATGCCCTCGTTTTTTTATCGTTATTTGTTGTTAAAAATTATCGAATTATAAATTATGATTTCCATATCCCTGTACCATTTGACAGCGTGGAGAGTCTGTTTTTTCCGGCGTGTTGTTTTAAATATATGCGCAAAAGGCACTTACAAGCAAAAGCAATCAAGAAAACCTCTCGTCAATAGTTGTTTCTATAACTGCATTAGTGTATTCACACTTCGCTCAGACTGTTCCCATTGGAACACTGACGTAATTCTGCTAACGGTCCAATGTCAAAATATTATGCATTTCTTAATATGCAAATATGAATTGGATCATTGACCGCAAGTTATTTTTGTTCAGCTATTCAAAATGTTATTTAATTTTTTGGGTCTCAAATGTTTAAATCGGCAACAGGTTCTCATATGATTAAACAAGTACAAGTTATCTTGGTGAAATAACACCAACTCACCCATCAACTTGACAATGTTGCATGCAAAAGCTCACAAACATATTAACATAACATAAAGCTTATAACATTGTAATGTAAAAAATCGGGTACTCAAAGACCTAACCAAGACCAGAGACCCTAGAGTCAAATCATAAAGAACAAGATGACAGGGACAAAAGAAACACATCGAGCTTTCTAGGTTCTTATACTAAATTTCCCGATAAATCTTCATAAACCTATAAAACCCATGCTACCGTCGAAGTCTTTTCTGCTCAGTTTCGCCCATAGCTTTCTCGTTAATATTAAACCTAAACATGAACGCTCAACCAAACTGAGCCTGCAATATTTTCATATTTGTCGTGTTCGTTGGCTGTCAAAGTTCCCTTTTCATCTATCATGTAAGAATGGAACAGTTTCATCCGATAAAACGGAAACGCAAAAGAATAACCAGCATGTGTTATGTGCAATATTTGAATTGTATCAGGAATGTAATGAATTTTTATTTGATACCAAATTCTATTATTTTCTTTAAAAAGATTTTTACATATTAACTAAATTATCCGAACACACAAGTATTTTAAACGTCAAATAAAAGTAGATAGAGGGGTAGAATAAATTGATATTGAGCGAAAACGAAGCTGGTAAGATATACTTTTCTTGATATCAAATAGAGGTAAAAAAATCAAAATTTAAATTTGCAGATTTTTTATAATCAACGAAAACCGCGATTTTTTAAGCAAAAAGCGACGCCATTTTGTCTCTGAAAACGGACGTTAAAGACGCGTTAAATTTGTAAAACGTGAGCCACGGATAAGAAAATTATATGTAGATGAAGTAATTTGTAAGACGGACTAGGTGATGAAATTTCGTAGCAATCGACGCAAAATTGACTGACATATCGGCTTTTGTTGCTTGAACGCGGGAAAATTGACAGACGTCTCAAAAGTGACGTTAGTGGCATACTTTGAAGGCTTGTTGTTTCGAAACGGCTAAGGATACTAAAAAGTAAGCACAAATCCAAATCAGGCATATGCTCAATTATATGTATGCGAAATTTCGTGAGGAAACTCGAAAAAAAATTTTGAGGCGCGTTTCACCTTAATAGATACATATTTGGTTGATTGATAGATATATTGATTGATTAATTGATTGACATAATTAAATTGATTGATTGATTGATTGACTGATTGATTGACTGATTGATTGATTGATTGATTGATTGATTGATTGATTGATTGATTGATTGATTGATTGATTGATTGATTGATTGATTGATTGATTGATTGATTGATTGACGTTCTCTGTGATATACAGTTTTTGTATTTGCAGATCTGCTGTCAAATTCTATTCTTTTCAGTTCCATTGTTTCTTCGTTAAGGTAAACCCCATTTTTTACTGGGGACCATACGGCGCTGAAAACGGAATGCTATTTATCTAAAATACCGCATTGTAGGTTCTTTGTTAAACTTCACATGCATGCTATGGTTTAGGATGGATCTTTGTACTTTTTACTTGTGTCAATATTGAGTTGCCACAACCCGGGGCTAGGGGGCGTGGCTAGTACAATGCATTTCCATTTGTGCCCATGAACAGGCTTATTCAAACCAATATATTCCTCAACTATGTATTTTAAAATTACAATTTCATTTATAAATTAAAGAAAATAAAAGGTAACATTACTTTCTCCACGTTTTGTTGCCCCATCAGGTTCTCATACAAACAAACAACTACTCGTTCTCCTCGTACTCGACAATGTTGCATGCAAAAGCATCCAAAGTATAACAAACAATAACTAAAAGCATTGTCAAACAAAAAGGTGGGTACTTAATGAACTTACCGAGACCAGAACCGCTGTAGTTAAATCAGTAAGGAAATCAAAAACAATAATAAAAGAATAAAGGAAAAGATCGTTTCTACGTTATTTTTAAACATCTTCCTAGAAACATTCATAATCTGTCAAACCCTGACACAGTCGAGCAAACACAGAGCTAAGCAACGATTCAAAATTAATAAAATAGGCATATCAGGGATTACAACATTTTCTCCTCGAACGCAAAAGTAGGTGGATTTAGAAAATCAATTTCAAAACCTGAGGGGTACAGCCTTGGAACGGTCATTGGCAAAACAAATTTAACACACACATAATATAAACGAAAAAGAACTATATAGACGAAATATAGACGAAAAAGAACTTCTAAAGCCACCTTATATGTATCTCTTAACGATTGATTAAATACAGATAGATCTATCACCATTTTCAATCTTTTGTCATAATAATATATCTTTATGAACTCTAACGCTTAGACTTCAGAAAAACATACAAACTTCTTTGATTTAAATCTTTCGTTTTAAAATGAACGGGTAACTACCTAAATATCAGATAAAAGGGATGCTTTAGATTTTAATATCGTGATCTTCCAATTTAAGATAAAAAATGTCCCACGTGTAACATTTATGGGTTTATATTTCACTGCTTGTTTCATTTTCTAGAACATGAACAATGTTTAATATTTCAATAAACGCATTATTTGGATACGGAAATCTTTTGAGACAGGGGTATCGGTACCACATTTAAAGTAACACGTTTTGCAAGTTTTATCGGCGATAACCAGATTTTGTTTTAGTGTAGTTTCAATCACTACAGCAAACAATACTTGCTTAGAAATAGATTTGCCGCATTTTTCAGTAAGAAAAAGGTTATCGATCAGTTCTTGACAAGTTCATGAAGTATAATAATGATAAGTTATCCTTTTCAAAAATAGGTATTACAAGTGAGGACTTTTTTACAATAATCTTGAATGCGACTGCTAGAACGTCAGCGTGGGAAAAATCAATTACACTTTGGTGGAAACATCTGATGACTCTTATACTACATATATAATGAACACTTGGACATTACGACTGCAAAATGTATTTGACATTTCTTATTTAATATTATTGGGATCATTAGGCTCCGTTTGGTACGGGGAAGATTTTATTCTATACTGCTTTAGTAAATATATATACAACAACTGGAAATTGAAAACATCGAGATTATTTGAAATAAACGAAATTATTTAGTAACTTAGGAATTTAATTTGAAAAAATATAATCGTGAAAATATGCAAGTTTTGTTCTTGTTGATCCTTCGTGTATACCTTGCTGTAAATGCAGAGTATTTCCTGCCAAATGTACGAGGTAAGAACGTTTTCTTTGTTCCTACAAATCATGAAAATATATTTAAATTCACAAAAATTGAGTATAATAATTATTGCGTATATTTGATTGCGTCCAAAATTATTGACAGGCTGTTGGGAACACAAAAAAATACTAAACATGTTGCGAAAAAATGACTTCGAATTTGCAAATTATATTGCCTCTACCTGGGAGCGAACCCGCACCCTCACGGCGACAGCGCCTAGCCAATCCCGACGATGCAACCAATTGAGCTAACGGGACAAATCCAAAAAAAGGTTGATCGGATAGCCCTTTTATACGTTATCATCACTGCAGGACATCAGTAACGGGTTATTATTACTGATAACAGTACTGACTATATAATCGAAGAATTGCAAGAATAAATTTACTACCATTTTAACAAATAAATAACAATACCCCATTTATTATAGCCATTTAAAGCAGAAATAGTCAAGGAGTAATTATTGGTTTTAATAGTTGCCAATAACATACATTCTTTCAATATGCAGGACATTGAATCAAACAGAAAACATGTATATATTTTATAACTTTTCGGATTAAACATTCACTGAAAGAACGTTAGTACTGTTAGTGTTTTCTGAGTGTGACCAATCATGAAGTTGCACTTTTTTTCAACCTATTAACTGCACAATTTATGTTATCTATGCGATTAAAAAATAAATATAAAACAAAACATTTTATTCAGCAATAAAAAATTTACAACGCTTATACCATAAAACAATAAATGTAAGAATAAGGGGAAAACAACAGTCTTTAGACGTTATTTGATCGAAATTATTCTTATTATTACAGAATTCAAGCTACAGTTTTTTTACTTTTGATTATTTTCATTTCTGTTTCTTATTTTCGAAATTCCAAATGTTGCTAAAAGTATTAACGAGTAGATTTTGATGGCATTAAGGTATCAAATGTCACTAAGTTCGCCATTCACAACAATATGGTTGAAAGTATTTATGTAGTCAATCACGACAGAAAGGGCAAGCTAAATAGAAGTGGTATTCTGATTCAATCATGTTCATATTACAATGTTTACATATTGATTCAATCTTATTCATATTACAATTTTTACATATTATATTGGTTTTGTCTTTTCAGGCCTACCAGTTTCAGCTGCTAGGCCTTTGTTCGTAATTTTGTTAATGCAATCCTGTCCTTGAATTGATCACACTATGTTTTTAATTCGACGGAGTATTTTAACATTCTACAGGGTTCTAGTCTAATTGAATTGTATGGAAGCATATTTGTGCCACAACTTAACCACGTAAAATAACGTGAAAATAATGGAGGATTTCGCAAAAAAACTGCCACAACATAAAGTTTTCATGTAAATAATTGAAGATTTCACGAAAACACATAACTTTTCTCGAAACCTTAAAAATTTCACGAAAGTTATTTTTGCATGAAAATAATGGAAGATTTCACGAAATCAGATTTCGTGAAACGAAAAACAGATAACTTTTCATGAAAGCGTAACAATTTCACGAAAGATGCCAGTTATCTAAAAATTATGGAAGCATATTTGTGCCACAACTTAACCACATAAAATAACGTGAAAATAATTGATGTTTTCGCGAAATCCTCCATTATTTTCATGAATACTATATCTTCATTGATATTGAAGCTAGCCGAAACTATGATGCCCAAGTGTGTACTGAGTTAGAAAACAAAAACAAGGAAATTGAAAAATGTATACAGTCCGGCAAAAAACAAAGTGATAAACTGGCATTAGAATTTGAAAAACTGAAATCGGAAAATGAACGTCTCTCTGAGGAGGTAGCGGACCTACAATCGAGGCCGATGAGAGTCAACCTTCTGTTTTTCGGTTTCTCAGAGAAAAGTTCCGCCGAAGAACGAAAATCGGAAAACTGTCGTGAGAGACTGGTTGAGGTTTTTACCAACACCCTAGAACTCGATAACCCGGGAAACATCAAACTCGACAGGGTTCACAGAATTGGAAAGTATACTCCCGGAAAGGACAGACCAATTGTAGCGAAATTTAATTATTATCCCGACAAACTGACTGTTAAAAATGTCGCTTATGATAAATTACAAAATACAGACTACAGAGTGGGCGATCAATTTCCGAGGGCGGTGCAGGAAAAACGCCGACGTCTTATCCCGGAGTTAATTAAGGCACGTGAAGAGGGAAAAGACGCTGTACTTGTCTACGATAGACTGGTTATTAAGGGGCGACGTCGCCCCTCTGGCAACCCAAAACAACCCTATGCCCGGTCACGTGACCATGGAAGCATCCGGGGATAGCTAGGCTAATCAAGAACAGTCCATCTCATTCATCCAGTGGAATGTACAAGGTCTCGAAAATAAACTTAATGATGTTGACTTTCTAAATTTAATAAATAAATATGATATTTTGATTTTCCCAGAAACATGGAACTGTAATATAACAAATATTGATATTAAAGGTTATGATAATTTTAACTGCCCTAGACCGAAAACAAATAAATCAGTCAGACGGTATAGCGGGGGCATAGTCGTTTATTATAGAAAATCATTAGACTGTAAAATTAGTTTAGTTAAGATTAATCGTAACGGCATAATTATTATCAGTGTTTTTTTTTCACTTTTGGGGGAAGGGGGTCACAGCCCTTTGGAGGGGGAAAATTGCGACGTGAACAAAGGAAAGGGGGAATATTTGGAATATACTTGCAGCCTGTCAAACACCACAAAACGAAGGGTTCACTGATTTTTAATTCAAAGAAAGTCAGTGGTCTACAGTGAAATGTCTCTTTCTCCCTCTGCAATTTTATCAATTATTCTTGTCAAAGTATTGTCTATCAGTGGGGTATCCATTAAACATATCCTGACTCAGTACGGTCTGCAACAGACTCCAGCAAAGGGGGAATTTTCTATCGGACATGGGGGAAAATATATACTATTTTTAGGGGGGAATGGGGCCCTATTTCTCCCAATATTTGGAATAAAAAAATCACTGATTATGGTTTAAACTACAGAAATCACATATTGAAAATAAGCGTGATATTTTCTTTTGTACCTGTTACATTCCACCGGAAGATTCTACTGTATATAAATCTGCACAGTCTTGTTTGTTCGAGTTTGATTTTTTCGATTCATTGAGTGACGATATCTTGCACTTGAGCTCTTTGGGTGAAGTATATTTAAATGGAGATTTTAATAGTAGAACTGGTGATTTGATTGATTTAGAAAATATAAATTTAAATAGATTTGTCTCATTACCGGACGATGATGAAAATGTTTTTATGGTATTGCCTAGATCATCTCAGGATAAAACAGTTAACGCTTTTGGGCGGAAATTAATTACACTGTTAAAAATGCATGATTTGATTTTTGTAAATGGTCGCTTAGAACACGGTAAATATACCTATTTTTGCACAAATCGACAAATGCATGGGGCGAGCGTTGTAGATTATTTGATTACTAGTCGTAATAATTTTAACTTTATTTCAAATTTCGAAGTTCTCGACATGATGGAATTTTCTGATCATTGTCCACTTGTTTATGATATTAAGTGCTTTCGAAATAACAAACAGCCCGATGAAGAACCTACACTAGTTAAAAATTGTTTTGGAATTCGGAAAACAAGCAACATCTTTTAGATCTATTAGTAATAAACAGATGTAATTTCGATAATTTAACGGAAAATATTCTACACGATGTCGGAAATTTAGACGAAAACTTCAAAAATTTTCCGAGTTAATTTTTGATTGCTCATTTAAAACTTTCGGTAAAGAGGTAAAAAAATAAAAATCAAAGTAAGAGAAGAAAAAACCTGTGGTTTAACGACGAATGCAAACAAGCAAAATCAAGATTTTTTAATGATAAAAGAAAGTTAAAAAAAAACTTACAAAACAAAGAAAATAGGCTTGCATTTTTAGAAAGTCGCAAACACTTTTGTAACGTAAAACGGAAAGCTAAAAATATTTTCAATACTAGAGAAAAAAGAGAAATGTCTGAATTGAGTAAAAAGGCACCGAAACAATTTTGGAATAAAGTAAATCAATATAGACAATCTAAATGTTCAAACTCTGTTTGCGTCAATGCAAATCAGTTTGGTACTTATTTTTCTGATCTTTTAAATACACCTACGAGAGAAAATAGTATACGATTAGATCAAGTTCCAAATATAGAAATCAATATAGAAAATAATAACTACATCCATTTTGTAGATGAATCGTTTGATGTCGATGAAATAACTAAGGCTATTTCATCATTAGTTAGAAATAAAGCCCCGAGCTGCGATAATGTTGTATCCGACTTTTTCATTGACGCTAAAGATTTTATTGCACCATATCTAGTTAAAATACAACAAACACAATTTTTCAAACAGATATTTTGTTAACATAGGAACAAAAATCAAGGTGACTAGTAATAACCATATACAAACACAAAAATGGAATTATAATCACTAAATCAATTTATATGACACCATACAAACATTAGAAAACAGTCATATAATATAATGATAATTACAAATTTAAAATAATATTACCTAACTCGTGTTTCATATGCATATTAACTTATACCAATTAAAGTTTTTTTATTTTTCGATGACATCAAATTTTCAAATTTCCGCAGATCAGGCCAAGATATCTTTGGCAAAAATACATTTCTTAAAAGTGTATTTTTAGTACAAATCAGTAAAAAATGGTATTCTGATTCTACAACATGCATGCTACAATTTTGACACAGGCTATTTTCTCTTTGTAGACCAGTAAACCGACCAGTTTCAATTGCTAATTTGTGGGAGGATAGTCTAAAACATGTAAACAATTTGCTTAAATAATCATTTTTAATAGGTCAAAATACCGTTCAAATTCAAAGACTTTTTTGAACTTCGCATAATATTGTAATTTTGGCGATTCATTTATTGAAGCATTCCAGTGTTGGTGAAATTGTTCTCTCAATCGAGTTTTAAGTTGAGGAAAGTAATTGAACGTTAAAGGGGTGATATTACTCCATAAATAACTGTAACCTAATTCATCTATAATAGTTTTAACTTTCTTTGCCCAGAAGTTATACCGTGGATCATCTATACCGTTACATTGAAATTGAAAAATACTGTACATAATTGAATTTGGATTTGCTAAAATTTAAAGCCAGTATTTGATTACTAGTTCTTTACATATGAGAGTTAACGGATACCGTCCAATTTCACCAAGGACTGCCATATTAGGAGTTTGCGTTTTAACACCAAGTATTTTTTGCAAAATTTAATATGCACTTGATCAATTATATTAGTATCATATACCTCAAATACTTCAGAGCAATATAACAATATTGGAGAGACCATTCGGTCAAAAAGCATAAGTTTAGTTTTAACATCAAATTTAATTCTAGAAAAACAGTATATAGATCATTTACCGCTTTGAGTGCTTGTTCTGTGAGCGTTTTCATAGCCTCTTTTAAAGAACCATTACTTGTAAATTTGACTCCAAGATAGCAAAAAGAATCAACAATTTCTAGATTTTCATTATTTAATACACAAATGAAAAGTCTCATTTTTCTACGTTTTCTAAAAATACAGATTTTAGTTTTGCTTATATTGATTTTTAATCCCCAATTTATGGAGTAAGCATATAAATTATCAAGTTGAGCGTGAAGGCTCATTTGATCTGTTGTAAACAATACCATGTCATCAGCAAATAAGAGCATAAAAATATTAAGTTGAATTAAATCTCTGTCTGTTAAAGCATTAAAGTTGATATAATAGTTACGTCATTTACGAAAAGGATAAAAAGTAGAGGCGAGAGTGGTTCCCCTTGTTTCAATCCGAGTGATATTTCGAAAATATCGGATATATTTGCATTAACCTTAACACTTGCTGAGACATGCTCATATATAGCCTGAAGGATTTTAAGCATTTTACTGCTAATTCCAATTTCAAACAGTTTAAACCATAAAGCATCTCTTAAAACCGTATCGAAAGCCGTTTCATAATCAATAAATGTACAAAAAAGTGAGTTATTATTTTCAATTACCCTTTTAATAATACTATGTAGGATAAAAACACAATCCACAGTGCTTTTGTTACAACGAAAACCGAATTGAGTATCACTGAAAACATCGCTATTTTCACACCAAGTATTTAATCTATTTCTAAGTGCAAGCGAAAATATTTTTGCAATAGTATTGATCAAAGTTATTCCTCTATAATTCGAATGGTCGTTTTTGTCCCCCTTTTTATGTATTGGTACAATAATCCCGTGTGTCCAACATTTAGGGTATCTTCCTTCATTAAATATTTTGTTTGTATATTCTTGTCACTCAGAATGCGTACAATAATATTTAAAATTTGCTGTTCATTGTTAGTCAAAGGCATTTGGTTGCCGATTTTGCTAATAAAAGTTTGTTGTTGTTGTTGTTATGTTGAGGCAATTTAAAGCATTATCAGGAATAAATTCGTGTTAATTTTTTCGTGTGTAATTTATTTTTTCACGAAAAAAAACAACTTTTTTTGCGAAATCCTCCATTTTTTCACGTTATTTTTTATGGTTAAGTTGTGGCACAAATATGCTTCCATAAATTGTTACCAAGAATGTCAAGAATTCTTAGCGCAATGAAATATACTGGTATCTCTTAAATAAACTGATTGTTCGCGAAAAGCAATGGGTTTGCAATAATTCCTTTATTTGCGAATTTTAACCATTATAGTTCCGACAGAGATCCACCTCTTGTTCGTGCACCAAATTTATTTTTTCTTAGTGAGACAGTTTTCGTTTACACTGTTTATTTCAGTATTTATTCATCTTATACATCTAGAAATTGTATATGCACTTTCTTGATATCTTTGGCTTTGTTCTTACATAATAATTACTGAATATAATTGACTTAACAAGTGAATCAAACAATTTCACAATTTTGCGAACGAATACCCGAAAGAAAGTGTTAAGTGTAAATGATGCGTGCACCGCTAAATCTTTTAAGCTTCGGTATCAGTCTCCGTTAATTGACCATACATAGGTCAATTTTTACGTCTGTTATCTCAATTTTTATATTAACATGGAAATATAACTACTTACATACTTTATCAATGTTTGAAAGAATTTTTGATAACGTACCGCAATTATTTAATTGTATCACACTATATTTACTAATACCAAATAACAATTATAATGGGTTATTTTATTAAAAATCTTAATGATTAAACTTAGGTCACATCCAGTTCTTTCCAAACTACAAATCTTTTGTTTCTTTTCTTCATCCTTCATTGTCATGGTTCTGGGGTACTATTATCGAATTATTGTATTACGACCTCATTGTTATTCAAACTTGGTAGATGAAAATATCATTTCGCTGTTTGGACTATTTTGTTAAATATGTTAGCATCACTTTACTAATTTAGTGGTCAATACTTTAGGGATGGCAACGAATAGAATAATTGGCATAAGAATATTTGTTATCACGACCGAACATCGAATTTAAAACTCGGACACACATTGTAGATCATCGTAAATACTAATCTTTATGTCGCTTTTTAGCCTGCAATTCATCCAATAGTAAACGTTTCACTTTTAATTTGACTTTCAATAAGAAACATACATCCGCATCATTTTACATCTTCTACAACAAAATTCTTTATGAAACGCCGGTCTGTATTTTCTCAAGAAAAGCCATATTTGAAGTTAACTATTCATTCAATTTGTCAATCGTTGTTAATTGGGGACCGTAGACCATATTATGACACGTCATATAATAACACCAAGTGTTTCTTGTAATCGTACATCGAGTGAAGGGAAAAATTCTTTAAAAAGTAATGTTTGTCTACTTCGTTTTTAAAATTTAATATTTGAATACTAGAAAAGTATTCGAATGTTCTCTAAATATTCGAATTTTCGAAAATTCGAATATTCGATGCTTTTCCTATTCAATAGTCATTAAAATAGTCATTATTTATAAGCCAAGTAAACATTTATTATGTTTATTTTATACTGCTTGTCATGTTTTATGATTAAATAAACAGACCTTCGATTTCGGCAAAAAATATTTTTTTCTTCTTCAGAATTGATTCCAACCAAACATGTTCACGATTTATCACAAGCAGATGACGACCAAAGCGACAACTATTATCTCAGAGATGATGATTCAATGAGTACAATCAGAGGTAAGAAAATGAAATTTCTTCAGATAGCAACGGCCTGCTTTAGAGTTTAAACGAATTCGATCTTGTAAGCGAAAACAAGTTGCCGATGGATGAAAATCTGCATCAGGTCGTTGTTAATGAAGTCATTCGAAAAATACTTACATCATTTTTATGCTCCCCGAAGAAATTCGGGGGAGCATATAGTCGCCGGCTTTTCCGTCCGTCAGTCAGTCCGTATGTCCCGTATGGGCCTGTAGGGGCCCATTATTTGAAGTCGGATTTTAAAATTATTTCACAGAAATTATCACCATAATGAGACGATGTGTCGCGCGCAACATTTTTGTCACTACCTGGAAGGCCAAATCGTGTCCGGCCCATAAATTTGTTATTTGAAGTCGGATTTTAAAATTAGTTCACAGAAATGATCACCATAATGAGACGACTTGTCGCGCGGAAACATATGGGTCGCTTACTTGAATGTCAGGGTCACACCATGACCTTATAGCAAAATCCTGTCCGGCCCATAACTTTTTTTCGAAGTCGGATTTTAAAATTATTTCACAGAAATGATCACCATAATGAGACGAAGTGTCGCGCGCAACAATTGGGTCGCTACCTTGAAGGTCAAGGTCACAGCATGACTTTGAAGCAAAATCGTGTCCTGTCTATAACTTTGTTATTTATAGTCGGATTTAAATACTTCACAGAAATGATCACCATAATGAGACGACGTGTCGCGCACAACATTTGGGTCGTTACCTTGAAGGTCAAGGTCACAGCATGACCTTGAAGCAAATCGTGTCCTGTCTATAACTCTGTTATTTATAGTTTGATTTTAAAATTGTTTTACAGAAATGATCGCCATATTGAGGCGACGTGTCACGCAACATTTGTATCGCTTCCTTAAAGGTCAAGGTCACATTATGACCTTGAAGCTATACCATGTCTGGTCCTTAACTTTGTTATAGTTTGATTTTAAAATTGTCTGAATTTATAGCACGGCATTATTTTTAAAATTCACCTCAATAGTAATACAACTTACTGTTTTTGTGACAAAGCACCCGTTCGGGAAGTATCACCCGTCTTCGATGGTCTCTTAAGGAAAAGTTACCAACATGACATCCTGCAGCGCTCTGCAGGCCTGGTGATTAGCCCATCTCCAGTTGATCATTATGCTTACCTCTTTGGTTGCACAACGGTAGGAGGGGTTTAAGAATTTATGAAGGTTTATAGGGAAATTTTTTTAAAAGAACCAAGAAGATCGATTTGTTTCTTTTATCATGGTCATCGTTTCAATGGTATAAGCTTCTTATGTTTTATTTGTTTGTGTGCTTTTGCATGCAACATTGTTGAGCTGATGGGCGGGTTGGAGTTTCTTCACCTGGTTTAAACCCCCAGTGGCAATTTGTTTTGCCACTGACCGTTCCAAGGCGCTAACCCCAAGGGTTCTGTCTTTCGTTCATGGTTTGTGGCGTCTTATTTGAGTTGACATAACAAACATGCTCTCTCTTCCTATCTTCTTTTTTGCTGCGTGGGGAGACTGTGGCGATTCATGATATGCATATTTCACTATTGTCAGATGGTGATGTCGCATGTGCACTAAAAACGGCCGGGAGTCGACAAACTTCTGTGACAGAGCCGAGCTACAAACATAAAGCGTCTTTTTCGAGTTCTTTCATTTCAGTAGTATCTCAGCAACATATTTTAGTTATACCCCCTGCAAATGAAGTTTAGGGGCGTATAAAAGTCATCATCCGGTCGGTTGGTCGGTTCGTTGGTCGGTTGCGCGAACTACATCTACAGTTTTCAAGATATTGACTTGAAACTTTTAACATATGTTTTGCATGATATATATTTTTCATGTGGATCAGTGCATTATTTTTTCGGAGGGGAGCATAACTTAACAAAATCTTGTAACGTGAACTTCTTCTACAATTATCAAGATATTGATAAACTAATTTGGTCTAAAAAATTCAAATGACGTGTTAAAAAAGCTTAAATCAAATCATTTTCAGGCGTTCTGTTTGTCAACTTACGATTTCTCTACTTTATATACTTCCTTCCCTCATGGCGGCGTGGGCAGTAATAAGCATTTCCATTACTGCCCATGAACAGGCTCAATCAAACCGAGCCAGCAATATTTTCATATTTGTCGTGGTCGAGGGTCTTCAAAGTTCCCGTTTCATCTTTTTCATAATATAATAAAAGACAAGATAACCAGTCTCACTCACTGATCGAATCGCTCACATTTTTATTGGATAATATTTATGTACGATTTGGTACCTCTGTTTATAAAAAGGTGTATATAATAGTGAATGAGTGAGTGGGGAGGGGGTGTGGAAGGTGAATATCAATTGCAGTCCCTGAGGGATGAAAAGATAACAGTATTGAATGTAAGTACGGGGAGACATTTTACGGCCGCCACATTCAAGTAATAGGCATTCCGATAGGTACTAATTGTGGTCCCATTCTTGCTGATCTGTTTTTTATACTGTTATGAAATAGATTTTATTTTATTTTTTCTACCGAACATCATGATGACATTATTACAGCGATTAAAAACACCTCGAGATACCTTGATGATATGGTGAATATAGATAATAACCATTTTCCGTTTAGTGACAATATTATTACTAAATTTTGTGAACAGATAAGCTCGATGTTTGATTGTCAAATATATGGTTTCATCTGTTTGCCATGGTGTTACTTAATAGCTGATGACGTTATTCTTCATTTGGTTGATCGATTAAAATATTCAAAACAGCATGAGATAAACTCTTTAAATTGGAACACGAGGGATGTTTCATTCTACAAATAAAATGTTATGAAGTCATCGAAAAATGCCCACCTTTAGTGTCGTTATAACAATTAACAAAAATGAGAACCCAAAAAGCATATATAACTGCCCACGCCGCCTAGCCCCGGGTTTAGCACATCTCAATACTTACACGAGTAAACGGTACAATTTAAATTTATCCTAAACGATGGCATGCATATGGCGGTGAACATGGAACCTTCAATGCGGTATTTTCAGATTAAAACCATTCCATGTTCAGCGGCGTAAGGCCCCAGATATAAGAATGGGTTTCGTTAAACGTGACAACAATGGGTGGAACTAAACAGATAGAATTTTGACAGGGGATCTGAGAATACAAATCTAACATTTCCCAGGGAACTCCAAAGGCAAAAATTAAAAAGCAGGAAGTTTATCCTGGGGTCGATTAAACAAGAACCAAATCTATATTGACTGGGATTCTGAAACTATCCATCTTAAAACAGGCCAAAATATGAAAACAAAAGTAATTTTTATCATCGTGTTGCTTATTTGACTCCAGGAGCTCTGGTCTCGGTAAGATCAATAAGTACCCACCCTTTGCAAAGGTATTAGCTTCTAAAGTTTTATATGTTTGTGTGCTTTTGCATACACGTTGTTGAGCTAATGGGTGGTTTGGAGTTATTTTACCAAGACAAATTGTACAGGTGTGTTGATATGAGAACCTGTTGTGGCAAGTGTGAGGCTGGTTTAAACCCCCAGTGGCAAATTATTTTGAAATTTACCGTTCCAATGCGGTAACCCCAAGGGTTCTCATTCCCTCTCTTCTTTTTTGCTGCGTGGGGGAGGCTGTTTTGTGTGTGGCGATAACTGATATGCATATTTCACCTTTTAGAAGTACGGTTAACACACCTAAGTATCTTGCTCAACGATCTTCGAATGACGTTACTGGTAACAGCCCTGAATGTACTGGGAGACTTTTTACAGCCACCGCGCGCCACAAAAACGCTACAGTGGAATTATATGACAAATGGACTTAAAAAGCCACCGACAACAACAACAATTAAATTTTTCAGTTCCACAAAACAAATTTACTACAAATTTCATACAATTTAAAACAGTTTTAGGGACAACATAAGATTTCAGCTAAATAACTGCCAGAACAATTAAAACTTTACAGTCAGATTAATCTTTGGTTCTTAGGTTCAAATATTTCTTGGACTGTTTAGGTTTTAAAGAATCAAAATAAAATTACAGTTCTCCTAAACTGGCCGAGAGAATCCATCGAAAAATCAAGAAATGAAACACGAGCAGTATATTTGAGTAACAGTTTGATTTGCAGAAAGCTTTCTGGCAATGACTAATTTTCGTGGACAACTTCCATTTATCTGATAGCAATTTAATGAAAATTTAAAACTATTAACTTACAGTTTCCCCTCATTATGTCCTCGGTCATTATCGAGAAAGCAATCGGTGATTCACAGCATACGTATACTGTATTAAATACGACACAGGGTCTGTGTCCTATATACGTTTTTTTTAATGTCGATCTTTCATGAGAAATTTAGTTTAATGGTGACTTCAGAACTTAGTTTTAAGTTATCTGTATCCTGATTATGTATCATTATGAAAACAAGTCGGACAAACGTTTCAGACCAATACAATATTTAAATTTGGAGAACTTTTTTGACATTTATATAGAAGAAATCTAAAAGGAAGATCTGGGCTCCTTTTTTTAACCATTTAGATGCCGCCAATTGGGGTTTTCGGCATCCGAAAAGGATTAAAATTGCTAAAATTAAAAACAAAATATACGGACCTTTTTTATTCATGAAATTAATCTTTATCAAAAGTTATGTTACCTTGTCAGGATTTAAAGTAATCTTTTGTATCAACGTTTAGTCTGAAGTTGGTCATATGATAACTTTTCATCTGTAACCAACTTTCAGTTCGAAAAATTAGATTGAAGGCTGAATTTAAAGGATATATTTAATAATATATATTTGAAAATATCTTCAATTGTAAATGTTAGTTGAACTTTGCAGTTCTCTATGCTGTTTCATATAACTTTTTATAACTTAAAAATTGTATCGAAAAAATTGCAAACTAATTTTAAATTTTCAATTAAATAGCGTGTAATAAGATGAGATTTGCATGATGTCATTCTAAAAATCAAAGAAAGGTTATATGTTTTTAAAATGTTTTGTGAATACCAATATTTATAAAAGAGATGATTTCGATTTGAATATTTCTCAACCAGTGGAGTTTTGAAGAATAATTAAAAAAAAAAGAAAAGTCCGCACGTATCATAAAAACCTTCTGCAAATTCAAAAAGAAAAAAACGTATAGCAAGATATTCTTCGGCGCTCTGCTTGCTTGGTCATTATCACATTGGTCTACATTTGATCACTATTCTTACCTCGATGTTTGCATGTGGTGTACTAGTTTATGAACGTTTCTGAACTGAACATTATTTTCTTTCATCTGGGGACCATTCGACGCTGAAGAAATGCTATTAATCTGAAACTTTTAAGAGATCCTTTTTCACCGGTATATGCAAACCATCGTTTGGTTTGGATCAAAACTAATAATTTTTTACCAGTGTAAATATTGAGTTGCGCTCAATTGAAATGTGTTATTGTAAATTGTAAATGATAAAGCCTATTACCTGGATTCGAATGGCGACATTAACTAAAATTATTCCAAAATACATTTACAGTTTGAAAATAGTGAAATATGCATATCAGGAATTGCCACATTCAGAAGACACAGCCTCCACACACAGCCAAGAAGAAGAGAAAGAGATAAGCTTCAAAACAAACACCACTACGAATTAACAAAAAAACCAAGGGGTAATCGCCTTGGAACGGCCAGCACTGGGGGATTTAAACCAGGATTTAGGTTGCACCAATCTCACACTCGCCACAATATGTTCACGGGGCAAGCAGAACGCTGTAGAATATCATGTTGGTAACCTTTCGTTTTGAATTTACAGATGGTTATTTACGAATAACTGGAGAAATTTATATTGCCTTTCACTTCTTAAGTTTATAAATTAAACTCCATAAAATCTGGCTGTGAAATACCTACTGGGGGTTTAAACCAGGTTCTAGGGTGCACCAACTTTACACTTGCCCCACAGGTTCTCATATCACAAAACAAGTACAAGTTGTCTTGATGAAAAAACTCCAACCCACCAATCGGCTCAACAATGTTGCATGCAAAAGCACACAAACATACAAAACATAAGAAGCTAATAGCATTGCAAAGCCAATGGGCGGGTACTCAATGATCTTACCGAGACCAGAGCTCCTGGAGTAAAATCAGCAAGAACACAATGACAGGGATAAAAGAAACAAATTGAGCTTCTAGGTTCTTCTAAGAAAAGATTTCCCCATAAACCTTCATAAACTCTTAAACCCCTGCCGCCGTCGTGCAACCAAAGAGGCAAGCATAATGATCAACTGTAGAAGGGTTAATCACCAGGCCTGCAGAGCGCTGTAGAATATCATGTTGGTAACCTTTCGTTTTGAATTTACAGATGGTTATTTACGAATAACTGGAGAAATTTATATTGCCTTTCACTTCTTAAGTTTATAAATTAAACTCCATAAAATCTGGCTGTGAAATACCTTGTTGCAGTAGTGATTTAAAACTGCACCTGCAAGGTTTTCCTTAAATTGTGATACCGCTAACCATGTTGTAACAGGATTTTTTTTTGTTATGCAAAGATTGCAAGCTCAAGAATAGCGAACAAACTTTGAGATATAAACCCCGTACGATGTTTCACGAGGAACAACGCCGTTTATAAAAAAGTGAAATATGCATATCAGGGATCGCCACATTCAGAAAAACAGCCTCCCCACACAGTCAATAGGAAGAGAGAGGGAGAGAGCATTGTTAATAAAATGATCAGTTTCAAAATAGACACCACTAACAATAAACAAAAATGAGAACCGAGGGGTTACCGCCTTGGAACGGTCAGTGGCAAATCAAATTGCCACTGGGGGTTTAAACCAGGTTCTAGGGTGCACCAACTTTACACTTGCCCCACAGGTTCTCATATCACAAAACAAGTACAAGTTGTCTTGATGAAAAAACTCCAACCCACCAATCGGCTCAACAATGTTGCATGCAAAAGCACACAAACATACAAAACATAAGAAGCTAATAGCATTGCAAAGCCAATGGGCGGGTACTCAATGATCTTACCGAGACCAGAGCTCCTGGAGTAAAATCAGCAAGAACACAATGACAGGGATAAAAGAAACAAATTGAGCTTCTAGGTTCTTCTAAGAAAAGATTTCCCCATAAACCTTCATAAACTCTTAAACCCCTGCCGCCGTCGTGCAACCAAAGAGGCAAGCATAATGATCAACTGTAGAAGGGTTAATCACCAGGCCTGCAGAGCGCTGTAAAATATCATGTTGGTAACCTTTCTTTTTTAAATTTACAGATGATTTTTACGAATAACCGGGAGAAATTAACATTGCCTTTTATCTTCTTAAGTTTATAAATTAAATCTCCATAAAAAACTGGCTGTGAAATACCTTGTTGCAAAAGTGATTTTAAACTGCACCTGTATTTATGAATTAGATCTGGGAATCGGCGATAAAACTTGCAAAAGGTTTTCCTTAATTTGTGATACCGATAACCTTGTTTTAAAAGTTTTTCTGTAATGCAAAGATTACGTTCATTTCGTTATAAAACAGAAAATTTACTATATATTAAAATTTAAATAATCTCTTTTATCATTAATTTCAATATTGACGTATCTATTATCTATAGAAAGATTAAAATCAAGAAAGTTTGCTTGCTTATCTGAAGTGTTTGCTTTATAAAGTTGTAGTTCACTGGGATAAATTTTATTAACTAGAGGTGGAAAATGGTTATCTATATTCAACAAATCATCAAGGTACATCGAGGTGTTGTTAAACGATGTAACGATGTCATTCTGATGTTCGGCAGAAAGAGATGAGATAAAATCTCTTTCATAACAGATCAGCAACAAGGGGTGCACAATTAGTACCCATTGGAATGCATTTTGCTTGTTTATAAATAGATGTACCAAATCTCACATAAATACTATCAAAATAAAAATGTGAGCGCATCGATAAGGTCTTGACAGGTCCAAAAAGTATACTTATCTTAGGAACCCGCTGTAAAAATGCCCAATGTGCATTACAAGCGATAAAGGTTAAATTTTCTCTAGCAAACGTTTTTTTCAACGAGCTTGTCTCAAAGGCGGCACCCCAAGGGTTCTCATTTTCGTTAATTGTTAATGGTGTTTTATTTTAATTTGACATACTTATAAACACATACTCTCTTTTCCTCTCCTCTTTTTTGCTGCGTGGGGAGGCTGTTTTTTGTGAGTGTGGCGATTCCTGATATGTATTATTCTTATAAAATTATGAGGGAGTATACAAAGTAAACAAAGTAGACAAATCGAAAGCAGACAAACAGAAGGCCTGAAAATTATGTGATTTAAGCTTCTTAAAAACTTTTATTATTTTGCATGGTGACAAACTAATAGATGAAAAAGAGAACTTTGAAAGCCACCGAACAGGAAAAAATATGAAAATATTGCAGGCTCGGTTTGATTAGCCTCTTAAAAAACAGGGGATCCGAGAATATAAAACCAGGCCTGTCAAATTCAGGATTTTAAAATAATTCTACGGATGTCCGGATTTATAGTCATAATCTCCGGATTTCTATAAAATTGCAAAAAATATAGTTTAATTAAACTTTTTTTTAAAGTTGTGCAATGAACGTAATAGTTATTCTGCTGCAGTCGCACACTTCCTGTTTATTGCGAGATAACGAGGACGTGGGTGCGACATGCTGCCTCAGTGCCTCTGGCACAACTATACAATAACTTTGTGTCATAAACTAAACCAGGGCTTCGATGTTGAACCTGCTTGTATCTATTTTCATTGCATGTTCATTCTAATATTGTCAAACAGGTAACACACAGGTTTAACAGAAAGTAAAAACATGAATGATAAAAATAGACAGAAGTCATTTTAAAGCAAGTTCTAACAAAATCGGCAAAATTCATTTCTAAAATTCTTTGAAGAATATAATTTAAAAAAAGAAAATGAGAAAATATCATCATCATCATTATCATCATCATCACCATCATCATCATCATTTTTGTTCAGTCACAGTTTTATTTAACACCAACAACAAGACATTAAAACAAAATCAACAATATCATCTTCATCATCATCATTATCGTCGTCATGATTGAAATATTCAGACAAAATCTCCGGATTTTTTTATAAAGACGTTTCGACAGGCCTGTAAAACATGAATTTCACAGTGAACGCAAATGGCAAAAATTAATAAAGCTGGTTTATGCTGGGGTGATAAACAATATCCAAAGCTCTACTAATTGGGTTATTGAAAACAACCCATATACAAAAGACCGAACTATTGAAACAAAAGAATTTTATCTATACTTTTAACATACATAAAATCGTTCTCAACGACCTTAAAAAGACGTAACTGATAAAAGATCTGATTGAATGTACGTGGAGATTTTTACAGCCGCCACACGACACAAATAACGCAACTGTGATAAAGAAAATAGAGAAAAAAGTGATTGTATAATACGGAACCCGTAAAGCGTCTTTACGTTAATGTTCATAAGGGTAAAATTGCACTGCGATGATATATAGTCAAGACGCTGACAGCATTATTTCAAATGCTAAATGTCTCCGAAAAAGACAAATGTTGATAAAACCATGAAATAGGAATTATTGTGTGCGGTCAAGCAGATGTAGTTTATTAACTTTGTCACTGTGCTAGATTTGTGATGAATTCGTGGAAATATTTAGGCCTGTTGCAAAGCGACATTTAACAAAATCATCACGATCGAACTGAAAATTAATCCGGGATTTTTGCATGTAAAGCTAGCGCAAAAACCACTACACCAGAAAACAAGTTGAAAATACTACATTAAATTATGACTATTATTATCAAAAGTTCATAAGAACTCTGGTCAGTGTCAATGACTATCTGAGGAGGAGGGACGAAAATGATAAAATAGAATATTTTTAACAAATCATATTAAACTGCTACCTTGACTACCAAACAGCTGGGATGTATGTCGTTTCAAACTGTGTTTAAAATGGTTTTGGTTAATCGTAAACAACCCCCGCCAACTGCGAATCTGGTAATAATAACCTCTTCATAATATTTTGAAACACGATTTCATTTGATAAATTTCTTTTCCAGTTTAAATAATCATTACATTACTCAAACCGTGTGATTATAAAACTACATGATTATGTGAATGAATTACGCTGTGTATATGCCAGAAGCAATGGTTTTGCTTTAGTGCGAATTAATGTTGTTGTTGTTGTTATTGTTGATAGAAGAAGTCAGCAGTTCAACCTAGTTTATCTCCTAACCCATGCATTTAGGCTTTTGTTCAAGAATAGTTGCCTCTGGAATAAATATCGATGAAATAATTTGCAACAAAAGGCTTGATAAAACTTAAGAATGGTTTCGCCACTGATCTTTCTGGCAAAAGCCAGACCATTGACCTTTCTGGTCTCGGTAAGATCATTGAGTACCCGCCCTTTAGCTTTGCAATGCTATTAGCTTCTTATGGTTTATATGTTTGTGTGCTTTTGCATGCAACAATGTTGAGTCGATGGGTGGGTTGGAGTTATTTCACCAAGACAACTTGTACTTGTTTTGTAATACGAGAACCTGTTGGGGCAAGTGTGAGGTTGGTGCACCCTAGAACCTGGTTTAAACCCCCAGTGGCAATTTGTTTTGCCACTGTCCGTTCCAAGGCGGTATCCCCAAGGGTTCTCTTTTTCGTTAATTGTTTGTGGCGTCCTTTTTGAATTGACATACTTATAACAAGCAGGCTCTCTCTCTTTCTCTCTTCCTCTCTTCTTTTTCGCTACGTGGGGAGGCTGTGTTTTTTGGGTGTGGCGATTCCTGATAAGCATATATCTTTTTTCTAACGCGGTAACCCATAAGGGTTATATTTTAAAGTGATTCTCTCTTTTCCTCTCTACCTGTAGCTACGTGGGGATGCTGTGTTTTCTGGGCGTGGCAAGGCCTGATACGTTTATTTCACTTTTTGTTCATTTATTAGAAGTGATCATTTAGGGACGATTGCATAGAACAAATCTGCAGAGGGCGCTTTGGGCTAACGTCCCTTGTTGTCAAAGTTTATCATAGTTTACAAGAATTTACACAACAGACTTATACTATGTACCATGTACCGTTCAAATACAAATTAACCACATTGTAAATATTCTTATCATTTGAATTATCTTTATATAATTTCAGGCAAAAGATTAGAATCACTGGAGAGATTTCAATCCAACGTCAAGAAACTTCTTCCAGGTTTGCGATATATTGATGAGAGAGATGAAGACAATCAGCAGGAATCTGCATTTCAAACACTTAAAATAGTTTACAAACAAACTTGGAACATTCCATCTACTAGTGATATAAATGACGCTTTTTCTTTACTTTCTATTCTTTTAAAAAGCGATGGCTACCAACCAGAAAGTGCCCAAAGTAAGATGCCGTTGCTGTTTGCGCCTAGACAGGAAATGGTGCACAAATCTAGAAAGCGTAATTCAGCTATCACGCCTCCGTCTCGTGACTGGTGCAGGTTAATTGGCTACCGTGTGTGTCCGAGAGCAAACCTTGGTTAAAGAACTATCGTGACAGCATATCTCCCAAAACAGTTCGTGGGTCTTCTTAGCACACAAAAAGTGACTTGACATCGTCTGTGTAAAGTTTGGTGTTTCTTTCAACTACAT
Source organism: Corbicula japonica (assembly GCA_038501625.1). NCBI lineage: Eukaryota > Metazoa > Mollusca > Bivalvia > Venerida > Cyrenidae > Corbicula > Corbicula japonica. Next base: position 558,573 of record JAZAYU010000025.1, read on the forward strand.
TTACATTTCTGTTTAGCACTGTTGATCAATCAACAACTGACATATTTAACTGGGTTTTGGACAAATAAAATTAACACCATGCAAAAGGCATGCATTCAACTGCCCAGCAAATCTTTTTGATAATTTTACGTATTATTTGCATAAGCTTATTCTGTCTCTCTTCAATGAAATAAGTGAAGCATTCGCCGCAAGTAACTGGCGTATTCCGGAAGCTGGCGATTGTCACTTCAAGGAACGGAGTTTGGCATCACGTTTAGGTGTAATGGTTAGGTGTAATTACTTACATCTTAACTTGACAGAAATTGATAATCATTGGTTTTGCCTCTATAAGTACATGTCTAATAACCTTTTTCTGTAAGACTTGAAAATTTCTTTTAGCCGATTTTGCAAAGCAGAATATTAACCTTGTTTTCTACCATAGCAGAAAACTGTTAAATGAAGATACAACTAACAAATTAACACGAACGTGAAAAGAAATTTCCACGAAGTTCACTTATATCTCGCTGTGCCTTGTGTCATTTACTTTACTGCTAATGCAGTAGAAGTTATTTTTTCTTGGTTCGAAATTTTAAAATGGCATTTTATACTTTGAGTGTTAATGACCGTCTTCAGTTGTCGTTGCACTTTCATCGGTAAAACTCTGTAACGGCAAAATGCAGTTCAATAATAATTTGAACAAATAATCGTTAATGTCTCTTCATTTTACAAACGTTAAGAAAAGTTATAACAGTAAAGAAGAATAGCTTGACATAAAAATTACCTAAAATCTATTTACATGATTTCTCAAAAACTAAACAACATTAACATTGCATTATTTAAATTCCCACAGGAGTATTATGATCCTGACAAAAATAAGGTTGTGTCTATTTAAAGAACTTCCAATTATGAAGAGAGATATCAACGCTTGTCGCCCAGTAACGCTACCAGAAAACAGCCAGAAAATTCAAGGCCAAACAAACTTTTACAAACACTGCAATATTGTTTACTTCCGTACACTTTACTTATATCAAAAGGACACAAATATTGTTGTCAGTATCAAATTACTCATGTGGGCATTAAAATGACGTTTTGTGTTGTTTAGTGTTGTTTTTTATTTTGTAAATTCATGTAAATTGAATTTTAGATATATTTAGATTTAGATCTATCTGTTTTTCTTCACTGTTCTAACATGTCTTAACATTTGCAAAATTAAGATACGATAATGCCGTAAGAGAGATTTTGATAATTTTCTTTTTTATCTTTTATCATTATCTTTATCTTTAACATTAAATGATCACTGTAGACTTTAAAAACTCGGTATGTTTGCGTTTATAGCAAATATCTTGAAACTTAATGAATACAAGTAAGGATATATATATATAGTGTCTGCTGAAAATAGAGATGGCGACACGAGGCAGCAGCCTAAGATAGCTTTCTCTATAGTCTGTGCACCTCCAAAATTGTAACTTATTTGGTATATGGTGTTTGCATTATTTGAATAAGGGATTCCACCATACCACAAAATATGTAAACAAAATGTGATGTAAAAAATAGACGAATACATAGAAAGCCAACCTTTTGGTTCTCCATCAAAGTCGATCTATTTATCTGAAAATAAATAACAGAGAATTTCAAAACAGTTCTTGAAATGCAAACACCAAACTATGAATCAGAAAGAACACTGAACTATATATTATTTAACAAAAATGTAAACTTTCGATTTTCGATTTAATGAAGACAATCATATCAATCTAGCTTTTGTTTTATTATTTGTTTCCTTAATCCTTGTCATCGTGTTGTTGCTAATTTGGCACCAGGTGCTTTGGCCTCAGTAAGATCATTGAGTATGTTTCTTATGTTTTATAATGTTATGTTTGCGTGCTTTTGCATGCACCATTGTTGAGCTGATGGGTGAGTTTGAGTTATTTTACCAAGACAACTTGTCCTTGTTTGTTGATATGAGAACCTGCTGGGGCAAGTGTGAGGTTGGTGCATCCTAAAACCTAATTAAAACACCTGGTAGCCAATTGTTTTGTGACTGACCGTTCCAAAGCGGTAACCCCAAGGGTTCTCTTTTTCGTTTATTGTTTTTGGTGTCTTATTTGAAATTGATACTCTTATAAAAACTTTTCTTCTCTACTTTTGCAGCTTGGGGAGGCTGTGTTTTTGTGAGTGTGGCGATTCCTAATGTGCATATTTGCCTTTCCTATGAAGCCGGTAATAAGGAAAATTAGATTTATTTTATTGTGAATGTTTATTTAACCACAAACTGTTTGAATTTTCGATTCATGGTGGCCTTGTCAGCGATTGGCATTTGAAGACATTTATTCTAAAGTATCTAGGTTGGACTGTTTGTCTGACAAATAAGCCCCACACGTTGTTAAGGAGATTCAGATACGTTTGGTCTGCCAGTAACATTGTGCCCAACAAAAAACAAGAGCATATCAACGTAGTTTGACCTAAATCCCATATTACCTGTCCATGAGTGGGGCTTCATTGTAAAATGGAATTTATATTATGTAAGAATCCAAAGAGATTCTAAATTTGCCCACTTATTCATTTTTGTTTATTTAATTTCATCTTTTTTTTCTTTTATCCTGAAAGTTTTATAATTTAAATGCGTGGGTCGTGAGAGCAGGCCCCCGCCCTCTCCCCCACCCAGGCCCATCCAAGTTCATCTCTTGATAAAACGACACCACTCACGCTTTACAGGAATAACTCATGTTAATATAACAAAAATATTATGAATGGGGTGGGTTGGAGTTTGGTACTGTACTTGCCCCTACCAGAGGCCACCTAATTAAATGACTTGTGGGTATGACATCTATCAGATTAAGGTGAAAAAGCTCTGAAAGCAAATGCTTTACAAACGTTGACCTATAAACCCTTTGTATGACCTCCGCCTATGAAGTCGGGTTTTGTAGGTTTTATACCAAACACTTACGCTTACTTTAGAGATCGTAACATCAGTTTCAAAGTTTACTCCGAAAAAAGAGAAATTTAAATCCTAAGTGTGACCTTATTAAGGTTGACACTTCTGTAAAGTTTGGATTAGATCGCTACATCAGTTGGAAAGTTATGCTCCAAAACCTAGAACTTTTCACAATATTTGACGTTTGATCCCTAAGTGATACCTTTACCTTTGCGATAGGGAACATGGTTATTGGACGCGACAATCCGTCTCATTGAGGTGAACATCTGTTGATATTGTTGTGCGGTTTGGATGAAGTAATTGCATTAGTTGTTATGTTATGCTCTGGAAAATAGAATTGTAGCATATTGTGTCCTTTTACATTTATGTTTGACCTTGACCTCCGAGGTAAAGCCATGGTACTTAAACGCGGTCCGCCAGCTTATAACTGGGAACTCTTGTGTTGGATTTAGTTGTAGACATCCCTTTAGGGTTTGAGAAGATATGCCCGAGATTGTGACGAACAGAATGATGGACAGACGGATAAGAAGATCACTTAATCAACTCTCCTGCACTGTGGACATACAACTGATTGCACTCACGACTCGTGCATAAGGAATGTTACGTTCTCCACACTACGTAAGCCGACCAGTGTAAGACTGCCATGGTCCAGGAAGAACAAAAATGTTAAAAACAGTTGCAGGAATAAAAACCTTAAATGGTATCAAATAGAATCTAGATGGGTTTGGATAAAAGTTAAAACATGTTAGTTAAGTAAATGTAGTTACAATAGTTTTTGCAAGTATCATTGATTCTTGTTTAATTAATTAAACAGTGAATGTTTAATTAATTAAACAGTGAACAATATTTGCCTTATTAAGCTGTAGTTACGTTTGGAACATTTTACAGACTTGTTATAATGGTCATCAACAATATTTAATTAATCATCGAAGAAATAATGCAAGCTGTGGTTAAGTTGTTGATATCTTTAAAGTAGAATCAATTTTTTCACCAGAATATTGCTATGGGAGGGAGACAGACAGACGGACGGACAGACGGAAAGACAGAAAGAGTATTTGTGTAAAACGTTATATTCAAAGTCTCATTAAAACAACGAAGAAGAAAACAAAACTGAGGAGGAATAAGAAGCAAATCGGGGAATTTAAACCAGCTTCTATGTTTTTAGTAAGTATCCATGATCAGTCTTAAATCTTAAAAGATCATCTTCTGCGATGGCCCTTAGATTAGTAGTTAAAGTGGTAACTGGTCCCTTGTAACTGACCATGGAGCACATTCGGGTTAGGCAGAATTATGTATTTTAGTAAATTTTATTAATGGGTTCGATAAGACCTAGCACGTCATTTTAATTTTATAAATATGTTATATGACGTTTTGTCTTTAATAATTACACTGATTTCATTTTGTATCATTTTAATAGACGGAATTTTTGCAGCATCAGATCTATCTAAAATAGCGCAGATACAGTCTAGTGGGTGTTTAATGTAGTAAGATCATACCCAAAGAATGCGAAAACAAGTTTGATCTTGTCCAAGTTTGTGAAGTAATTTACATCCATTAAATAAAAATATCACTAAAGTTTTATTTGTGATTGTTATAAATGTTTGATGAGGTAAGGAAATATCAAATAATAAACAGAGACATCATATAATCAGATCTTTGAAAGGTGTGGGTAATACAGATATATAAAGCAATGTTACATAAATTCTCTTTTCAATAAAAATGCGTACAAGTACTTTTACACAGAACATATCATATTTAAATATGTGTTTTTATTTTCGTCGACTTGTGGTAACAATATCAAACACTGTTAAGCGGTTTAAAGCACACTTTTTCATACATAAGACTCACTGAGAATGCTGTTGATGTTAGCGTTACGTCTCGACGTCATTTCCAGAATGTTTGAAGACGTTGTTTTGAACAGTTACTTCACAGCGAAGTTTCGCAAAATCTCCTGACGTCAACCGACAATAATATGAATAAAGAATAATATTTTACGGTCTCGAAATGGCCAATATTGTGTTTAACAAATGTTACTGGTGTTATTTAAAATTACTTAAGCCTGCATCAACTTTCTCTGAACTGTCCTGAATTCAGCACAACTAAAGTATATATTTTAACTTTCTGTAAGATTTTACGCTATTAAGAAATAAAATGGGTTTTTAAAATGCTTTCATTAAACATTATATGTTTCCATAACTTCAATAAATAGAATAAATTATTGATCAATCTTTTATTGAATTCAAGTAATTTATTATATGATTTTTAAATTGAAAAAGAAACAAGAAATAATATTATTGTATCATGTGACCTTCACCTTGAGGCTTCAGGCTAGCATGTTGTAGGGATTTGTCCACAGGTGCTTGGAAGACGGACCCCGTTCCCCACCCCCCCCCCCCCCACCCCCCCAAAAAAAAGAAATAAAAAAAATTAGGGTCTACACAGGGTCTATACTACATAAACTCATCTTTTTTGTTTTGTTTTGATAGATTGGGATCGATATCAGTCTATCTAAAAATAGCTCGCTCGTCCAATCAGAATTCACGCATATCATTCTTTGTAACCAAAGTCTTTACCTCGGACATATTTGTTAGTATGCCATCGGGAAAATGAAAAAATGGATGTTATGTTCTCCAGTTTGGAGAAAACGGGGTCCGTCTTCCAAGCACCTGTGGATTTGTCATAGCGTGTTGAAATGCTAAAAATTTTAACCAAGTTATTACAAATGTGTATACACCACCTGAGACAACATCATGATTGTGGGACAACTTTGTGTCAAGTCATTTGAAAGTATCTACAGGCATGACGGAGTCATAAGAAATTTCTGTTATATATAACAGTGTATCTTTACCGTGGAGCTATTCTTGATGTTGTTAGCAAAATATTGTCTGATATGATCATATTTGAGCCTAGTTGTTGCATGCATGTTACAGTTAGTCAGGATGCATACTTTTATTTTAGTTGGATAATATTTCTTATATATTTTGATTTTTATCCATAACATTCCTAATAAGGGATAGTCTAAGATAAAAAAAGCCCTGAAGTGCAATTCGCCTGCCAAATCATACATCAAAAGTTTTGTGTGTTAAACAATTTGATTTATGCTTTTTATGTATAATCTACTTACTGAGTTGTTAATTAAAATAGACGTAAATGAAGCTTTAAAAGCCTCAGCGGCGTATGATCCCCAGATAAACGAGAAAACAATAGGCGGTACAAAACAGAATAGAAATTTGACAGGGGATCTGAGAGTATGAATCCGGAATATCACAGACATCGCCAAAAGCAAAAGTTAAAAAGCAGGAAGTGTATCTTTCGGGTGATTGAAAAATATTCAAACCTATACTGGCTGGGGTATTTAAACCACCCATCTTTAAATTTAACCAAATATTAAAACAAACATTAAGAATTACTATTAACAAACTACATTAGTAAAGTGCTTAACGACTTTCAAAGGACGTAACTGATATATCACTGATTGAGTGTACTGGATGGCATTTTACAGCCGCCACAAGGCACGTACAAACAACTCTTCTGTGATATTGAAATAGATGAAAAGGGAACTGTGAAAGCCTCGGCGGCGTATGATCCCCAGATAAAAGAATTGGTTTGCCCTTAACGAGAAAACAATAGGCGGTACAAAACAAAATAGAAATTTGACAGGGGATCTGAGAGTATGAATCCGGAATATCACAGACATCGCCAAAGGCAAAAGTTAAAAAGCAGGAAGTGTATCTTTTGGGTGATTGAAAAATATTCAAACCTATACTGGCTGGGGTATTTAAACCACCCATCTTTAAATTTAACCAAATATTAAAACAAACATTAAGAATTACTATTAACAAACTACATTAGTAAAGTGTTTAACGACTTTCAAAGGACGTAACTGATATATCACTGATTTAGTGTTCTGGAAGGCATTTTTCAGCCGCCACAAGGCACGTACAAACAACTCTTCTGTGATATTGAAATAGATGAAAAGGGAACTGTGAAAGCCTCGGCGGCGTATGATCCGCAGATAAAAGAATTGGTTTGCCCTTAACGAGAAAACAACAGGCGGTACAAAACAAAATAGAAATTTGACAGGGGATCTGAGAGTATGAATCCGGAATATCACAGACATCGCCAAAGACAAAAGTTAAAAAGCAGGAAGTGTATCTTTTGGGTGATTGAAAAATATTCAAACCTATACTGGCTGGGGTATTTAAACCACCCATCTTTAAATTTAACCAAATATTAAAACAAAAATTAAGAATTACTATTAACAAACTACATTAGTAAAGTGCTTAACGACTTTCAAAGGACGTAACAGATATATCACTGATTGAGTGTACTGGATGGCATTTTACAGCCGCCACAAGGCACGTACAAACAACTCTTCTGTGATATTGAAATAGATGAAAAGGGAACTGTGAAAGCCTCGGCGGCGTATGATCCCCAGATAAAAGAATTGGTTTGCCCTTAACGAGAAAACAATAGACGGTACAAAACAGAATAGAAATTTGACAGGGATCTGAGAGTATGAATCCGGAATAACACAGACATCGCCAAAGGCAAAAGTTAAAAAGCAGGAAGTGTATCTTTTGGGTGATTGAAAAAATATTCAAACCTATACTGGCTGGGGTATTTAAACCACCCATCTTTTAATTTATCCAAATATTAAAACAAACATTAAGAATTACTATTAACAAACTACATTAGTAAAGTGCTTAACGACTTTCAAAGGACGTAACTGATATATCACTGATTGAGTGTTCTGGAAGGCATTTTTCAGCCGCCACAAGGCACGTACAAACAACTCTTCTGTGATATTGAAATAGATGAAAAGGGAACTGTGAAAGCCTCGGCGGCGTATGATCCCCAGATAAAAGAATTGGTTTGCCCTTAACGAGAAAACAATAGGCGGTACAAAACAGAATAGAAATTTGACAGGGGATCTGAGAGTATGAATCCGGAATATCACAGACATCGCCAAAGGCAAAAGTTAAAAAGCAGGAAGTGTATCTTTTGGGTGATCGAAAAAATATTCAAACCTATACTGGCTGGGGTATTTAAACCACCCATCTTTTAATTTAACCAAATATTAAAACAAACATTAAGAATTACTATTAACAAACTACATTAGTAAAGTGCTTAACGACTTTCAAAGGACGTAACTGATATATCACTGATTGAGTGTTCTGGAAGGCATTTTACAGCCGCCACAAGGCACGTACAAACAACTCTTCTGTGATATTGAAATAGATGAAAAGGGAACTGTGAAAGCCTCGGCGGCGTATGATCCCCAGATAAAAGAATTGGTTTGCCCTTAACGAGAAAACAATAGGCGGTACAAAACAAAATAGAAATTTGACAGGGGATCTGAGAGTATGAATCCGGAATATCACAGACATCGCCAAAGACAAAAGTTAAAAAGCAGGAAGTGTATCTTTTGGGTGATTGAAAAATATTCAAACCTATACTGGCTGGGGTATTTAAACCACCCATCTTTAAATTTAACCAAATATTAAAACAAACATTAAGAATTACTATTAACAAACTACATTAGTAAAGTGCTTAACGACTTTCAAAGGACGTAACTGATATATCACTGATTGAGTGTACTGGATGGCATTTTACAGCCGCCACAAGGCACGTACAAACAACTCTTCTGTGATATTGAAACAGATGAAAAGGGAACTGTGAAAGCCTCGGCGGCGTATGATCCCCTAATAAAAGAATTGGGTAATAGAAAAATACTCAAATCTATAATGGCTGGAATATTTAAACCACCCATCTTTAAGCTGGTCGAAATATTCAAACAAAAAAAGAAGTGTTATTAAAAATGTACATAAATCCTCAACGACATTCAAATGACGTAACTAATAAAAGGACTGATGGATTGTATGGGAAGACATTTTAGAGCCGCCACAAGGCACAAACAACTCTACTGTGATATTGAAACAGATGAAAAGGGAACTTTGAAAACCATCAAATACGATAAATATGAAAATATAGCAGGATCGATTTAATTGAGCCTGTTCATGGGCAGTAATGGAATGCATTTAACTGCCCACCCAGTCCAGCCCCGGGTTGAGTGCAGCTCGATCCATCCAAACGATGGTATGTATATGGCGGTGAACATGGAACCTTGAATGCAGTAATTTCAGATAAATACAATTCCAGGTTAAGCGGCGTGTGGTCCCCAGATAAAAGAATGGTTTTGCTCTTAACGAGAAAGCAATTGGCGGAACTTAACAGAAAAGAACACCGGATTTGAAAATATAAATCCTGCATATCATGTTGTTGGTCGGTTTCTTAATATAAGTACATGCGTAGAAAGATATCAGATTAATGTAGGGGACTTGTGAACCAGGGAACACATTATGTTGAAATTAACACTTTAATTGACAGAAATTATTACAAAAAGTAACGTCATTATCCATAACTACCTCATGGTTCACTGTATGCTTGTATATTATGACAAAAAGCATTCATATGATTTCTAGAACTCATTTTAGTTGGAATTTCAGAGATTCCGTGTATTATATGGCAGAAATAGAAGCTGAAATGTTGTAAACATGATCAGTAAATTTATAAAATTTGCGAACTCTTCTACTGTTATAATTGAATTCTCTCAAGTCCACGACATTTAATCACAACATATGAGTCATTTTGGGTTATAATTCCAGGGTTGGCGAAGTAAAACTTTCCGATTTTCACATGTTTTAAGAGGCTGTAAACGCATTTACCGTTGAAGAAATTAAATTTCTTCCCTGAATTGTTGAGTTTCTTAACTACTATTTTTTTATACATAACAGACCAGGTAATTTCGCAAATGTTACCACGACTGTTAAAAACAACAAACAGTTACAGTCAGCTTTTTTCAAGATTTGTTTTCCAAGTTTCAAAAAAAAAGTAATATATGCATATCAAGAATCGCCACACTCACAAAACACAGCCTCCCGATGAAACGAAAAAGGAGAGAGAGAGAGAGAGAGAGAGAGAGAGCATGTTTTCTATGTATGTCAATTCAAATAGGACGCCACAACCAATGAACGAAAAAGAGAACGTTTGGTGATACCGCCTTGGAACGGTCAGTGGCAAAACAAATTGCCACTGGGGGTTTAAACCAGGTTCTAGGGTGCAGCAACCTCACACTTGCCCCAACAGGTTCTCGTATCACAAACAAGTACACGTTGTCTTGGTGAAATAACTCCAACCCACCCATCGACTCAACAATGTTGCATGCAAAAGCACACAAACATATAAAACACAAGAATCTAATTGCATTGCAAAGCCAAAGGGCGGGTACTCGATGATCTTACCGAGACCAGAGCTCCTGGAGTAAAATCAGCAAGAACACGATGACAGGTATAAAAGATACAAATCGAGCTTCTAGGTTCTTTTAAGAAAAGATTTCCCCATAAACCTTCATAAACTCTTAAACCCCTGCCACCGTCGTGCAAACAAAGAGGTAAGCATAATAATCAACTGTAGAAGGGTTAATCACCAGGCATGCAGAGCGCTGTAAAATATCATGTTGGTAACCTTTCTATTTAAATATACAGATGGTTTTTACGAATAATCGGGAGAAATTAGCATTGCCCTTTATCTCCTTAAGTTTGTAAATTAAATCTCCATAAAAAACTGGCTGTGAAATACCTTGTTGCATTAGTGATTTTAAACTGCACCTGTATTTATGAATCAGATCTGGTTATCGACGATAAAATTTGCAAAACGTTTTCCTTAATTTGCGATACCGATAACCTTGTTTTAAAAGTTTTTCTGTAATGCAAAGATTACGTTCATTGAAATCATTAACATCGTTGCAAGCTCTTGAAAAGCGAACAATTTGTGAAATATAAACACCGTAAGAAGTTGCACGGGGAACATCGCCGTCTAAAAACGGAAAATTTACTATATTAAAATTAAAATCATCTCTTTTATCATATATTTTACGAAGAAGAGAGAGGGAGAGAGCATGGTTAAAAAAGTGATTTTAAACTGCACCTGTATTTATGAATCAGATCTGGGTATCGGCGATAAAACTTGCAAAATGTTTTCCTTAATTTGTGATACCGATAACCTTGTTTTAAAAGTTTTTCTGTAATGCAAAGATTACGTTCATTGAAATCATTAACATCGTTGCAAGCTCTTGAACAAATTTTAGTAGTGAGGTAACCATTTTCAATTGACAGATTTAGATCGAGAAAGTTTGCTTGCTTTTCTGCAGTGTTCGCTTTATTAAGTTGTAGTTCTTTAGGGTAAATCTTATTAACAAGTAATGGAAAATGGTTATTATCTACATTAAATAAATCATCAAGGTACCTTGAGGTGTTGTTTAAAGCTGTAATAATATCATCTTGATGTTCAGTAGAAAGAGATAACATAAAGTCTCTTTCATAACAGTATAAAAACAGATCAGCAACAAGGGGTGCACAATTAGTACCCATTGGGATGCCTATTACTTGTTTATAAATAGAGGTACCGAATCTAACATAAATATTATCCAGTAAGAAAGTTAGCGCCTTAGTTAGGTCTTGACAAGTCCATAAAGTATAATTATCATAAGAACCATCTGTAAAAATGCCCTATGTTCATTACAAGCGATGAAGGTTTATTTTCTCTAGCAAACGTTTTTTCAATGAGACTGGTAAGCTTGTCTCTTATTAAATTATGAGGGAGCAAAGTGTATAAAGTTGAGAAATCATAAGTGGGAAAACAGAACGCCTGAAAATTATTTGATTTAAGCTTTTTCAAAACGTCATTTGAATTTTTAATCGACCAAAATAATTTTTTGCCAGAAGTTTCAAAACCTTATCACAATCCCAAATAACATGTTCTTTAATAGCTGTAAGACAAGATGTAAAGAGCACGGATAATTTATTAGTAGTGCAAGAACTAGAGTTAGCAATAAATCTTGCTTTGTACGGTGTTTTATGCATTTTAGGCAACCAATACATAGTAGGTACTTTGTCTTGTTTCGGCTCAATACTGATTCTAAATTTTGTAATTTGTAGAGTGTGTGCAGTAACAATATCACTCTCAGATGAGGAAGTCAGTATATAAGCATTAGTGCAGTTCAGTTCTTCAGTTTGAATATTAATATAGTGTATCCGTCACACTATAATTACATTATTAGAAGCCTTATCAGCAGGTGTTAAAACAAATTTGTTATGAAAGTCTTAAATTCCTTTTTTCAAATGACGAAAGTTAAAACAAGGTCGAGGTGGTAATAAAGCAATGTTTCTTTCATAAAATCATATACGAGTGTCTATTACTTTGAATATGTGTTTTTTCCAGTTAGAAAGTGCATTAGGCTCAGCATGTTCTCTTTTGCACCATTTATTGCAAAATAGGTAAGTCTGTTATTAAAAACCCGTGTAAAAAGTTTCCCAAATGCGCTTAGGAGAGTGATTCCTCTGTAGTTGCCTAAATCCCCGTGTTCCATCGATATAAATGCCATCAGTCCATTCAGCTGGGAAGTAGCTCATAGTGAAACAAGTATCGAATAATTTGCATCAATAGGGCGCTACATAATCTACACCGTTTAAAAAAAGTTCATTTATTATAAGATCAGAACCGCCGCTCGCACCATTACGCAATTGTTTAATAGCTTTTAATATAGCACTAGTAACCATTTCTGTTTTGGAACTAAGACGGCGGAGTTCGAAATAAAATGTGACACAGAAAAATTTTCAACAAGACCGCTTATTGTTGTTCCTTTATATGCATGTCGAATCTGGCCAAAACCCCTGGAAGCAAATGACCGTTCTAAGGCGGAACCTGTCAGGTTCTAATTCGCGTTAACTTTTGTGGTGCCTTATTTGAAATTGAGTTAAGATAGAAATAGTGTTTAACAGCGTTTCATCGCTGTTTGAACTGGTAGAATACGTACACCTTATTTGCATAAAAAACTGTTTTTATGTTAAAAAGTTAGCGTAAATGGTATGATTGATGAAAGACAAAAAAAAAGAAATTTAATTCCAATAATAATATCCTTCGACAAGCTCTTTCTGTATTTCTTTTCATGCAGGGGAAAGCCTTTTCCTTAGACCAGGAGTTGATGGACGCATACTTTTAAAATAAAGTAAAAATAAAAGTACTATCGACATAATACATAAGTATCGTGCTCAACGACCTTCAAAGGACGTAACTGATAACAGCACTGATTAAATGTACGGGAAGACTTTTTTACAGCCGCCACACGGCTGTGATGTTATGCGCTAAATTTTGTGTATTTTTGTTTCTGCATTTTAAATTTCATTTTGAGTTTAAGTTTAAAAAATCAAATTTATAGGTTTTTAAAACTTTTTATATGAATTTTCGTGCAGATATTTTGATGACAGAATTCATCGAAATTTCTGAAAGCTAACAAAGATCATAATCTAATCAAGTCAGTGGCTTAAGCCTTTATTGAACAAAGAAAATGTAAGATGTCAAACAGATAAATTATTAGATAATCTCATTACTCAATAACTTATGCAGATTTCGGCCTTAGAAGCCATAGATGTCGTCTTAAGACGCGATTATGACACGCGGTTGTGGATTCGGTCCTTGTGCTGGAATTTTACAGCGTCCTCTAGTATTTCGTGGTTAATTTTGATTGGTCAAAATTTTGGTAATTCTTTTACATTTTTGTGACAATTATCTTGATTGGTTATGAGTTGCAATTCAACAATTAAATTAGCAGTTCCTTTCCAGTAGGAATCACTTTAAATTCGGATTTCGATTAGTAAGCTACATTAAACAATGTGTCTTTTAGGGACGAACCCAATTTCACCGGAACAAATAGAGCACAGCACGATGGAGAACTTTTTTAGGACCCAACCTATTTTACCTGTGCACCAAGCACAGTTCAGTCGCGCACAACAATATGTTACTGAAATAATTAAAATAATATTTGAAAAGCTGATTTCAAAGAAAACCTTTAATTCACCGACTCTGAACAATATAATAGTTTGTATTTATTATCATCGTATCATAATATCATCGTAAAGTCCTACTGTTCATGCCATGATGAGTGGTCTATCAACAATACACACTAAAACAGAGTTGCAATTTGAAGTAAAGCTTTAATATGTATTAGGATCTTTTTAGCACAATATTTTCCTTAAGAAAAATATTTTAAGAGAAACATATTAATGTTTTTATTAATTTTGCTTGATTATTAAAATTTTAAAATCTATGTGACATATGAAAAGATGTGAATTGACATGTATAGAACACTTTAATGCTACGATCTATTTATTTAGATTCTTTCTTGTCTACTCTTTGTTTGAAACTGCTATTTTTGTGTCGCTTTTCAATGCGATACATAGGGATCACTTTCTCCGTTCCTTGGTCCGTTCATACGTCCGTCCGTTGTGAAAACTTAACGTTGGCTATAACTTTACAATTTCTTAATATCTCTTCAACAAACAAATTATTTTGCAAAGTTCTTCAGTTCAAGAAGGAATTATGCCCACTTTTGTACTTCAAGTTTTATTCCGACATGGCACAAGATGGCGAAACAAGTGTTCAACAGAATACCCATTTAGTTCTGGAGTTAGCTTTCGGCTGTTTTTAGGCATCAGTGTTTTCATCTTAAGCTGCTGTTTTGTGTAACGCTTTGAAAAGTATACTCTTTTGTTTTTTTATTTGATAGAAACACCTTAATCTAACCTATATTTAAATTTAAGTTCGTTATTTATTAAATGTTAAATGTTATATACCGAGTTTTAAAACACAGATGTCTAAATTCGGACAACATGAAAAAAGCCACCTTACCTTCGAAGCGAAACAAATGCTTTTAGAGATTTCGCTTGTCGGACATGATAAAAACAATGTCCGTCGGTGGTAATCGAGGGTGAATATTCTGTACAGACAAGCTAGACATTTACATTGTCATTACAGACCTAATATGCCGTTCCTTTCACGAAATCACGAACGTCAGCAGGTGGTGTCGGGATAAAAAGATGAAATTCGATAAAAACCAGACACTCCAGTGTTTTGCAATTATACTTATGTTGTATTCCAAACCGACATTAAGTAAATGATGATACACTTGAAAGAGATTGGATCTATGATGTTTATAGATGGTAATAATTCATCTGAAGAATTTCATGTCAAATAGAATCACTGCCGACGCCGTATTGCATCATCGTGTCGATTCTCCTCGTGGAACCTCAGACGACAAGAGATACAAGCAAATCTACAGCCCACGTTCAAAGCGGCTCAAATTATTAAGTAACGTAAGTTCAATGCATTTTTTTCAGTAAAAAAGTGCAAAACTTGATCAATGACGCACTGAAGTGCAGCTGTATTCTAAACCAAACACAAAAAAGTTTAACTTCACCAGTCGTAATATAAATTGAAATCAGTATGTGCTGTGTGAAAGTCAATTGTTTCCCTTCTGCATCGTCTTTCGATGGAATCGTACAGTTCCTTCAGGTACATCGTGGTTGTGCTACAGCCGCTCCTAGAATTTACAATTGATGGAAAAGAACCTTTGAAAGCCACCGAACACGACAAAACCAAAATATTGCAGGCTTTTGTCTTGTGCAATTTCGAGTTTATTCCTTTACGGTACGAGGATGAAACCGCGATATTACATCGCGTTTTCACAATCCTACCATGGTGCCTTCGTGTTTTCACCATCGTGCCATCGTGGTTTCACCATCGTACCATCGTGATTTCACAATCGCACCATCGTGCATCGCGGGTAAAGTGAGAGAAAAAAAGTTTGTCCATACGGAGACATTGATAAAAGGTGGGATAAAAGGAGTATCCATTGAGTTAACTGTAAAACAGTGAAGAATGTGGTGGAAGCAGCTCGTGAATTAAGTGTCATTGATGGCGCCGTTTAAAAATTAACGACAGAAAGTAACTGCTGCAGTTCCGAATGATAAAGCAGAACAATGGAGAGTAGCTTAACATTAAACACGACACAGCGCAGCAGTTAGAGACAATGCATATTAGTATTGTGACTTAAAGAACTTGACATCATCATGAGCATGTTGTCATGAGCAATATAATTTGAAAGTTTCATTAAGAAATATTGAGAAATCGTAGTTTTTCTAGAATTAAGTTTTCCTGTTATAATCCAAGTACAAAAAGGGGCATAACTCCATCAAATGAGACCTTGACCTAAAGAGTTCATCATGAGTGTGTTGTCATAAGCAATATAATTTGAAAGTTTCATTAAGAAATATTGAGAAAAGGCAAAGTTATAGCCAATGTTAAGTTTTTGGCGCAAAATCCAAGTACAAATAAGGGGCATAACTCCATCAAATGTGACCTTGACCTAAAGAATTTTGCATCATCATGAGTATGTTAAGGGTTGCCAGCACCATAGATGAAAACAATTCCCATACTTTTCCCTGACTTTTCACTGACCAAACCAGGTTGTTTACTGACCAACATTACCTACTTAAACGGCCTCAACCTCCCAAACTGATGTCCAATCCACCCATAAGTTCATTTTCATTATTTTAACAATATGGTATTACATTATTTAACAATTTAAACATGCTTAATACATCTATACAGAGTTTGGTAGTTTTATGTTCAGTGAACTATTAAACTATTTAAAATAAATAAGCAAGTGAATCTAACAAGATTTAACCAATAAAAAAAATTAAATGAATAAACAACATAGCAAAAACACAAGAAATTATCGAAACTGAAGCTTAAGTATCCATTATGCACTATTGCTTGGAATAATCATCAAATGCAGAGTAAATGAAATGCATATAGTCTGCAAAAGGGGCCAGCAAAAATCATACAATTTTTTTTTTTAAAGTAAAACAACCCCATAGTCAGAATGCCCACATATGTTTCCTTCCTATAGTCAGGCCTATATAGCAGAACTTGGTTGTTTTGACCTGGATCTTGGAGGGAGGAACATAGGTTTTGAGTGTAACACATCCTTATAATAATTTTTAGAGAAAATGGTTGCAGAGCCTTCAGTCTTCAAGTTATTGTATTTATAATAGAACTTTTATAATAATACACAATTATATAGAAAAAGATTCATAACAGAAATATTTGTAAATGCAATTTTAACCAAAAAAAAAATTTATTTAGCCCTTCAATATTATTTGATTTTTATTTTTCACTGACCTATTTCCGAAATTCCCTGACAATTCCCTGACATTGAAAAAAATTCAAATTTCCCTGAATTTTCAAATCTGCTGGCATCCCTATTGTTGTCATAAGCAAAATAATTTGAAAGTTTCTTTTAGAAATATTGAGAAATGGGCAAAATAATAGCCAACATTAAGTTTTTGTGTCAAAACCAAGTGTAGAAAGGGGCATAACTCCAACAAATGTCACCTTGACCTAAAGAATTCGGCATCAGTATGAGAGTGTTGTCATAAGCAATTTAATTGGAAAGTTTCATTAAGAAATTTGAAGAAATGGCAAAGTTATAGCCAACTTTAAGTTTACGTGTCAAAATCAAAGAAAAAAGGGCATAACTCCATCAAATGTGATCTTTAATTTGGCATCATTGTGAGCAGGTTGTCATAAGCTATATTGTTTGCAAGTTTCATGAAGAAATATAAAGCAATGGCAAAATTATAGCCAAAGTTTTTGTGACAGATGGACAAACGGATGGACAGGCAAAGCGATCCCTATGTGTCGCCATTCTTCGAAAGGGCTACACAAAGACGTTCACTTTCAAAGCTTTAGTGTAGGTACTATGTTAGATATAAAAAGCATGTTAACATTATTCAATAATAAATTAAAATAAACAATACCTTGATCGAAACACAACGAGCATAATCTGTGAGAAACAGGTTCTCCCAAAAACATCAATTACACGTTGCCTTGGTGGATTATCTCCAACTAACCCACTACTAAACAAAGTGTGTGCACGCAAACACCAATCACAAAAAACATAAGGTACTCTCAGTTGAGAGTACTTGATGACCTTACTTAGACCAAAATCAGTTAGAACATGTCGGCAGGAATAAAAAAACACTGATCAGAGTTTCTATGCTCTTTAGTAATTGTAACTGATGATAATATAAGCTTGTCCAAATAGAATAAAGATGACAAAATTAAACTGTTATGAGATATTTTAATTCATTGCACATAACACTAACATTGGTTTACAACAATATCAATCAACAAATTGTATCAAGAAAGACATCAAGTGTATTATTTTGTCATTTGATTAATAATCTAACCTTTACATTAAATAATATCTAATATTTAATTTTACCATTAACATTTTTTTAACATTTCATCAAAGCCCCAACATCCATTTTTTAGAATGTGAAATCTGCCACAACAAAAACTACAGATGTACCACGACTGCATGATGAGATATTACATAAAACTGGTACCATAAGATAGAAGATCAAATTAAGCTTATTTAAACAGTGGCCTTGAGTTGTCTTTCTGTCTGACAGTGTGGCCTCGCTGTGTCTAAATGAAATGCAACATGTCTAAATAGAAGTCAAAAGCAGTCAAAATGTCAAAACCATTTCTCTTGAGGAAGATTTATTTCACTACAAAAGATTCAACAAAAGGAAAATGATTATTATCCACTTCTGTATGAAAATCTGTGTCTGTCCTCCAACAAGAGATAGAACATAGAAGACTACATGGTATTCAAAATGTCTTTTTTATGACCTGGTTCCAAGATCATAATGCTAAGAATGGAGACCAGACTCATATCTCAAATGGTCTCCGAACTTGGTTTTAATATCTTTGAGACTGGTGATCTATATTAGTGGTGGAATGCTGTCAAGGAATTAACACCTCATGGTCACCACTGATGAAATTAGTACACCCTATCATATCCCTAAGATATCTACATATACAGTTTGCCAAATAAGATTCAGTGTGTGATATGGAACACAAAGCTTTTAAAAAATATCAAATGAACTTCCCCCAATTCTCAAACTTCCCCACAACATGAACAATCTTCCTTCTGTTTGTGTAAAGTTGGTGTTGAAATGACACCTAGGATTATAAGACAGAGATGGACAACAAAAGCTTATTTAATACAAATATAGCTATTTAACATTTGATATTGAAAAAAATATTAATAGTATCCATTCAGAAGTTTGAATGAAACTTGGCATTTCTTTAATTTTGACAAATATCTACTTTCAACAGTTTTATTAAGTGCAGTCCATAACAGTGGTTTTCAGTTTCACGACATCACAATAGTTCATGATAATGTTAAAGATTTAGACTAAAACCAAGTCAATTTATCACAGGCAGTGTAACCAATGCAAATGACCAGGGAAAGACTACAATAAAACTCCTTTAAATGCCCAAAAGGTGATTTTCTGAAAGGGTTGCACTTATAATTTAAAATTTCTTAACTATTTTTGTTCTAATATTAGATTCTGAAGAAGATTGAATAATAAATATGGATTTACTGATCTTTTCAATCAAAACTCACATATGGGGGCTTTTTTAGGGGTGGAGCTTTAAAAAGAATTTTACGGTACCTTTGATAAATATTACTTATGAATCAACTTATTGCCGTTTTAAATCAATGATCCTGTTATGCAAATGAAGGGAATACAATGTGTGCTAATCAGAAACACTTGCAATTATCTTTAAGTTAAGCCAAGTCAGTGTAAAATTTTACTTATATATTATATTCTTGCCCCATTCCAATGGTCTTGTTTTGTTCATGTTTTAAATAATATTACTAATTGTATTTGTGGTGTTACCCACTACCATGTGAGACTGAGGGCTGAAAGTTGAACATATGGCCATTTCCATAACATCAGTGCCTTCCCCACAAAATTATCAAGGCATCCTGGCGTTTCATGAGTGTAGGGGTCAAGTAAACATGAAATGTACATTTAATTCAGCCAATGGAACAGTCATTTGTCAATAAACTCACACTGACAGCAAAAAATAAAAGTTCATTGCATACCAAAAATCATTAAGTCAAAACTATCCAGTTGTTAGCAGATTTTCTTTGTGGTTATGTCAAGGTAAGAAAATACTGAAATATAGTGTCAGCCCTTGTTGATATGCAATCAGTGTGAATATATGCGTAAATAAAGAATTCTGCATGCTGTACAAAATAAATAGAGTGTAAATAAAAATAAAACTTATGAAAACATCACAGACATACAGAATATTACAAATAACATCAATCAATCAAGATCCAAACATGTTCACTTATAGTGACATGTAATTTATCACTTTCATTTTATTCATTAAACATCTTGATGTATTTGAAAGTAGTTGTTCTTTATGGCATCTTAAAGATGGCAGCTTATTATGGGTGTGTTTATTAAAATGGGCATGAATTTCTATATTTTCAGGAAACCGTTTCCTTCATATTAACTCCTTTATGGCCTGAGCAAACAGTGTAGATCCAGATCAGCTGGCATATTCATGCTGTCTGGTCAGAATATACACATTTTGCTTTTTTATTTCTCAGGTAATTTCTGACCTAAAAGTGAACAGTGCAAATCCTAATCAGACAGCACAGATGTGTGGCTGATCTGGATCTACTCTGTTCACACATGAGATAAAATGCTTATATATGAAGTAAAGGATTACATTTTCAAGAATTTTCAATATTCAAAAATAAGTTCAAGTTCCATTCTATATTTCATGGTGGTTGAGTTTGTGGGCCAATCTGCCCCAGACATCTGTGAAGTATTCATTTATTCAGAGTATTTATTTTGTTCTGCATAAGCCTAAGCACTTATATTGTTTAAGAGTTACTGTTTTATCTTTATCTTCTTAATACAAAATATCAAATTGCATATTTCTGTTAAAGAAAAAAATAAAAAAATGTTTTTAATTAATAAAATATAAGCAGATCTCAGGATAACTGTTATCATAACTAAATAAATGTCTCAAACATCTATGATGAATGTTGGTCCACAGCCTACAGTGGAGATGGGCACAGGAGATGTATAGGCCTGGTACCAGACAGTTTGTTCATGTTGGACACAGTGGGCTCCAGATCAAGATACAACACAGCCACTGTTGTTGTTAGGGTCCTTGTCTGACATGGGAAACTCCTTCTCCTTGACCGGTGGTAGATCCTTGGGTTTCTCTTCTTTGTCTTTGTCTTTGTCTGCTGGCAACTGTAGCAAGTAACAACATGGTGTACATTACATGTCTCCTAGCAACTGTTGCCAGTAACAACACCATGTACATTATATGTCTGCTGGCAACTGTAACCAGTAACAACACATTGTACATTACATGTCTCCTGGCAACTGTAACCAGTAACAACACATTGTACATGTCTCCTGGCAACTGTAACCAGTAACAACACATTGTGCATTACATGTGTGTCTCCTGGCAACTGTAACCAGTAACAACACATTGTGCATTACATGTGTGTCTCCTGGCAACTGTAACCAGTAACAACACATTGTACATAACATGTCTCCTGGCAACTGTAACCAGTAACAACACATTGTACATGTCTCCTGGCAACTGTAACCAGTAACAACACATTATGCATTACATGTGTGTCTCCTGGCAACTGTAACCAGTAACAACACATTGTACATAACATGTCTCCTGGCAACTGTAACCAGTAACAACACATTGTACATGTGTGTCTCCTGGCAACTGTAGCAAGTAACAACATGGTGTACATTACATGTCTCCTAGCAACTGTTGCCAGTAACAACACCATGTACATTATATGTCTGCTGGCAACTGTAACCAGTAACAACACATTGTACATAACATGTCTCCTGGCAACTGTAACCAGTAACAACACATTGTACATGTCTCCTGGCAACTGTAACCAGTAACAACACATTGTGCATTACATGTGTGTCTCCTGGCAACTGTAACCAGTAACAACACAATGTACATTTCTCCTGGCAACTGTAACCAGTAACAACACTTTGTACATAACATGTCTCCTAGCAACTGTAGAATTTCAGAATACACAACGTAGTCAACCTTAGTGATACGGAATGAGAAAACCACACTGTGTGATATGGATTTACTAATCATACTTGTTGTGTCATTCTCACGGATACAGGCTATACTATGCTAAAATCATTCATAGGTCTACATTAAATAGATATATTATGTACACATATTGTACCTTCTTGTCATGGAAAATATTAACATATAATAGAAATATAACTGGGATAACCATATGATTATGAATAGAGAAATATACCCTAACTTCTTTAAAACAATCAATACCAGGACATCGAAATTCTATATTATTGCTTTGTAAAAATTTCTATCATTAATGAAAAATGCTGCTTTATGTTTCTGACCGCGAAATACAATAAAAATTCACCTGCTTTGGTTCTCTTGCTGTTGACCATGGACATAGAGGGAGCAAATCTGCAGTACTTTTAAACATTAGGTCAAATTGCCACAAAATACATCTGTCAGGACGGCAGACATTGCTCATCTGCCTAACTGTTTTTCATTTCAAGTGCCTCATCTCCAGAGTGACTTACACAATCTGGCTTGCTACCAAACTTTAGCAAAGTCTAATGATCCCACCATGTTTAGTTGATAGTTAATGAAGGACTTGTAAAATGAGTTTTTCAGCCCTCTGATAATGGGTAATGATTATTTGACTTGAACAATCTAACTGGTTATTGAACTTGGTGGAGATATTAAGCCCAATAACAATCTGACAAAGTTTGATGAAGACAAGATAGAGACTGCTAATTTAGTGTAATATCTGCAATTAAAGGCTTTTCAAATTGATCAGTAGATAGTGCTTATTTGGAGAAAAGTCAGCAATTAAAGGGCCATAACTTCATACTCCTTAGTTATTGAGCATGACTGAGATATTTGAGATATGATAGAGATTAGAAACATTGTTTCTTTTTTTGAAGACTGGATAAAGCCTTATCAAGCTGGGAAGCATGCAGTGCTGATTTGGTCAAAAATCACTAAGTAAAGGGCCATAAATCCAGAGTAACCAGTGCAATCTGGTTGGTTATTTATCTTGACTACAATATTATGGCTAGAAACATTGTAACCAATTTGATTAAGATAAGTATTAATCAAGTTAGAAAGAAGACCCAGCTGCCACTAAGCTGCCTATCAAAAGTGTTTCCATAATCTTTCCAATTTTAGAAAGAAGTGTATTTCAGAAATGAAAAATTTGGAGTAACTCCTCTCATTCTTAGATCTATTCTTATTTTATTCCTTATAAACAAGATCACTTTGCAATATACATTTATATTATACAGGAACTACATCCCCTGCTCTAGACAGGTGGTGGAAAAAACACTGCCAATCTTACAGCATAGCAAGTACTGCTATACCTGTGGTCCTGGTTTAGGGGCCATTTTTGCATCCATCTTCTTGTAGACCTCTACAGACCACAGTGAACTCAGCTCCGGTGGTTTAAAGTCCTCAGGACTAACCAGACCATAGGTGGCCTTCAGCTCAAGTATCGGTGGGTCATACGCTACCTTCTGATGGTAGCTGAAAACATAACAAACATATATACACATTTTGGGAATTCTATAAATAATGTTGTCACACATAGGTGTAAATATTCTGTTATATCAAGGAACAGGTTCAAACACAGGATTACACCAGGGATATGCAAGATATTAACAACAGTGCACAAATAACACTTTTATTTATGTTTTGGCCATAAGTCTTTGTCAAAATTTATGAAAATCATATGGTATCAAAGGCATGCAACAAGAACAAATTAAGGCCCCATTATCATAAAAAATATTGCATTGGTTTTAAAACTCAACTCAAAGTGATAGTTTTCTAATTTCTGAAGATACACAGCATACATGATTTATGAATAAGTTTATGCATAATTTATACACAGGCATGCACATTTACATACATGTATTAGCAGATCATTTGTGAGTTATAAACCTAAACTAACACAGAGTAAATTGGAGCTTACATAAGTCCATTTTCTCTCTCGCATTTATCCAAGGTTCTTTTCATGACAGGTCCAAGACGTCTGAAGAACAGGTGATTGAGGGGTTTAGCCTGCGTACCCGCGCCCTTTGTTGTAGCATATTCTTTGCAGGTCTCTGCAGACTTGTCATAACCTGTATTGAAGGTTATAAAACTGAGTTTAGAAACCAGTCACAAATCTCAAGCATCTGATTGGCTGAAATAGCGACCAGTCGCCATTTCAGCCAATCAGCCAATCAGATCCTTGAGATTTGAGACTGGTTTCCATTCTCAGTTTTATAACCTTGGGACCTTGATATGAAAAATACAGTTTAGGAAATCCCCGTTAAAGTTTTTTGGAGTGTTTTATTTCCCAGTTTATGACTGCGACAGGTGACTGAAGTCACACAAACTTAAAAATATAAGCATCTGTATAAAACCATAAACAGTTATAATACAATATTGATTAAAAAAACACAGCTGGTACATAAAAAACTGATTATTATATCCATTCAGAAAACTAAAATCAGAAGCAATTTATGATCTCATTTCAAATACAGAAGCAAGTTTATGGCAATATCCTCATCATTTTATGTGGGTTTTTTTTTCAGACAACAGAGTCTGTTCTTAGAACTTTGTCAAATGTAGACTACTTAAAATAGACATATACCAAACTGGAACAACTATTCAATAGTCTTCATCACATATCTTCATGAACTGGCTGTGACTATTTCACAACAAACATTGTAAATCCTAACTGCCCATTTTGTTACATCTTTAAAGTGCAACTTATGGCCTTAACCTTTAAAAACAATTTCCTTGAGTGAAATGTTTCTTTGATGTCCCCACTGTTTATTGATATTTCATAACTTCTGCCACTCAATTGATAAACTTCTGATCCAATCTTTTACCAGTAAACAAGCTCTTTTCAGATTAAACCTAAGCTTTATTTCAAATAATGCTTTCTTTTTACTTTTTGTGACAACAAAATATATTTAGATTTTTGTAACTGTTATTTTCCTTTTACAAAAAGGTTAGTCAGTATATGTTAATGTAATTTCTACTCTAACTTTAAATATTAATCTTGAATTCGGACCAGGGACTGGAGGAACTCACCAAAACACGTCTTGTTCTTGCCGTTGCTGGATGCCAACTCCGGCCTTGTCTAATGCCTAATCATTTCCCGCCACGGTTGTCGTCACAAAACCCCCTACTGTACTATATGGGTATTACTGTATAGATCGTAACACTGTATCGATCACAACAATGTTAATCTTGAAATGGTATAATCTTATAAAAAGAAGCACCAATCAAACTTGACAATAACAATGTAGAACACAACCGTATCTCTGCTTCAATAAGTACTACACATCTAGATACAGTAGCATTATGTCAATTTATGTTATTTCTTGTTAAACAGATCTGGGAAGGTCAAGAAAAAACAAGTTAAGCTTTTCATATACATTTTCCCCCTTTCCACCATAACTTCCCCAGTTCATGCAGATTGTCTTCTTCCCCCACCAACACTCAACTTCCTCTCCTGTAATACACTGCCTCCTCACCCCTCATAAAACTTTCTCTTTTCATACAGGTTGACTCCTTCCCCATACCCCCACACAACTTCCCCTTCTCCTATTCACTGCCTCCTCCCCCTGATACCACCCCTCCTTCCTACACACACATGCACAACTTCCCCTCTTCATATAAACTTCAACACAGTACTGCAGTTTGTTGGTATCTTACTTTTGATTCCTTCCTGCAGTCCCCTGATGGCCTCCCCACACTTGTCCTGTGCTAACAGACCCTCAGCATTATAACAGTGAGCCTAAAACACAAACAATTCAGTCCTGCATTCTGTTCCAACAATAATTTTAAACTAAATGGGTGTTCAGTTGAACACTTGTGTCGCCCACAGGTACTATGTTGGAATAAAAATGCAAGTACAAAAAGGTGCATAACTCCATCTTGACCAAAAGAACTTGGCATCATCACAAGTGTGTTGTCATAACAAATATAATTTGAAAGTTTTATGAAAAAATATTGAGAAATGGCAAAGTTATAGCCAAAGTTATGTTTTTGTATCAAAATCCAAGTACAAGTAAAAAGGGACATAACTCCATCAAATGTGAAGTTGACCATAAGAATGTGGTATCATCACGAGCATGTTGTCATAAGCAATATAATCTGAAAGTTTCATGCAGAAATATTAAGAGATGGCAAAGTTTAAGCCAATTTCAATGTTAAGATTTCGTGACAGAAGGACAGACCGACAAAGCGATCCCTATGTATTGCCTTTTCTTTGAAAGGGCGAAACAAAAACAGCCTCTATTCAGTGGTTTCAAAGGTAATGGATTCAAAATTTCAAAATATTTATTCACACTTGGAACCCAAGACTCATTTGATTATTTTAGACCAGTATAAATTAGATCACTTAACATGCAGTATATTATACTGGCGGAGACTGATAGCTGAGAGGAATATATCATACAGGAACACCCTATAAATGGGTATTGAATGATATCAGCAAAGTATTCAAGGTTTATTACATGGCTTACAAAAGATTACATAAACCTTTACACTACAACTGTGAGAGAAGAATGAATTTAAGTTAAATGTGTAGAGTTTGTTTTGTTTTTTTAACTTATCTAGGATCAGAGAGCAGAGAAGCTCAGACAGGATAGATAAAAGGTAAGGTAGTCTGTTGTTACTTACATGTGCAATGTAGAAGTCGGACTTCAGCTGAAAATACTTCCTCCATTTTCCCACAACTTTCACATCCAGACTTGCAAGGGCATCATCTGTAAAGTAAAGCTATATAACTGTTTTAAACTTGCACAAAGAAAATAACGGATACTGTCTAGTCCTAAAAGAAAAACATACATGGCCATACATATTCTACTCTGTTTTCAGTGGTATCAACATAAAGCCCAACACATTCAACTTCTAAACTTCTGTCAGTCACAGTAATAAAGAATACATAGTGACCTTCTAGTTACCTTGGCAATTTAATGCAACTTTTCTGAGAATCATTAGCATACAGTGATATTATGTGAACATATGACACCATTAAAAATTAACATCTGTTTCAACTATGCATTTAGTCTTTCGAGGGCATCATACAGTAAACCAGAACTCTCAGAGAACAGTATGCCTGACTTTTCAGGAAATGTCAGTAAGATAAGACAAAGTTTAGGATGTACAAGAAATACTAGAAAGAAGAATAATTCTAGCAACATTTAGTTATGTGAAATGTGTGTATTAGAATACCTCATTTCAAATACTTGGAAAGTTTTGAGACAATCCCATATTTTGTACCAGAGATATTCCTAAAGAACCTAATTAAGAGTTATCTACCCATTTATTGCTCAAAGATGCCTAAAATAAATCCTATATGTGCTTACTCAGATATGTGTATAAGGTAGCTTGCACACAAAACTTTTACCAAAATTTCAAAGCCAAACTAGAGCTAAAATTTGCAGTAAATTCAATCAAAATAAGCTAAATTCTTTTTGTTCAGAATTATTCCTGTAAAAGGTTACTTAGACTGGTGTAAAAGAGTAGCTTTCAGACAAAGTTACCAATTTCTAAGTCGAAAAAAGGGACATAATTAACATTTTATTCAGCAAAGTTTTATAACTACATAAGTTCTCTCCTCTGAAGACATCCATCTTTTCCTTGATAGACACACCTTTACTGCGTGGACAAACAGTGTAGATCCAGATCAGCCTGCACATCCATGTCAGGATCTGCACTGTTCGCTTTTTTATTCGTTAGTTTACTTCTGACAAAAATGCCACAAGTGCAGATCCTGATCAGATGGTAGGATGTGCCAGCTGATCTTGATCTACACTGGTCGCACATGTGTAAAAATGTAAAAGGGTTAATCAAGTTTCCAATAAATTCTATAATTGGTTCCTGAGATATGTGCATGAAAGCTTTCACAGATTGTCTTAGCTGAAGCAAGGGCCATAACATACCTCTGATAAAGGCTTCCAATTTATTCTGTAAGAGGTTACTAATGTAAGTGCATGATAGTATGTAAGTATTTGTACTCTTTTCAATATTTTTTAGGTAAAATTTTGCAGCAATGGCTAAAAAATCTAATCCAAATGTGAGGAGCAAAGAAATCTAAAATAAAAGCATCCACAACTAAAACAACGGAAAAGGGAAGAGAGAAGCCCAAAGTCAATTCCCATGGAGATAATTCAGGAAATGTCAGTGCAAAAGGTAACCAGTTTAGTCATGCTAGTGGTCTGACAGCTGATTACAAGTGTCAGTTTTAAAAAAAAACTCCATCAAAAATAGATGGCTGGGACTGTGACATGTGTTTGAAAGTTTTGTGGACTAAGATGATACACTTTTAATGTGAACAATGAAAAACTTTACCCTTTACTGCATAGATACACCATTTTGCACCTAGGGATAAGGCTTTCAACTGACTAAAGTTCATATGGAGAATCTTACCTGCTCTTCTGAACAGCTGACCTGTTTCGTTGGCCAGTGCTGCAATCAGGCTGGCGGAATGTTTCAGTTCTATTGCCCTGGCTAGAGTCACTGTAATACAAACATACAAGGATTTGTTTTTCATTGATCATTTGCTTGAACTGTTTTACTGGCCTTATTTTTGAACAATCTCTACATGTTATATACTGGGATCATGAGATCTAACTATAAGAAACTATAAGACTCCACCCCCTTCTCCTTTCTCAACATTAACTTCCAAAATCACTTTTGAAAGTAACAGGATTTATTGCTGAAGTATCAATCATGTGCTGTAAAAGGAAGAACAGTACAAGGACAAACCTTCCTGTGCCTCGGCTGTACACTGGTTGATGTAAGCATCCAGTATCCTTGAGTCCAAGTCGGTAGCATTCTCTATATCAGTCAATTTTGGCACTAAATCACTCTGAAAAGAAAATATACATATTTTTGTTTCCAACTTAACAATAATTGATTTGTAAAATGTGAATAAATAGCAAAGACCGGTGTAATTACAAGATTGGTTTAGAGTAATTACAACAGCATATGGGCTGTTTCCAAAAAAATGGCTGGAAAAGTGAAAAAATAGTGAAAAATTAAAGTTCATAAAAATTCCAAACTTGTTATTTTGTATTTTTTGCTTATTGAAACTGAGTAAAGAACTGAAAAGATTTTGAAATTGGTCTACTGGTTGCTGAGATATTGTCATTTGAAAAATGGCAAGTGAAGTGAAAAAAATGTAAAGAATTTAAGCTCATAAAAAGTCCGAACTGGTTGGTCCATATGTTTGTACAGTCTTTACAGTGATCAAAATCAATCAAGTTATACTCATATGTGGCAGAATAAAAATTTTATGGAGCTTTATTGACCAATATTAAATAAATCAAAGAATTTTAATTTATGTGCTTAAAATACAAGTATTACTGTTTCTTATTATTTAAATGTGTATTTCTGTTAAAATACATTTTGAAGCATCAAATATAAGTGCTTCAGAACTTGTGGTATCGCATAAAGATAAAAAATTAATATTGTTAAAAAAGTGTGTCACACTCCTGACAACCACATAAGTGCAGTGTACTCAAAAATGTTTCACTAAGGCCATTCCTGTTTGTCACAATTTAACAAAACATGACATAGACTTCTAGGAAAAAACATGCTCTTGTTTTCATGTAAAGGATATGTTGACAGAATTATGCAATATGTGCATTATGTCACACTCCTGACAAATTTAGCTGACGTTCTCTGAAGGGAGCTGCAGACAAATATAATTTCAATAGAGGTGATAATATTATTATTGCATCTAGAAACATTAAACTTAATGATACACAAAACATTTCTTATGTACTATTAATCTTTAAAGCGCTATAAATTTATAAAGCAAAGATGTATTGATTTTCTTGAGGTATTTTCTAATCTACCACGCTTGACTTAATAGCATAAATTTTGATTAATTTAAGTATAATATGCTTAGTTTTATCATTATTTGATGCCTAATAAATGCACATTTTACTAAAACAACACTAAATCTTGTCTTACTCAAGCTTTTTTGTAAAATAATGGTCTGAACAAATGTGATTTTGAAAAGTGTCACACTTTTTTGTCACACTCCTGACATTTTTGGCCCATTATTTTAGAATATTTTTTTAACGGATGGTGCTATTTTGATGAAACTTCATAAATCTTTAAAGGGCATGATGTGACACCTCTGCAAAGTAGGAAAATGGAAGTAACTGTTTGTTGTACATTTTTATAACAGGAAAACCCGAACCAGCCATTTTTTTTGAAAGAGCCCATATTACAACACAAACTTTTGAGTTTTATTACAAAATTTATTCAGAAGCATATTCCTGTTACTCTATCATAATAAACCCTTAACTCCATAAATAGGTTTTATCGCATTTGCAAATAGTGTAGATCCAGATCAGCTGGCACATCCAAGCTGTCTGATCTACACTGTTTGCTTCTTGGTCAGAAATAACCTAAAGAATAAATAATGAATAAAACAAGAGGGTCCATAGGACCCTGGATCACTCACCTGTCAACAACTGCTCAATGCTTGCAAGAGTTTTGTGCAAGTGTGGTAAAATCAAGTCAAAAACGTGGTAGACATCCACTAGACAATGCTACATACCAAATATCTAAGCTTAAGGCATTAAGGGTTTCCAGTAGGCAGATTTTTAAAGTTTTCCTTTTTTACATATTAAGGGCCCCCAGGACAGGGCCAATTTTGACCCCAGGGCCAACATTTAAACAATGTTGGTAAAGGGTCTCTTCACAATACTCAACACCAAATATCTAAGGTCTAGTCCTATTAGTTTCGGAGAAAAATGATTTTCATGTTTTCCTGTATAAATCAATGTAAACTAAGAGAACCCTGGGGTGTAGCCAATTTTGGCCCAGGTGACATAATTTGAACAAACTTGCTAGACATCCACTAGATAATGTTACATACCAAATATCTAAGCAATAGGCATTGAGGTTTCCAGTAGGAAGATTTTTAAAGTTTGCCTTTTCCATATATTAAGGGCCCCCAGGGCGGGGACAATTATGACCCCAGGGCCAACTTTTAAACAAAGTTGAAAAAGGGTCTCTACACAATACACAGCGCCAAATATCTAAGATCTAGTCCTATTAGTTTCGGAGAAAAATGATTTTTCATGTTTTTCCTATATAACTATACGTAAACCAAGAGAACACTAAGGCGTGGGCGATTTTGGCCCAGGGGACATAATATGAACAAATTTAGACATCCATTAGACAATGCTACTTACCAAATATCTAAGCTGTACGCATTGTGGTTTGTGAGAAGAAGATTTCCTATATAAGTCTATGTAAAACGTAGTGACCCCTGGGGCACGGCCAATTTTGACCCCAGGGAAATAATTTGAACAATCTTTGTAGAGTTCCACTAGAGGGTGCTAAATGCCAAATATCTAAGCTCTAGGCCTTGTGGTTTCAGACAAGAAGATTTTTAAAGTTTTTCGTTTAGGTTGCCATGGCAACCAGAGTTCTGCATGGAATTGATTTCTTTGAACAACTTTGGAAGAGCTTCATGCAAGGAACATCCGTGGCAAGTTTCACCAACTTTGGTCCAGGGGTTTAAGAGGAGATGTCGTTTAAATAAAAAGTTTACGGACAGACGCCGGACAAATTGCGATCAAAAAAAGCTCACCTTGTCACTATGTGACAGGTGAGCTAAAAAGTGAATCGTGCAGATCCTGATTAGACAGTTGGTATGTGCTGTTAGATAATTGTGCCAGCTGATATGGATCTACATAGTTTGCCTATGGAATAACAGTATTAAACTATTTACACTAGAATGTTGTGTTCCGCGGAACACGTGTCACCTGCATGGAAAAAGTTGAAATGTGGGCCTATGTTTAATCATATATAATAAAAATATTTTATTTAAGTTGATTTCAATACTACACCACTGAACACATGTGTCATCTAAATTGCATTTAAAAGGGGAATAACTTAAACCTGAGTTATCATCTTCAAAAATTGGTTTGTAAATGCAGATGAGTTATTTAAAGTATCAAGTGAATTGAACAAGTACTTTCCATTTTACAGGCAACATTAAGTTTAATGTTTAAGTTGCATTTGAAAGGGGCATAACTCAAAAAATATTGAAACTGGAGTTATCATTCTTGTCGTCACAGATGACATTGTTCATGCTGATGATATATTCCAAGTATGAAGTGAATAGGACAAGTACTTTCAAAGTTATAGGCAACATTAAGTTTCAGGTTAAAGTTGCATTGAAAGGGGCATAACTCAAAAAATATTGAACTGGAGTTATCATTCTTGTCGTCACAGATGGCATTGTTCATGCTGATGATATATTCCAAGTATGAAGTGAATAGGACAAGTACTTTCAAAGTTATAGGCAACATTAAGTTTCAGGTTAAAGTTGCATTTGAAAGGGGCATAACTAAAAAAATATTGAAACTGGAGTTATCATTCTTGTCGTCACAGATGGCATTGTTCATGTTGACGATATATTCCAAGTATGAAGTGAATAGGACAAGTACTTTCAAAGTTATAGGCAACATTAAGTTTCAGGTTAAAGTTGCATTTGAAAGGGGCATAACTCAAAAATATTGAAACTGGGGTTATCATTCTTGTCATCACAGATGGCATTGTTCATGCTGATGATATATTCCAAGTATGAAGTGAATAGGACAAGTACTTTCAAAGTGATAAGCCACATT
The DNA here is from genome assembly GCA_038501625.1 of Corbicula japonica. Classification (NCBI taxonomy): domain Eukaryota; kingdom Metazoa; phylum Mollusca; class Bivalvia; order Venerida; family Cyrenidae; genus Corbicula; species Corbicula japonica. The sequence continues at coordinate 591,000 of JAZAYU010000025.1, forward strand.
AAGTTTCATGTTAAAGTTGCATTTGAAAGGGGCATAAGTCATAAAATAGTGAAAGAGGAGTTATCGTTCTTGTTGTCACGGATCGCTATGTTCATGCTGATGATATATTCCAAGTATGAAGCGAATAGGACAAGTACTTTCAAAGTTATAGGCCACATTAAGTTTCATGTTAAAGTTGCATTTGAAAGGGGCATAACTCATAAAATAGTGACAGAGGACAATAGGATCCCTATGTGTCTACCTGCTACCGCAGGCGACACAAAAAATGAATTCAAGTCCAGGCCATGTATGGTAAATTTCCAGCATTGGTTACACAGGATAATAAGCATCTCTCATGAGATGATGATGGAAAAAATGTATGAGTTTCTGTCAGATTATCATGCTAAACAGCTGTACTAACTAGACAGTTATAGTGTTAGTACTCTGCAGGCAGGAGCTTGCAGGCAAACTTAAATATTATTATTTTGATTTTTGTTTAAAAGGGTCATATTTTGATAAAAATTCCAGTAATACAATTCAATTGCGATAACTTGAAGTCTCAAGGGACCCACAATTTACTTCGAATTATCACGAACTTCCAGTTATCTCAGCTCTGACTTTTCCGTAACACCATTCGAGTTTTAGAAACTAACAATGTGCAATGATTACTGTACCATTAGGGACGTATGTTACAAATGTTTTTGTCAAGTTTGCTAAATAAAACAACATAATTACTTTGTAAATATTTTTATTACTCAGTTTTATTTTCGTGATTATATAAATAAATATCGATGAAGAAACAACAGTATCATAAATTTTAACAAATATATTTAAACGAACTTGAAACATTACCTGGAATAGAAAATGCTGTTTTCCAATCCAGGTATCCTCCCAGTTACCTGGGTCCTTCACTAGATTACTCAGATAAATAATGTTAAAAATTTAATTATGTTTTGTTATGCCATATGCTCATTGGTTCAATAATGAAAAGTCGTTTTATAGAAAGGAAAATTAACATCTCCAAATGTTTGTTTGACACTAATTTGAGGCAAATCACTCTTATTGGTAGCTTCAAAAACATATCAATAAAATGATGTGCCACTAACAACTCTTTTTGACATGTTGGCAATAAACAAAAGACTCCAAACATTTGTGCGGGAAGTGTGAAAAATTATGTCAATACAAGTACTTTGAGTTATCGCGATCAACTTGTGCTTATCTCTTATTCAAGGGACTTATTTATATGTTTGAGATATTGTAAATTTAGAATTATTGTGTTTCGAGTTATCACAACTTTTTTCACTTAAATATATAAGGAAAATTGACGGGAACGGCAGCTGACTTCAAGTTAAACCGTCATTTCGAGTTATCCCTTTTCAAGTTATCGCAATTCCACTGTAGTTCTTGTCAAATTACTGGGAAAATGATGGTAGATGTGTAAAACTTTAACAGCTGTAGTGTAAGTAATATGAACGTTATGAGCATGCATTTCATCTAGAACATTACAGTTTCAAGTTGGAAGTGATATATGCTTGGAATACCTTGATATAGTTGAACACCCCAGCTGCTGTTCGGAGACACTTGTGAACCTCTTTTGCTTCTTCCATGTCCACCCTGAAACAACAGCTTTATTCTGCAGTACTCCATCACATAGCTGTAGACTTTCTTTCAAGTGGTAAATACCATGTTAGACCTTAGTTAGGAAAAAAATTTAACCTTACAAATATTCAAAGGAGACCTTACTTTACAGAATATAACTTATATTACAGAATAAAATTGGAACATCAGAATTAGCAATATTCTGCTGTTTCTTGTTTGACCATCCCTATACACTGCCATCTTTTTTTAACAAATATTTGAATAAATTATCAAAACTGGTTTCTGTAAATAAAATAATGTATAACATATTAAAAGATCTTAGTTATAGAAATTCCAACTTCAGTGAACAGTTAAAGTTATCTAAGGACTAGTGAAAGGTTGATTCTGACAAATTCTGGTAAACTTACTGTTCTTTAGCTGCCCACTTGGCCGAGTGCTTGGTATACCATAATGCCAGATTGACAGCCATCGAGGCCAGTTCAAACACTGCATCCTGCTTCTCTCTAGAATTAACAAGAGGTGTTTGTCAAACACAAATGCCCCCCCTGACGTGCAAGTGATATCTATTAGCATTGAATTTAAATTTTTGGAAATTTAGAGACTTTTGTAAGCTTTAGCAATGAAGGGTACCAGTCATGAAAGCAATTTACAAGACGGTGGAACTCCTATATATCAATAACCAGGTCATCCAATGAGAGGATTACATTTACCTCGACAAACATAAGCGCGTGTAGATTAACCTAGTCTAACACAAAGGATTTTATTGTAATTTAAATCAAATATTCGCTATTGGCGGAGATATAGTAGCTCTAGTGTTATGTCAATTCCGGTAATGTGCAGGCTTTAGTGACCATCCATACGAAACCAAAGCATTTAATAAACACAAGTGAGTGATAATCAGTGCCTATTTATGACACGGCATATATTGAAATAGTTTAAAATTAATGTTATGGATCATTAATATATATCTTTACTTGAAATTGTCATGGGGAAAAATAATCACAACTTTACACTGAGAAGTATTTTATTTTATTATACAAATAAACATAAAAACGTTGTCTAGTTATTGATCGAACAAGGTTTTTTGTTGTCAAGGCCACCGTGACCTTGACCTTTGACCTACTGACCCCAAAACCAATAGGGGTCTTCTACTGGTCACGACCAACTTCCACACCAAATATGAGGTCTGTATCACAAAGCGTTGTCTAGTCTACTGGTCACGACCAACTTCCACACCAAATATGAGGTCTGTATCACAAAGCGTTGTCTAGACTAGACAACGCTTTATTTTTAACTGTTATTGATCGGACAACGTTTTTGTATGCAAAGGCCACTGTGACCTTGACCTTTGACCTACTGATCCTAAAATCAATAGGGTTCTTCTACTGGTCATGACCAACCTCCACACCAAATATGAGGACTGTATCACAAAGCGTTGTCTAGTTATTGATCGGACAAGGTTTTTGTGGTCAAGGCCACTGTGACCTTGACCTTTGACCTACTGAACCCAAAATCAATAGGGGTCTTCTACTGGTCATGACCAACCTCCACACCAAATATGAGGACTGTATCACAAAGCGTTGTCTAGTTATTGATCGGACAAGGTTTTTGTGGTCAAGGCCACTGTGACCTTGACCTTTGACCTACTGACCCCAAAATCAATAGGGGTCTTCTACTGGTCATGACCAACCTCCACACCAAATATGAGGACTGTACCACAAAGCGTTGTCTAGTTATTGATCGGACAAGGTTTTTGTGGTCAAGGCCACTGTGACCTTGACCTTAGACCTACTGACCCCAAAATCAATAGGGGTCTTCTACTGGTCATGACCAACCTCCACACCAAATATGAGGACTGTATCACAAAGCGTTGTCTAGTTATTGATCGGACAAGGTTTTTGTGGTCAAGGCCACTGTGACCTTGACCTTTGACCTACTGACCCCAAAATCAATAGGGGTCTTCTACTGGTCATGACCAACCTCCACACCAAATATGAGGACTGTATCACAAAGCGTTGTCTAGTTATTGATCGGACAAGGTTTTTGTGGTCAAGGCCACTGTGACCTTGACCTTTGACCTACTGACCCCAAAATCAATAGGGGTCTTCTACTGGTCATGACCAACCTCCACACCAAATATGAGGACTGTATCACAAAGCGTTGTCTAGTTATTGATCGGACAAGGTTTTTGTGGTCAAGGCCACTGTGACCTTGACCTTTGACCTACTGACCCCAAAATCAATAGGGGTCTTCTACTGGTCATGACCAACCTCCACACCAAATATAAGGACTGTATCACAAAGTGTTGTCTAGTTATTGATCGGACAAGATGTGGTCTACGGACCGACATACCGACCGACATACCGACCGACATACCGACCGACATACCGACCGACCGACCGACCGACATGTGCAAAGCAATATACCCCCGCTTCTTCGAAGGGGGGCATAATAAAAAGCTTGTTACATGGCTCAGCTACAGTTACAATGCAGCTGTCATCTTGTGTATACAGTCTCTTCTCAGTAACATACAAGTACATTGTATGTGTAGCTACTGCTCTCAACATTGTTGAGCTTATTTATGTGACCATCATAGGCCAAGGTCTGCCTGCACATCTGCACATTCAGATCAGTAACAACACTGTTCCTTACAGGCTGCAGAATAACCAAGTGAACAAAAGTCTCAATTCTAAGAAATGTTTAAAGTTTATTTATGCACTCAACAAGTAAAATCATTACTGATTTACAAAATCCCATCAGCAAGTTTCTATGCAGGCACAGGGATCAGCTTAGATTGCCAGAACTGGGAGAAGTTTTGCCAGATTTACAAGGCAGTTATAAATAGCAAAAATTCTCCCTTGTCTCTCTAGTGGGAGAAGTTCAGAACTTTTAAGAGACTGTTTTTCCGTAGGACGAGTCTCCTCTTAACCATTATACAATTATTTACTTATTAGCTGGGAAATATGCTGTGATATTGACCTAAAAAATCGTTATTGACAGTAAATAACTGTTTTATTACATGAACTATAAATAGTTATGTAATAAACTATATTATATTTTATATATATATAATAGTTTATTACATGAACTATCAATAATATAAAAGATGGAAACTTTCGGATTCTATTTATAGACAGGTCAATATCAGCGAAAGCGGGTCAATATCTAGATTTATTGACTCGGTTATTTTGGGGGTGTGACCAATCGCGTTGCGTCTATTTATAGTTCATGTAATAATCTAAATTATTGATTCAAGTTCAATTTGTTGTATGTTAAATAACATACAACACAAATTAAACTCCCAATATCAACCAGGTAGAAGAATAAACAAGAGGTGTTTGTCAAACACAAATGCCCCCCCTGACGTGCAAGTGATATCTATTAGCATTGAATTTAAATTTTTGGAAATTTAGAGACTTTTGTAAGCTTTAGCAATGAAGGGTACCAGTCATGAAAGCAATTTACAAGACGGTGGAACTCCTATATATCAACAAAGTCAAAAATCTATTTTTAGCTGTTGTGACCTAATTAGGCAGCGGACCGGAACCATTTATATAACTTTTGAAGAGACTCATCCAATGATCAATTGTGTCAAGTTTGGTTGAAATTGGGTTAGCGGTGTGGGTGGAGATGTTGTTTAAAGACTGACAAAGTCAAAAATCTATTTTTAGCTGACGCGACCTAATTAGGCAGCGGACCGGAACCATTTATATAACTTTTGAAGAGACTCATCAAATGATCATTTGTGTGAAGTTTCATCAAAATTGACCCAGTAATATAGGAGGAGATGTCGTTCAAAGATTGACAAAGTCAAAAATCTATTTTTAGCTGTCATGACCTAATTAGGCAGCGGACCGGAACCATTTATATAACTTTTGAAGAGACACATCCAACAATCGTTTAATATGAGGTCTGTATCACAAAGCGTTGTCTAGTTATTGATCGGACAACGTTTTTGTATGCAAAGGCCACTGTGACCTTGACCTTTGACCTACTGATCCTAAAATCAATAGGGTTCTTCTATTGGTCATGACCAACCTCCACACCAAATATGAGGACTGTATCACAAAGCGTTGTCTAGTTATTGATCGGACAAGGTTTTTGTGGTCAAGGCCACTGTGACCTTGACCTTTGACCTACTGACCCCAAAATCAATAGGGGTCTTCTACTGGTCATGACCAACCTCCACACCAAATATGAGGACTGTATCACAAAGCATTGTCTAGTTATTGATCGGACAAGGTTTTTGTGGTCAAGGCCACTGTGACCTTGACCTTTGACCTACTGACCCCAAAATCAATAGGGGTCTTCTACTGGTCATGACCAACCTCCACACCAAATATGAGGACTGTATCACAAAGCGTTGTCTAGTTATTGATCGGACAAGGTTTTTGTGGTCAAGGCCACTGTGACCTTGACCTTTGACCTACTGACCCCAAAATCAATAGGGGTCTTCTACTGGTCATGACCAACCTCCACACCAAATATGAGGACTGTATCACAAAGCGTTGTCTAGTTATTGATCGGACAAGGTTTTTGTGGTCAAGGCCACTGTGACCTTGACCTTTGACCTACTGACCCCAAAATCAATAGGGGTCTTCTACTGGTCATGACCAACCTCCACACCAAATATGAGGACTGTATCACAAAGCGTTGTCTAGTTATTGATCGGACAAGGTTTTTGTGGTCAAGGCCACTGTGACCTTGACCTTTGACCTACTGACCCCAAAATCAATAGGGGTCTTCTACTGGTCATGACCAACCTCCACACCAAATATGAGGACTGTATCACAAAGCGTTGTCTAGTTATTGATCGGACAAGGTTTTTGTGGTCAAGGCCACTGTGACCTTGACCTTTGACCTACTGACCCCAAAATCAATAGGGGTCTTCTACTGGTCATGACCAACCTCCACACCAAATATAAGGACTGTATCACAAAGCGTTGTCTAGTTATTGATCGGACAAGATGTGGTCTACGGACCGACATACCGACCGACATACCGACCGACATACCGACCGACCGACCGACCGACCGACCGACATGTGCAAAGCAATATACCCCCGCTTCTTCGAAGGGGGGCATAATAATATCATTTTTTTTCTTTAAAAAGTCATTGTGACACATGTTTATTAACTATGAAAAGCAAATATAGCACTGCTATTTGTATGACTTACGTTGGAACATTGCCCAGCAGTGTGTTGGTCCAGCGGAATTTGATTGCATAGCGTAGTTTATTTTCAGTTTCTCCCTCTTCGAACGGTTTAACGAGACCTATTAACAGCGAGAAGTAGTCTGTGGCAGTTTTCTCGAGGGTGGCTCGGTCATGATTGGGATCTGTCAAAAACTCCAACAGCTTGTTTCTGTGTAGTCTTAAATCACTGCAAATACAATAAAATCTGAATTCAGTCTTTTAGACTATTATTTTTGAGGAGATATACAAACATGCTCACGCATACATCACCTGGCTACAAAGGCCACTGTCTATTACTCTAAAAAGTAGTGGTCATAGACAGGTTGTAGAAAACAGTGCCCAGCTTGTGGACCAAGCATCACATGAACATGTTATAATCTGATGATCCAAATAGCTGTTGATTGTGGAATCTGACACTAAGCACCACTCTGAGTGTATCTAGGGGATCCTAATATTAACAGTGTAATAATACCAGGTATTAACCGAGGATACATCCACTGGGTGATTTAGCCAAACTATTTGTGCGCAACAAGGGCTTTTCTATATAAACAATGGTCGCCCTTAAAGGAGAGACATCTATAAAAAGTCAGTATGATAATGGGTCTGTGCTTGCAGTTGAATTATTGAGACTACTGGGTGATTCACCTAGAATTAACAGAGTGTACCAATTATTAAAAGAGGATTTATCCTAACAGGGGTTTTTGTAGAATTGTCAGAGGATATACTCTGCGTCGTGCCTGGTATAAACAGCCACAAGATTCTTAGGTGTGTAAGAATCACACCAAGGTGAAATATAGTGAGGACACATGTTAATATATGAGTTCTTATGTCATCTTAAATTCATACATAATATTTTTATATACTGTAAGCTGTAAAAGACTTCAAAACTAACCACTGATATAAAAAGGACAATAACTTTGCAACTTGGGGGTTTCACCATAAAATCTTCCCATGTCAAATGTTGCCAGATTCAGCTCATCTATTTGTTTTAAATGAAACATTTTAAGAACTAAATGTGCACCATATAATAAATCATTGTGACAAAAGGTTTCGAGACAATACAAGGGCTGATCAGAAAGTTGTGGAATTTTATCATAAATGACAATAAAATTACACATCGATAAAAATCTGTTACATTACTTGACACATTTATACTTAAATACAAAGCAATCGAAGAGCCGTGCTTTTATGAAGCTTTTCTTCCATTTATAAGCCTTTTATCACATGGGCTAACAGTGTAGATACAGATGAGCCGGCACATGTTTCCTGATCAAGTTCTGCACTGTTTGCCTTTTGGTCTGAAATAACTTAATAAATCAAAAAGCGAACAGTGCAGATCCTGATCAGATGGCACAGATATGATGGCTGATCTGGATCTACAATGTTGTGCCAGCTGATCTGGATCTACGCTGTTTGCCTATGCCATAAAAGGCTTATACATGGAGGAAAGCTTTAAAGATGCTGAAAGACTTCTTACACAGAACACATGCAGGAGCTTATCAATACTGTCAGACTGGTAGAAGTACACAGGCCACTAACACAGAACACATGCAGGACCTTATCAAAAATGACAGAATGATAGAAGCAGACTGGCCACTAACACAGAACACATCCAGGAGCTTATAAATACTGATAGACTGGTAGAAGTACACTGGCCACTAACATAGGACACATGCAGGAGCTTATCAATACTGATAGACTGGTAGAAGTACACTGGCCACTAACACAGGACACATGCAGGAGCTTATCAATACTGATAGACTGGTAGAAGTCCACTGGCCAATAACACAGAACACATGCAGGAGCTTATCAATACTGATAGACTGGTAGAAGTACACTGGCCAGTAACACAGAACACATGCAGGAGCTTATCAATACTGATAGACTGGTAGAAGTCCACTGGCCAATAACACAGAACACATGCAGGAGCTTATCAATACTGATAGACTGGTAGAAGTACACTGGCCACTAACACAGAACACATGCAGGAGCTTATCAATACTGATAGACTGGTAGAAGTAGACTGGATACTAGCACAGAACACATGCAGGAGCTTATCAATACTGATAGACTGGTAGAAGTACACTGGACACTAACACAGAACACATGCAGGAGCTTATCAATACTGATAGACTGGTAGAAGTAGACTGGATACTAACACAGAACACATGCAGGAGCTTATCAATACTGATAGACTGGTAGAAGTACACTGGCCACTAACACAGAACACATGCAAGAGCTTATCAATAATGATAGACTGGTAGAAGTAGGCTGGCCACTAACACAGAACACATGCAGGAGCTTATCAATACTGATAGACTGGTATGGCCACTTGCACAGAACAAATGCAGGAGCTTATCAAATATTTACAGGGCTGCCAACAGCAAATTGTAAAAACAGAGGAAAATGCGCCGGGGGTCAAGGGGGCCGCGTTAGGCCCCCTTGCCAGGTCCAGGGCGGAGCCCTGGTGGGGGACCAGGGGGCCAAGCCCCCGGAAGCTCCTGGTTTCTAGTTGTTTTGGTGGGCTTAGAACCCCATCTCCTGCAATGTTTTTATCCCATTGAGAGTATCATAGTTTCTATTTATTGATCTATACACAAATGAAAAATATTCTTACAGTACCAGTAATATTTATTCCTTTGTAATCTCTGTCTAGAAAACATGATCTTGAAGGGCAACCAAACCCCTTGATCCATAATTTGTCTGCTTGTTGCATAGTTTGCAGAACGCCAGACCGGGAGAAGCAAGTTCAACGTAATCATCACCGATACGAATAGATTTCGTCACCTTATTTACTTCTATGTCCACTAAAACTTCCAACCACTTGAAATTTTATTTATTGACCACATCCCTGTCAATTTCTTTAATCCTTTCCGCATCTTTTAAAAGAACGATTTCCATTTTAATATACTAATTTCTAATCTTCCGAGTTTAGTGTGCTGTGCGCCATTTTTTCTGTCAGGAGCGATACGATTGGTCGGGCGCACGTGATGGGAAAGACTAAAGTATTTCCAAAAAGTCCGATCCGAACTGTTTGCGAGCCGTCTCTCTCTCTCTACCCCCTCCCCCCAAATTTTTTCTCGGATTTACATCGATCTCAAAATTGGTCCCGGCGGACCCCAAATCCGCGGATTTCCGCGAATCCGCGGAAAATCGGCAGCCCTGTCAATACTGATAGACTGGTAGAAGTAGACTGGCCACTTACACAGAACACATGCAGGAGCTTATCAATACTGACAGACTGGTAAAAGTACACTGGCCACTAACACAGAACACATGCAGGAGCTTATCAATACTGATAGACTGGTAGAAGTAGACTGGCCACTAACACAGAACACAAGCAGGAGCTTATCAATACTGATAGACTGGTAGAAGTACACTGGCCACAAACACAGAACACAAGCAGGAGCTTATCAATACTGATAGACTGGTAGAAGTACACTGGCCACAAACACAGAACACATGCAGGAGCTTATCAATACTGATAGACTGGTAGAAGTACACTGGCCACTTACACAGAACACATGCAGGAGCTTATCAATACTGATAGACTGGTAGAAGTATACTAGCCAGTAACACAGAACACATGCAGGAGCTTATCAATACTGATAGACTGGTGGAAGTACACTGGCCACTTACACAGAACACATGCAGGAGCTTATCAATACTGATAGACTGGTAGAAGTACACTGGCCACTTACACAGAACACATGCAGGAGCTATGTGTTCTGAGCTTATCAATACTGATAGACTGGTAGAAGTAGACTGGCCACTTACACAGAACACATGCAGGAGCTTATCAATACTGATAGACTGGTAGAAGTACACTGGCCACTTACACAGAACACATGCAGGAGCTTATCAATACTGATAGACTGGTAGAAGTTCACTGGACACTAACACAGAACACATGCAGGAGCTTATCAATACTGATAGACTGGTAGAAGTTCACTGGACACTAACACAGAACACATGCAGGAGCTTATCAATACTGATAGACTGGTAGAAGTTCACTGGACACTAACACAGAACACATGCAGGAGCTTATCAATACTGATAGACTGGTAGAAGTACACTGGCCACTTACACAGAACACATGCAGGAGCTTATCAATACTGATAGACTGGTAGAAGTACACTGGACACTAACACAGAACACATGCAGGAGCTTATCAATACTGATAGACTGGTAGAAGTACACTGGACACTAACACAGAACACATGCAGGAGCTTATCAATACTGATAGACTGGTAGAAGTTCACTGGCCACTTACACAGAACACATGCAGGAGCTTATCAATACTGATAGACTGGTAGAAGTTCACTGGACACTAACACAGAACACATGCAGGAGCTTATCAATACTGATAGACTGGTAGAAGTTCACTGGCCACTAACACAGAACACATGCAGGAGCTTATCAATACTGATAGACTGGTAGAAGTACACTAGCCAGTAACACAGAACACATGCAGGAGCTTATCAATACTGATAGACTGGTAGAAGTTCACTGGACACTAACACAGAACACATGCAGGAGCTTATCAATACTGATAGACTGGTAGAAGTTCACTGGACACTTACACAGAACACATGCAGGAGCTTATCAATACTGATAGACTGGTAGAAGTACACTGGCCACTTACACAGAACACATGCAGGAGCTTATCAATACTGATAGACTGGTAGAAGTTCACTGGCCACTAACACAGAACACATGCAGGAGCTTATCAATACTGATAGACTGGTAGAAGTACACTGGACACTAACACAGAACACATGCAGGAGCTTATCAATACTGATAGACTGGTAGAAGTTCACTGGACACTAACACAGAACACATGCAGGAGCTTATCAATACTGATAGACTGGTAGAAGTTCACTGGACATATTCAGGGAACTTTCAGATTTATCTACTCTACATCATGTGTTAACAAAGGAACTCTTAATGTCCAAAGTAAGCAAGATTGGTTTTGTAGCTTTTGGAAGACAAAGAGCAGGAACACTGCAAACAGCCGTGTTTATAAACATTTCTCTGAAAAAACTTAATAAACATTTCTCTGGTGTCAGTGTACATAAGAGAGGGACAAAATTCTTGGATAATGTAAACATGGCTTCATAAACGTTATGATCCAGAAACTAAGGCATAATCATCAGTTTAGAAGTTCTAGGGCTCTCCAACTCTGAAGAAAGCACAGGTGGTGAGGTGTGTTGCCAAGTAGATGTCTATTCTTTAGAGATTTGGTTGGTGAACTTAAGATTACTACTCATAACTTTTTAAAATCTGTCATTTTAAGTCCAATAACTAGACTCTAAGTTGAGTTACAGAAATACAGATTTCAAGTAAAAAATTAAGTCAATAGCAGGGCTCTGCCTAGGCTAAAAATTTAGGGAGAAGTGAGTCGCTACGACTCGCATGCCGCTTTAAAGTACACAAGCATGTTGATTTAAACACTACTGATATTCAAGTTAGACATTTGCAGCAGCAGCAAATAAAACTTATACTCATTTTAAAAATAGAGAGGAGCAAGTTTATTTTATAACATTTTAATGCTGATATAAATGGAATAGCATCATGTCATGATATACTATATTGTATAATGTATGATATTTCAGGATAATAGCCTCATTAGTTACTTAGTTAATTTAATTCAACACTGAACACTCAGACCACCTTATACATATATCGGCAATACATTTAAAAGAAAATATTTTGGATAATTTTCGAAATAAAAAATTAAAATATTGCCTAAGAACAATTGCTGCGTTGATGTTTTAACAAAATTTTCGCGTCAGGACTTTAAGGTAAGACCTGTGTAATGAATACCTATATCCAGAAGAGTATCCAAGGGAGGTAAATCTAGTAGTAAATTAGGTTAGATTTCTATCATGCAAGAGGACCAGGGTTCAAATCCCACTGGAAGCTATTTTTTTTTTGTAAGCCTAGAGCTTAAATAATTGGCATATTTCTTTTTTTCCTGTGTAATTCTGTCATTGAATATAAAAATCTCATGATTTAAACTAAAATAAGCAAAATAATCAAGATTAAAGGGGTTTTCGCTATCAGAATAGTGTTTATTCAAGTCATCAATTTGAAAATTTCTAAAACTGGACGGTAAACTTCTCTGAAATTTTGTTTAAATTTTGTTAAAGGTATATAGTAAAAAAATGGTAAAGTTTGGTATATTGCACCAATCAGGATTTTGCACAATTTTCATTAATTTAGTCTCGTGAAATATTAAAAATGCATTTTTTAAATTTATTTGGTCAAATAATGTCATTTTAAGATAAATTCTGTATTTATATATTATATCTTAAATTGGTTTAGTAAAATATAACATATTTTGGATAAACTGTAAAAAAATTAGGGTTGAATTTATCAATAACAAAAAAATTTGTCACCGATTAAAGAAATTGGATACTTTCACGTTTTTTCTCACTTTTTTAAATAAAAAAAAGCTAAAAATCTCAAAAACTACACGGTGAAAATCATTAAAATTTTGCATACAAGTCAGTGGTATGAAGCAGTTGATGAAAATATAATCAGATGTTGGATTCTTAATAGTGCCTATTACACAGGTCTTACCTTAATTAACTGTGTCCTTGTCTAAAATGGCAAAATGTAGTTTCTTTTTATTACCTCCCTTTCTTTTATTGCGCTTATTTTTTTGCCGATTTCTGCAAGGTTTTCAATTATTTATTAATGTTACTTTAATCAGTTAGCTGATAACTTGAAACTGTGAAAGTTAAAATCAACTTTTACAGCTTTTCAGTTGTTTGCTTCTTTGTTAATTGAAAGACAATGGACGACCTGTCGGACGACCGCTTACACAAAAGAATGACTAGTTTTAACTGGTAATCCTTGTACAAACAATCAATCATGAGACAAGTGGGAATCATGCTGATTGGGGTTAATGGGTAATCAAACACTGACAGACTTGACAGTTTGTTGATGCTGCCATTGGACAAAAGTTAATTCAGCATATCGGCGATCGGCGAATCACTGTGCACGCTCGTATTTTTATTGGTCTAGTAGATGGGCATTTCATAAATCGGGTGGAGCGTAGTGGACAGATCGAATGTCATCGAACAAAATATTATTTTTATGATTTTTGTTTGGGCGAAGCTTGGAAAGTAAAGGCGACGATGTCGCCCGAATCGCCCAGTAGGCAGAGCCCTGAATAGGCAGAAAACCATTCTTAAAACAACTAGAAATGTGTCCATAGTACACGGATGCCCCCACTATGCATTGTTTTCAGATACTAAAGTGCAATGATGGGAATAATAGCATTTCAAAGACAGTGATGTTCGAGTAATTATAAGAATATGCATCAACTTGATGATCAAGTAAATTATTTGTATTTGTGGCACTGTTGTCTTCTCATTAAGGAAATGTCTGTGAAGAATTTGGTGGTAATGCAATGCAGTTCATAGTGAACATTTGTGCCAAGTTATTTTGAAATCCTTTCATTCATAATGAAGTTATAGCCCAAACAAGTAAATTCAAGTTTTAGTAACTGCGACCTTCACCTTGGATTTACAGGCATGGGTAATGTACGCAACACACCGCCTTGTCATGGTGAACATTTGCGCCAAGTTGTTTTGAAAACCCTCCATTCAAAACAAAGTTATAGCCTGGACAAGAAAATTCTATTTTTAGTAACAGTGACCTTGACCTTGGACCTACAGGCATGGACATGGTACATGACTCACCACCTTGTCATGGTGAACATTTCTGCCAAGTTATTTTGAAATTACTCTATTCCTAACGTAGTTACAACCCTGACAAGAAAATTCTATTTTAGTAACAGTGACCTTGACCTTGGACCTACAGGCATGTGCATGGTACAGGACACACCATCTTGTCATGATGAACATTTGTGTCAAGTTATTTTGAAATCAATCTATTCCTAACAAAGTTACAGCCCGGACAAGAGAATTCTATTTTTAGTAACAGTGACCTTGACCTACAGGCATGGGCATGGTACGCGATACACCGCCGTGTCATGGTGAACATTTGTGTCAAGTTATTTTGAAATCCCTCCATTTATTATGAAGTTACAGCCCAGACAAGAAAATTCTTTTTTTAGTAACAGTGACCTTGACCTTGGACCTTCAGGCTTGGGTATTGTGCGGACAAACTGCCTTGTCATAGTGAACATTTGTGCAAAGTTATTTTGAAATCCCTCCATTCATAACAAAGTAACAGCCCGGACAAGAGAATTCTATTTTTAGTAACAGTGACCTTGACCTTTGACCTACACGCATGGGCATGGTACGCGACACATCGCCCTGTCATGGTGAACATTTGTGCCAAGTTATTTTGAAATCCCTCCATTCATAACAAAGTAACAGCCCGTACAAGAAAATTCTATTTTTAGTAACAGTGACCTTGACCTTCTACCTAAAGGCTTGGGCATGTACGTGACATACTGTCTTGATATGGTGAACAACTATACCAAGTTATTTAAAAATCCAATAAGAAATAACAAAGTTACAGAGCGGAAAAGATTTTGCAAGAAAATTCTATTTTTAGTAACAGTGACCTTGACCTTGGACCTACAGGCATGGGTATTGTCACAACACACCGCCTTGTTATGGTGAACATTTGTGCCAAGTTATTTTGAAATCCCTCCATTCCAAACGAAGTTAAGGACAAAGTGTATATTTTCCATAACACAGAATGTAAGTGAAAAAGGGGCATAATTTGAAAAATATTGGAAAAGGGTTATGGGTCTTGTTGGTTATGATGTAGATTTTGATGGTGAAAATATATTTCAAGTTTCAAGGCAGTATCTCAAGTAGTTTTAAAGTTATGGGCAAAATGCATATTTTGCTTAACACAAAATATAAGAAACAAGATATATTCCTATTAAAACTAATGTAAATGGAATTATCAAAGGGCCATAACTTCTGAACGGAACATGCAAGAGCAAAACCCCACCTTTATGCCCAACAACATATCAGGCCAAGCATTATGGTAAAGTTTCATTTAATTCCCACCAGTAGTGTAGGAGGAGTTGCGTTCACAAGATATATTCCTATTAAAACTAATGTAAATGGAAGTATCAAAGGGCCATAACTTGTGAACGGAACATGTAAGAGCGAAACCCCACCTTTATGCACAACAACATATCAGGCCAAGCATAGTGGTAAAGTTTCATTAAATTCCCACCAGTAGTGTAGGAGGAGTTGCGTTCACGTGAATATTGGACGGACGGACGGACACAGGGACGGACAGGAGCAACTCTTAATGCCCGTCGCCATTTCATGGCGGGGGCATAAAAATTAATAAAGTGTACAGCTTTCAGGTAATCAGATGCTTGAGATTTGAGACTGGTCTCCAGATTTAGTTTTATGATCTTGGGCACAAGTCAGTTCTACCCTGTTGGAGACAGACCTGAACTAATTCAGACAAGCAAATTTGTTGAATTTATACCAGCCGCCGAGTACAGGTAATTACTAACACAACAACTGGAGACAAGGCTTTATTAATATATATTTGTCATGGCATAAGCTGTTACAAAAAAATAGTGTGGAAACAAAAACTGCTCTACATGCATATTAAATACCTTAACAAGGGCCATAACCTTGTGTTGAAATATCTGACCAGAACAAGACTGTGAAATGGGCATCTTCTCTTGGTATTGATGGTTCCCACAAAGTTTTGTTGAAATCCATCCAGCAGTTGCAGAGAAATATCACAGAAACAAAAGCTGCTCTACATGCATAATACATAACTTATCAAGGCCATAACTCTTTGTTAAAAAGTGAGACCAGAACAAGATGATGACATGCGGATCTCTTCTTGGTATTGATGGTTCCCACAAAGTTTCGTTGAAATCCAGGCAGAGAAAGAGCACGGAAACAAATACTGCTCTATTTTCATACTGCATAACTTATCAAAGGCCACAACTCCACACAAATCCAGGCAGCAGATGCAAAGAAATAGCAGGGAAGCGCATACTGCATAACTTGTGTGCATGATTACACTGGGAGGTAAGAGGTGGCACTACAGTTTGGTATCATTTAATCATGTACCCCAGAATGTGTTTTGTCACTTATAGTTTATGTACATATGGCATGCTCATTGAAAGTAAATTTTGTTCTTATGTATGCATGTTTCTAATGAATCACAAAATTGTATTGTGATGATGTTTTAGTGTTTTTTATTGGAACCGAATGTTAAAAAATAATGTTGTTCAGCAAACCTGGGATCACCCCTCAAAAGACACTTTTTATTCATACGTTTTTATGTTTTCTCTGCTTGTTATAAACCAGCATAAAATAAAGCAGAACTGCCTATAAAATAAAATTGTTATATTATAAACCAGATGTGTCTCCAATAAAATAACAACACTTCAATGATATAATATTATACATGTGTAACAAGACACACCTTGACGTCGATAAATGTCCGATGAAAACAGCTGATTTAAGATGTCTGGATTATGTGCAATAAATTTTGTAGCAATGCCCCACACTGAAATTAAAATGCAATATACACAATATTTATCTTTATTTTTGCAAAGTTTGAACACTTTTTCTAAATTTTACTGCATCAAAATGACCACAAGCTCAGAAAAAATCAAATTTACTTGCATCAAAATGCAACATTCTGCATCAATTGAAATCCCTGGCCATTGATGGGAACCTAGACATTCCAGCTATTTTCTGGTGGAAGAATATCCCAGGTGCCCCTGCAGGCATTGTTTCATTCATGAGCCGGAACCTGGGTAGAACCAACGACCTTCCGTAAGCTAGCTGGCCAACTTAAAACATCTAGGAGCCATTTAGACTTGGAAATATACCAACTTAGGTGTTGTTTTTATTTCAGGATTATCCAATATTAATCTATAAATGAAGTACCATTTAGGCCCTTATAGGGGCTATCGTAAGGGCCAAAAGGATTTTAAATGATTCTAAGAAGGAAATGAATAAAACACAGACGATATAGAAAATAGAAGTCTGCAGACAATATAGGCAAAGAAGGGCTTTGAAAAATGCAGACAACATAGATATGAAGGAAACTAGAAAATGCAGACAACATAAAATAAATACAATATTTTATGTTGTTCTTGTTTAAATTAATGATAAGTTAAACTGAAGAAAAGGAAGAAAATGCTTTTATTAATGATAAAAATTACTTATTTAATTTATAAATGTTAAATTTATCTAATAGTTTTCATTCACTGAGGTAAGGCAATAATTAAGTCAAATGGTAATAATGACAATATTTTTTATGATTGATTATGAATGAAAGTGTGATCAAATTATGATTTAGTTTGATTGATCTTAGAAAAAACAGCATTTGTTGATAAATAGAAAAGTAACAACTTCCATATTAAAGAGGTAAAAAAAGGACGAAAAGTAATTTTGTAAGTTAATATTTAACTCATAATAATGACAATCATTTTCATGATTGATTCAAAGACAAAAAGAGTATAGGGGTAAATATTTACACATTGCATTAATAATTCTGAATGAATGCTTTTGATCATATTATATAATATTGGCAAATATAGTGTGATATTCTGAGTGTTGATTGGATTTCAGACATTATAATTTAAAAATGATTAAGTTCATTTAATAAAATATGTAAAATCACTGACAAATATGTGATTTTTGACCCTTGTTTTAATTTTTAATATTCATTATAAATTATAAATATATTAATTACAATGACATACTTATAAAAACATGATCTCTTTTCCTCTAAACTTTTCGGTGCGTGGGGAGGCTGTGTTTTGTGAGTGTGGCGATTACTGATATTTCACTTTTTTATAAAAAAGCAATGGGTTTATGAATAACCATGACAATTGTACTGATGTTTATTTGGAATTAATTAAGTATTCAGCATAGAATTTTTCTAGGGATGGGAACGAGTAATCGGGTACTCGATTAACATCCGAGTACCCGAGAGGTTCATAAAGTATTCGAGTACCCGATTAAAAATGTAAACAAAACAAATCAACCAATTTTTATAAAAGTTGTCTTTATGGAATCTTACAAATCGCCGACTGACAGTTAATTGTGAACACCTCGCACCTGGTTTCGAATATATTCGAATAAGCAAGATGACACTTCGGGGCACAAATATCCGATTATTGGCGCCTAATTGATGTTATTGCTTGATATCGTAACACAGACAATTTGCAATCATGAAAATTAGCACCTGAATATTTTAACCAACACGGTTCTCTCGTCAGTGTTTTATTTGATTTTGTTTATTGAGTAATTATATTCAAATGCGATTGTTGATTGTAAGTTTGCAAAGAGGAAATAAAATTTGATTGGAGAACATACACTATTTTCACGGTGTGTACATTTTACTGTGATGTTCTAGTTTGTGATGCAGGCTAATTAATGATTGTTTAGTTAAATGTTTTCAACGTTGATAATCGGATTGCATGCAGTATTATTAAATATCATTTAGGTATTTTTGTTTTCTTTAAATGTGTTATGTATCTTCTTTAATGATCGAAAATGACCAGCAGTCTGGCATGATCATACCTGGTACGATCGTTAAAACTTATGGTAGCTGATATTTCCTCTTATGATAGACTCTAGAGAAAAGTTTCGAGTACTCGATCAGAACAAGATCTGAGTACCCGAGTACCAATTTTGCTACTCGTTCCCATCCCTAAATTTGTGTACATCAAGTATTTTCCAGACTCAAAGTTTACAAAAAAAGCCACAAATATGCCTTACACTTGTTAATTTTCCAGTTAGATAAGGCCAGACTTAAAGTATTCATTGTTTCCTCATCCCGACCCAAGCAGATATTGTATGGGTAGCTAGGTAGGTCAAAATATTTATTTTATTTGATAATTTTCAGAATAATGATCCACATTTTAGATATTCTAGCATTAACTCCAAGGGGAATACATCACTCTAAAATTTTAATACATGCATATAGGTACCAAGTTTACTGGTACATGTACTATAGATAAATGCCTTTCTGCAAAAATGACCAGATTGTCCAAGCCTGCCCAGGAAAAGTGCTAAATAAATAATGAAATAAACTTCATTACAACTTAAAACTGAAAAACAATTTAATACAATTTTCACATTTTGACAATGAAAACTTCAATACAGGCAACAAAGCAATTTTAAATTTCAATGAAATTGAAACTGAATGGCCTAGATGCTGGCATTTGCTCTGTGATTTGTGAAATGTCCCCAGTTTGAAACATAATATCCTATGCCAACGATAGACAGCCCAAACACTATTACATGGCCGTTAGATGATGTTATCAAATTTGTGATTGGACAATAGGAAACACGCAACCAATCACAAATCATTTTACTTTGACTGAAGGTAAGTAACAGGAGTTTATGAAGAAGAAAAGGTTGCTTCTTTTAGATTTAAAGTCACCGGACAGAAAGACTGAAAACATGCGACATTTTACCGGACCAAAGCAAAATTAATTATTTATCTTTACCTTTCTGATGGTACGATGCCCTGAGCGTCTTACAACCACCGACTGCTCTTATACATACTTTACTCCAAATATTTAGAGGAACGCATGCTTCTTTTGAAGCTTTAACATTTAATATTTTGACATTTTATATTTTTCATTTATTGGCAAGCGTTACCTCTAAACGCGATGCATCAAAAACGTGTCGCATATTTAGTTTTAACAAAAATTTTACAGAAAGTCATAATCTCAGCTTCTAATGATTAGACACTGAAAATATATAACAAAATTCACCTTTACGCATCAAATCATCAGTAAACATGAATTAAATCCGGTAAGAAATTATATTAAAGTACTGTGTACGCAGAACTTTCACTTGACATATTGCCGATTGACAGTTGCGCAAAAACTTCGTAGACGAAAAAATATTTTCAATAGTCAGGTTATGTCCTTTAAAAGGTAAGGAAAACAATCAAACGATTGTAATTTTACTTAAATTATCATTAAAATATATATTTCTGTCTGATTTTACGGGGATGTATGATTTATATTATAAACAAGAAAAAGTCGTCGCCATGCGCCGAAAACCAGGTTTTCATTTAATACTTATACTTTTGTAAAGAAAATATCTGATATAAAAAAGCAATATATGCATATCAGGAATCGCCACACTCACAAAACACAGCCTCCCCACACAGTCAAGAAGAAGAGAGGGGGAGAGAGCATGGTTAATAAAATGATCAGTTTCAAAAAAGACACCACTAACAATAAACAAAAATGAGAACCTGAGGGGTTACCGCCTTGGAACGGTCAGTGGCAAATCAAATTGCCACTGGGGGTGTAAACCAGGTTCTAGGGTGCACCAACCTCACACTTGCCCCAACATGTTCTCGTATCACAAAACAAGTACAAGTTGTCTTGGTGAAATAACTCCAACCCACCCATTGGCTCAACAATGTTGCATGCAAAAGCACACAAACATATAAAACATAAGAAGCTAATAGCATTGCAAAGCCAAAGGGTGGGTACTCAATGATCTTACCGAGACCAGAGCACCTGGAGCAAAATCAGCAAGAACACGATGACAGGGATAAAAGAAACAAATCGAGCTACTAGGTTCTTTTAAGAAAAGACTTGCCCATAAACCTTCATAAACTCTTAAACCACTGCCACCGTCGTGCAACCAAAGAGGTAAGCATAATGATCAACTGTAGATGGGTTAATCACTAGGCCTGCAGAGCGCTGTAGAATATCATGTTGGTAACCGTTCTTTTTAAATTTACAGATGGTTTTTACGAATAACTGGGAGAAATTAACATTGCCTTTGATCTTCTTAAGTTTATAAATTAAATCTCCATAAAAAACTGGCTGTGAAATACCTTGTTGCATTAGTGATTTTAAACTGCACCTGTATTTATGAATTAGATCTGGGTATCGGCGATAAAACTTGCAAAAGGTTTTCCTTAATTTGTGATACCGATAACCTTGTTTTAATAATTTTTCTGTAATGCAAAGATTACGTTCATTGAAATCATTCACATCGTTGCAAGCTCTTGAAAAGCGAACAAGCTGTGAGATATAAACCCCGTAAGATGTTGCACGAGGAACATCGCCGTCTAAAAATGGAAAATTTACTATATTAAAATTAAAATCATCTCTTTTATCATAAGAAACTGAACTTCTTTTTTTAGCAACAGTGACCTCGATCTTGATCACAGACTTCTGAGTAAAAATCCCGAGTTGCGTCTTGGTATCAGCTACCCAAAGAAAGTTTGGTGTCAATAGATCACAGCTAACCCAAGTAATAAGGAGAAACATAAATTTCTATTTTTAGCAAAAATGACATAGACCTTTATCACAGACACCTGGGTATCAATCCTAAGTAGTGTCTTGATATAAGCTACCCACAAACCAAGTTTGGTGTCAATAGGCCAAAGAAAACTCAAGCTATTGAGCAGAAACTGAATTTCTATTTTTAGCTACAGTGACCTTGAGCTTTATCACAGGCACCTGGGTAGCAATCTCAAGCTGCATCTTGATATTAGATATCAACACTAAGTTCGGCGTAAATATACCAAAGCAAACTCAAGTTATCGCGGGAAAACTGAATTTCTATTTTTAGCAACAGTGACCATGACCTTGATCACAGATACCTGTTTTAATCCCAAGCTGTCTTTTGATATTAGCTACTCATATACTAAGTTTGGCATCCAGAGGTAAAAGCAAACTCAAGTTATTGAGGGTAGGCTGAATTTCTATATTTAGCAAGTGACCTTGACATTTATCACAGACACCTGGGTAGCAATCGCAAGCTGCCTGTTGATATAAGCTACCCACAAACCAAGCTAAGTGTCAACAGGCAATTTGGCATCAACAGATAACGTTCACAAAATACTTAACAAAAAATCTAAGTCAAAAAGGGGCATAACTTTTTCAAAACACAATCAAAACCCCTATGAAACTTGACCTGATAATTGGTACTGTGATGTCAAACAATTATGAAAAGTTATAAAGCTATACCTTGAATGGTAACTGAGAAAAGACAACTTTCACAAAAAACTTAACACAATTTTTAAGTGAAAAAGGGGCATAACTTTGTCAAAATAAGTCAGTGATTATGAAACTTGTCCTCATAATTGGTATTGAGATGTCAGATAACTATGTTAAGTTTCAAAGTTGTACCTTAAACGGTTACTGAGAAAAACACAACTTTCACAAAAAACTTCACAAAATTTCTAAGTGAAAAAAGGGGCATAACTTTGTCAAAATACAGTCAGGGATTATGAAACTTGTCCTGATAATTGGTATTGATATGTCAGACTACTATGTTAAGTTTCAAAGTTGTACCTTGAACGGTTACTGAGAGAAACACAACTTTCACAAAAACTTCACAAAATTTCTAAGTGAAAAAGGGGCATAACTTTGTCAAAATACAGTCAGGGATTATGAAACTTGTCCTCATAATTGGTATTGATATGTCAGACAACTATTTAAGTTTCAAAGTTGTACCTTGTACGGTTACTGAGAAAAACACAACTTTCACAAAAAACTTCACAAAATTTCTAAGTGAAAAAGGGGCATAACTTTGTCAAAATACAGTCAGGGATTATGAAACTTGTCCTCATAATTGGTATTGATATGTCAGACAACTATGTTAAGTTTCAAAGTTGTACCTTGAACGGTTACTGAGAAAAACACAACTTTAACAAAAAACTTCACAAAATGTTGACTCCCGCCCGCCGGTTACTGAGAAAAACACAACTTTAACAAAAAACTTCACAAAATGTTGACGCCCCCCGCCTGCCCGCCCAACGACATTCCCCAATCTAATAACCAGGATTTTTCTAAAGAAAACCTGGTTAAAAACATCTATTTATCAATAATTTGTCCAATTAGTACTGTATAACATGAGGCGGTTGCATGATTTACATGAGCCAATCAGAATCGAGCAATGTCAACACGGCTGAGAGCCGCATATACAAAAATACTGTGGTGGAAATTAAAATGGATTTTCGTAGTTTATAATTGGAAAATGTAAGTAATTTTTGTATCGGAAGCAAGAATAAGTGTAATATTAATAAAATATTTCTATATTTAGGCCTGTCATTTTTAAAATTTGCAGATAACATAGATAATTGTCCCGACTGAAAATCGGTCGGAACATGCGACAGGAAAACTGCATTCGGCGATATGACGTCATAATTGCCATAAAATAAAAAAATGATAAATAAGCATTTACGACGTCATATTTATAGGACTAATACAGTCTTGTGATCAGTGGGTTAATGCCAAGCGTCTTACAACCACCGACTGCTCTTATACATACTTGTGATCAGTTTCGTACTCAAAATGAATAGAAAAAAATGCATTTTTTCATCTCCAGCCGGTAATTTGTACCAAATAAAAAAAATATCATTTAGGTTTAGGCGATAATTTTTTCAGGTCATGCTGATTTTTCCAGTTGGGTTGTGGATGGGAAACAAATAATATTTTATTTTAGGCCTAACACATGTTTTCTGAACAGTTAGTTATAACATTTTTGCAACTCTGTTTAACATAAGTAGAATATATTCGATAAATGTAAGAACAATTTTGAAAGTTTTGTTCTGAATAAAATTGAATTGACCACTATTGATCAATAATGACCACCTGCCCGGTCAATACTCAATTGACCGGTAAATAAGCCAACCCTGCTAAATGTGGAACAGTGGATATTTTGAAATAATTTTAATCAATTAGTGAATCACATGACGATGTTCAGAAGCACACAATAATCCTATTTATTTAGCAATATTATTGAAAGATTAACAAACCTAAATATTTTTCTTGTCGCTTCGTTTGTTGAAACTCCAGCTAATTCAAAAGTCACTAACGCAGTTGCTTTCAATGGATTTCTATGAAACCAGTACGCCATTTTTGTTGTTGACAAATATAAGGGGTCGCAACTCAATGTTGTTTCCTTTTATCACGTTATCCCAAACCCGGTATCGTTCCTTTTTATAAGGTAGCATCCTTGACACTTATCTATGAATAAACGACTGTTGTAAATTAACCATAGAAGCCTTTGATTGGCTGTTGAATGACGTCATACTTGCTATCTGTATCTATTTTAAAAATTTATCTCCAGCATCTTATGAATTAGGCATATCGCTCATGACGATAATTAATGAAATAGATGAAAAAGGAAAGCCATCGAACACGACAAATATGAAAATATTGCATGTTCGGTTTGATAGAGCCTGTTTATGGGCAGTAATAGAAATGCATATTTACACTAATAAACAATTCAATTTAATCCATCCCAAACTATGGTATGCATATGGAGTAGCACAACTATTTGTGCGCAACAAGGGCTTTTCTATAAATACATACGACGTCCGCCCTTCGCGCACAACCCTGTAAGCATTCAAATCAATCTGGAAATTTTTCCTTCTATTTATATGCCAGCGATAAGAATCTGTGTCGCAGCTTTTGACGGCTTCAAATAGTTTTTTAAACCTTACATATCTTAAAAAAAATGCATACCTGAAAAGCTTATTCCAATTATAATCAATATATGTGATACTTTTTAAGAAACTTGTTCGTTTATAATGAAAAGAAAAAACAAACTCCAAAAATGTCAACAGTTTTTATGTTTCACCGCTTCAAGTCTACCGGACTGTAGATTATCGATTTTTAAAAGTGACCCATTCATTGGTTATCACATTAAAATTAACATGTAAATTAGAATCAATATATGAGATACTTTAAAAAAAAACTTGTTTGTTTATATTGCAAAAAATTTATAAACCTCCACGCATGTCAACAGTTTTTATGTTTCACCGCTAAAAGTCTACCTGACTGCATATTATCGATTTTTGAAAGGGACGCTTTCATTGGTTATCACATTAAAATCAACATGTATACGGCATACACAATAGTAACTTTAAGTTTTATTTGAGGAATATTTTTTTAATTTTATAGATACTTTAGATACTATTTGTGTTATAAAACAACAAATGAACATGACAGTGCTGAAATTTTCAAGTGGCAGTGAAAACATGGGAATTTAAATCGTGTCGATTTCCACCACAGTTTTGATCCTAACTGCTTGAGACGTAAAGGACAGACATCTATATAAAAAAAAAGTAATATATGCATATCAGGAATCACCACACTCACAAAACACAGCCTCCCCACGCAGCGAAAAAAGAAGAGAGGAAGAGAGAGAGAGAGAGAGAGAGAGAGAGAGAGAGAGAGAGAGAGAGAGAGAGAGAGAGAGAGAGCATGTTTTTTTTTAAGTATGTCAATTCAAATAGGACGCCACAAACAATTAACGATGAAGAGAACCTTTGGGGATACCGCCTAGGAACGGTCAGTGGCAAAACAAATTGCCACTGGGGGTTTAAACCAGGTTCTAGGATGCACCAACCTCATACTTTCCCCAACAGGTTCTGTTATCACAAAACAAGTACAAGTTGTCATTATGATAATGGGTCTGTGCTTGCAGTCGAATTATTGAGACTAGGTCAGTAATATGCATTTCCATTACTGTCCATGAACACTGTGACATTTGCATGACGTGCAATTAGTGTAAGTGTCTCATCGACCGGACCCGGAGATTTAACCTTTCAGTTAATAAAACGATATTTTAAACGTTTAAACATGTTTGTTGCTGTCTTTAGAAAGACATCTTAAATAACGTTACAAAAATCAAAACTCAGTCGCCATGTTTCTTCCAGTCATAAAGGAGTACTTCATTGTTCTGTGATTTTAAAACTTTTCAACATTTAAATGTGTAAATTAAACTAATATTCCATGAACAGCAAAATTTTAATGCACAATTACATAATTTATCTACCAGATGAAGGGATAATTCCATCTTGCCGATTTGCGATAATCCTGTATAATATTATCCCGTACACCAGGCAGTTAATCAATAAGATGTAGATGTTGACAATGACTGTGCCAGTGTCTATCCAAAGAGGCGGACATCGAGATACTGATAATTGTTATTACTAAATGAAAGGAAGTCACGTGGTACAATACAATTTTTTTTCATTTTTATGTATTCTGTAAGTTTTCGTTACCTCGTAGAGTGCATCTGTACCGAATTAAAATAACAAATATGTTTTTATTCTGTTTTTATTTCTGTCTGTTTTCTGATATGCACTTTGTATAAAAAAATGTAATACTATTTCGCGAGAGAGAATGGTCCTATCTGACACCACAGGTTGACACACTACCCTCTTACATATATATATCTCTCTCTTTATATATATATATATATATAAAGTGGGTAAGGTATGTAGGGTATGTGTCGTGTACCTGTGTCTGACACTATCCTCCGGTACTCTATTCCGACACTTATTGTTATGACCTGATACGGAAATATTCTCTTTTCTCGGGTTACCGTGGTTCTTAATTCTATTTTTGCGCATGCGCAGTAGATTTTTGTAAATTTAAAAAAAAAGTATAATTGTAAATAAAAAAACAATCTTTCCACACTGGTTGACGTCAATTTCGCCGAATATTTTTCATAAATTATCACAGAGATTTCTTTTGAGCAAAAATGTGGAATGTTAGGGATTTTGATGTATTTGAACTATTTCTTTGTAATATTTTACACTAAGCTATGAAAAATAAAGATTTTTATTAATTCCATTTGGTTTAAATTTTCAAGCATGGTATTTTCAGTGAAATAATACAAAAAGAGAAACAAAGCAGCTGATATCCTTCGCTCACTATTTTAAAAACAGTGAAAATAAAGAGCTATTTACGTTTTGGTATCATTAAATATAATAACCAATCAAGTGCGTTGTTTCATTGTACTCTCAGTTCAGCCATATTGGTTACCCCCACTTGTCAAATTGTGATATTTTAGGTTTGAAAATAGATTCAAATATGCAAAAATGCTCTTCTTAGACAATGGGTAAATGAGTAATCTTCTTAATAAAAAGGCAATAAATTATTTCTTTTCCATTTGGTTCCCGTAAGTTATAAACGTTTGTTTGGTGTGTCGGAACTGTGTACTCGAGGATACTCACTAACTTAGCATGCTTAAAATCTGAATTGTTCAAGTTACTCTGTCTTCTCAGACACTTATATCTCCATTTGTATGTAAGAGTAAGTGATTGTGATGAACTGAAAATGGAAAAGATGGAACAAGGCCGAGATAGCCTTTTGGGTTAATTTTTATGTAGCTTCGAGTGGCCAGTTTCGACGCTCATAAGAAACAGATTGCTCCTCTCCTTCTTCAATAAAATATTTTCCAAAAATAAACATATAACTTGCTTTATATAAACTCTTACTTGAATAAAAATGAAAAAGGTTAACACCTTTTGACCATTATTTCCAAATAAGTGGCTATGCAATGAAAGTTGGTACTTTACTACAATCTGTCAGGGGGTAACGCAGACTTCCCGAAAGTTGAAAAAGTGTAAGAGAAGATGCGAAAATCTTTCTGACCGAAACAAATTATGTCGGACCTAAACTTAAAAAAAAGGAATGAGCAAGTACATGTATAAGGCGTTCAAATTTTTTGTCTGACACTCGGTCTGATAACATAAGAAATCACTTAGGACTGGCCCATATTTTAACAGATGATTTTCCAATTCATATTGATTTGGCAAATTCATGACTGTGTTAAAATATTTTGATCCTTAACTAGAAATTTCATTTTTCTTCATTTACATATTTGAAAATTGAAACCCAAAACTAGAAGCTTGAATGAATGTTTGCAGAACAAGGAGGTAAACTGTAAATAAATTGAAGAGATTCACAAATAATTGTAATTAATGACTTTTAAAAGTTGGGTATGGTACAGATAGAAAATGTTGCCTTATTGAAGTGGATTCTCTTAACATAAAAAAAAAACTTTTTGCAAAAAAGTTGAAATTTTTTCATACTTGCATAGACTGGTTAGAAAACTAAAAAAGTTGGTGCTGAATTCTAGTATTAAAACACTTTTTTACAATCTATATTTACATATCTTTGCAGAAAATCTCCAACATGAAGAAGCAGATTATTCTAATAACTGTGTGCAGTGTTGTTACTTGTTTTGGTGCAACATGCAAAGAAAATGAATTTTTTAATGAACATACTTTGAAGTGCCAAGCATGCAAGGTATGTCAAGACATGTTGCTGAGTAGGATCTGTTCAGGAACACAGGACACAATTTGTGAAGGGTTTTCTGGCTTGAATTTCTCATTTCTTGGTCCTCCACGGAATAGAGGACTAGTTCCTCCAGATAAAAAGGTGGAAATAGAGTCTCCAACAGTGTTACAATCTAACGAAGATGAAGCTTATTGGAAGACGCTGGCATTTGCCTTGATAGGAATTCTGAGTTTGCTGGTGATGATAACAACAGTGGTGGTTGTGTTCACCTGTCATCGCTTCAGAAACTACAGCTGGCTCTGCAAGGGAGTCACGCAAGAACAAGGTAGCATATGCCAGAGATCATAAAACTATATCTGGAGACCAGTCTCAAATCTCTAGCATCTGATTGGCTGAAATTGTGACTGGTCGCTATTTCAGCCTTTCAGATGGTTGAGATTTGAGACTAGTCTCAAATCTTAGTTTTATTATCTTGAGCCCTTATTGTTATAACTGATATGTCAGCTTTCAGAAATTACTAATCTCCAAATTAAATCCTTTTAGCACAACAAATACTATTAGTTGAAGATACTATTAGTTGAGGTGTTGTTCTACTCATCCAGGCATTGACACTTGTTTGTATGCTTCTTGATCCATTACTTAAAAATTCTAAAGATACCAACTTGGAATATAAATTCATCGTCACAATCTATGTCATACCTTCAAGACTCGCAAAGTTCTCATATCTGTTTTCAAGTTTTTATAAAGTTATTTCCTCTTTTTCACTTAGATTTTGCACTTGGTCCATAATTTAAATCTACTCCAGACTTCCCGAAAGTTGAAAAAAAGTGTCAGACATTTGGTCAGACAAGATGTGAAAATCTGTCTGACCGAAACAAATTCGTCATACTGAAAGAATAAGCAAGTATAAGGAGTTCAAATGTTTGTCTGACATTCGGTCTGATAACATAAGAAATCATGCAGGACCGGCCCAAATTTTGCCAGACAGGTCCTTCGGTCTGGCAACTTTGGGACGTCTGCTACTCCAGCTTGAAATGTTCAAGAAGACACATCACTCTTCTACAAATTTTACAAAAATTTCACTTTGACTTTGTGTTTAAGATTCTATTTATTTGGGCCATAACTGAAATATTACATAAAGGATTGTTATCAGGTTTAAAATTGTCCCCATCATCATGATCACCCCTCCCCCCCCCCCCCCCCCCCCCCTCCCCCCCTTCATTTCCATCAAGACCCTAACCCTTGTAGAAGTTTTGGAAATCACAGAATTGTAATAAACTGTCAAGTTGTCTTTGGATGTTGTAGCTGAGGATGCCGAGAGCGGGGGGTATGTGATCATCCATAGGTTTATACCACCAGCTACGTCCACTACACCCCCAGGAGCTGCCGATACAGACTCTCCGGACTACACTCATCCATTTGTGTCATATCATCCCAGAAACTCAAGGTAACACTTGTTTCTCATACAAAAAATCTGCCACTCATGATTGAACTGTAGTACACATCTCAACAAAACATATCATAGGCAGTTGGTGAACTTAATCAATATGTGTTCCTGAAAGTTAAGTGCAATGTTTACCAATTCTCTACAAATATTTTCATCTTTCTGGTGTTTACAATTGTCTTGCTTGGATTCCTGAACATAAACAGTATTAGAATGTAGTAAATAACGGTAATCTGTGAAGAGCAAGTGAGAATAACTGACAGTGACTTTATAAATGTATTTTTGTGTCACCCTTCCAAAGAAAAGATGAAACCTAGGGATCAGCTTGTCAGTCTGTCAGTCCGTTTGTCCCTCATGAAAACTTAATGTTGGCTATAACTTTGCCTTAATATCTTCATCAAACTTGCAAATTATATTTTGCTTATGACAACTTTAGGTCAAGGTCACATTTGATGGAGTTGTGCCCCTTTTTATACTGGAATTTTTTATTCCGACTAAGTATCAGAAAGTGACAAAAGTGTTCAACTGAACACCCACCTTGTTTTATTATTACATGGATGTTTCATATTAAAGTTTTAAGCTCAAGTTTTAAACTGGTATAATATCTTTGTAGACTAGGAGCATACAAACCAAAGAGAAGATTGATGAACGAGTATGTTGATGATGTGTTTGAGAGTGATGACAGTGCAGGGTCTCGCACTCTGCGGTCCCCCCTGGCAACCATCCTAGAAAAGTCAGACTGTGAATCCCCGGACAGTCCTCATAGTGCCAGCACCTGAACCAACAGGGAAACTGTACCTGGCCGGACAGTAGAAATGTATTAACAAACCTTGTGATTATGTCAAAGTATTATATGTAGTTATATTATTATTTACCTGATTGTTGAATCCATATATCAGGGTTAAGATTGACATTGTCATGAATACACTGTTGTTTATACACACATGACAGCTTCAGGGTTACGATTGACTTTGTATTTGATACATCACACTTGACCCTCCAGCAGTTTGAGAAACAAATGTACTTCATAGAGATTATGATGTTTATATGCAGATAATGCATTTTTGTTGGGAGCATTAATTTTCATGTTAGTTTTTTTGGTAAAACAGTGATTTTGTGGGTTCTTAAATTGATGGTTTTCAATATTCTGTAATCATGTTTATTTATAGTTCTTTATTTCTTGGAGATTTTAACCCTTTACTCCATAGATACACATTTATTGCATTGGTGAACAGTGTAGATCCAGATCAGCCCGCGCATCAATGCTGTCTGATCAGAATCTGCACTGTTTTCTTTAAGATTTATTACATTATTACTGACCAGTGGAGATACAGATCACAGGGCATGGTCGGCCTTCTGATCTGGATCTACACTCGTTGCAGATGTGTAAAAATGCATATAGAGTAAAGGATTAAATTTGTGGATTGATCTGTCTGAACTCCACAAGACTGGTACTATATGAATATTATTGAATTCACAGTTATTTTATTTTTGTTACAAGACTGTCACTTTAAGTAGTTTTTGCAACCAGTGGTCTAAAATCACTCTGTAAACTTTTGGCTTTTTGAAAAATTTGATTTTAATTTACTTGAGTATAACTTGGTCAATTTCCATGACTATCAGTTAGCTTGAATCTGTTATTCTATGGATATGCCTTTTATTGCATCTGCACCATCTGATCAGGATCTACACTGGTCTCTTTAACATTCATTTGTAATTTCTGATCAGAAAGGAAACAGTGTAGATTCAGATTAGACAGCACTGACTGTTTTCCCATGCCATAGAAGATGTATCCATGGAGAAAGGCTGAGAATTTGTATGTTATTGAATGCAATAGATTGACTTGAATAATTCCATTGCGTTTAAGAAAAAGAACAGACGTATTTGTCGTGTTCGTTGGCTTTCAAAGACTTAACCATTGTTTCTATTAGGTGTTCAATTTTAATCTCTCTGTTAAAAGTTATTATATTACATGAAATTTAATGTGCCTTTCAACCTTTAGTTTTCATTTATTGCAGTCTTAACTTATTAAAAAAAGTGTACTTCTGCTAAATGTTTATGCAGGGCCATCACATGACTCAGTGTTGGAGAAAAATTCAAATTTTACAAAGAAATGTTGTTATTCCTCTACAAGTGACATGCTTGCTCTAAAATAATATTTTAACAGAACACAAGAAAGTGATAGTTGTGAGAAATTCTTGGAAAATTAAATAATTTACTAGAAAACACATAGACTGTTATTAGTTTAAAAATAAGATTATCTTCTTGAAGAACCATTATGTTGTGATTGTTGATTTTGTGCCTTTACTGGTGCTACATAATATGTTAAATCAAGCCTCTTGGACTTCCAGTCACTAGTCACAGCTGTGCCCGCTGATCTGGATCTACACTGGTCACACATGCTTAAAAATACTTATATTGAGTAAAGAGTAAACAGTTATTAAACTTCATAGATGTATCCTTGGAGTAGACTTAAACAGAGAAAACAGATCTGTGAAGATTATTATATGCTAATACTATATTCTCTAAAATAGTGTTAGGGATCACTTGATACCATTTACTGTCATACAGTGATACAGGGACATGATTCCATGGTTCTGGAGAATAGAGGTTTGGTTTAACATTCTTGTATATAAATTCTGGAGTTTTTTAACTGATTATGTAAAAAGAAAACTGCCAAGGGTGTCTTATTTATTGATGTATGATTTATATTATTCATTATTATATTTGTTTTTCTCTTCTTTTTTTTCATTTTTTAGCTTACAGAAGTACAGTTGTAATTATTTTATCTCATTGGAGTATCCTTATGGAAAAGAACATAAGGAGATTTGAACATTTCATTTTGTAAATGAGATTAAACAATCTTTTATAAATGTATTTCAAAAGTTAAAAAAACTAATTATTATAATTTTTGTTTTGCACTTTGAATTTTGTTAAATTAACCTTAGTGAAACTTTCCCCATTAGATATAAATTTTGTGAACTTGTCCTTAGATATAACTGTGGTTAACCTCCCCCCCCCCTCCACAAGATGGAACTTTGGTGAACCTTTCCCCATTAGATATAAATTTTGTGAACTTGTCCTCATTAGATATAACTGTGGTTAACCTACCCCTATTATATGGAACTTTAGTGAATCTTTCCCCCTAAGATGGAACTTTGGCAAAATTTTCCCCATTGGAAGGAACTTGTGTAAACCTTTCCCCATTAGGTAGAACCATTGTGATCTTTTACTATTAGATGAAATTTGGTTAACCTTCCCCAATGAGATGGAACTGGAGTTAACCTCCCCCCATAAGATGGAACATTGGTGAGCCTAACCCCCTCCCCCATTAGATAGAACCGTTGTGATCTTCAATGATTTTTTATATGATCATTTAACTGTTTACATGTGTACTTTTGCAACATTGAAGTAAATTGGTCCTTCAACCATTGGCAGGCCTTTTGTTTATGATTCTTATATTTTTGAATCTCAGACCAGTGTTTTTATGCCTCCGCCATGTAATGGCGGAAGGGCATATAGTGTTCACCCTGTCTGTGTGTGTGTCAGTGTGTCAGTGTGTGTGTATGTTCGAAAATCGTGTCCGCTCTGTAACTTTGTTATTTCTTATTGGATTTTAAAATAACTTGGTATGAATGTTCACCTTATCAAGACGGTGTGTTGCGTAAAATACCCATGCCTGTAGGTCCAAGGTCAAGGTCACTGTTACTAAAAATAGAATTTTCTTGTCCGGGCTGTAACTTCCTTATGAATGGAGGGATTTCAAAATAACTTGGCACAAATGTTTACCATGACAAGGCAGTGTGTCGCGTACAACACCCATGCCTGTAGGTCCAAGGGCAAGGTCACTGTTACTATAAATAGAATTTTGATGGGAAAATCTTTTCTGCTCTGTAACTTTGTTATTTTTTATTGGATTTTAAAATAACTTTGTATGACTGTTCACCATATCAAGACGGTGTGTGGCCTACAATACCCATGCCTGTTGGTCCAAGGTCAAGGTCACTGTTACTAAAAATAGAATTTTCTTGTCTGGGTTGTAACTTCGTTAGGAATAGAGTGATTTCAAAATAACTTGGCACAAATGTTCATCATGACAAGGCGAAGTGTCGCGTACAACACCCATGCCTGAAGGTCCACGGTCAAGGTCACTGTTACTTAAAATAGAATTTTGTTGGGAAAATCTTGTCTGCTCTGTAACTTTGTTATTTCTTATTCTTTATAGTTCCTTAAAAAGTACACAATTGTGATGTTAGTGAACAATCATATGAGTATGCTGCTAAATATACCAGTACCCCTTCTTTAAAATGTTGTCTTGATAGTGGGATGGTCTTATTATCAGGGATTCTACATTTTTAATAGCTTACCTTACCCCCTGTCTTTGAAATGCTATTATTCCCATCATTGCACTTAAGTGTCTGATAACGATGCACAGCGGGGGCATCCGTGTCCTATGGACACATTTCTAGTTTAACATGTGTTCCTATGATATAGCATTGTGCTTTTTTAAAGTTCAGTGTTCAGTTTTACATGATTGTTTTATACAAGTGCCATACCATGTGCTATTATACACAATGTGTTCAGCATAATATTTGTCATTTTTTGGAACTTGAACACTGATTTGTTAGTTTTTCTGGTCTTAACATGTTGGAGAAGGTTTGCTTTGTCTATTTGTTGTTTTCTTTTGAAAAATATCATCATGT
Source organism: Corbicula japonica (assembly GCA_038501625.1). Lineage (NCBI taxonomy): Eukaryota > Metazoa > Mollusca > Bivalvia > Venerida > Cyrenidae > Corbicula > Corbicula japonica. The sequence goes on from JAZAYU010000025.1 coordinate 625,933, forward strand.
TAAACATGACATTTTATCACATGACTTACACTGCTGAAAACTATATTGCATTTTAACTGATCAACACATATTATTTTTAGCTGATACATCAGTATATCGTTAAATATTGTATTCAGGGCTTTCACTTACACCTGAAATTCAAGGGTCAAAATAATGCATCACTGCCTTTTTCCTAAGATCAAAACAAGTTTACCTTAAATATCTTAATGAAATTAGACCCTTGGGTTAAAATTCTCAAGGGTCAAAGTTCTTGGAATTTCAAGGGTCATATGGAACCGCATGTATTTTTTGGTGAAAAATTCAGGTCATCGGACATCATAAGCATTAAATGCTTTATCTCTTGGACAAAATTAATTGTATTACTGGTAATACAGACACAAATTACAAACTATATGGGTTTTTTGTGGAGGCATTTTCCCTGTTATATTATTGTGAAAGCTTTGTGTCCCTTAGTACACATTTCTGTTTAAATACCCCCAGTTATATTGTCAGTTTGACAGTCTCCCATGGACGAAACTTCACTTAACTACATCATTTAGATTTGACAGGGTAATGCTTCAAACAAGCAATTATCTTCTTGTACAAATCAGGTTGTGTGGATGATCATGATATTGTTTTCAAATATTTTATGTTTTGATTATACAGACAGTGTCTGTATACAGACAGAGTCTGTCAGCATAACAAATTGTATTGTTGTTGGTCCCTTACCAGTGTCCTCACATAATCGAACTAAAAAGGTTTATCCAATGTCGCTTCCGTCTGTCCAGATAAACTGGATCCTGCAATAGCTCAAACAGTATGCCAGCCAGGTTAATAAAGCTTAGTATTTGTTTAGACAGAAAAGGAATAACAAGATTATGTTTGTCATTTTATTTCTTATCTCTGAAAAAGTGGGGTTGCTATGGTAGTGAAAATTGCGAAAATGCAACACTTTAACTGAATGTAAGTATTGTTACTATTAAGTTAGCTATTATTTCTCACAAGAGCTTTAAACTGGTAGGGGACTATTGTATTGTCAGCAATACTTGGTGACTTGTTTTTTTTCATAATTTGATTTTTATTTTTACATCATTAAAATCAAAAGAAAGTATTGCCATCGTTAAGTTGTGATTTGTTATAGACAATGCCTGGTTAATGGAGGTCATGTTCAGAGTTAGACCATATTATCAAGCTGATACTTTTACACTGTCACTCTCTTCATCACCGGTGTATAGGCTCCGCTTGTTGGTGCTCTTTTAGATATGTTAGGACAGGGCTTTATTTTATTATCAAGGCTGCATTCGAAGATAGTTATGGGAGGACTTAGTTGCAATGGCATAAAAGATCATTTGTATTGTATGTGCCTTTATACAATCTTTGATTAAATCTCCGCCAGTGCATTCTGTGATCAGATGCCTTCTGTACCCTCAAAACTTTTTTCGTGAAAGCAGATTTGCTGTGTTGCGGCGTTAAAAATGCAAAATACATAATGCACACCATCTTTTGGGATGGATCGAAATCGTACTATTTATTGGTGTTGAGGTCAACCCGGGGATATGTGGCGCGGGCAGTAAAATGAATTTCCCTTACCGCCACAGAACAGACTCAAACCGACCCTACAATATTTTCACATTTGTCATATTCCGAGGCTTTCAGTTCCATTTTCATCGATTGCAACAAAACAGTTATTGTTCAGTCAGATCTGAGACGTCAATGTTTACCATATTTATCAGGAAATAATTTTTACCATTTTTACAAGAAAATAAAAGAAAATTGATTGCTAGTGCTGCCAGAGATGAACGATAATCAAGACACCACTAAGCGATTTGGTGTATTTTGAATTTATCTACCATCGCTACAGGAAAACTGTTTGACAGACGCCTCCGAAGTGTTTAAGGTGTCGTTGGGAAAGAGCAGGATACAAGGTACTCTCCAGATTCGTCCCTTGTTCTTTTAAGTGCTCCGGTTATAGCACCGCTACACTGGACCTTGAGAGTATTTTAAAGTCTCATCCGAAAGAATACATTGTATTAGTAAGTTTGAGTTGAAATAGCGTGGGATCGGACCAGCGATCCATGGACAAAGGCTAGCCATTGATATCGATTCGCTCTTATTTTTTTTATTTTTCCACTGTATAGGCTAGTTTATTAACAGCATAGCATACCGTCGAGCTAGGTCCGACAGCTAACTCCAAATATGTGTTCATTATTAATTGTTAAATGTAGTACGAATATCAATACTGAAACAAACAAGAAACGCATAACAATATTTTTGCAAATTTTTAACTTGTAATATTTTTATATCGTTTAAAATTCAGTGTTCTGCTGAAAAGTGATTAGGTGTAAGCTGTACTAACCACTTCGATCTGACTGCACTCGGAAGGCGGTCTAACCCAGGATAGGCTTCGAGCCAGATTTTTTTTCCCAAAATGATTTGTGGCAGATTCAGATTGGTATTTAAGTTTAAGTCGTATTCATGGAAGTTTCTACTGCAATTAAGAAACAAAGGTAAATGTGCAAATCCGGGGCACTGTTTTGATGTCTGGTCGTCTCTCGTTAACATACAAATCTACACCGCTCAACGGTTGTCCCAGTGCATAAACAAGAACAATGTCTGCGCGAAATACCTTGTAACAACTACGTGACGGCGCGTTCACGTTCAGTTTGGCAGGAGGTGCTATGAACAAGGCATCTCTGTCTAAATCGTTCAGGCCGATCAAATGTTTTAACAGTGTAACCTGTTTTGTAAACGAATTTCTGGGATATGTGTTAATAGGCAGACCAGAAAGCATTGCATGTTTCATTCAATATATTTGAGAAAGATACCAAAATAAACCCATGCGATTCTTTTTGTTTAAAAAGGCCTATAGTTATTCGTTATGCAATTTAATAACTCATTCAGGAACAATGGACCGCATCTGAAGAACCGTCGTTTTTTATTCACCATGGCCTGGGTAAATGTATACATCTAAAATACTCGTGTCTTATCACGAGGAAAGTTATCAAAGTAATTCTCCTAAAGCCTTTATGCTTTATAGTAATGCACTGCAGAGCTTTTAAACATATTACATTCATTTTGAAGGTACTAAGATTTGACCTGCTCATCCCTTTAGGAACACAAAGGGGAAATTTCGTCGAATGGGCGTTCAGAACGGAACATTTTGTCATTTGTCAATTTCATCAAAAACAAAACTATACATGACATCTGAGATTGTTTTCGTTAACAGTATTCATGTAAGGTGACACTACAATCTTACATCCATCCTGCGAACAACGGGTCTGACTGGCCGCTGAAGACGTCGCACCGGCATCGGCTTACCGTAGTTTATGTTTCGCTCCGACGGTTTGTTCTCCAGCTCGTTCAACATTCTCTTTTTGGATATAATTATTTTAAGTTTTTTCTCCTTTTCTGTCATATGTTCCGGCAAGTTTAACACTGGCAGTTTGGCTACAGCAGATTTACTATCATATATTCCGTGTATATTCCCTGAGTCCTCTTCGCGTATCTTACTTCTTCGCACACTTTCTTCTGCTTGGTCTAGAACCCACTGAGGGAGTTCACGAAATATGAAGTGATATGAAGTAAAATTTCTGCAGGGAAAATGTACGCATCTGTCCCTGTTTATCGCATGTTTCCCGAGCCAACACGGTCGTGGTTCCCAGTCAGTGTAACTTCTGTCTAATGGAAACCAGATGACGCCCCGATTGGCGTCACTCTTTTCTTTGTCGAAATATGAGCTTAGATTGGTCATTCCGCGCCCGTACGATGCGAGTGTTTCCCGCAGTAAACCTGCCTCCGCGTCTATGGCGCGCAGACGAACACCTCTCGTATGGTCGAGACGCCGGAAGAGGGCGTTCTGCTGTTGCTCGATTCGTTTCTCCTGAAGAAACGCTTGTATAGCTTTCTCCCCGGAACGATTTTTAAAACGAATATCCCTCGGCATTTTCTTATTCTTACTAACTTGGAAAGTTGTTCTACGTATATTTTAAAAAGTTGAACGAATGAAATCGAGATCGTAATCAATGCGATTTTGAGAATAAAGGAAGAAATCTGAGTGTCTGTTTTTCGGGTAATTTTATTCCCTTTCAATTATCGACTTCCAACGTATATATCATTAATAATCCTTTGCATGTTTTACATTTTCTTTTGTCCTACAATGCATATATAAACTATTAGAACATGATTCAAGAATAAATGGTATATGTTCCTTAATAAGTATATCGCGATGTGTTTCACAGATCCACCTTCGTCTCAGCTATGAAGCAGAATTTAATTAAAAAGCCGTACCAGGACCGAAGCTTTAAAAATCGAACCTTATTTAATAACGTCATGTCTTTGGGAATGTTCATTGAAAGGATTGATTTTCTTTTTAGCTACAGAGACTTAACAAACCGGCACATAGCAGCTGACGCTGAATTGGATAATCTAGTTCAAACAATCAAACAATGCAACACATGAACTTTAATTGATTTATATAAATATTTTAATACTTTGTCTTTTTATTGATCACAGGTGCACGTGAGATAACAGACTTGCTTGTGCAACATAACAAACACTTTCTGATTTAAAGCATTTTTGAACCTAGACTTAACGAAACTAAAGTGTAACAACATTCATTTATTCTCAAATACTGATGAAATGTTAATATTGGAAACTGATTATCTTTTAAATAAACAGCACACGAATGAACAAAAACAGAAATTATCTAATCTTGGCAATCACAATACAGTAAAACCCCTTCATTAAGACTACCCCGAAATTAGGACCACGTCTATAAAAAGATCACTATTCCAAAGTCCCATTTCACAGTTTTTTTCTTCCCTGAAATAGAGATGATTTGCTACCCTGAAATAGAGAACATTCTGCTACTAAGACCGGTTTTCCAGTCCCAGAGGTGTTCTTTATTGGAGGTTTTCACTGTATCAAAGTCGTAAAATTTGCGAAATGCACTGCTGCATCTTTTCCTCAGTTTTATGTTAGACTTTTAAACAGATTCCTGTATAAAACTGTGATTTCGTCTGTGTAAATGTAGATTTTATAAATAAAATCTAATTAGCAGGTTATGTTAAATAACATTTTTATATGTTTCCAGGATACATTATTGTACCAACTGATATTTTGAAATAATTTTCAACTTTCATACCGGTTGGAGAGAGTATAGAGTACATATTATTTTATACGAAAATTTAATGTTAACTATGAATGTGAGCCTTTGCACAATTTATTATGATAAAACATAACCGTTACTTGATTATTCGTTTGCTAACATACATTGTTAGTTCACAAAACAAATAAAAGGAATCGCATTAAAGCTGTCTTTTGCCTGCTAAACTGTGTGACTTTTGCGTTTTGGGGGCGGCAGCGCTCAATCCCAGTTTTTAAAGATATTTTAATATATTGTTGTGCTACCCTGGTAACGTTTAGCTACCCTGGCCCATCAGTACTGAAAATGTCATCAAGTTACCGGTATCACATATGGTGTAATGTAGAGGCGCAAATCAAAATAGTACGGATATACATTGTAAGTGCTGAAGTTGTTTTTAGTGCTGCCCGACTCCGAACTGATCGTATAATCACCGATCTGCAAAGTGGCAGAGCGTTCAATGGAACAACCTTCGGTACCGACCAATGGTGATAATCTGCAGCTGGGTAGAAGTTTGAATCGGAATGTCTTAGTGGTACCAATCGATGTTGCCGAATGCATTGTGGTAGAACTTTAAATAACTGTGCGGTTCAAACCGAAGGTCAATAACAGCATTAAGTTAAAACTTCAGAGGTACCAATATTAGATGATCTATCGAAATTCATGGAGGTAATATACTATGGTAACAGCGGATGGTGCCGAGCTGTAGGAGTTAGATCGTTTATTGGATGGTCTGTGGTACCACAGATAACAATCAATGGAACCGAGCAGCAGGAGTAACAACTCTGGATCGTAGTGTTCGTGGTACATTAACATCCGATGATGCCGAGCAGCAGGAGTTACAACTCTGAAATGGAGTGTATGTGGTAATGAACAATACATGGTGCCGAGTTGCAGGAGTTACAACTCTGGATTGGAGTGTTTGTACTACATGTTTCAACCGATGGTTCCGAGCTCCATGAGTGAGAGCTCTTGTGATAATTGTAACAACCGTTGGTACCGAAGTTTAGGAGTGACAGCTCTTGTGGTAAATGTAACCACCGTTTGCGCCGAGGTTCAGGAGTGACAGCTCTTGTGGTACATGTAACAGCCGATTTTACAGAGCTGCAGGAGTGACAATTCTTATGGTACATGTTACAACCGATGAAACCGAGCTGCAGGAGTGATAGCTCTAACGTTAAATATAACAACCCATGCTACCGAGTAGCAGGAGTGACAGCTCTTGTGGTACATGTTACAACCGATGGTACCAAGCTACAGGAGTGTCAGCTCTTGTGGTATATACAACAGCCGATGGTACAGAACTGTAGGGGTGACAGCTCTTGGAGTACATGCATCAGCCGATGGTACCGAGCTTCAGGAGTGACAGCTCTTGTGGTATATGCATCAGCCGGTGGTACCGAGTTACAGGAGTGACAGCTCTTGTGGTATATGCATCAGCCGATGGTAACATAGCTGCAGGAGTGACAGCTCTTGTGGTATATGCATCGGCCGATAGAACAGAGCTGTAGGAGGGACAGCTCTGGGTTGAGTGTTTGTGGCATGTAACAAACGATTATGCCGAACTACAGGAGTGACAACTCTGCATTACATTACCTATGGTACCGACCGATTGCGTAAATTTACTGAAAGTTAGATGGTTTATGAAATAGGCGGGTTGTCAATCGGTGCTGAGTTGTGGTAAGTGGTTCCGATGATGTGTGTTGAACTGTCTGCCTTTCTAGAAACCGATTTAACCGGGTAACAAAGAGTAAGAGCTTGCGAGTAGCAAAAACCGATCATATGGAGTTGTATGGGTGTGATGCATTGAAATGCAACGAAGGTGCATTGAAATGCAACGAAGTGGTGCTTGCAATTTGTTTAAGGGATGGCATTTGGATACAATGAAGTAAAGCCTGTGAGTTGTACAAAAGACGGCGTTTGGGATGCCTCGAAGTACTGCCTACGAAGTGTTTCGAGAGATGACTTCAGGTTGCATGGAGGTAGTGCAGCGATATATTTATCAGATAGTACCGTGCTGAAAGGAGGTGGTACCAAATTGCTGGGATGTATTGTCTATGTATGGATGTATTGTATTTAACCGATTTTAAAGGTTTGCACGTCCATGCCTGCAAGTCGAACTTACCTGGTTGCAGAAGTACTGCCTGCGTGTGTTACAAGCCAGTGATAACAGGATGCAACAAGGTAGTGCCCGCTATTCTTTGAAACCAATTGCACTGGGTTGCATGGAAATAGTGCCCTCAAGTTTCATTAAATCAATGGCACCAGGAAGGGAAAATGTAGTGCCTGAGACTTGTTCAAAGCGATGGTCCCAGGTTGCACGGAGATAGCCCTGCGAGCTACCAGTAATCAAGCATTTGATAGAGTGAAGCAGATTGGTAATATGAGTGTTACAAAATGATTGTATCTGGTTGCTGGGTAAGCGCCCGATGGTGTTACAAACCGGTGTTACCGGCTTGTTGGGAGATAGCGCTTGTGAGTTGTTCAAAACCCGATATTATTAGGTTCCTGAAAGTCGTTTAAAGCGATGGCACTGGAATACAATAGTATTGGCTGTGAGTTTTAAAAAAAATCGATAGAACCGGGTTGCAAGGAGGTAGAGTTTTAGGAGAGTTGCTTCTGGATTGCAGCCAGATAACCACAGTTTCCCGTGCTAGTGTGAGGAAAATTATTTGGTGATATAGCTTTGACCGAGTCTAACTGGTTCAGATAGTGACCTCAGACAATTGCTGGAAACACATGCGTCTGAGCCACTTGTAGTTTGAGAGTAGGAGTTGAGGATAGGGTTTAGAATAGTGTCTTCAGACAATTGCTGGAAACACATGCGTCCGAGACACTATTGTTGAACAGGCTGGGCTAGATTTTAGTGTTGAAGGTTGTTTGTTTCGGGTTTTGTTTAAATAGTGATTGTTCAAACCTTGTTGAGCATTATTTTGAAACTCGTAGTGGCTCAGGTTTGTTTTAAGTGTTCCAAACATCATTGTGGTTCTTTTTTTTGTATTGCTCAGCGTGTTTGCTGAGGGCGTGCTCGAAGTTCAGGTTAGATTGTTTTGTTTCGGACTCAGATTATGTTGGAACTTAGTTTTAAATCACTTATTTTGTCCAGTAGGTTTATTGCCCTGGGAATATTGTTATATGTTCAGCTGATTCTAATCCTGATTATTGTGTTTCACCCCAATCATTTCAGAAATCATTGTAATCATTTTGGAGCAAAGTAGCTCAGGAAAAATTTATTATATTGTTTAACCAAAATACATTGCTCAGATATATATGTTGAAATCATTTTTTTAAGAGAAAAATTATATATATATCTAAGCTGAGACAAATAGTCTGTTTTATGTGCCTTCCGCTCGGGGCACGTTACACTAGAAATGCGTACAAACCAACGGTATCGGATTTCATGAAGAGAGTTTTTCTCGGTTTTAGTGGCACTGCCCATGAGTTTTGCAAACAAATGAGACCAAGTTGTGTGTGCGAATTGTTCAAACCGGTGTCATTGGTTTTTAAACTCTCAAGCGGCAACTCGTTCTACTGAAGGGAAATCCAACAAGTACCGCGAGTACGGGGCTATAAGGTTTTGTTCAGGTGTCTGTAACCGTCCCTCTTCGATGCAAGTCGTGTACGGGAGGGCACTGGACAGATTGTGTTGCTGAAGGCAAGAGGGTCGCCGTTAGTTATGACGCTGCATACAAACCTCGCATCTCCTCTTTGTCTTGTTATTGTTGCTTTTACGTTGCTTTGAGGCCTGAAGACGACATAACTTTGCCGTGACACTGTCAAGTTGTCTCGATATTAGAGCCCGACTCTAGTTTATTCAGATTTTCCTCTAAACAAAAAAAAAACAACAAACTGCGATTATCATATATATGGCATGACCAGTTCAAAACTTTATGCATTTTCTCTGTAGATGTAATATACTTAAACTTGAATTCAATATAATATAACATGATCTGGGACAGGACTAGAAAACGCATTTATGTATTTATTCGAGGGTAAACTCGCAGCGCTGCTATATGATTTGATATGTTATGTGGCGAAGTTAACTAGCGTATCATCTGAAAAAAAAAACTAGCTCTGCACTTGATATATTTTGGCATTTGGGCCGAAGCTTTTGTCTGACACGGCACAAACATCCTTAAAAGGGTTACTCCCCTTGAATAACTCTCAAATGTTAAAAAATAAATTTTGCCACAATGTCGATCAATGCAAAAATTTAACCAATCAAATAACCGGAAAAGAACAAGGAAACTCCGCCTACCGCATGTCTGTACTACTCAGTTCGTCTGCAGAGTGGTAAATTAAAGGCAAAACAACAAGGTATTTAGGATCAGAATCAATAAAAAATCATTATTTTAGTTCACCCAGCCATTTTTCTTCACAGTGATATAAATATATTCTCTGTAGATTGTGTACTCGATTAGTAAAATGAATTTTCGTTACCCCTACCTTGACGATCAGAATTGTGAAAAAAATCACAAAGCCTGACCTCGTTGTTCAATCGGAAAACTGACGCCGTGACATTGTGCTTTTAATTCGTTCAAAGGAACGTTAAAAAGGCATATACTCGTCTTGATTTAATTACATTTTCTTCTGTTTCCCATTTTGATTATCTAGTTGTCACAAGTTTGTTGGGTTTTCACGTTTTTAGTGTAAATTTTGGCTTTGTTTTTCCCTCCAAAACTCTAGATGCCACTACTTCGTAGGCAGCCATTTCACAGGGAAAAACCACCTCCCGATCTTCATCCAGATGAAGAAGTATTTATCTGCAAGTTAACCAGAGAAGTTTTCAGGGACTATGAGTGAGTTTTTGGTTTACTTTCATTTTATCATTTTCTACTTTCACTTTCCATGTGTCTAACACAGAGAACATAAGAAAAAATAATTTTTGTAATCCCTTACTTTTGGTTTGATCCAGTGCAACAGAAGACTTCTTCCTGTTGTTTATAATGCCATTAATTAAATTAGTAGTGTAATATCTTGATATAAATTGAAATTTCATAATAGAATTGAAATGAATCCCCCGTCCGGGTATTATTGAGCGTCTTGTATTCTAGAGCTACTTTGTGATGACATCAACTTGCAAAGACTAATGCCAAAAGAGTGTAAACAAAGTGTAATTTTCTACCAAAATGTAACAAACTATTTTATATGTAGCTAATGACAAACACTGGATAGACCTTGCCATGAAGTCTATTAAAGAAGCTGCATTTTGTAAAGTCCTGTCGGGATAAACATATCTGTTACTTAAAATTCTATCAGTTCATTTATTGTCTTATAAATCTTTTTTCATAAACTGGGTCCAAGTAAGAAACCAAATTACATCTGGTTTAAATGCAAGCAATTACTGTTGTATCATTATATTTCACTGTGGTTTAATTTTCCCAAATTATGCGCTAGGTTAAATGCGCGAAATCACATCCTTGTGAAATAAAACCATTGAATATCTAGTCTTATTAGAATAATATAAGCGCGGGAATTAAAGTTCTTGAGAAAATGTCACTTTTGTCATTTGCTCGAAATTTGATCCCCACGGAATTAAATGATACAGCAGTATATTTTCCTATGGATATCACTGATTTTAAATGGCTTACTGTGAAAAAATATTATAAATGGGTTCAGTTGAAGTATGATGCAGAACACTGGGTGGCCTCAACAGATGCCCAGTTTGTTTGCCCATGATGTTCCTATAATATGTGCAAAGACAGCACTTTTTATCTTAACCCTTGCTTCCATATTTACACCTTAATAGCATGGGTGAACACTGTAGATCCAGATCATCTGGCACAATGTTACCTTGTTTATTTATTAGGTTATTTCTGACCAAAAATCCTGATCAGATGGCACAGATGTGCCAACTGTTTTGCACATGCAATAAAATGCTTCTGTATGGAAAAAGGGGTGAAAATAAAGCTGTTTAGTCATTACTTACCTTTTTTTTGTTAAAGTAGCATATGCTGTACAGTAGTTTAACTGGAATACCAGTTTCTAAATGTAGCTCAAGAACATAATAACTAGAGATAATAAAGTGTAATTTTGATATGCCGTCCAAGAAAATTTGTTATTAAAACAGATGCACAACTGCTATTGAGATGCACAGGAGAGAAGTTTTAGCAATACGGGTTGAAAGGTACTACAAGAGAGTGTTGTAGATTCTTACAATAAAATGGGGTGAATGTCTTAGTGAAAGTTAGTACTCGTGATGCATGAGGGTGAAAAAGCTAGCCTATGTTTTATTTAGCTGTGCACTGTCATAATGAAAGATAGTTCTAGAATTTAAGGTATAAAAAATTGTCAGTCATGTGATAAAACAGAATGTTGGGTATCTTACAGGAAATTCTTTGAGAGAATTATACTGTGCAACAGTCTGGTTTGGTCATGTGCTATCACTGGAAGATCTGGACTGACCTACCAAGAAGCTGAGGAGAGTGAAGAGAAGGCTCTCAAACAACTTGCCTCGTTCCCGTCCTATCTTCAGAAACCTATATTGTACCTAGCCTCAAAGACCCAGAGAAGTCGTCTGGCCGACATCAATGATGATGTGTTTGTCTTTGCCAAAGACAGATTTTTTAAGGGGGAAATGGTTGATGTTATCATGGGAGCAACAAAGTAAGTTTCATTCATTAAAAAATAGTTGCAACAATTAAGCAGTGACCTTTGTCCATGACAAGATGAGGATTTTTACACCAAGTCAATTGATAGTTTGTCCAGACTGTTGTTCATTGTTTTCTGATTATGAAATAGGCTTTCTAGTAACAACTGTATAACCTGTTTATTATGTTTCTAGTTCCAGACAAAAGATTTTTTTATGAATATGTATGTTTTGCAGGAAAGTATGTAAGATAATAAATGTGATACCCCCTGGCATTTCTACTCCAAAGTCACCGAAAGTGAATGGCAATACTGAAGAATCTATGGAGGTGGATGGTGAGAGCAAGTGAGTGCATTGTATTCAGTCACTGTCAATCTTCTAATATACTAAGATATTTCTTTCATATTCGAGTTTTATGTCAAATGCTTTTTCACTTGTTAATATTACAGTCATGCTTACCTTTCATCTCTGACTACATTGTAGTTTGTGTACAATATGTATGTATTTGTAGATATAAGTTCATGGTTGTAATGTTTTAGTAGCATGTACATCCTACAAGCAATAAGATTGCAAATCCATTAGTGCCTTCAGTACTATGACCTTGTTAGAGCTTGTTAAGATTATAGTCGTATTAAATTGAATGTAAAAGGATAACCAGTAAAACACCTCATGAAGACCATCCCAAAATTAAGACCACCTTGCTAATTGGACCACTATTTTGATGTCCCATTTTACAGTTTAACACTCTTTTTCTACCCATATAAAAAGACCACCACACTATTAAGATCACCAGGGCTGTGAATTTTCCGCGGATTTGCGGATTTCCGCGATTTTTGGTCCGCCAGGACCAATTTTGAGATTGATGTAAATTCGAGGAGAAATTGGGGGGGGGGGGGGGGGGTATACCACTTTCACTGGTTTAATGTGATTTCCGATTTCACGTGTACGTATTCATTTACTTTTATACTGAACCCGATGGATTTTTTATCGTTATCTATGTACAAATGTTACCTGACGTCCTATTGGTCGATTCATAGTGTTGTAGAAATGGCTTTGTCTGAAGAACCAATCAAATTACGGTTTACAGTAGCGCGAGTTGTTCAAATTGTTACAGCTGTTTGATGGTAGAATTGGGAAAAAGTTGAAGATGTTGCCAAAATTGAGCGATAAAGACGCTCAGAAAATAAAAGAAATTGACAGTAGTTGGGCTAACAAGTGGAAGTTCGCGTGGCTTGACTGTAGTCTTTCAATAAGTCAAGGAACAGATCGAGACGATGTGCCGTTACATTTGCAGATTTACAATCATCTGTGGGAACTTTTAAGTAAGAACAGATGTTTTCAGTACACAGGGTTCGCACAGGGGATGAAAAGTCCTTGAATTTAGTGCCCAGTCCTTGAAAAGTCCTTAATTCTGACAGTAAAAAAAAGTCCTTAAAAAGTCCTTGAATTTTTCAATTTCAGCACCTTTTTTTATGTAATCCTTGGTAAATGACTGAAATATCGAAGATCATATCATTTAAAACTAGAAAAATATATATTTTGGGGGTTTTGGAATGTTTATCGGTGCAGCAGACGAGTCGACAGTCACTTTCGTATGGTACAGTACCGGTACGCAATAGTACGGGAAATAGTAGCGTTTGCAACTTTCACGATCAACTTTTTTTATGCGCCGGAAAACAACGGATTTTTTTTTTAAAATGAGCAAAAATAAGTGTATTTTTTCTGCCAAATGGCTCTCTCAGGAGTCATACAAGCCTTGGCTCAAAGAATTTAAGGGCGATAAACAGAAATGCCTTTGTTCCCTATGTGACAAACTTATTGACATTGGCACTATGGGTGAGAGTGCCCTAAAATCGCACATGAAAAGCGAAAGGCACAAGAACAGAGCAGACGTGAGAAATGACAATGAGTGCATTAAATCGTTTTTCGTCCAGTTCACCTCGGGCTCTATCAACCCCAAAACAAGATGCAAATAATAATGAACTTTGCATACCAGCACCCCCCACCCAACCCTCGGTTATGAGAATAATGTACAGTCATGGGGTCATAATGTAAATGTTTACAATATGCTAACCTGAAAGATTGTTGCTAGTTTATTTTTAAGTGTCTTGTTTATAAATTGTATGACACTTGGTAACATTGAGATATAGTGTTTTCTTAAGTTTATTACAACTGTTTTGTATATGAACAGGACTAAGTGTGTAACCCAAAACTTGATGAAAATCTGTTACATTGATGTGTAGCTATTTTGTATATTTGATAGCTGAGAACAGCTCGAAATAAATTTCTGACTTTGAATGACAATACCCGAGAATTAAAAGTCGATGTTGAGTAAATGTAAATCTCACACACAATGTGTCTTGGGTAATAGTTGTGCAAAGTTATTTGAAAGGCAATCTATTGACCACTTATAAGCTGCTGACTGTAAATAAAATAAAATTATAAGCGAATTTTACAATATAAAACATCTACAAAGTGAAGTTCCTGCCGCCAAGAAAAGTCCTTGAAAATACCTGGTAAGTCCTTGAAAAGTCCTTAAAAAGTCCTTGAATATTTTTTTGCAACCTCTGTATGAACCATGGTACATCAATGAACACAGGTAACTGCATATTTTAAGGCATTTTAGACACTTCCAAAAGCTAAACTCCCAGGAGCTTCTGGGTGGCTTCGCCCCCCTAGGCCCCCTGGACCCCCTGCCGCAATTTTCAGCTGATTTTGAAATTTGGTGTTCACAGCCCTGGATCACTTTTTTCCCAGTCCCAATGGTGGTCTTGATAGTGGGGTTTCTCTGTAATAATATTTGTAATTATGACGGACTTCAGACTTCCGGAAAGTTGAAAAAAAGTGTCAGACATTTGGTCAGACAAGATGTGAAAATCTGTCTGACCGAAACAAATTGTGTCAGACCAAAACATGTTGAAAAGTATTAGCAAGTATTAGGAGTTCATATTTTTTGTCTGACATTCGGTCTGATAACATAAGAAATCACGTCGGACCGGCCCAAATTTTAACAGACAGGTCCTTTGGACTGGCAACATCGGGACGCCTGTGACTTATTTTGTAGATCACCCGAGAAAAAGAAAGTTGGAGTTAAGCCGGAAACTTACAAATATATGGTTCAAGCCACAGACAAGTCTACTGTTAACACTGTATCATTCAAGATGATAAGGTAATCAAATGTGTGGTCTGATATTCTTACAATAATTGAAAGTCATGTACTGTATTCAGTTTCCATCTATTTTCTTTGTTTAACCCACATGTACATGTACTCCACAGACAAACCTTTATTGCATAGTGTAGATCCAGATAAGCCAGCACATCCAGCCATCTAATCAGGATCCGCACTGTTCTCCTTTAATCTCATAAAATATTTAGATGCAACCACTGTAGATCCAGATGAGATGGCACAGATGTGTAAAGGGATAAATATGTATTATATGGCAAAAAAGGTGATAATTTCCTTATTTCCAGAAATAAAACTTTTATAAAGCTTCCATTTAGCAAAAATATCCTTTATTTACAACAACTATTTCTATAAAACAGCACAATTACAACTATGTATTCATTTTACAACAACTATTTCTATAAAACAGTACAATAACAACTATGTATTCATTTTAAAACTCTTGCAGTCGTAAGAAAGGGTTGTTTACTAGAGATAAGTGCAAGTTGTTCCTCAAACAGAGCTGCGACACTGTGGATGGTGTATGGAGAATCAAGGTATGATGCATTTATTGATGCATGACAGTTTGTATTTAAAAAGTAATCTTGCATCCCGAAAGACAAATCCCCCACGCCCTTTGAGAATTGTTGAGCAATACACCAAACTTTGGGGGTAGATAGCCTCTGTTGAGACTTGAATAGAATTAGTTTAGGGGTCATTGGGGTCAAGGTCACTGTTTCTAAAAATAGAAATCCCCTTTCTAGAAAATTTATATTGAAAATAGTTTGAGCTATCCTCATTATTTCTAGATTTCATGATAGCATATTTTGTGACATGGAAGTGTATTTGAGTAGCTTAACTATTACTGAAAATAAAATTCCTTGTCCAGGCATTAACTTGAAAATTCATAGCCATGGATAAAGGTCAAAAGGAAAGAAATATGATAGACCTAGGTTGTTGTATAACAAGTTCACATGTCATGACCTGTTATTGCTGATTTTCTTGCATCAAACTTGTGGGTGTAACTTTAAAAACCGATAGCATTTAGAACTGTGAAATACCAAAGCACCATGAAGGCATTTCATAAACATATCAGAACCGTGGTCAGTTGCAGTATGTTTTGTGTCATGTACAAGACTTCTAGTTCTACAAAACTGTGATACAGTTTGGTTAATAATTGGAAATAGCAGATTTGTGTTAAAAATTCATATTAGATCTTATATATGTTCAATTTCACCAATTCTAGGAAGGTCATTCATGTTTTTCTCTGCTTTATTACAGCCATCAAAAGTGAAGAAGTTTCACCTAGACACTGTAGATTTTGAGGATTTCTTTACTGGACCACCACCTGAGTTTGAATTTTCCGAAATCAAATTAAAGAAGCCACCAGCACCAAAGAAAGCTGAACAGTCATCAAAGGAATCATCCCCTGCCCCTGCTAAAAAACAGAACAAGCCAGCTGAGAGTGGTTAGATATTTCAATATAACTTGTCCTTCAATTTATATTTCCACATGCAATTTTGACAGAAAGAGTATGTGAGTTGAAATAAGACTTTTCATTGAAACAATTAACTTACAAATAACTTTTAAAATTTGCTTGTTCTATGTCAACATATACTTTTTAAAATATTTACCTTGTTTTACACAATATATGGTAGCAAAAAAATGTATATTTTCTGATACTTTTACAGCACAAGTGAAACCCTCCCAGCCCCAACTGTCCCTGGAAGAGATCAAAGCTCTGAGAGAACAAGAGAGACTTGTCAAGGAGAAAGAAAGGGAAGAAAAACTGCAACAGAAAATCCGGGAACGTGAAGAGCTGAGGAAAAAATTTGAGGAGGAGAAAGAAAAGCGCAAGCAAGAAAAGGCTCAGGTACAAACAGTGGCAGAAAATAAAAGGTGTAAAAAACCCTAGAAACTGAATATGTGATCATTGCATTTTGCTTCAGCAATTGATAGTCATATTCTCTACAAAGTTTTATGCAATGTTAATGTTATCTAGTGTTTTTAAACAGTTTTAAGAATTTACTCTGTACAATCAAGAGGTGAACTTGAGAATGCTTTAGACTTGCAGTCCATGCTTGTCTGAGTTGTAATATCCTGTATGGAACAGGTCTGTTACATTAAAACTCTTGTTGAAATATTTCAAAACAATCGTATGGTGTTCAAGTTGAAGATGCAGAGCTGATGGAGGAAATTCAAATAAACAACATTGATGTTTATAGTCAAACATTGTTAATTGTCTACATAGGAAATGGAGAAGAAGAGAGAGGAGAGAAGAGTGCAGGCTGAAATGTGGAAGGAGTGGAGTCGTCATAGAGATGACCTAGAATGTGATGATCTCAAGGTAATGCCCACTGCACTTCGTTCATTCATTTCATTAAAAATTAATCTGTTGTTAAATTATCAACACAGCACATGTCTAGAAAGAATATTTATCTAAGTGTCGACTGGAAAGATTAATAAAGGCAATGTAAACATATTTCAGTTTTTTATTACAAATATTCAGTTTAATGTTGAGGAAATTTTGAAGTCTATCTTGTCATCCATTAATTGAAGGGGTAAAAAAAGTCCTGATTGCTTACCAGCCTTGACAGTTACAACGAAGCACAAATGTAAATGATTCTCAGAAATATGTTTTTATTGTCTGATCACTAAAGGCTTACCATATTCTTGCTTTACTTTGTCTGTGTTGTGTCTATATTAATATTTCATTATAGAGTAAGAATAAGGGATTTGTTTGTAATTCAGGTATTGCCAGAACCAACAGCAGTGAAGTGCCGTATTCCTGTAGATCATTTTGGTGATGCTGTCATGGTGGTAGAGTTTGTCAACTGCTTCAGCTCAATATTTGACTTGAGGGCCAGCTTTCCAAAAGGATTCTCATTGAGTAATTGATATTTCTATTATGAAATAGTAACTTTGTTATATCAGTTTTTGATACATCCTATTTTGACCAAGTACAGGAGCAAAGATAAAAAAGATTTAGGACACTATCGTGTTTGGAATCCAAACTTGTGCCGAATTAAGGTATTTGTAATTGTATAGCTGTAAAGGTTAAAATTTCTGTTAAGAAAGTTAAACTTTTTTATATGATTTTTTAGCTCACCTGTCACATAGTGACAAGGTGAGCTTTTGTGATCGCAATTTGTCCGGCGTTCGTCCGTCGTCCGTCCGTAAACTTTTACTTTAAACGACATCTCCTCTTAAACCCCTGGGCCAAAGTTAATGAAACTTGCCATGGATGTTCCTTGCATGAAGCTCTTCCAAATTTGTTCAAAGAAATCAATTCCATGCAGAACTCTGGTAGCCATGGCAACCTAAAGGAAAAACTTTAAAAACCTTCTTCTCTGAAACCACAAGGCCTAGAGCTTAGATATTTGGCATTTAGCACCCTCTAGTGGAACTCTACAAAGATTGTTCAAATTATTTCCCTGGGGTCAAAATTGGCCCCGCCCCAGGGATCACTTCATTTTACATAGACTTATATAGGAAATCTTTAAAAAATCTTCTTCTCACAAACCACAATGCGCACAGCTTAGATAATTGGTAAGTAGCATTGTCTAATGGATGTCTACTAAATTTGTTCAAATTATGTCCCATGGGCCAAAATCTGCCACGCCCTAGGGTCTTCTTGGTTTACATATAGTTATATAGGAAAAACATGAAAATCTTCTTCTTTAAAGCCACAAGGCCTAGAGCCTTAATATTTGATATACAGCATCATCTAGTGGTCCTCTACCAAAATTGTTCAAACTATCCCCCTGGGGTCAAAAATGGCCCCGCTCCAGGGGTCACTTGTTTTACATAGACTTATATAGGGAAAACTTAAAAAAATCTTCTTCTCTAAAACCACAAGGCCTAGAACCTTGGTATTTGGTATGTGTCATCATGTAGTGGTCCTCTACAAAAGTTGTTCAAATTATTCTCCTGGGGTCGAAAATGGCTCCGCCCCGGGGGTCACTAGTTTTATTACATAGTGTTATATAGTAAATCTTTAAAAAATCTTTTTCTTTGAAACCTTAAGGCCTAGAGCTTAGATATTTGGTATAGAACATCATCTAGTTACATTTTCTCCACAATAGCAGCTTAATTTTTTTTAATTTTTGACTTGATTTTACCAAACTTGCACACAACTCTTGCAACCATTGAGCAGTTGTTGACAGGTGAGCGACCCAGGGTCCTATGGACCCTCTTGTTATATGATTTGGTCCAGTCTGTAGATCATATCAAGTTTATTTATTGGTCAAATACCAGTTTACTATATTAAAGCTTGTTGCATTGTCATTTATTTACATGCAATCATATTTTCTATGTAAATGTAATCATAACGGATTTATAAATACTGGAATTAATGTTTGGCATAAACTACCTTCAGACACACTGACAGAGGCGTTGTTGGAGACAGATGCTGGAGGCTTGATGGCCGACTTACTACTAATGATGCTGACGGCCATTTTCAGTCTTCAGGAGGAGGAAGAGGCAGAGGAGGCGGAGCTTAGCAAACAAGGGAAACAGCAAGGTACTACTCCAACACACATTTTGCTGGCTCCTATTTGACTAATAAATTAGAAATAATTGCTTAGTCTGGCAATAGTTTTAGGTTTATGCGAACAATTGTAAATGGAAAGAGAATTAAATGATCATAGCTATAGCCATATTATAGCATGTTTGAAAAAATTTACAAATTGTTTGTAAAATGTTTTATTAAATGGTCAGAGTATTGAATAGTGTTTTTATTTAAGGTGAAACAAATAATGAACCATGAATATTCCCAAGCTTGTTTCATCATAAAAGTATTGGCTGTGCAAGAGCACTTGGATGTATGTTTGTTGCGTCTGAACATATGAAGATGACATGTTGAATTGAAATCATCAGATAAGACTTCTTCTTCTTCTTGGCGTTCGCTCTACACGACCACTCCAGCATCCGCGATGAAAGTTGTGGTCCTCCGTAGGTCGTCAACATCTCCATACAGTTTCTGCTGGATTGTTGCACCTTGTGGCCACGTTGCTTCTCGCTCTTGGTCGTATCGTTTACATCGTTGGAGGATGTGCTCTGCAGTCTGGTCCTCTTCTCCGCAGGGACATATTGGGGATGGCACCAATTTATATTTCCTACACATGTGTGCATTCAGTCTGTTATGCCCTGAGCGTAGTCTCACCATCACCACCTGCTCTGGTCTGTTTAACAAGTGGTAGGCATCTGCTTCCTGTCTGGTCTTTGTGAGAGCCTTAATGATGGAGGCTTTCTCCTTGTATGTCACCTTGTTATCTGGTTGCTGTAACTGGGCTCCTAGCCTAGCCAGCTTGTCAGCCTCCTCAGGAACATTGTTGCTTTGCAGAGCCTCCAGAACTGATCTTGCGTCTGTGAGGAAGACTACAGAGGTTACCTCTTCTGCTGAGTCTTCAATCAGAGAGACTGCCTTCATGAGTGCTTCAGTCTCTGCTTTGTAGTTGCTACAGTGCTTCCCAGTGGCAATGTAATGGGCCGATTTCTGGCCTGACGGGAATGTTATATGAATACCAGCGCCTCCATCCTTAATAGCTCGAGTGGCTGACCCATCTGTATATACATGGGTCCATCTGTCTAAAGGATAGTCTGCATAGATAGTCGCAAGTGTCAGACTTCTACGGATGGTTTCATTTTCTTGTTTGCCCGTGTCAAGTCCAGGAATAGCAAGTGCCACTTTCACTGCAGACAGGTCATTGGCTGTAGGGTTGGTGATGTCTGCTCGGCCCAAGGGAATTGTCTGTATGTTTAGTTCAGAGGCATACTCTCTATTCAGCTTCTTTGCTTCATGTACAAAGCTGGAGCGCTTAAGGCCGTTCTTGGTGAATCCCTCAAGCCTGTTCCTCATGGGGTGATCTGGGAGCGACTTGTACTTGCCTGGAGAAGGACTTTGGTTTGTCTTCTTTCATGAAGTGGTTGGATTCCAGTCAGTTTCTTCATGAAGGCAATTGGTGTAGACTTGGTGGCCCCTGTGATAATGCACAATGCCTGATTTTGTACTTTGTCTAAGGCTTGCTGGTTCGTCTTGGCTGTTGTGGACCATGTGGCTGAGCTATATTCCATTGTAGGTCGTACTGTGCCCTGATAGATGGTCTTCAATATTTGCTCATTCGCACCCCAGGTTGTTCCAGCAAGTTTGCGCATCATGGCTAGTTTTCTTCGTGCCGTCCCTTCTACACGGTTGATGTGTGGTTTCCAAGTCTGCCGCTTATCAAACGTGACCCCAAGGTATGTGGCTTCGTCTTCCTCCTTCAGTAGTGTTCCAGCCAGCATAACCTTCCCAGCTTTCTGTTTTGTTGACAAGGTGAACAGTGTGGTAGACGACTTCTCCTTGTTGATCGTAACGCACCAGTCTTCGGCCCATGCTGCAAGTGTGTCCATAGCTCCTTGCATTCTGTACGTGGCTGTAGAGGCATGTTCTGCTTTGCACCATAGCACCAGGTCATCAGCATAGAGAGCAGCATAAACTCCCTTTGGCAGTTCAGACACTAGGTCATTGATGAAGACCAGGAAGAGTGTCGGGGACAGGACTCCACCCTGTGGGACACCATGGCGTAGCAGGAACTTCCTACTGTTGGCTTGGCTCAGGCTGACTCTGGCTCTTCTGTTGAATAGATATGAGTTGATCCATTGCAGCATGGCCCCACCAACTCCATTCCTCATGAGCTTCACTTGTAGCCCTTCTGTCCAGACTTTGTCGAATGCTCTCTGTAGGTCGATCCATGCTGTAAGACCACCTTGTTTTCTTGAAAGGCATCTTCCACTTCCTGTGCTAGGTATGTAGTCTGGTCTTCTGTGGAACGAAATTGTCGGAAACCAGCCTGTTCAGATGCCAGCAGGTCGTTGGTCTCCAGGTACCACTTCAGGCGTGCATTCACAATCCTCTCCATTGTCTTTACTACACAGCTGGTGAGGCTGATCGGACGGTGGCTGGCTGCCCTTTTTGGGTCCTTCCCGTTCTTGAGTATAGGGATCATTGTCGCCTCTCTCCAGATCTGAGGTAGCTGCCCTTGTTTCCAGCTGTAGTTGTAGATGTCCAGGAGTTTGCACATTGCTGTATTGCCCAAGTGTGACAGCATCTCGTTGGTGATACCGTCTGGACCTGGAGATTTTTTTGTCTTCAGCTGTCTGAGAGCTGTGTAGTGTCAGGCGCGAGTCCATACACACTGAAGTACCCTTAGCTGTTTTCCTGTCCCTTTGTTCTCTTCTGGCTTCTCTCTGTCGTTCTCTGTTGATGGGGATGTCACTGACATCTCTGTAGTTTTGGGCAAAGACATTTGCCGCTTGTTTGCCCATTAACAGCTCTCCTTCCTCTTCCAAGGTGACTGGGCCTCTCGCTTTGTCTTGGTCGTCGTTCAGTTGTTTCGTTAACCTCCACAACTTACGGCCATCTCTCTCGAGGTTAAGTGAAGCTGTCTTGTTTCTCCAGCTCTTTCTTTTGGCCTCTAGCTTATGCCTGAGGAATTTGGCCTTGGCATGCTGTAGGTTGAAGTTTGCCTCCTGTGAGGGATTGTTTTCGGCTTCCAGTCTGGCTTCGGACAACTTGGTTTGCAGCTCCTCTAACTGTTCACTCCAGTATGGCTTGTAGTCTTTCCTCGCACCTCTAGGGATGGACTTCTGTACTGACTTGAGGATACATTGATTAAAGTCTCTGACTATGTTGTTTATGTCTCTGCCTTCAACTCTGATGTCGTTGCAGAGTTCATCACTCACAGACTGGAAAAGGGACCAATCGGCCTTCTTGTAGTTCCATCTGGGTAGGCTAGATGACGTAGAGACAGTGTGGTCCAATATGAGGTGGACTGGGCGATGATCACTGCCTCCAAGCTGTTCAGAGACTTCCCTCTGGACATGTCCATGTATGTCGTCAGTACAGAAGGCAAGGTCAGGCGTTGATGTTGTGTGCCATCTTCTGGAGTAAAAAGTTGGGGGATCCTCCGGCTGATTGATGAGATTCAGCCTGTTGTCATCCTGCCAGGTCTCCACTTCCTCTCCACGGCTGTCCAAGTGGTCATATCCCCAGCTTTGTGAGTGACTATTGAAGTCTCCAACAACCATGAAGTTTGTTGCCTCTGTTGGAATATGGTCTAGGGATAGAGCTTTTTCGTTTGGAGAGTACATGTTCACAAGAGTCAGTTCGAAGTCATTCTTTTTGAGGCTCAGTACTTGGAATTCCGAGTCATCCATATGCGTTTTAGTCTGGATAGCATTGATGTTGTTCCTGACTAATGTCATGATGCCTCCTTTCTTTCTACCAGCCCTGTCGCTTCGGAAGCACTGGTATCCTCTGACCTTAAAGGATTTCGCTGGTTGCAGGTGTGTTTCCTGAATGCAACAGACATTGATGTCATTCTCATGAAGGAAGTGCTGTAGTTCAGTCTTTTTGTTGAAGACTCCTTCTGCATTCCAATGCATCACTTTGAAGTGTTGCTGTTTGACTTTCCTCCTCCTTGGCTTGTTGTAGCCCTTTGTTCTCCTCTTGAAACGATAGAAGGAGTGACCCCCAGTAGCTTTGGGTGGACTCTGTCGAGACTCAGAGCCCGGCACTGTATCTCCCTGGAGGGATTCCAAAGATCCAGCACCACATCGATGAATACCATATGATCGTGTAGTCATAGCGTAGTTACGTGATGCCATGGTTTGTTAGAGAGTGCCAATGGCCCAGCATCTCCGATTTTAACTCTCTAGGTTGATTAGGGTTACCTCTCCCAAAGCCTTTGTCGACCCAACGACTGACCACAAGGCAGTGGTGTTTTTGGAAGGGTTTTCTCCCTTGGTTTGGAATAAGAGTTTTCCTTCTCCTAGACAGACTGCCTTCCCTGGCTAACGAGCTCCATCTACCCGAAGCAGTGGTTATGGCGCCACAGGTCCGCCTTCGCCCCTTCTCCTGTTAGTAGTAGCAGGTCCGCCGGGCTAGTTGCAAGCCACGCGTGCAGGCCAGGAGCTGGACTTGGTAGTCAGAGGCTATATTTCACGCAAGCCATTGGGAGCACTTTTTAAGCAATGGGAGCTTATCCAACATTGCCACCCCCGGCGATGACAACCCTTGGAACCCATCAGATAAGACAAACTTGGTTCTACAACTTTCAAATTTTGTTCTCTAATCATGATTTTGGTAAATCTGTTAAATTTAAGCATTATTTATGATCATTGGTTTGAACTATTGAAATCAAATAGTTACCATGTTTCAGATATGCCAGATGATCGGATGGCCTCGGATATGTCCCTCAATCAGATGATAGATGCAGCAACAGCAATGTCACAACTACCTCTTCTTTCACATGGTAAGTCTTGCAGATTCTAAAAATATGTCAAGTACCTGCCTCGGTGCTTAACGTAATTTTATGATAAAGGCTGGTAGTATTGTATGTTACAAAAAGTGCTTATTCTTATTCTGTTTTGTTAGTATTTCATGAAGAGTGGTCTGTTAATCCCTTTATCTTGAAATTTTCCAGATATTAAATAAACTTTGAGCTAAATAAGCTGTGACAGTGGTACAACTTTAGGGACTTGAATCAAACACTTCAACTTGTGATACAATATTGGTATATGATACAATTTGATTGATCTTGAACCTGAACATAATGATAATCATAAGCAAGTCTTTCAACTTGGTATAATACATACTGTACAACTTGCAGGGACCACATTGAGAAAGCTTCCACTGGACAATTTCACACTGACAGAGATCTTACGATTACACCTACTGGCATCTGGTGCACAGGGAAACCTGGCGAATGCCAAGTTCCGGTACCAGCAGAGGGGAGGGTACATGCCTATAGATGATGCTGGTCTAGACTTCAAGAGAAGGGAACCAGACATTGTCAGCAAGTTGGCTGTTGAGAATATCTATGACCTTTCTCCTGGTAAGTTGAACTGCTAAATATCTCTTAACCAAGAGATTTTTTTACTGCTAGAGGAAAGGTTCCATGCCCTTTAATGTTTGGAAAATAGTGTGATTTGTTCTCTAAAGGGGAGTAAAAAAACCTGGGGTAAAGTTACCTTTTTGGGAAAACTGCATGATTTTAAAGAAATTTTCTGACTGGAAATTACCTGTGAATGAACCCTACTAAAGAAGGATAAAAAGTTCTGGACTGTGCTGCTTATTATTTTAGGCATATAGTTTACTGGGGTCTATAACCAGAGGTGTAAGGTTTAAATAATGGCATATTTATCCTTAACAAACTTGAATTACTTTTCCACTCTTCTATAAATCATCACCATCACTTCATCAAACCTCATGATTGCTGAGATTCATATTTTGAAAACTTTATTTATTGATTATTTTAAGATTCAGCCTATTTAAAATAGCTTTTTATATAGATTGTCACACATTTGTGTTAGGGCTGTTCCAGGTAAAAAGGAGTGAGGGGGGTGGAACTGAAATTAATTAAAATTTGATGGGTTGGGGGTGATTTATGGAAGCAAATGTGTTGTTTGAAAATAAATATAATTGTGTTGGTGGTACCCCCATTTTTAAGTTCCGTTCCCCACCCCCCCCACTCCTTTTTTCCTGGAACAGCCCTTAGTGCATTTCTAACTGCAAAACCTGGCTTCCTTTTTAGATGAAAAGTTAAAGTTGCTGACGGTTTTAGTGGATCAGTTCTTGACGTATGCCGCCACACGTGATCTTATTGAAGATAACTATGATAAGCTACGTCAACTGAAGAACGATTTGAAACAACTGCAGTGGGCAGAACAGAAACGTGAGCGAGAAGAATCCGCTCTCAGGTACAATCAGTACAACACTAACCATTACATTTCTGATATTGTATAAAAGGCCACTGGGCTACAAACACTTCTATAATGACCCAGATTTTACAAGTGTCTTCTGCTAACCAAGGTCAGAGCTTTAAAGTGTAGGATAACATGTTATTGTATTGTTCCTAGTGATGGAATTTAGGGTGAAATAAATCTCTAGCTCAAGTAATTTGTACATTTGCCTTTTTGTTCACTATCTTTTAATTATAGACTTAAAACATACCATGCTTTCAAGCTGGTGTACAACCAATTATTGATCACCTTTGCCAAAAGTTTTTATTAAATAACAGCCGTATGTCTTCAGGAAGATGACGTCTTTTCCAATGAATAATGTCATTAAGTTGTGCATATGACATTTTTTATTAGGTATTTTGCTGAAATAAATACATAAATTATTCAACAAATGTAAGAAAATGGTAGAAGACGTGGTTTCTTTTAAAAAAATTTCCAAAAAAGAAAAAAACACATTGTTGCATGTTTTGGATCATGTAATGCTCGATGTAATGCTTGATTGTGAACACTGGTCAAAGAGCAGTGCTCAGTAATATTTATTTGCATTCTAAAAGATCATGTGATTTTTTGAACCAGTTCTCATTGATCGTATTGGTGTTTTCAGATATCGGACAAGGATGGAAGATAGACAGAAGGAGAAAGACATCATGGAAAAACGCAGAATTCTCAAGATTAAAAAGAGAGAAGAAATGGTGAGAAGAGAGGAGGCTACCAAGTAAGTTGGTGATATTAATTTGCTGTTCAAAGGAACTTTGGTGTTCCATTTTCCTTACGGAAAGGTACATAGATTTACATCTGCATGAGTGTGCATGTTGAGAAATTCTTGTGTGAGAATTGATATCAGTATGCCTGGAGAGATTTCAAATAACCAGATAAAAAGATCCCATGAAGAGCTACACCCCAAGACAAAAGTTGCTGGTGTGATAACGGGGTTGTCTTCATCAATTCATGCAATGAGGGATTTTGGAATAACCAGATGCAAATGATGAAGGAAGGTTATATATGTTTTGTACCTCATCCAGGGCCCTAGGTTAAGCCAAAGGTCTCAGATTATGGATGATTTCTTGCATACTATATTTATGTAATGTGTTGTGAAACACAGGCCATATTAGCAAGCATCAAAGGATGTTGAAGATAATTAGGTGAAAAACAATGATCATATAATGATGTGTTGCTGGCAAGAAACTCCCAATACCAAGAGGCATGTTCGTGCTTACATGTAGTTTCTATGGGACTAGACTAGGGTATATTACATCCCACCCATGAAAATAAGAAGCAGGGAACAAGGATATCCAAGTCCCAGAGACACATCTCTATTCCGTCAAGTTGCAAGTGGTGAAGATGAAAATTTTGAGTTTCATTTAAAAACAGGATTTATTTTGTTTATTTGTTAAATGATGAAAATCAATAATCGGTAGATATTTACATGTTGAATCTAAACTATGTCTATTACAGGAATGGAGTTCCACCTGGTCAAGATGTTTTAGATCTTGCAAAAGACATTGAGGTACAGTTTTCTGTTTTGTACTATGAATTCATTAATATTCATGGGGAACAGATTTTTATGGGATGATCAGTACACTTGTTTAAAAATTCAGAATTATTTGTAAACATTATGTTTAACATTGAAAAACATAAATTTGAATACCCTTTACATTTAATTTGAAATGCAGCCATTTTCTGTTGTACATGCATACACAATGACAGTTTTACAATTTAAATTATGACACAAACTTACATCACCAGTATATTAGAATAAATAATCCTGTCAAAATTTGTGATTAGCACTTGACAACATCAGTACTTTAAGAGCCTCGAAGGTCTGTAAGGGAAGGTTTTAAATATTCATCCCTGTCTTCATGGAGTAGATTGTTTGAAAACTAGATCCACTACATGTAGGTGAGACAGAAAGCTGATGCCTGCCTATTTCTGTAAAAGAGATGGACAGCTAGAGTGTGTATCTACCGCAAACTGCTGGATATATTTCCCCACATTTTCCTGTTAGTGGCTTATGCATTTAAAAACAATTCAACAGATGTACACTAATCTATGACCAAGGACTATGGAAAAGAAAATCAATGTAATTTTGTAATTTGTAGCAATATGACTTACAAAGCATGGAAGATTTTATTGCAGTCGAAAATCTACTTAAGACGACTTCGAATCAGAAAACTAAAGCATGGTCCATGATAACTTTTCCAGTTAAGATTATTAATTTATCAATTGATGTGTTCACAGACCACAGAGCAGGAGTTGTCCGAGCTGGAAGCTACAATGCTGTCGCAAGAGCAGCGAGAACAGATGCAGACCGAGGAAGATGATGCCGAGGCAGACAAGAAGGCAGAGTACATGGCCAAAGAGCGCGACTTCTTTGATAACATTATTGACCTACAGCATGGAAATGCAATATACCCAATAGGTCGTGACAGGATGTACAGACGATACTGGGTGTTTAAGTCTATCCCTGGTATATTTGTGGAGGACGATGAGCAATATGTGTCGCCTGAGGCTTTAAAACCTGTTCCTCAGAACCCTCAGGGCAGTATGTTTGATTTAAACAATCCTCTAGCTGTGCCGGCTAAACTCAATCCAACCAAACCAAGCGAGCCTAGTGAACCCTCCCAGAATGCTCCAGTCCTCACGCAGGAGATGAAAGATGGCAGTGATAAAGAAAACGACTCCATGAATGCATCAAATATAGAGAGTAGTGCTGTAGATGATACAAACTCTAGTCAAAATACTCAGTCTGCCAATAATAGCCTAGTTAGTACAAGTGCTCTGAAAGAGAACCATTCTGAACCTAAGAAGGTCAATGGTGACGCTATAGTAATAAGTGATGATGATGACTCAAAAGATTCTAAACCACCAACATTAGAAGAAGAACACAGTCTTCCTAGCACTGAAACTCCTGCTATAAAGCAGATGGCAGAAATTGCTAAACATAGGTGTAAATGGGCATTTTTTAATAGTGAAGAAAGCTTAGAATTGTTAATAAATTCTTTGAATGGCCGTGGGTTTAGAGAACGCTCTCTC
Organism: Corbicula japonica; assembly: GCA_038501625.1. Taxonomy (NCBI): domain Eukaryota; kingdom Metazoa; phylum Mollusca; class Bivalvia; order Venerida; family Cyrenidae; genus Corbicula; species Corbicula japonica. The sequence continues at coordinate 654,625 of JAZAYU010000025.1, forward strand.
AAACATGCCATTCTTGAACATAAGAATCGTATTTTGGGTACGTTGTCCAAGGTTCCAGAAGATATTTTGCACATTTCTGAAGAAGAGAATGAAGATTCTAATGGTGCCGATTCTGGCGCGAAGCTAATGACCAGGGAATGGAAGAGAGGAAGGAGAAATGTGACCGGAATGATGCAGAATGATTCTGCTCACGAGGGGCTTGAGCTCAACCTCCGAGAAATGATCCTTGACCTTGAGGAGAGAATACACGTTGGAACCCTAGGTTATGTCAGAGTAAGTAGATAATTGTAAGAACTGAAGTATTCTTGAAACTTGAGGTTGTTTCATTGTTTTAAAATTGAGACCTGCATTTTGACTGTGTTGAAATAAACATTACTTATAGTGAGTATTTTGATTTATTATTTTACTTTGTTATATGTTAATGGATATAAGATATCTGAAATAATCAGTGTTAAGAGTTAGTACCAAACATATACAATGTTGCCTTTTTCAGAAATATCTGTATATATCAGAGGAATAAACCTTGCACCCCTAAACATGACAGTATTTTCAGTTAAAGGTATCTATCTTCATTTTAGGTGACAGATCGTGCTGGTTGGAGAGATGCCATAGAGAATGGTGGATATGAACCCTTTACTGAAGATCCCCTCTTCTTGAAAGAAATAAAGGAAAACAATGAAAAGTGAGTTACCTTAAACAATGATCTGCATTTGGTTTCCTAAATTAGCATTTTTGAATGAGATTTCATGCCAGAATTAAACAGTTGTGGGCTGTTTAAAAAAAATGGCTGGTTTGGGTTTTCCTGTTATAAAAATGTACAACAAACAGTTACTTCCATTTTCCTACTTTGCAGAGGTGTCTCATCATGCCCTTTAAAGATTTGTAAAGTTTCATCAAAATAGCACCATCCGTTAAAAAAATATTCTAAAATAAAGGGCAAAAAATGTCAGGAGTGTGACAAAAAAGTGTGACACTTTTCAAAATCACGTTTGTTCAGACCATTATTTTACAAAAAGCTTGAGTAAAGACAAGTTTTAGTGTTGTTTTAGTTAAAGGTGCATTTATTAGGCATCAAATAATGATAAAATTAAGCATATTATACTTAAAGTAATCAAAATATATGCTATTAAGTCAAGTGTGGTAGATTAGAAAATACCTCCAGAAAATCAATACCTCTTTGCTTTATAAATTTATAGCGCTTTTAAGATTAATAGTACATAAGAAATGTTTTGTGTATCATTAAGTTTCATGTTTCTAGATGCAATAATTATAATATTATCACCTCTATTGAAATTATATTTGTCTGCAGCTCCCTTCAGGGAATGTCAGCTAAATTTGTCAGGAGTGTGACATTATGCACATATTGCAATATTCTGTCAACATATCCTTTACATGAAAGCAAGAGCATGTTTTTTCCTAGAAGTCTTTGTCATGTTTTGTTAAATTGTGACAAACAGGAATGGTCTTAGTGAAGCATTTTTGAGTACACTGCACTTATGTGGTTGTCAGGAGTGTGACACACTTTTTTAACAATATGAATTTTTATCTTTATGCGATACCACAAGTTCTAAAGCACTTATATTTGATGCTTCAACGTGTATTTTAACAGAAATACACATTTAAATAATAAGAAACAGTAATACTTGTATTTTAAGCACATAAATTAAAATTCCTTATGTAATATAGGTCAATAAAGCTCCATAAAATGTTTATTCTGCCACATACGGGTATAACTTGATTGATTTTGATCACTGTAAAGACTGTACAAACATATGGACCAACCAGTTTGGACTTTTTATGAACTTGAATTCTTTACATTTTTTTCACTTCACTTGCCATTTTTCAAATGACAATATCTCAGCAACCAGTTGACCGATTTCAAAAATCTTTCAGTTTTGTACTCAGTTTCAATAAGCAAAAAATTCAGAATAACAAGTTTGGAATTTGAACGAACTTTAATTTTTCACTATTTTTTCACTTTTCCAGCCATTTTTTTTTAAACAGCCCATGTGATAAATTATTGTTATGCTAAATAAATTGGTCTTTTGGCGATAAACATCATGATACAAGATAAAGTTCATGTTTTCAGTGGAGAAGAGGATGGTGATACATCTAGAGAAGAAGAGAACTTCACTATGGCAATTGCCAAGGACATGGCTAAAGCTCTGGTCCAGATTGCTCGCGGAATTGAACCAAAATACCTACAGCCACCTCTTGGTATGTTGCTCAAAGTTTTATATGCTTTTTTAACAGCAGACTTGGCTAGAATTTATTGAAAATTTTATCGCCCATTTTTGTTCCATAGGGAGAAAGTTGCAAACTGGCCAAATAAACACTTGGAAAAAATGTATAAATTTGTATGAGGACATCGAGTATAGTCAATAATGTCCAGGCTCTTTCAAAATAATTTATAATGTGTTCAACATATCAAGATGACTTGTCACTAGCAAGACCGGTGTCCTAACCTCCAAGGTCAAGGTCACATTTGGTATTTGATTACAATGAGGGCATTACAGTATAGGCAGTTGTGTCAGGCTGAAACTTCCTAATGTATGGACTGATTGAAAAGTAACACGTCACATGTTAAGCATATCAAGACAACATGTCAGGTATAACTTGCATGTTTCTTCATTTAAGCCACAAAAGCTTTAATTCATGGTCATGCCTATGACCATGACGGGTGTGGTTCAAAACACATTGGGTATAAATTTTTCATTTTCTTAAAATGTTCTCAACATACACTCGTAAGAAAAACAACCATATGACCATATCTTACCCTAAGGTTGTGCTCATACACAAGTTCAAGAGCAAAGTTCAAAGTACAATATCTTAACGTACGGTATAACTTAGTTTTGTCCTAACAAGCTTTCAGCATATACTAAGCAGAACAAAAAAATGACCGCACAAGAACTTAAATGTCATAGTCACATCCAACATCAAGAGCCAGGTTAAAAAATGACATCTTGATATAGAATTATCCTTGTGGTGTGAATGTGGCTGTTTTTTTACTGGTTCTTGTTCATTTTGAAGGGGATGATGAAAAGACAAAGCTGGCTAAACAGAAAGCTGACAAGAAAGAAGAACAGAAAAAGAAGAGAGATGAAGACGATAGTGATGGTAAACTTTCTTACAAATTATTTTATCTAAGAATATTCTTTTGAAAAGCATTGAAGTTGCTGGCAACAGACCAGTATTTGTCTAAAAATGAGGTGTTCCTGATATATTTCTGGATATTTAAATAATTAAACAAAATGCTTGGTATTTTTATGCCCCCGCCATGAAATGGCGACGGGCATTAAGAGTTGCTCCTGTCCGTCCATCCGTCCGTCCGTCCGTCAAATATTCTCGTGAACACAACTCCTCCTACACTACTGGTGGGAATTTAATGAAACTTGACCACAATGCTTGGCCTGATATGTTGTTGTGCATGAAGGTGGGGTTTCGCTCTTACATGTTCCGTTCAGAAGTTATGGCCCTTTGATACTTCCATTTACATTAGTTTTAATAGGAGTATATCTTGTGAACGGAACTCCTCCTACACTACTGGTGGGAATTTAATGAAACTTGACCACAATGCTTGGCCTGATATGTTGTTGTGCATAAAGGAGGGGTTTAGCTCTTACATGTTCCGTTCAGAAGTTATGGCCCTTTGATACTTCCATTTACATTAGTTTTAATAGGAGTATATCTCGTGAACGCAACTCCTCCTACACTACTGGTGGGAATTTAATGAAACTTGACCACAATGCTTAGCCTGATATGTTGTTGTGCATGAAGGTGGGGTTTTGCTCTTACATGTTCCGTTCAGAAGTTATGGCCATTTGATACTTCCATTTACATTAGTTTTAATAGGAGTATATCTCGTGAACGCAACTCCTCCTACACCTCTGCTGGGAATTTGATGAAACTTTACCGCAATGCTTGGCCTGATATGTTGTTGTGCATAAAGGTGGGGTTTTGCTCTTACATGTTCCGTTCAGAAGTTATGGCCCTTTGATACTTCCATTTACATTAGTTTTAATAGGAATATATCTTGTTTCATATATTTTGTGTTTAGCAAAATATGCATTTTGCCCATAACTTTAAAACTACTTGAGATACTGCCTTGAAACTTGAAATATATTTTCACCATCAAAATCTACATCATAACCAACAAGACCCATAACCCTGCTTCCAATATTTTTCAAATTATGCCCCTTTTTCACTTACATTTTGTGTTAAGAAAAATATACACTTTGCCCTTAACTTTGTATGGAATGGAGGGATTTCAAAATAACTTGGCACAAATGTTCACCATAACAAGGCGGTGTGTCGTGACAATACCCATGCCTGTAGGTCCAAGGTCAAGGTCACTGTTACTAAAAATAGAATTTTCTTGCAAAGTCTTGTCCGCTCTGTAACTTTGTTATTTCTTATTGGATTTTTGAATAACTTGGTATAATTGTTCACCATATCAAGACGGTATGTCACGTACATGCCCAAGCCTTTAGGTGGAAGATCAAGGTCACTGTTACTAAAAATAGAATTTTCTTGTCCGGGCTGTTACTTTGTTATGAATGGAGGGATTTCAAAATAACTTGGCACAAATGTTAACCATGACAGGGCGATGTGTCGCGTACCATGCCCATGCCTGTTGGTCAAAGGTCAAGGTCACTGTTACTAAAAATAGAATTCTCTTGTCTGGGCTGTTACTTTGTTATGAATGGAGGGATTTCAAAATAACTTTGCGCAAATGTTCACTATGACAAGGCAGTGTGTCCGCACAATACCCAAGCCTGAAGGTCCAAGGTCAAGGTCACTGTTACTAAAAATAGAATTTTCTTGTCTGGGCTGTAACTTCATTATAAATGGAGGGATTTCAAAATAACTTGACACAAATGTTCACCCTGACAGGGCGGTGTATCGCGTACCATGCCCATGCCTGTAAAAATAGAATTCTCTTGTCCGGGCTGTTACTTTGTTAGGAATAGATTGATTTCAAAATAACTTGACACAAATGTTCATCATGACAAGATGGTGTGTCCTGTACCATGCCCATGCCTGTAGGTCCAAGGTCAAGGTCACTGTTACTAAAATAGAATTTTCTTGTCAGGGTTGTAACTACGTTAGGAATAGAGTAATTTCAAAATAACTTGGCAGAAATGTTCACCATGACAAGGTGGTGAGTCGTGCACCATGTCCATGCCTGTAGGTCCAAGGTCAAGGTCACTGTTACTAAAAATAGAATTTCCTTCTCCGGGCTATAACTGTTTTGAATGGAGGGTTTTCAAAATAACTTGGCACAAATGTTCACCATGACAAGGCGGTGTGTTGCGTACATTACCCATGCCTGTAAGTCCAAGGTCAAGGTAACAGTTACTAAAACTTGAATTTACTTGTTCGGGCTATAACTTCTTTATGAAGGAAGGGATTTCAAAATAACTTGGCACAAATGTTCACTATGACATTGCATTGCATTACCACCAACTTCTTCACACACATTTCCGTAATGAGAAGACAACAGTGCCACAAATACAAATAATTTACTTGATCATCAAGTTTATGCATATTCTTATAATTACTCGAACATCACTGTCTTTGAAATGCTATTATTCCCATCATTGCACTTTAGTATCTGAAAATGATGCATAGCGGGGGCATCCGTGTCCTATGGACACATTTCTAGTTTTATTTTTACCTGAGCTGTCTGTAAAGCTGAGAATTTGGTTATATTTTTTGTTCCATACAGCTACTCTAGTTCTATTCCTGGGCTTTTTTCCCTTCTTAAGTAGGGGCCGTTTATGGGCGCCTTCCTCTCAGAAAATTTCTTTAAAAACATGGCAGTTTTCCAGAAGAAGTAACTTTACATCAGGTTTTTTCCATTCCCCTTCAGAGAAAAAAATCACGCTATTTTCCCCAAAATTGATAGGGCTTGGGCTCCTTCCCCTGGCAGTGAAAAAAGCCCCGTTAATTCTTACTCTGAAACATTTTTTACTCGAATTATATACTACTGTATTAAATAAGCATTCATCATTGTAAATGAATGCACTATAATACCTATACATATTATTTTATAATAATGTATAGCAATAGAATTTGCCATCTTTGAATACAGATGATGAGGACGAGGTGAAGCAGAATGTTCAACCAAAGAAGTTAATGGAGCGGTGGGAGGACTCGTGCCTGCTCAGCACAAGCCTTGCCCAGGTGTTCCTGCATCTGTCAACACTCGAGAAGTCTGTGACCTGGTCCAAGTCCATCCTACACACCAGATGCCGTATCTGCCGCAGGAAGTGTGACCCGGAGAAGATCCTGCTGTGTGATCAGTGTGACCTGGGACATCACATGTACTGCCTCAAGCCCGCCCTCAAGGTAAAGTTATTCAGAAGTACAATTGAATAGATTTATTCTTTGTCTTTTTGTGAGCCTGTCCTACCATATAATGTTCACTGGAGTAAAGTAAAAGGGTCACCCACATTGAGAGGCCTTTTGATATTCTAAAGAATTGCAATATAAAGACTTGTGCATAAATTGTGTAATTCATTATTCAAACTGGCATTATTTGGTGATCAGCTGACTGAAATCACAATTCTATTAAGGCTGCACTGATATCTTGCATATGTGCAAGTTTCATATTGTACACTCTGGTCATGGGTAGAGTGTTTTTGCAGTACTACTGTACAAAAAAACAACATTTGCCTAAGGGTTGATTCAAGTCTTCTATTTTGTTTAAAATTGACCACTTATTTTACTTTTTTTTTACAGAAATGAGTAATTTATGATACTCAATACTTTTTCATTATAATAAAAGAAATAGTCGCAGTATGTAACCCACCTTTTATGAGGGGAGTGTAAGATGACTTTTTCCAGATGTAAAGTATTGATTAGATATATATGTGACAAAATAATGTCATTTCTAGTAGCAGATATTGAAGTATAGAATTGAGCTTGTACACTTTACTTGCAGCATGTTCCCGAGGGAGAATGGTTCTGTCCAGATTGTAAACCAAAGGATGTGAAAGTGAGGAGTCCTCGTAAAGGTCGACGTCGAACGTTCAGTGAGCATGTTGCCAGTGACAATGAAGAACATGAAGACGAGGATTCGGACGAGGAGGTTGAGAGGTGGCTAAATCTATATAAAATAACAAGAAGTTTAATAGTAGATAGATTTGGCTGAATGACTGGATTTAATTTATGTTGTGAAAACCACCTCACTTTAGCGTTTTTTCTTGTTACCTTCTTTTGCTGCAGGTCTGCTGTGACATTTGTTAATTGGTCTGCTGTTGTTGTTGTAGTGGGGAGGAGGAGGCAGAGGATGAGGGTACGTCTGACGAGGAACTTGACAGTCTGTGTGCTGTATGTAGCAAGTCTGGTCACCTGGTGTGCTGTGACAACTGTCCCCTATCCTACCATATGGCCTGTGCCGATCCACCACTGAAGAAGATACCAAAAGGCAGGTGGCTGTGTCAGATCTGTTCTGGTACAGACTTCAAAGCAGGAAAGATCAAGATGAACCTTGGTAAAGGTATGTATGGTATAATGCTGGTATCTAGTCTGTTGATTTTAGAGACTAGAACTAAAATACTCATCTCAAAAATATTATTAAGCATAGTTGCAGTTCTTAGAGAAGTTTTTCATTTGTTTCTATGGCCAGCTTGGGTTGAAAGACATTCCATACAAAATTAAAGTTTTATTTGTTTATGTTTTATAAGGTCGTAAAAAGAAGACAAGCCCGAAGAATACTCCAAATTCCAGTCGGCAGTCTTCTAGGAAAGGAAGTCCACGTGACAGCCCAGTCACAGTGAACTCTGGGAAGAAAAGGAAACGCGAGGAATCTCCACTCGTTGAGAAGGGCAAAATGAAGCGAGGTGCAAAGTCCACATCAAAGTTGGTGCAAGAAGTGCAGATGGGTATGAAATTTTACTAGATTTTTAAATGTAGATAATAATACAGACTTCAGCAGTTAATATGGACAAACATGTTGATAAAATGCAGATGAAGTTGTTGTTTAGCAGTTATAACATACTGGCCTAGGCCAGCATTCAGGGTAATCTGTTTCCTCATTTGACTACTTTTATCAACCAAAATCAGCCAAATATAGTAGTTAATAAACAAAGAAAATGTTTTGGTTTGATCATATAATGTGCTAAAAAGTAACTAACTCTGATAACAGTGTGTAATGACCTGTCAGTGGGTGAACTTATACCATTGTACACTGGGCATTAACTGTCATTGAGTGAACATTTTGCTTGTAGAAGAACCTAAGCAGTATGTGAGCAGTTCCCGTGGTAACACGAAGGTTCAGCAGCTGAAGATGCTGGAAGAAGTGGTTCTAGGACTGATGGAGGAGGAGGAAGCTTGGCCATTCCTCAGACCTGTCAACAAGAAGGATGTAAACAATTACCTTGTTATTTGTTTTTAGAACGTAACCTCTGCTAACCAAGTTAAATGTGGGGATATAAAGGAGTCACTGCATCTGTCTGTTGAGTTTCTAATTTGTCATATTCTCATATAAATGATAAATTTTGACAGTATTGAAACAATTTGTCACAATCATCATCCTAGTCCTGGAAAGTCCTCTAGCTCAGATCTGAACCTTTTTACGTCTTATGAGACTCAGCACCTTTTCAGTAATTGTGCCGATTTAATATTTAGAAACTCTTGTGCAGCAAACAATTGAAACTTGAGCATTTACTAATGAATTGTGTTTGCTTGCAGGCGCCTGACTATTATGATATTGTAAAGAAGCCGATGGACTTCCAGACAATCAAGAACAAAATCAACAAGTTTCAGTACACTGAACCAGCCGAGCTTGTACAAGACGTGCGTCAAATCTTTACCAACTGCATTGAATACAACAAACGCACCACACAGGAGTTCAAGGCCGGAGCAAACATGTCCAAACTGTTTGAGAAGAGAATGAAAAACCTGGAGGAATCTGCAGCTACTAATGGACCCACCGGAAAACGTGCTAGAACTAAATAATTCCTGGGCAGTGTTAATTCAGCACTGTTTGATAGGTGGTGTTTTCTTCCAGCAGTGAAGGAACTGTGGTCTTGCATGAACTTGATTTGGTTGTGTATGCTAACAGCAATATACTGTTCTTAGAATTGTTGAGAACTCAGATTATCTGGAACCGTCACTGTAAGACATTCCCATTCGAGCTCAAGTGCATACTAGGAGAGTAGAGCACCTGCTGATCATCTGTGCAGATCATTGATGAAATCATGACAAATATTTTCATGACCTACTGTTTAACCAGATATCGCATATTCTGTGATTGAAGTTGTTTGACTTGTATCCAGTTTCTTACATTTTCATACAACGCGATTTTGATTAGTCAGAATACTAGAGCAAACAGGTGACTATATGAGAGGCTAATATGTTTGTTGCCTTTGTCCTATGTGCTATACCTGGACATTCCATTGAGATTAATGTTTAAATCCTAATGAGCGAAGGATCTTTGCAAGATTTTTTTTGTAATTGTTGTTGCATGAAAGCAGTTTTGCCTTGAATGCTGACTTGTTATTTTTTCTGTCATTATTGTGACATTTAGTGAGGGCAGCTTAGACTGAACCCTTTACTCCATAGGTACACCTCTATTGCAAGGGTGAACAGTGTAATTCCAGATCAGCTGGCACATCCATGGTGTCTGATCTGGATCTACACTGTTGGCTTTCAGTTTCATTAGGTTAATTTTGACCAAGATTTGACCAGCGCAGATCCAGATCAGATGGCACGGATGTGATCTGGATCTAAAGTGGTCACACATACTTTAATATGTTTATATACCGAGAAAAGGTTTACTGAGTAATCAGTAATAGAAGGATGATATTGAAAAGGTACACATAATTTCATGATTACAACTAAAATTCTTTAATAAAACTAACAATGCATGAATATCAAATTATATCAAGAGCTTGGAAAGTTTACTGCTTGATGGTTCCAAAATTGTTTTAGAAAGACTATTTTAAGGTCACCTAGAGGTCCTTCTCGGCAATAGAAAGATGTGAAAGAAATAATAAAAAGTTGTGTATTTTTCTACAATTAATAACTGGTATCTGTGGGAAGAGTAATTTAAAACAAATAGCCACAGTGTGTACTGCTCGAAAAACAACAATGCCACCTGACTTCTGAAGGCAATAAGCATTTAAAAAATGGTGTATGGTAACATAGAAATTGTCGCACTGAAAGGTTTTGTCTATGATTTTATTATGTAAAGATGTTGTTGGCATTTAAATGTAACTTTAACATTTGCTGTCGGAAGTTGATGGAGGGAGCTTACAAAGATCCACTTTACTTGTTTAAGAAAGATTATACATGGTCGCCTTGGTGCAATACTGGAATCACTCCCTTATTTCAGTGGTATTTTCCTTCTTACTATGCCTTGTGGCAACCTATACAACATGTTGATATTTAAATCTGTGCTATTTATAATGTACAAGTTATGATGTATATGTTATGATGTATATGTTGAATGTTCTGGTATCATATATAGAGTATAGTGTCGGTCTCATTGAAAAGGACCCAATTCAAATCGGGAGAACAAAAGTAAATCGGCATGGCATCAAATTTTTCAAAACCTAAGTAATATTTCATGAAAATTGCATAATCTAAGGTATTATTTCTAGTTACATATATTTTGTTACTTGACATGGTATCTGAGGATATATAACTGATCATACCAGAATAAGAAAACATTGTTTATTTTTATCGGTCAACAGCACATTTCCTCTTAAGGACCCAAAAATACAGGTCCAATATCATTAATTTACTGCCATGATGTCACCACTGTACAGCTTTATGGACTGTCAGTTTGATTATTCTTTTGAAAAATTTAAGATCATAAGTAAATTTCTTTGCAGTTATTTAAACAACTTGATGCGGTCATTTGTGTAACTTTTTGCTTTGGATACTGATAGTGAGGTGACACATTTTGCTGTTGATATTGTAATATCGGATGAAAGTTAATGGTTAGATTAACATAATTTTTCCAAGTAAAAACATACAAACACTGCTGTGTTTATCCGGGTACAGAGTATTTCACTTAAATTGAAATTTCTTTGAAAACAAATCATGCCTACTAAAACTGAACATGTGTCTTTTTGGACAGCAGTTTGTGATAGGATAGAATCTCTGAAATCTATGAAAAAGATATGGGAAGTAATTAACAATAACAATAAAAAAGTCACAGACTTGAGTGTAGTAGATATACATCTTTTTCAAACATGGCCGATGTTATATTGTTTGAAAGATTGCAGATTTTGGGTCCACAGATGAATGTGATGTGTAGTGTCTACCTTTACCTCAGTTTGCTAATTTCAAAAGTCTATGACTATATTATAGCTTTTGTTCCTAGATTTGATTTATTTTAGTTTGATTTGTTGATGTAAAAATTCTATTGGAAGGATAATGTTTTGACATGTGCCAGTATAAATGGTAACATAATTGGTTAGGAGCTCAAATTTAGATGAACATACCAGTGTTATTTTTAGATGATTTTTAAGGCTATTACTGGCTGTATTCCGAATCCAAAAATATACCCTATTGCTGGTATTGTTGTCAATACAGAATTTTAAATTTCAAACAAAATAATGGAACAGAAAATGAAAAACTGGCATTCAAGCTACTTTATGCTTTCTCTGTTCTTGACATTTGAATTGTGTACTTTGGAGAAATGTTCATGGTAAATTGTATACAAATTCAAAAAAAAATTGTTTGGGTTCAACATAAATATAAGTAACATATTTTTATAGGTTTGAGCTCCAATTTTTGGGAAATGTTTTCTTATACTGGTGTACTTGTGTAAATGTTACAGCATATTTATTTTTTCATTGTCGTATGTACAAACAACACTAGAGATGCAACAATAAAAAAAAATACTAAACAGCGTTTTTCTAGATTTGTATGTACAATCCAGAAGTATTGATTTATTATTTTGTGTGTTCAGCTTATAAAGCAGCAGTTGATTCTATCAAGCTGGAGATGAAGACTGCATTTTATGCACCCACAAAGTTGGAGGTATATAGAGTTGCCGTTGTACATAAAGTTGTGTGTCAAACTCCATGTTCACTTTCTTGAGAATTTCTTTCAAACTTGGGATGATCAGGCAGGATGTGTAGATGAGCTTAACGGATTTCTTCCTGGGACTGTTGTGCTGTGTGCTGAACTCCTTATTCACTGGAAGGTTTTATTCTAATTTGCACAAATGATTATGGAGGTTGTATAGATGATCTTTATGGATATTTTCATATGACCATTTTAACCAGTGATGGATCTTTGCTTTCAGTATAAAAAATCCTTGACCCATTGGTAACCAGATTTCGTTAGTAAGTTGCAAATATGATCAGAAATGAAGTTTTGTTTATCACAAATAGTTTTTCTAATGACCACTACCACCCTAGGTGTGGTGTTAAGATATATTTCAGCATATTAAAATTTTATCAGCTGCCTTGTCCACCTCCTGGCAGATTTCTTTCAGACTTGCACAGATGTCAATATTAAATTTTATTTTCCAAACTTATAAGAAATACGGTACTTTGTTATCTGTAGTGGTTTCCAAAGCACATCCCTGCAATACTGGAAGGTTTTCCAAGTGTTAACCTTGACAAGCCCTTGTTGGTGTGTCAAAAACCATTGCCCTACCTTGAAGATCAAGTGATCAAAATTCTAGTTTCTGGAAGATAACTTTGCAAGTAATGAAGGGATTCCAGCAAACAACTCTATCAGATGAAGTGTTGCATGCACAACCATGGCCCTACCTCTTTGATTCAATGTCACACCAAGGGTTGAAATATGCAATTTTTAAATTCCAGAACATAACTAAAACTGATCAAGGGATTTCATCCAAACTTAACATTGTTAACTTGATTGAAATCAGAGTGCTTCAACTGAAAGGTGGATTCAAATTTCTAAAAAAAATATCTGTTGCATTGTTTTGTGCTTAATTTAAAAAAAACATTGACTGAATGTGAAGCAATGCTATCTCCAACAGCTGTGACATACCCCAGCATAAAACTTGTTTTGAGATTATTCATGCATTTCTACATGCCAAAACGAAAATTTCATGTTTTTATACGGGGTACTATAGAAGAGAAAGTTAAAAAAAAATAATGTATCAATTGGTTACTCATTGATACCTTTGCCAATTAACTCTGACAGGCATCAAAATTATTCCAAAAAAATAAAGTGTCACTCGGTATTTTTCATGTTGGCTCCATAAATTCTAAACCCTTTTTAATCATGCTGACAAGGTCAAGGTCACAAGTGGTGGTCCAAGGTTTTACTCCTGTATTACATGGCTGTTTCTTGGAAGGATTGTATGAAACTTTGATCAAATGTTTACCTCACTGAGAAAATGTTTCAACTGTACTGGCTAAAGGTCATGGTCACAAGTGGAGGTCAAAGTTTTCAGCAACATTGAGCTGCAAGCCTAACCACATACACACAGATTATTTTCCTGACATGAATCGTACCATCACATCAATGGTGAGCCCAGTGTTTTGACATTTTTTCATACAAAAATTCAATACACTTTTTCTTTACATTTTCTTTCAAGCATTCATAACCTTTTCAACATTTCCTATATTCCTGGTGGGGGATATTTATGTAGGCCATGTTTAATATGGTAATACCACCTTAATTTCTCTCAAGTTTTCACCACAAGTAATAAATACTCATTGTATCATTCTTGGACATTTGATAGTTTTGTGACGCGTCATCAATAGTTGGCTGCATATTGCGAGTTCTGGTTTACTAATGGCATATCGTAAATCAAGAGGCCCATGCAGAGATATTGGGCCACCTCATTTGATTGGCTGTTTGAAATAAAATATTGTTGGGTGTTTATGTCCATGTCTGGATCAGTAGTGCGGATATGTTTTATAACATTTACTTGTGCAAAATTTTATTGAACTGCATTTTGCCATTTGGGAAATTTTATTTTTATTTTTTATCAATGACAATAGGTAACCTTAAAATTCAGTATAAAATTTTGGAATTGCGAGGTAAAATACTCAAAAATGTCTTCATCTGTAACTTCTATCATCATCATCATCAAATATATTATTAAACTTTATTGCAGCATATATTTATGCCACTGGATAGCAACTGTTGCTCCCTGGGTTTAAACCAGTATCTTCAGATAGCTCTAATCGTGGGCTGCTGAATATGAATAAGCTGTAAAACTGCCCTTTTTTTCTTTCAATAAATACCAAACTCCAGAACAGTACTGAATGTTATGTTTGTGTCCTTAATGTAACCATTAGTCTTCCATAAAAGTTCAGGCCTATTGCCACTGTATGGAAAACCCATAATAAGAACATTTTATAGGTATGCAGTTTGTAAAATTCCCATCATTCTTGTTGCATATGCAAACTGGATGAAACTAGACGCTTGGTCTTGAATGATACAAACTCGCAGACTGCATACTGTCAACACATTTCTTATTTCACTTGTAAATACCTAACACTGCCTGCTGCAGTTTGGCCATGCCAAGAATATTGTTAGAGTATCAGTTTAAGTATTCACTTTGTGAAAGTGAAAACCACAGAAACAAACATCCTGTAGGATTCATCTCTTGCAGGTGAAACCTTTTTAAATGGATGGTAGTCCTTTACTTCCTGAATCTATATTAAAGCTCTCAAAACTGAATATGTATAGCTACTTTAAGTAGAACACCACTTAAGAACTAACAGGGTTGAGGACTGAATAAACAATAACAGGATGTTGGTGTATTTCTTTATATTTTCTTCATATGCACCTTCATTCCAATGACAGCAATGTACCATAATGTCAACCATAATGAATAAATAACCAGTGTCCAGTTTTATCCTGAATTCACTTGTAGACTTTGCCGTCTTTGAATTTTTTACCCCCAAACCCTTCAAACTCTCCCTCCCAGGCAAAATGCTCCTTTACAATTGTCTTTGTTTTCTCATCATCAGGGTCCAGCTTTGTCCACTTGTATGACTCAAAGTCCACCTGCCAGTCAGGAGCATGCTGCAAACATACAATAGTAGGTACATTAACAAACACAAGACCAAAGCAGCAAAACACTGAGGGTAGATATCAAGTAATCATCATTTAAACTGCAATGGAACTAATAGTCTTAGTTGGCTTAAACAATATCCTAATACCAATGCGGCAAACTTTGAAAAGATGCATATGGAAATACTGAATATCAAGATAGAAATTTTGCAACCACTGCACTGAAGTCGAGACAAGAGTGTGTAACAGACCTGGGACAGGGTTCAATTACTTTAAAAAGTAATAAATTAATTACAATTAAATCAGAAATGCTTCTATTAATTTACAATTATAATTACTTGCTTTTTCCATAAGTAATTAATTAATTACAATTATTTTTAAGGAAAATAATTAATTATTTTTTAATTATTTTTAATTTTTTTCAATATATTCACAAACAGAACCATGTTGAAAACAGATTTCTGATGCAGATCTCTAAGTCCTTATTGCATTTCAAAAACATTAATGCTTTATAGTTACTGTCAGTCAGTGAATAACATTCAAGCTCAAACACTTTCCCATCTATTGAAAATAGCCTTCAACTGGGGCATATGATGCAGGTAGAGTCAGGTAGATTTCAGCCATCTTTGACAACCTTGGTAGACTCTCGGCATTTACAGTTCAATATTGGAGAGGGTTTAAATCAGAACTTTTACAAACTTGAGACAAATATTGGTCAAGCTCCTACTATTTCCTGATGTGTGTCTTGGACATTTTGATGTCTGAGGAATGAAACTGTATATAGTGCTTGTGGAGACAAAGTTTGAAGCAGCTTTCAGTTTGTCTTTGTACTCTGACTCTATCAAGTATCGGCATATTGCTTAAAAATTCCACTAGTATTCTTTGATAATATAAGGTGATTTAATGTGCTTGAATTCATGTAGTGTGGATAACTGATAAATGTGAAATGCCAAGTACATATATTCAAGTAATGTTTTATACCTTAGATGGAGAATAGATTTTGAACACTTCTTAATTACCCACTTAGTACAATTTATGAACAGAAAAGAACATAACATTTCTTTTATTTCACCCAGGTATTTACATACAACATGGCGGGAAAACAACATAAATAATTTATGAATAATTGCTTTGTGGTCTATAATAATTTTGCAATGACACCAAAATTGATAAGAAAACATAGACAAAGAGGAATAATACTGTAGACAAAGAGGAATAATACATGTACATAGAAGAAAAATGTAGCAATTTTCAATGAAATTGAATTCTCTTCATTTTAGACTACTTATACTAGTTTTGTTAATTGTATGGCTTCATATTTATCAATTGTCTAGCAACTATTCATATCCAGATTAGCACCTCTTTAAATGATCAGCAAGTGTGAAATTTATAACATCAGGTGACAATAGCTACTGCACAATAATCTGTGTTTTGCCATTTGTTTCTGTTTGCTAATGTAATTGAACAGTAATTGAGTTTAATTGACAATTATTTTGCATTTTTTGGATTTTAATTAATTAATTACAATTAAAATAATTGATTTTTGTTTCAATTATTTTTTTTTTCAATTACTTGAAAAAAGGTAATTAATTTTAATTAATTAAATTATAATTGTAATTGGACCCAGGTCTGGTGTGTAAACATGTAACATCTAATGTGATGGAAGATAGACAAAATATCCTGACCTTCTGACATGGTCACATCAGATGTTGTTAATCTGCCTCTATTTCTTACATGTCTACCTATCCAAAGACAGACATGCCTTTGTTAGAGGCTTTCTTATCAAGATGATAAGGAAATAACATCACAATCTCTGTTTAATGTTCAAAAGTATTTAGTTGAAAAAGAGTTGCAACCAAAAACTGTTGTGATGTTACTTTATGCAGAATCAAAACCATAAACAGGTTTGCTGCATCTTCACTAGCACAAACATGTGACCTTTTCATTTAATCAACCAACCACTCCAACTTTTTATCCACACAGCCAACCACTCCACCAAACAACAGCCTCCCAACCAACCTGCAACCTCTCATCCAACAGCTGATTACATTCTACTTCCCACACTGAGTACTTACTTTGAAGGCAAGATCGTGTCCCCTCCAGAACCAGACGCCAGAGATCTGATTGTTATCATCTTCTCCAAGAATACACATACTGCCAAATGCAAACTTCCTCAGCTTCTCGAGACGCTGTATCATACCTGATCACAAAATATACACTAGCATGTTAGTGCACATAGTTCAGGATAGTAATCCATGTTGTTGACACAAACTAACCACAACACGGAAACATTACTGACATGACAAGCAGTATTATATAAAATGATAAATTAATGCTAAATTTCTCCAGAATTTGCTGTTTCAGTAGTTGAGACAATTCATAATAACATGTCAACTCTGATGCAATGAAGGAAAGGCATTATATCCTAAACCTCTGACAATGTTACATCCAAGGCATATTGATCTACCTCTATTTCTTACATGTCTACTTATTCAAAGTAAACATGCCTTTGTTAGAGGCTGTTTATCTGTATCAAATACAGAGACTATATCCCAGTGTAAGACACCAGTTTCTTATCCTGTGTTGAATTTTAGTCTGTTTACGTGTGAATAATACTGAGTCTTTACTTTATAATGGCTTTGCTCTGTTATATTTGTATTTGTATATTTTCAATCATAACACACCAGCATGTCTTCCATCAACTGACCATACATGAGAAGAGTTGAATGAAAGCCTTTGAGACAGATCTACAGTTCATTATGGCATATTAACAAGATTTCATTATCAGAGCTATACTACGGAAGAACTGGGGGAAGTACAGAACACAAGTCATGCCCTAATATGCACCAAAACTAAGAGCATAATTCTTACTACTGTCAAATTCTGCAGGTTATTAATCTTATTTCATAGTTAACTGGTATGACTGCAAGAATAGGACAATGTCAAAATATAATCCTCAACTATATAATGAAGAGTTTACCTCCTACAAGATTGCTTGTCATGAAGATTTTCTTGAGCTCAGTGGGAAACAAGTATTCACAATGCCAGATAGACATGGTCTCTTTGTCAAACTTCTCCCAGAAATACGGTAAAGCCACTGTTAGAGTGTCGTTGTTTGAGTAACATCTCTTGAAAGCGTCAAAATCAAACCCACTGCAAAAAGAATAATCAGTTTAGCCACGACCACATCACAAATATTTAATGTTCTTTGTACCACATTTTTGTAGGTAGGTATTTAAAATAAGACTCTTTTATACTAGGATTGGGAAGTGTAGCAAGAAATGTTAGCTTGCCTTTAATTTCTACTACTGCCAAATAACTTGCTAAACTAAACTTCTTTTGCTCTCTTTTGATAATTTCATTCAATTGATTTCTGTCACATGAATTTTCTATTAAGGACTTTCTTTTCATCATAAACTCTGATCAAACACATTTTGTGATTCTAAACACGAGAACATTAATTTCTTCATATCAAAGTTGAGCAAGGCAAACAAACAGTCTCCAAATCATAATCGAGTATTGTCAATTCCATGAGGATCAACCGAAACTGGTAGTTAGCATTCCTTGATAAATTCGCTCAATGCGGTACAAACTATTTTTAAGCACTGTGAGTGAATATGCCACAAGAGCAGAGAATTGTTTACGTTTTGGGTACTTTGGCCCAGGGATCTTTGTCTTCCTTCTCTTTCGGAATATCATCTCCTAAATCCTCCTCCTCCTCGGCTTCTTTCTGTAAATACACAAACACACATCTATCTGCTGAGCCTGTTGCTACAATGTCTGTACAATCATTGATAATCCTTTATAGAGAGTTGATGATCAACCTGAGGCTTATGTAAACAGTTTTACCCAACAGATCTCTGTATCAACACCTCATTTTAATGCTTTATGAGTTCTGTAAATGACTCACAGTAAGGGACATCATTAAATCAAACAGTATTGATGATGTATTGATAGTCATCTTCTCATAAACAAGAGGGCCATGATGGCCCTGTATCGCTCACCCGAGTACAAAAGTACTTTCAGCTTTACCCCAGGGCCAACATTTAAATAATGCTGGTAAAGGGTCTCTTTACAATACTCAACACGAAATATCTAAGGTCTAGTCACATTAGTTTCAGAGAATGTTTCATGCCAAATATCTAACCTCTGGCCATTGCGGTTTTGGAGAAGAAGATTTTTAAAGTTTTTGCTATATATTGATATAAGGAAAACCCATGACCTCTGGGGCGGGGCAAATTTTGACCCCAGGGCCATGATTTGAACAACTTTGTCCGAGGTCCATTAGACAATGTTTCATGCCAAATATCTAACTTCTAGCCATTGCGGTTTTGGAGAAGAAGATTTTTTAAGTTTTTGTGTTATACGCTATGGCTAGCAAATACCTGTGTAGAAAAGGTAAACCGTTTTATGTTGCTTTCGTCGACTTTAAAAAGGCATTTGATAGTGTTGACAGATCTAAACTATTTTATATACTAAATAAAAACAGCGTCTCTGGTCACTTAATACAGGCTATCAAAAATATATATCAGTCAGTTAAAGCATGTGTAAGAAACCAGAGGGAATTATCAGATATCTTTGACTGCCCTATAGGCCTAAGACAAGGTTGTAATTTAAGTCCAATATTGTTTTCGCTTTTCATAAATGAACTACACGAAACTATGATAAATAGTGATTTACATGGAATACAACTTACTCCTGATTTCGTCCAAATATTACTTCTGCTTTTTGCTGATGATGTAGCTTTAACTGCTGACACTGTTAAGGGCCTTCAAAGACAACTTAATTTATTGCACAAATATTGTAATGATTGGAATTTATCTGTTAATACAGCAAAGACTAAAATCTTAGTATTTAAAAATGGCGGTCTTTTATCGCGCTTTGAATCTTGGACATATAATAATGAACTATTAGAAGCTGTTCCTGGTTTTAGCTATGTTGGTGTTTATTTTACAAGTAAATTGTCATTTTATAAAATGTCAGAACATATGGCCTGTAAAGCTAAGAAGGTTCTTGTTGCACTTCTATCTTCACTTAACCACTTGATGCCTATGTCCAGAAAAATCTACTTTAAATTGTTTGATGCAAAGATTGCACCTATATTATTATATGGCTCTGAACTTTGGGGATTAGATTATATGTATGATATAGAAAAGGTTCATTTGTATGCTTGTAAGAGATTTATGTGTGTTCCCCAGCGAGCCTGTAATGCAGCAGTACTTGGCGACTGTGAGAGATACCCTATGCTTATTTTAACATCTCGACATTGTATTAAATTTTGGCTGCGCTTACTAAATATGCCCTCTTGTAGATATGTTAGAAAATGTTATGATATGCTTTTATATTATGATAGTATTGGTTATAATAACTGGGCATCCAAAGTAAAGTTGCATTTATATATGAATGGATATGGATTTGTTTGGGAAAACCAGTATGTAGATAATCACAGAAGTTTTCTATATAATTATACACTCCGTTTGAAAGACCAGTATATCCAGCGATGGTCAGAAGAATGCTCAAATAATAGTAAACTAGGGTGTTATATATCTTTTAAATCTGAGTTTAAGTTCGAAAAATATCTGGATATTATTGATGTTAAAAAGTATAGATTTTTTATTTCTGCATTAAGAACTTCGTCTCACTCTCTAATGATTGAAAAAGGTAGACACATTGGTTTGGATAGAGAATCTCGTATTTGTTTTCAATGTATATCTTGCATAGAAGATGAATATCACTTCATACTTGTTTGTCCGATTTATCGAACCCTACGTGAAGTGTATATAAGTAAAAAATATTATGAAAACCCGACTATTAATAAATTTAATATATTAATGGCCAGCAAAAATGAACAAACAATAAAAAATTTAGCACTGTTTATTTACCATGGGTTTATGTTAAGATCTACTTATATTTAAACGTTAATCAATGTGCAGTTTCTGTGCAAATTTAAAAAGCTTTGAGCTGTTGTGATAGTTTTCTCTCTGTTCGAGAGATACTGGATCAACAGCTCTCTGCTACTGTATATTTTCATGTACTTGGCACATATTTAGTCGTCTTTTATACACCAGTCTTGTTTTTCGTTTCGACAAGGCCGGTGCCTTATTACCGTTATTTTACAATATTGCTCTTGTTATTGAACAGTGTATGTTATCGTGTTGTTTTCTGCTACTGATAACGATCAACGTATGACCATATTGTTAATCATCGATCACTCTTAAGCAATACTGTTTCGGTAATCTTGTATATGTGTACTTGATTATGGGGCGTATGTTATCATGTTGCTTTCTACTACTGTTAACTATTTCTATGATCTCTTTGTTAATACTTGATCATTCTCACACAATATTGTTTATGTAACTTGTATATTGTACTTGTGTATGGGCCGGAGGCCAGAATCACAATAAAATTTCTGAATCTGTATCTGCTATATATTTATAAGGAAAACACATGACCCCACCCTGGCGGGGCCAATTTTGACCCCAGGGCTATAATTTGAACAATCTTGGTAGAGGACCACTAGGTGATGCTACACACCAAATATCAAAGTTCTAGGCCTTACGGTTTCAGAGAAGAAGATTTTTAAAAATTTCATGTTCAAAATCTATTTTTATCCTCTGTGACCTAGATAGGCAATGGACTGGAACCATTTGAACAATTTTGGTAAAGCTTCATGCAAGTAACATTCCTGCCAAGTTTCAGCAAGATTGGCCCAGGAGTTCAGGAGAAGAAGTCGTTTGAAGAAAAAGTTGACGACGCACGGACGGACGACGGACATCAGGCGATCACAAAAGCTCGCCATGAGCACGAAGTGCTCAGGTGAGCTAAAAATTGATGCTTATTTTCAAAACTTGAATGAACCAAGAAATATATGACAACTGGAAAAGCAGGTGTGCTGTTAATGGGTAATGCAACTTTACCTCTGTCCAGCAGACCACTGCAGTGCTGTTCTCTCTGTCTGGACACTAGTCCATATTTGTTCATATTTATCCTGGAAGTCGTCTGATTTGGTAAATATTTCCATTATATTATCATTTGCTTACTAGATCTAAACAATGACACCCCACTGACTGGTGCAATAGACCTGAAAAGTATTAACATTAGTACTACATGCAAGGATGGAACAGACTCCCACAACCCACCTTCTTCTCTTCTTTTTTTGGTGTTTTCTCTTGCTTAGGCTGTTCCTTCTTCTGTTTTGCTGGTTTGTCTTCTTTCTTTTTCTTGTCACCACCATGCAGTTCTTGGTACTTCTTGGCTTCGAAATAAGATGTATATACAAATTTCTGACCCAAAGTGTAAATTAAAATTGTGACAAATGCACAGTTAAGCATAAAGGTTATTCTGTCAACTGCTTATAATTAAAGAACAAATTAACAAAAAGAGCTCGTGGATCCAACACAGACCCTTCACAAACTAAATTCATATATTACTCAAGCAAATGTGTATTGATACAAACATTGACCAAGAAAGGCAATATCATTTATATTCAGCGAAAAGCAAAAGGAATGACATGATCTAATATATTCCTATATTATAATCCATCCAACAGTTTTTATTTGACATCAAACATTTCATTCACTTAAATAACAAACCAACACATCTAAAGAAGACAGTTTGTGAGCATAAAATCAAAGTAACCATATTACTGGCATATTTCATGTTTTATTCAAGCTACATCCAATGCCTTTATGAGAATTGTGATTATGACTGTATACTTTATTTGAAGTAATTCACCGGTTTATAATTGTTCATTGTCAACTTTAGTGGCAGTAGAGTCAGGTTGTGCCAATTGTTTTCATAGATAACTGCCAACTAATTTTGCGAAAAAAGCAGTTTTCAATTTAAATTCTGTCTCCATCTGTGTTGGTGTAAACAATGAAGAAACAAAAGTATTACTAGAAATATTACCATCAAATGCTGCCATTTTATCACAGAGTTTGAAGTCACCGATCACCTTCTTGAATTGTGGTTGGTTTATCAGTGTGGTAAACCATCTGTTCACATTCACGTACGTGCCTCGGAAAGATGGGTCTAATACCTGAAATACATGTCCATTTTCTTTGCTATAGAATTACACAAGAATCTTAAAAACAAAGCCTTTAGTGAGTGTCTATTGTATGGGATGAATGCATTTAAGGTAACTGAATATAGTATACTTTTAAATAGCATTCATTCCAGTTTGATCTTCCTCCTTGTTGTTACAAGCTTACCTACATAAAGGTAAACCTGCCTTTGTAGGAGGTCATTACTATGCCAGTATGCAGCAGAATGGCCTTACAAAGATCAGGGTGGGGATAAGCAGGCAAGGGCCAGTGGGTAAGGTTAAAAATGGTGTTTGCATAGTAAATGTAGATCTTTCTTCTATTAAACAAGTTGCCGATTTTGTAATTAATTTATAGAAAATCCTAATGATTAACCAATTAATTACTTGCATGATGGAACCAATTAACTTTTTAAATCATTTGGATTAACATCCCTAAAATTTTCTGTCACTACAACATCTATATGACATATTCTACAGACTTTTTTCAAAGAAGTCTCTTAAACCATAACAAAGTTGGCTACTTACATATTGGTAAGCTAGGAGGAGGTCACAAGCCACTGTTATGTCAGCCTGTGTGATCCTCTCGGCGACCAGGTAGGTACGAGTCTGCAGGTAGCCATTTAACACACCAAGGGCCTTCTGGAGCTGTTCTTTGGCTTTTTCCGTGTCCTGTAATATAGTAAATTGCTCATTATTATTAACTCTCAAAATATTGTTTGTACCATGTCAGACTTTTGACAATATGGTAGTGGTTGTCCACTGTCTGGAACTTCACAGCTCAAACAAAGTTAATATTCTAAAACATTCTTAATTTCCAACTCATTTTAGTGCTCAAACTACACAGAAAATATCATAATTAAAACTCATAACAGCTGTAAAAGCTTGAGAATGATGTCTTTACACAACATAAACTTTCTGTAATTAATGCCATAGTTCCATCATGAATTCTTTTATTTTGAATATCTGGCCTGGGCTACTATAAACTCATCTTGCAAATACCTTTCACAGAAAAAATAGTTCCTATGTAAAATAAAGCATACAATCTAAACATATACAAAATATTCAAAAGCCAGAAGTTCTTGTCATAGTTGTTGAAGACACCCTTGCTACTTTCAAGAAAATAGAAACAAACAGAATGTCTCCATGATAATATCCCTTCATCTCTTACATGTTTGTTCCACAAATCATACAAACATGCCTTATACTGAAGGTTGTACCCTATATAACACCTGAAAAAGATAAAAATACCAATAAAACTAAGTTTTCATCTTATCTCATTAAATTAGCCAACCACTTATGGATGGTAAATTCCATTTCTGCTGCCTTTTCAGCTCTTGCTGATGTTTTTATATACAGGAGGTTATGTCAGAAACTTTTCAAAACAATGGCCTTTCATTAAAGATTAATACACCAAAACCTGACTAAATACAAGAAACCGTTAGACGGGTGATGCTCCCGGAATGGGTAATTTGTCACAAAAACTGGGTACTTTGTCACAAAAACAGTCAGTTGTATAACTATTGAGGTGAATTTTGAAAATGGTGTAGTGCTATGAAATCAGATAATTATAAAATCCAACTATAAATAACTGAATATGATTTAGGTTCAAGGTCATGCCGTGACCTTGACCTTCAAGGAAGCGACCCAAATGTTGTGCGACATGTGATCTCGATATGGTAATCATTTCTGTGAAATAATTTTGAAATCCAACTATAATTAACAGAATTATAGATAGGACACATATCAAGGTCATGCTGTGACCAAGACCTTCAAGGTAAATGTTGCGCAACACATCGTCTCATTTTGGTGATCATTTCTGTGAAATTATTTTCAAAATCCGATTTCAATAACAAAGTTATGGGCCAGACACATTGCTGCTTCAAGGTCATGCTGTGACCTTGATCTTCAAGGTAGCGAGCCTAATGTTGCGCGCGACACGTCCTCTCATTATGGTGATGATTTCTGTGAAATAATTTTGAAATCTGATTTCAAATAAAGAAGTTATGGGTTGGACACTATTTTGGTGCAAGGTCATGCTGTGACTGCTGTGACATTGACCTTCAAGGTAGCAAACCAAATGTTGCGCACGACACGTCGTCTCATTATGGTGATCATTTCTGTTAAATAATTTTAAAATCCAACTCCAAATAAAAAAGTTATGGGCCGGACACAAATCGGGACGTATGGATGGACAACCCGGCGACTATATGCTCCCCCAAATTAAAAAGCAACAAAAAGGGGAATATTAACAAAGAATTGGCAATAACTATTGTGAAATCATCAAGCCAAAAAGTGCCGATACATGTTATATGTGCATCTCCTTCCGTAAGTAAAGTTTCCGATGCAGTGTCACTGACTTCCAACAGGTGACTGCTGGGAACAAGTCCTCTATCATACAACTAAAAAATTAAAAGGACAAAGAAACGAGACTGTTTCAGTGATCGTGAAATATTCCTGTACACTCTTTACTGGCCATAACAAATGTAAATAAATTGAACAAACTGTTGAAATGTCCGAATTGAGAATGAAAATACCAATTTTCTAGTAAGTCTCTCCTTCAGGATTCAGAAAAACAGATTTATTTCCTATCAAGTAAGTTTGCACTAAGGTTATATAGGGACCGACAAATCCTTTGCCCGGTGCCCGCGGGCAACCAGCTTTGATCTACCGGGCCAGTAAAATTTTAAAGAGCTTGTCCGCCGGACCACCATAAAAATCCGTAATTAGTTGCCCGGGGTGGTAATTATACCAAGTTGCCAAATAAACAAAAATCTCACAGCAATATACGACTTTCGCTAACCAGAAGATTATCGACGAACCGTATGATTCAGCACCGCCTACCTCTATAAAAATTGTCCAATCAACACGAGTCCTGGATTAATTTGCACTAATCTACACGCCTATATTTCACAACAATTGGTACCATCTTTATCGCGAGATATTTTGAATCTCGCGAGATTATGCAACAGGGTGATTACAGAAACTGTCAAAAGTGTCAAAGTTGTGTCTTTGACAATTAAATAGGTGTATATTTAGTCGTTTGTCGGTGCCTAATTATTTTTTGCCCGCTATTGCAAATAAACAAGAGCCAGTCGGAAACGACAGCACGCTCGACTATTCAAAGTCAGACATATTTAAGCACATTTAAAACTGGGCTTCATTTAAACTGGGGAGTGATTCAGGAGTTTATGACACCCAACACACACACATGAACAAAAGTTTCTTAATCCAAGTTAGGAAATCAATAAATTACACTTAATTTATTATTGTAGTTTTTTTTAGAGGGTTTACACAACCCAGTCCATACACCCCTGCCCACCTATAGTGTGGTGTAGTATCGTAAGGTATGGTATTGTTGTTGGTGGTGTTGTTGACGGTGTTGTTGGTGGTGTTGTTGTTGGTGGTGTTGTTGGTGTTGTTGTTGTTATTAGGGTTTTTGTTGGTTGTGTTGTTGGTGTTGTTGTTGTTGGTGGTGGTGGTGGTGTTGTCAGTGTTGTTGCTGTTGGCGGTGGTTGTTGATGCTATTGTTGGTGTTGATGTTGTTGTTGGTGGTGTTGTTGACGGTGTTGTTGGTGGTGTAGTTGTTGTTATTTGTGTTATTGTTGGTTGTGTTGTTACTGTTGGTGGTATGTGGTGGGGGGTGGTGGTAGTGTGGTGTGGTGGGTGGTGGTGGGTGGGTGTGGGGTGGGTGGTGGTGGTGGGTTGTGGTGTAGTGGTGGGTGGGTGCGGGAGGGTGGGTGGGTGTGGTGTGGTGTGGTGGTGGAAGGTGGGTGTGGGGTGGGTGTGGTGGTGGGTGGGTGGGTGGGGTGGGTGTGGGGTGGGTGGTGGTGGTGCTGGTGGGTGGGTGGGTGTGGGTGGTGTGGTGTGGTGTGGTGTGGTGTGGTGTGGTGTGGTGTGGTGTGGTGTGGTATGGTATGGTATGGTATGGTATGGTATGGTATGGTATGGTATGGTATGGTATAGTATAGTATAGTATAGTATAGTATAGTATAGTATAGTATAACCACTCAACACTTTCAACCAAAGTATGTTAAGTACATCTGTTTTAAACCTTTTCTATAGCATTACCTATGAAAAACACTAACATTGAAACTTTAACCATAATTTCTAAGTCTTAATTCTAATTTCTAAGCGAAAAAGGGCAAAAATTAAATAAAAAAAGCAAGGATGAGTTATGGGCCTTTGAAAATCAACCTGATGTATGATAAAATAAAGGTATACAAAGTTTTAAAGGTGTCGTTTTAATAGAATGAAAGATATGAGGTTTCACCACCTTGCACGCAAACTTTAACCTTAATTTCTAAGTCTAAAAAGGGCAATAATTTGATAAAAATCAAAGAAAGAGTTATGGTTCTTGGCAGGGTCATGATAGTGAACAAGTTTCAAAGCTATAGTACAAGAAGTATGAAAGTAACTAGCTTGCACGCAAACTTTAACCTGAAATTCTAAGTTGAAAAAGGGCCATAATTTGATTAAAAATTAAAGAAAGAGTTATGGTTCTTGGCATACATAGTCAGGGTCATGATGGTAAACAAGTGTTGAAAGTTTCAAAGCTATAGTACAAGAAGTATGAAAGTAACTAGCTTGCATGCAAACTTTAACCTGAAATTCTAAGTTGAAAAAGGGCCATAATTTGAACAAAATGGAAGTTAAAGTTGTGCTTCTTGGCATACCCACTCGGGATATGATAATGAATAAGTGCTGAAAGTTTCAAAGCTGTAGTATAAGTAGTATGGAAGTAACGGGTTTGTACACTAGCTCGCACGCAAACTTCAACCTGAAATTCTAAGTCCAAAAAGGGCTATAATTTTAATAAAATGAAAGTTAAGAGTTTTGGTTCTTGGCATACACACTTGGGAGATGATGATGAACAAGTGTGCCAAGTTTCAAAGTTTTAGTATAAGTAGTATTGAAGTTATGTGTTTGTACAGTAGCTTGCACGCAAACTTTAACCTGAAATTCTAAGTCGAAAAAAGGGCCATAATTTGATGAAAATGAAAGTTAGAGTTATGGTTCTTGGCATACACACTGGGGACATGATGATGAACAAGTGTGCCAAGTTTCAAAGCTGTAGTATAAGTAGTATTGAAGTTATGTGTTGGTACAGTATCTTGCACGCAAACTTTAACCTGAAATTCTTAGTAAAAAAAGGGCCATAATTTTATCAAAATGAAAGTTAGAGTTATGGTTCTTGGCATACACACTGGGGACATGATGATGAACAAGTGTGCCAAGTTTCAAAGCTGTAGTATAAGTTGTATTGAAGTTATGTGTCTGTACATTAGCCTGCACGCAAACTTTAACCTGAAATTCTAAGTCGAAAAAGGGCCATAATTTTATCAAAATGAAAGTTAGAGTTATGGTTCTTGGCATACATACTCGGGACATGATGATGAGCAAGTGTGCCAAGTTTTGAAGCTGTAGCTATAGTAGTTTTTAAGATATCAGTAGGTTGCACGCAAACTTTAACCAAAGCGGGACGCCGACGCCCAAGTGAGTACAATAGCTCGACATATTCTTCGAATAGTCGAGCTAAAAATCATATAATATTATATACTAATCATTATATCATACATGTAGCTTCTTTTCCTCACTGACACTTTGAGTTTATTATGTTATTTTCAGAGGACTTTTTGAATGAGGTACAAAGTCCGGCACCAGTGGATTCTGAGGCAGATTACGATGACCAAGATGACAATCCATGTTATTTTTATGTGACTGTATTCATAACTCTAAAATTCAATGGAGTGTGAACTTGGAGTAACCATTTTTTACCTCTGTTTTTTTTACTGTTATGTGAACTGTGCACATTTGTAATCAGAATAAATTTGCATTAATTTATGTTTTATTTTGAAATAAAATGCATTGTTTTTTAAGGCAGGTGTGTCCATTTCGTTCGTTATTGCTTAACAAAATGATTTTTTACGATTGACAATTTCACGCAATTTTCAGGGCCAACCAGATTAAAAAACTACTTGCCCAGTGGGCAACAAGAAAATTTAGGAATTTGTCGGTCCCTGATAACCTTGGTAGATCATAGGCTATAATAATCCAGAAATGATAGCAGTGCTTACCTGTTTGTTGTACTGGGTAATGCCTAGGCATGGGAATACCCAGGTGCAGGACGCTGGAAGAATTTCATTGTCTCCAAAGTTAATCCACTGCTGAATGTATGCAGCATCTGCCTGTGTCTTGCCAACCAGCTGCTCATTGCCCACTGAAGAAATTAACTTACAATTGTAAAAATTGTACAAGGATTGCAGTCTTGTTTGACATTCCCATGACTTTCCTTAAAACTATTCTGAAATAAACCAGAAGCGCTGCAAGGTGACAAAAGCAGGTTTTCATATTTGATATCTGGATCTTTGAAACATGACATTTAAATAAAATCACATCAAATGTGACAGTGACTGAGAAAATGGGGTAAATAAGCAAAAATCAAGAAAGTTGTTGTGGTTTTTAAACTAATGAAGTCTGCTTAGTAAAAGTTCAAACATTCAACAAGGATTCAAACAATTTTTATACGCCCATTTGAAAAACGGGACGTATTATGGGAACACCTGCGGCAGGCGGGCGGGTTGGTGGCGTCCACATGGTTTCCGCTCTCTAAGTCAAAGGGTTTTCATCCGATCTTTATCAAACTTGGTGAATATGTTGGTGGGCATAATATCTCGACCAAGTTCTATAACCAGCCAAATCCCCCCAGGCACTCCTGAATTATGACCCTTGAATTGTCCTAAATTACTGTTTCCGCACTCTAAGTCAAAGAGTTTTCATCTGGTTTTTATCAAACTTGGTGAATATGTTGGTGGGCATAATATCTCGACCAAGTTCTATAACCAGCCAAATCCCCCCAGGCACTCCTGAATTGTGGCCCTTGAATTGTCCAAAATTACTGTTTCCGTTCTCTAAGTCAAAGGGTTTTCATCCGGTCTTTATCAAACTTGGTGAATATGTTGGTGGGCATAATATCTCGACCAAGTTCTATAACCAGCCAAATCCCCCCAGGCACTCCTGAATTATGGCCCTTGAATTGTCCAAAATTACTGTTTCCGTTCTCTAAGTCAAAGAGTTTTAATCCGGTCTTTATCAAACTTGGTGAATATGTTGGTGGGCATAATATCTCGACCAAGTTCTATAACCAGCCAAATCCCCCCATGCACTCCTGAATTATGGCCCTTGAATTGTCCAAAATAAGGGTTTAGGCTCTCTAAGTCAAAGAGTTTTCATCATCATTTCTTCCAAAGGGCAACACAAAAAGCTGGTACAATGACAGAGGGAAGTAATCCGTTACAATGATTTGACATACTACCATCCCATGTGTGGCTGGTGATATTTTGACTCTGCTACTAAAATTTTTGTTTGCAGTAACACTGAAACACCAGTGAATAAGTTGTTCAGAACAGCCTCCATTTTGAGATGGTATTAAGTCTGTGCTTGTATCTGGATCATAAATGCGCAGATTATTCAATTCACAATAGAAAATATTCTTGGCCTTGACCTTGAGCTTAGGTCCTGTGCATTACAATTCTACTCAAAGTAAGTTAAATTGACCTTGGAACTACACTGCGGACTCTTTATAACGCGCTTCGTTTAGATCCGCGCTCCATTATAACGCGGTCGTCCCGTGGATCCCCTATTTTTTTCTAAGTCCATTTTTTACCATGAAACGGCAAAAAATCGAAACCGGAAGTCATTTTTTATCGTAAAACGCCAAATAAATCGAAACCGGAAGTCACAATTGTAACATCTTCATAAGTGACGCACACATTTTATCCCTAAAACAACCGTGTTTTAACACCTTTCCCAGTGACAGATATCAGCCCGAGGCAAACTTGTGAATGCTTACTTACTGTTTATCATTGATCCATTACTAAATTCGACTGTCTCTATAATTATCACATAATCCGCACAATTCAGAAAGAAACAAAAAATATTCCCAATCATGTTTTAAAACCTGTCGGTAGTTCATTGATGTACATTTTGCTTTGATCCGCCTTCCTGTTAATTTCATGGATGTTGCATTTTTTTACTATGGAGGTAAACAGCGATAATATCTGTCAATGAAATGCGACTTCAAAGAAAAATGTCGGCTCGTATCGAGACTGTGATGTTTTGTCGGCTCTGCTATGAAATCGTTTGATCTACAAGAAATGTGTACGTGACATTTGGCATTTTTTAGCTGGTTTAAGTTGGTTGATGATGCAATAATACTGAAATATTATACTGGAGATAAAATTAGGATGTTATTTGTAAATTATGGAATATGTTCACGATGGTTAGTGTTTTAATATTTATTTTACATTTACGTTCGTAAATGTCAGAGTTTGTGTCATAAAAAAATAAATATTTCTGCAGGCATCTAAACAAACTAGATATACGGTCTTTAATTCCATTACAATAATTTAAGGCCGATCCGATTTTGATCTTGGTGTTATTAGTCAGTCTCTTGCCGGTTTGCTTTTTTATTTGAAATTTGGTAATTGTATGTTTTGTAAGAAATATTATTTGTCGAGTACAGTGTGGGGAATCATGGCGTTACGTGGAATTATGCATAATCTCGTTAGTTGTGTATTAGGTAGTATATTTGCGTGGGCAAATCGGGTCATTTATTTTTCGCGGGAAAATCGGGACATGTATTTTGCGCGGGAAAATATAACGCGGTTTCACTTATTAACGCGGTCGGGATGATGGACCCGCTATACCGCGTTATAAAGAGTCTGCAGTGTACTGGGCTGGGTATTGTACAGGACACCATCTCATAATGCTGAACATTGTTTCCAGGTCATTTTGAAATACCCCACTGTATGCGAAGTTATGGCCTTTTATATTGTTGAGTTCTATATTTAAATTACAATACAGTACAAATACGAGAATAAACTGGTGAATATATAAACTTCTTACCGTAATGAGCAATCGCATTGCTTTCAAAAACACAGTCACCATTACTTGCTTCATAGGCAGGGACCTAAAATAGAATCATTTTATATAACTTCATCCAAGTTTTCAGAGTATGGACAGTGCTAATTTGGTCAAGTATTATGTATGGTTTTAAACTTCCAATTATTAAAGGCTCGGTAACTTAATTTTTTTTTTAGTTTGATAATCATAATATGAACTTCCGAAATGGCTTTCAGCATTTTTTTTAAAACTTTACAGATGTATTACAGACAATTATGCAAAGGATATCAGGGCTGGACAAATTTTGTTTTTTGTTACTAGTCCAGAACTACCTGGCTAAACATTTCAGCTAGTCCTTCTTTTGCGCAAAAAAGCGATTCTGATTGGTCAGTATTTACAGTAAAGAAAGAAACAGGAAATTCAAGAGGAAGCGTTACATGGGGGCTTGATAATGTTACAACAGATCTCAAAACATGTTATTTTGTAATAAACTTATTGCTGTTGTAATATGATATGCACATGGTGCTAAAAGAGAATGGTACATATCAAATTAAAGTTTAAACTAGCCGGCATTAAAAATTGAGGTAGCCCACTGATAAGCAATCAGATATTTTGATATTGTCTGATACAATTTTCAGCTTGTCCAGGGCTTCGGGCTAGTGGGTTTGTCCAGCCCTGGATATTTTTTCATTTTGAAAATTATTGCAGAAAGTAACTGTTACCAAAACATAAAATATCTGAAATCACTACAGTATGCTGAATACTAGATGACAAAACAAACTGATATAACAAGTTCTTGGGGTATAGGCCATGTTTCCAACTGGACACAGAAATCTGACTATGAAGAAAATCATAATTATGAAATGTTGAATACCTTTCCTAATGGGAATTTTGCAAGAAATTCTGCTGATTGATTTGTTTCACCGAATTTGAAGCTTGTATCTACATTAACTTTGGCTCCACTGTATTCTGCAGCAATGAGAGCTTTAAAAGCCCTGAAGTTGCCAGGATATGTGTACAGCTTCTGAAATATCAAAAATAGATTCTTAACACTCATATTGGGACTGTATTTAGCAAATAGTCATCTGACCTTGACTTTGAAGCAAGCCATCCAGAACATGGGTTCTGCAAGTCATCTCAATGTGGTAAACATTTGTGTCAGATTTCTTCGAAATCCTTCAAGAGTTCAAGAGTTACAGAGCGGAAGGGAAATAAAGTAATATGAATTTTGACGCCCAAGTCTGGCCTTGACGCGAGCCATCTTGAACATGGCTTCTGCATATCAACTCAATGTGGTAAACATTTGTGTCCGGTTTCTTCGAAATCCTTCAAGGGGTTCAAGAGTTACAGTGTGGAAGGGAAATTGCTAACTGTAGCGTCCACGGCTGGTACAAAAATAGAACATAACAGCTGACCTAGAACATCTGTGTGATGTCACAGGAAATCCCGTGTAAATCAACGAGACTCTCTCTTCGACTCTAGCTTTCAACCCGACAACACGTACATGTAGATTTCAACTTGTATCAGGAGACATCCTGCTATATTAGAAGGTTGGTGCCTTTCTAATGGTTTTTATCTGCTTTTAATAATTGCAGTGTCAATGGACGCTACAACTATGACATTTGACCCATAAGCAGGTCTAGGAAACAGCTGTTTTTACAGACTGTCTGTAAATTTGTGGACTGTCAGTTTATTTATAGATAAATAGGTCTGTAAATTTATGGATAATGGTGGTTTCAAAAATTTAAATCTTGGTACTGCACCTCACAGGGATAAAAATGAATGGTGGTGGTGGGTTGTGGTGTGGTGTGGTGGGTGGGTGTGGGGTGGGTGGGTGTGGGGTGGGTGGTGGAAGGTGGTGGTGGGAGGTGGGTGTGGGGTGGGTGGGTGTGGGGTGGGTGTGGGGTGGTGGTGGGTGGGTGGGTGGGGTGGGTGTTGGGTGGGTGGGTGGTGGTGGTGGGTGGGTGGGTGTGGGGTGGGTGGTGGTGTGGTGTGGTGTGGTTTGGTATGGTATGGTATGGTATAGTATAGTATAATATAGTATAGTATAGTATAGTATAGTATAGTATAGTATAGTATAGTATAGTATAGTATAACCACTCAACACTTTCAACCAAAGTATGTTAAGTACATCTGTTTTAAACCTTTTCTATAGCATTACCTATGAAAAACACTAACATTGAAACTTTAACCATAATTTCTAAGTCTTAATTCTAATTTCTAAGAGAAAAAGGGCAAAAATTAAATAAAAAAAGCAAGGATGAGTTATGGGCCTTTGAAAATCAATCTGATGTATGATAAAATAAAGGTATACAAAGTTTTAAAGTTGTCGTTTTAATAGAATGAAAGATATGAGGTTTCACCACCTTGCACACAAACTTTAACCTTAATTTCTAAGTCTTAAAAGGGCAATAATTTGATATAAATCAAAGAAGGAGTTATGGTTCTTGGCATACATAGTCAGGGACATGATAGTGAACAAGTTTCAAAGCTATAGTACAAGAAGTATGAAAGTAACTAGCTTGCACGCAAACTTTAACCTGAAATTCTAAGTTGAAAAAGGGCCATAATTTGATTAAAAATTAAAGAAAGAGTTATGGTTCTTGGCATACATAGTCAGGGTCATGATGGTAAACAAGTGTTGAAAATTTCAAAGATATAGTACAAGAAGTATGAAAGTAACTAGCTTGCACGCAAACTTTAACCTGAAATTCTAAGTTGAAAAAGGGCCATAATTTGAACAAAATGGAAGTTAGAGTTATGCTTCTTGGCATACCCACTCGGGATATGATAATGAACAAGTGCTGAAAGTTTCAAAGCTGTAGCATAAGTAGTATGGAAGTTACTGGTTTGTACACCATCTTGCACGCAAACTTTAACCTGAAATTCCAAGTCAAAAAAGGGCTATAATTTTAACAAGAGCCAGTCGGAAACGACAGCACGCTCGACTATTCGAAGTCAGACATATTTAAGCACATTTAAAACTGGGCTTCATTTAAACTGGGGAGTGATTCAGGAGTTTATGACACCCAACACACACACATGAACAAAAGTTTCTTAATCCAAGTTAGGAAATCAATAAATTACACTTAATTTATTATTGTAGTTTTTTTAGAGGGTTTACACAACCCAGTCCATACACCCCTGCCCACCTATAGTGTGGTGTAGTATAGTAACATATGGTATTGTTGTTGGTGGTGTTGTTGACGGTGTTGTTGGTGGTGTGGTGGTGGGTGGGTGGGTGGGTGGGTGGGGGTGGGGTGGGTGCTGGTGGATGGGTGGGTGTGGGGTGGGTGGTAATGTGGTGTGGTGTGGTGTGTTGTGGTATGGTATGGTGTGGTGTGGTGTGGTATGGTATGGTATGGTATGGTATGGTATGGTATGGTATGGTATGGTATAGTATAGTATAGTATAACCACTCAACACTTTCAACCAAAGTATGTTAAGTACATCTGTTTTAAACCTTTTCTATAGCATTACCTATGAAAAACACTAACATTGATACTTTAACCATAATTTCTAAGTCTTAATTCTAATTTCTAAGCGAAAAAGGGCAAAAATTAAATAAAAAAAGCAAGGATGAGTTATGGGCCTTTGAAAATCAACCTGATGTATGATAAAATAAAGGTATACAAAGTTTTAAAGTTGTCGTTTTAATAGAATGAAAGATATGAGGTTTCACCACCTTGCACGCAAACTTTAACCTTAATTTCTAAGTCTTTAAAGGGCAATAATTTGATATAACTCAAAGAAAGAGTTATGGTTCTTGGCATACATAGTCAGGGTCATGATAGTGAACAAGTTTCAAAGCTATAGTACAAGAAGTATGAAAGTAACTAGCTTGCACGCAAACTTTAACCTGAAATTCTAAGTTGAAAAAGGGCCATAATTTGATTAAAAATTAAAGAAAGAACTATGGTTCTTGGCATACATAGTCAGGGTCATGATGGTTAACAAGTGTTGAAAGTTTCAAAGCTATAGTACAAGAAGTATGAAAGTAACTAGCTTGCACGCAAACTTTAACCTGAAATTCTAAGTTGAAAAAGGGCCATAATTTGAACAAAATGGAAGTTAGAGTTATGCTTCTTGGCATACCCACTCGAGATATGATAATGAACAAGTGCTGAAAGTTTCAAAGCTGTAGTATAAGTAGTATGGAAGGTACGGGATTGTACACTAGCTTGCACGCAAACTTTAACCTGAAATTCTAAGTGGAAAAAGGGCTATAATTTTAATAAAATGAAAGTTAGAGTTTTGGTTCTTGGCATACACACTTGGGAGATGATGATGAACAAGTGTGCCAAGTTTCAAAGTTGTAGTATAAGTAGTATTGAAGTTATGTGTTTGTACAGTAGCTTGCACGCAAACATTAACCTGAAATTCTAAGTCGAAAAAAGGGCCATAATTTGATGAAAATGAAAGTTAGAGTTATTGTTCTTGGCATACACACTCGGGACAGATGATGAACAAGTGTGACAAGTTTCAAAGCTGTAGTATAAGTAGTATTGAAGTTATGTGTTGGTACAGTAGCTTGCACGCAAACTTTAACCTGAAATTCTAAGTCAAAAAAGGGCCATAATTTGATCAAAATGAAAGTTAGAGTTATGGTTCTTGGCATACACACTTGGGAGATGATGATGAACAAGTGTGCCAAGTTTCAAAGCTGTAGTATAAGTTGTATTGAAGTTATGTGTCTGTACATTAGCTTGCACGCAAACTTTAACCTGAAATTCTAAGTCGAAAAAGGGCCATAATTTGATCAAAATGAAAGTTAGAGTTATGGTTCTTGGCATACATACTCGGGACATGATGATGAACAAGTGTGCCAAGTTTTAAAGCTGTAGCTATAGTAGTTTTTAAGATATCAGTAGGTTGCACGCAAACTTTAACCAAAGCGGGACGGCGACGGCGACGCCCAAGTGAGTACAATAGCTCGACATATTCTTCGAATAGTCGAGCTAATAAAATGAAAGTTAGAGTTTTGGTTCTTGGCATACACACTTGGGAGATGATGATGAACAAGTGTGCCAAGTTTCAAAGTTGTAGTATAAGTAGTATTGAAGTTATGTGTTTGTACAGTAGCTAGCACGCAAACTTTAATCTGAAATTCTAAGTCAAAAAAGGGCCATAATTTGATGAAAATGAAAGTTAGAGTTATGGTTTTTGGCATACACACTCGGGACATGATGATGAACAAGTGTGCCAAGTTTCAAAGCTGTAGTATAAGTAGTATTGAAGTTATGTGTTTGTACATTAGCTTGCACGCAAACTTTAACCTGAAATTCTAAGTCGAAAAAGGGCCATAATTTGATCAAAATGAAAGTTAGAGTTATGGTTCTTGGCATACATACTCAGGACATGATGATGAACAAGTGTGCCAAGTTTTAAAGCTGTAGCTATAGTAGTTTTTAAGATATCAGTAGGTTGCACGCAAACTTTAACCAAAGCGGGACGCCGACGGCGACGCCGACGCCCAAGTGAGTACAATAGCTCGACATATTCTTCGAATAGTCGAGCTTAAAATCCCAATCGGACATTGGCGCCAAAATTGACTATTCCCAGACTTCCGGTTCGCACAAATAGCAACTTCTGGTCCGCACGAACTGCGACAACCTGTCCCTGCGTTCAGCGCATTTAACTCTCCCGACCCCCAGACCATTCCTCCCGTACAACATAGTTTCTCGTCGGCGATATCCTACAACCTTCGAACAGATTTATTTCATGATTTTCGGGCTGTAGACGGAAAAATTCTTCAATCGATTTATTAGAGCGGCACGCGACGTTTGAAGTTTAAGGCGATCGGCGACCTTGTTGTAATACACAAGCATCCCACGCATTTAAAAGGTGACGTAACAGTCCAAAATAGTTATCTACAGCAGTGTTCATAGCAATTGTAAAGTGGATTTTTTAGTCCATTGAACATGTGTTAACTCTCAGAATAACAGGAGGCAAGTATTCGCTTTACTTAAATATACGACTACTTAAATTAAAATTAGAGTGACAGCAATTTTAAACGTCCTTTTTATTTTATTCTGTCGTCGGTCAATTAGAATTACGCACATCGAACAAACACCTCTGTCTTTAAATCCTAACTGTTATATTGTTTACGTAAATTATGACAATCACAAATATTGGGCCTTTTAATTCGGTCATCAACATATAGTTCGATAATTACCCGCCTGACTAGTCGCAGTTCGATTGCAAATTAAATGAACTCGTCCGTTGTTAATGAGACCGACCATTTCCCGTTTCATCTATGCCGCAGGCTATTCACGCGACGTGTAGTGACTGTAGTCATGGTAGCAGAGTTGTGCAGTCGGTAATTGACAGGTTTATAGCGGATTAAGCGTGCAAAATTGTACATGTAGGTAATTTCCTTAAGTTATGGGCCACTAAGGAAAAACTTATACTGACTTTGAAATTTTCATGACCTATTTTTTACCAATTTTGAAATTTCAATCGGACATTTTTACCGGAAATCGGTCAATGGCCTGCCGATAGTTTTAGAAACCCTGATCTAGAGACTAAATCACTATGCGTTTATCATTTCTTCATGAAAGCAGTAAAAAATGACAGATAAATCTAGGACTATTAACGAAGTGTAATTACTAGCCAAGTTAAGAAGAGGATGCATTCAGTGTTTCGAAGTTTTGAGCCGTAAATTTGTTTGACTACCTGGCGACGCCACTATCGGCGACTGACATCACAATCTGTCATAGCAGGTTTTTATAAAATTCAACGCTAAAGCTGCATCAGATCTTTAACAAATTTAAATCGATTATACTAAATATTTGATGACTAAATCTTCATCTGCGGCATTCAAAATATCTAAGTTTTCTTTGGTCATTCATCAATTGTAGTCAAATGCATGATTGTTGTGATTATGGTGGATTAAAACGACTGCCAATAAACACTCACTCCAGACGCCATTGCACCGGCTTTTCAAAGGAAGTACGCACAGTTTCCGTTCTTGCGCTTTCAAAGTTCGGTGCCCGGATGTTCCTGCTGTAAACCGATCAGTTACCAATAAGCATCTTCTTTTACGCTGCAAAATGGTGAGTTTTGTATTATTTTTCAGAATTTTTTATGTACGCACGTTCAATGTAGAATTGACTAACAGACGAGATCATCTTTTTGAGGAAGAGCTTCATAACTTTTGCATAGTTAAGTAAAAATTCTGTTTGTTTTGATAGTTTCCCATTTGGAAAAAGAGTGGGTGGGGTAAGGATGTGTAATTTATGTAGACTTTTGCAGAGCTGCTCCTATAAACACGGTCAGTTATAGAAAATATTTTAGCCATAGCTCTGCTTAAGGTTGATTTGAATAAAATGTAATATGAATGAAGGCAAAGCCTTAATGTGAGCACCAGCTTCGAAACATTAACAAATGTTACTTGTGTTTTGCTGGCTTTTGGGCTGTCAGTATTACTTGAAATACATTGTACCCATGATATAATATGTCAGTGAAAGGAAGGAAAAATAGATAATATAGGTTAATTTATGGTTAAGTAAAGGCACTTGAGTATCAATTCAAATAGGCTACAAAAAAGTCAAATGGGCCACAGAAGAAAGTCAAACAGGCCACACATTTTATTTTCCAAGTCAAATAGGCCACAAAAATGTCAAATAGGCAGGGTTGGCAAAATGCCGGCAAATATGAGTATTTTCCATGCCGGCGGTATTTACCGGTATTTACCGGCAAATACTGACAATTACTGGCAAATACTGGTCGATTGAATTGACCAGTCTGGAATTTATACTTTATTACCTATTATCATCATTCATATAGATAATTGCAAGTTTACCCATCAATTGCCAATATTTATACTTAACTTTAACACTTTTATCACTTTATCCATAATAAATAAAATATTTAAGTACTGAAAAAGTGGCCATTTGAATTGACCACCCATGGAATTTATACAATACAATGTATCCCTTATAGTCAGCATGTGGATAACTTCAAATTTTAATTATTAACAATAATGGAGTCAGCTTTTTAGAGGGTTAATTTTAATTATAAACAAGTTATGTATACAGCTTACAATAAATATACATAAATACAATAACACATAAGGTTAGATACAGATGCACAGGTGGACCAGCATTAATTTCTCACCTGCTGTATTGTTAGGTTCTAAGTAAAAAAAGACAGTTCTTGAAGATTTATTTTTACTTTAAGTGCT
Organism: Corbicula japonica; assembly: GCA_038501625.1. NCBI lineage: Eukaryota > Metazoa > Mollusca > Bivalvia > Venerida > Cyrenidae > Corbicula > Corbicula japonica. The sequence goes on from JAZAYU010000025.1 coordinate 694,722, forward strand.
TAGTGATCACCTGATATGAAATTTAATTAAAATATCTAATTAATTAAATTATTATTATGATAAAACATTAATAACAGTCAACTAAATTAAGATTTCTGCAGTAATTTTAAGGCAAAACACTTATCTGTGTAGTATTTGCCAGTATTTTCCAGTATTTGCCACTTTGGGGAGTATTTTCCAGGGCGGTAAATACCGGTAAATACCAGTGGTAAATACCGGGGGTGGTATTTACCGCCCAACCCTGCAAATAGGCCACACTTACATTTTTTTATTTCTTTTTTTTGAATTGATATAATTAAGAAATGTTCAGATGTTAGTAAGGCCAGACTTAAAATATTCTTTGTTTCCCCATCCCGACCCAAGCAGATTTAGTATGGGTAGGTAGGTAGGTCAAAATATTTTTTTTCAGAATTATGATTCACATATAGATATTCTAGGATTGACACCAATGGGATACAAACAAAATTTAAATAGGTACCAAGTTTACATATATTATAGATAAATGCCTTTATGCAAAATGACCAAGTCGTCCTTCTGATAAGTCTGCCCAGAACTAGTGCTATATAAATAATGAAATAAACTATAATGAAATAGTGCTATATAACTAATGAATAAAGTCTCCCCGTACATTCAATCGGTGCTGTTATCAGTTAAGTCCTTTGGCGCACTATACTTCTGTACTATGTTAATAGTTATCATAACTTTTGTTTTAATATTTCAGCCAGTTTATATATGGGTGGTTTCAATATCCCAGCCAATATAGATTTGGATATTGTTCAATCACCCCAAAGATATATTTCCTGATTTTTGAATTTATCCTTTGGCGTTGTGTGTGATATGCAGGATTTACATTCTCTGATCCCTTGTCAAAATTCTATTCTGTTTTAACTTCGCGCTGTTTTCTCGTTCAGGGCAAACCCATTCTTTCTGTCTGGGGACCATACGCCACATGGAATGATATTAATCTGAAAATACCGCATTGAAGGTTCCATGCTCACCGCCATTTGCATACCATCGTTTGGGTTGGAGCGAAATTGTTAAAACTTTTTATTGGTGTAAATATTGAATTGCGCTCAACCAGGGGCTAGAATGCGTGGGCATTAAAATGCATTTCCTGTACTGCCCATGAACAGGCTCAATCAAACCGAGCCTGCAGTATTTTCATGTTTGTCGTGTTTGGTGGCTTTCAAAGTTCCGTTTTCATATATTTCTCATTACTTAAAACTGAAATACATTTTAGTACAAATTTTACATTTTGACAATAGAAATCCTAAGTACTGTATTATTATTTATTTAATGGAGATATATTCAGGTACTGATTATCTCAGTGTTGCAACATATTTAACATGAAACTGAACACACTGACTCCTTTGCAAATTAAGTCGCTTAAGTGCTGCAAATAGAACAACCAGGCATAATCTACTTTTTTATACGAAAGAACGAATGGTGTTTCCATTTTTTACTGAAACGGAGACGCAAACAGAATGTTCCCTCGGTTCCCCAGACTTTGCGGTCGTTCGGTACAATGCAATGAAATTGTGTCGGACCGAAAAAAGACAAAGATAATGCAAGAAAATGCGTGTAAGTCTTTTTCAGATGCATTTGTTTGAAATACTAACGTCCGACATTAAAACTTATACCTACCAGTTTTTGCTTTGACTGAGGTCATTTTTGATACAGAATAACAAACAAGAAATGGTTGAGATGAACATGTAATCCTAGACTTATTACGCTACTTCCGGTCGATAAAAGATAATTTACTTCCATGAAACGTTGTTAGATTTCCAGTTTATTGCTTCCGTGAGATGAAAATTAACACTGGCAACAATGCCATTTTTAATTTCGGCCTACACAAGGAAGTAAATGTTGCTTCCCTTAGATTTAAAGTCGACGGGCAGAAGGACCGAGGACTTACGACATTTAACAGGACCGGAGTAAAAACTGCCGGACCTTTCCGACGCCTTTTGCGAAGTCTGGGTTCGGCTATTTTCTTGTGCGTTATCGCCAAGTGTCTGATAACCACCGACTGCTTACTTGCGATCGGTTTCGTACTCAAAATGATTTGAAGAAAATGCAATTTTCGTCTCAATGATTTTCGTACCAAATAAAAAAAAATATCATTTAGGTTTCAGTGATAAAATTTTTCGGGTCGCGCCGTTTTTTTCGGGTCGGTCGTGGATGGGGAAACAAATAATATTTTATTTTAGGCCTAAATGTTTAGAATTTATTGATTAGTGTATAGAGTGTGTTAAAACAATCAACAATTGAGTGGGAGTAAGATTTACAGCGTGTAAAAATGATTAAAAATAAGCCGATAGTGTAAGAGAGTGTGGTTTACGGTCAATAATTGCAAGTTGACTGATTCTTACGGATAAAATTGAAGCGAAATGACCAGTCTCCAGAAACTGAAAGTAGTTTACACACTTCACAACAACATTTAGAATGAGTGATTTTTCAAAGGAAGCCATTTAATATGAACACTGGCACTCTTTTGTTGTGATCTGGTCAGGATCTAAACTGTTCGCTTTTTGATTCATTGTGTTATTTCTGACCAAAATGCGACCAGTGCAGATCCTGATTAGACAGCACGGATGTGCCGGCTGATCTGGATCTACACTGGTCGCAGGCGAGTAAAAAGGCGCATATTTGGAGGAAAGGGTTAAGGACTTATTTGATTGTGATTTTAAATTAGTTGTCTTCCGTATCATTCACTTGTTAATACTTTTTCTGAGTGCACATGGATGGTTGGCCTTAGTTGTTGTTCTTTTAATCTTTTTAAATTGCATTTGTTTCAAATGAATTAAAAAGTTGAGCGCAAGGTCTCCTTGGTCAGCTCTTTCAAATGCAATTTTAGGTGACACATGTGTTAAAAGGAAAACCAAATTCCAGATTATACTTCAAATCTTTGCTATTTTATTTATTTTGCTTCTTTTAATATGTAGCAAAACACATTTTCGGAAAGCTAAAACATAATTTGCTGGCTAGTTCTAGAAACTTTGTCATTTTGGAAATGCAAAGAGAAATACTCCATTTCATATTCGGGTTGCAATCCTCACATTTACTGCACAATTAACATTGATAGTTTAGAATAGATATAAGTGATAAACATCTGACTACAATAATTATATATTTATTGGCAGTTAATAACTGATCAATAATTGGAATTGTTGCCTGAATTTAATAACTGATTATCCTACAGTGTAGACACTAATCAGACGAGTTCATGTACAGGATGATCTGGATCTACATTGGGGCAAAACAAACAAATTTTTCACAGTTTACAGATCACAGTTTAATTTTTGTGTTGAATGCATCATGAATATTTTGTTTCTGCAGATTAATAAAATAAAAAAATGTTTCCCTAAATTTTTCCCATAGGACTCCATGTATGGGAAAGGGCGATAAAATACCACAGTCATTGGCTGACTTACTGATGATGTCCACTACATGCTGGTCATTTAACAGACTAGCTTCTAGTCTGATAAAACTTTTTTTTTGTATCATTTTTTTTTCATCATAACCATTTGCTGCATATAATTATTAGGGATTCAACAATGATCAATTATAATCGAAAATCGATCGTTTCTAGGATCGATTTTCGATAATCGATTACAAAGTTTAATAATTGGTCATCGGTTTGCTGTTCTTTAAGCAGCTCACAAGGGAGATCACTGTATCAGAACAAAAACAGTATAATTATGACATAGATCAGTGTTATTTTGGTTTTAATTAAGCTTTGGAATGTGTTCTCCCCCTAAGTATTTCAAGAAAAAGAGTCATGTTCCTGCAGCCTACACAATATGCTCGTACAAATGTATCAGATACGGTTACAAATTACAATACCTGCAGCCTGTGGGCTAGAAGTGTGGTTCCCATAAGTGCTTATTCATACCAGAAAATACACTAATATCCTTTTGTGATAATACAGTTCTATACTGGGCCCTCATTTTACGATGGTAGGGACCGAATTTTGACCCGATTCCCTTTCCCAATTAATATATTTTTCCCTATTTCCAAAACAAATTCCCCTCTAAAGATTTTCTTGTGTGTTTTCCATGCCTTAAGGAGAAGACTCTTAATAATATCATTTTGAAATTTGCTTTTTTTTTGCAAAATAGAATTTGCAATATAATAACAAATTATGAGTATTTTTGTTGCTAGAATATTTAAAAAAATTCTTATAAATGAGGCGCGACGTGAGAAAAACGGTCTTATGGACAAAATTTTCGATTTTTGAAATTTGGTAACCAACGAAAGATCACTTCCTTCTGCATACAAATCTGTAAACAGTTTTAAAATCAGCTTAAAACTCGCAATATCAAGGATCAAGTAACGCCATGGTAAAAGATTTGTTTCATGCGTGACGTCGCGAAATAACGACGTGATCGTTATGATCTGTTTGGGTCCTTGACGTACTATAGCCTAGTAAGGCATATTTATCAATGATAAATCAATACATATCATGTGTTTTGTAATTTAATCATTTGAATGACTTTAAATAAGTTCTATCTCTCCGTATTCATTTGATAATTAGATCTAGTTTGTGAATTTTTTTAATTAAAATTGAAAATAGTGTCTGTTTTCTGGCCGGACAAATGACTGTATGCTTCGATGGAGATACTCTCTCCTCTGTTGGGACATTCCACCAGATTCTACAGCAGATGGCCTTGCAGACGACATGAACCGAAAGGCAGGATTCTTAAGAATGAGGAACTCACGTTCATCGGCGTCGGGGTCAGTTTTTACACAGACAACGCCCGGCTTCTCGCTATCAAAACGAAGTGCTGATATTGTCTGAAAAAAAAATTATGGAACAAAAATTAAAAAATATTTTAACAATTACCTGTTTAATTATCCGGTTTAAAATAAAAAGTTATATAGTGTACAACACAAATTTAATGTCATTAATTTTATTATTACTGTATGCCTGGAATAGCCCTGAAATGTTCTTCTAGGAATGGTTTCCATTTCCGCCAACTCCACTGTGGATAGCAGACAGCTGTGTTGATCTTTCATGATCTTTCCACGATGCTGACCAGCTGATCTAGCGTCTCACAGTCATTACCTCTGTATTTGATTTTAATGTGGGCGAAGCTTGAATCAACCAGACATCATGTGTGCCCTAATGATTAAAACATAATATGTGCATTTCAAAGGCAGACTGAAATATTACAAATATTACTATATTGTAAAGAAAACACCTACTAAGAAGTTACAACATGTAAATCTATCAACAGATAAGAGAGAAAAAGTATTCTAATCTAAGAATTTTAGACTGTGCACATACCTGGAATCTGCATATGGTATTTCATTTTGCTGTGTTGACCTGTCATTACACGCCACATCATATATCCAAGCAAGTAGCGATTCTTGTTCTGACCTAAATTAATGAAAAAAAGCGCAACACGTCATACTTTCTCATCTCAATCTTTTCACAGAACACTGTGATTTTTGCACACTTTAACGTTAAAAACTGTTTTTATTGTTGTTCATTCTTACAATATTGGAACGATATTAAGAATAAATACAATAATACAAACTGCAGCGTTTACAAACATTTGATTTTTAAACAGTGGCACAACTACTGCTTTCATCATTACAAATGTATCAAAATGTTATATTCATCATCAACAAAAAGAGTAGTTCTAGTTACTACTACTGCAAAGAGTTTTTTACTACTACTGCTAAAATTAATAATGCTGCTGCAACATATAAATTTTTAAACATTGTTGTTAATGATGTCGCAATATGTACATTGAATTTATCAAACGTTCATGAACAGCATTTACGAACGAGCAGAAATTTTACCTGGGCAATTATCTGCGTGTATTGAGCAAGCTGACGACTCTCTCCCATACGCTTCAAATGCCCAGTCCAACATTGATATTACAGCATCCGAACCGTGGGTGTTTTTACCGTCTTTGCCGAGAGTCTGATCTTCGCCGATTAAAAAGTTCAGCTGTCGTGGAATGCTGTCGATTCGGACACCAAATATTTGTATTTTTCTAAGAGTTAGAAAATATAACGGTCCCAGCTGTCGAGCATAGTGAGGCACGCTGACGTTCTGGCTAAAATCGAACGTGAAATGCAAACATCTTCGTACTTGATCGCATGTTTTGGCGTCCGTCCTTTATTTCCATGAATTCTTGCAGTGACGCCATGTGTCTTTACATGCTTAATGAGTGCACCCAAACAATGCTTTCCCGTGTTAAAATAAAGCATAAATGTCTTCTTGCACACGGATTGTCCCTCAATAAGAAATAGGTTCTTCGCTCGTTTGCGCTTGGTTCCCTTTTTTCGTATCAGCATCGGTAGAGCTGTTTAGCGCGCTCATTATGCATATATCTTTCTCATCTTTGGAAAGTTCATACAACTTGTTCTTTTCTCAGTTTCTTATGACACTCTCTGTTACATCCACAACCTTCTCTCATGAATTAACTTACTTTCTGCATGTCTTCACATTCATCAGAATCACTTCCATCGTCACTGGCACTGTCTCTTTGATCACTGTCATCAACGTGATTTGACACAAAGACCCGTGCTCTTCCTTCCACAAAATCGTCAAAATTTTCATTAAAACATTCATCAGCATCTTGTTTGTTGTTATCTTCTTCCTGAACACAGGAGGTGGAATTTTGCGAACAACTCGGGGTGTTCAATGGTGTTCTGCCAAAATGATCAGACAGAATTGACTCCAACTCCTGGAAATGTAAAGAAAAAATGATTATGCAAACTGAACAAAAAGATAATTTTTTCTTTTGTAAGTTGATAAAAAAAGTCGACTAGTGTGAGTTTCGATCCCGGGTCACCTAGATCCATAGCCCAATGTCATAACCTTTACGCTACAGCGGCTTACATAATGTAGTCGATAAAAATTATACAAACTTTAAACCGTTACCGCGGATCGATAATGAGTCTGCATATTTTAGATTTTTTTCTTCGCATTTTTCACAAACGATCTTTTTTGATTTGTGAACTCGTGATATTATAAATCTTGATAAAATGTTATATGAAAATGACAAAATGAATTAAAATGCAGTAACCAGGCTTTGAAGCATTGGTACTGTACATACTGGTTTGAAATAACATAAACATCTCAGAATACTGACAAATTTTGTCTGAACAAAATATGCATGCTGAAAATTGCATTCTAAATAACAATATTTGGTGTTACTTTAAATAAAATATATGCTTTGATATTGTGTATACTTTAAAGATTTGTCTATTTTTAGATATCACGAGAAATGAAGATAAAGTCGAAATAATTGCGACAGGATTTTTATTTTTGACAGAATAGTAAAAATCAAACTTACCTCTAACTCCTCATCTATTTGGAATCAATATCGTAATCAGATTAACACTAAATTTATAAAATAAGTTTCAAAAGCTCACTGTTTACTTCGCGGTTAAAAAGTTTACGAAAGTGACGTCAACAAAAATTGGATATTCCCGGAATAATGTCGTTTGTCCTTAAGACCGGTTTTCTCACGTCGCGCCTCAGATAGGGTCGAGCAGGTGTACTAGGTAAAATCGTAAACAGATCAATCTATGTAACACTTACGTGTACTTTTCACTAAACTCTACATTTCAAACCCTCCAGGAGGAAGTTTTCGGTTAATTTTACCATTTTACCGGACCTGAAAACAATCCACTGAAGAAATCCCTATACAAAAATACATTCTATAGTTAGCGATCATGGGAATGTCACGCTTACTATTCATGGTGGCCCAGGTATTTTGAAACAAATGGAGACGTCGATAGTCTGCAAGGTACACCGAATGCATATTTTGGTTGAAGTGATCACATGACAATCCCAAAAACCACCACGGCTTTACACGGGAAATACAAAAATAGCTAACCCATGTGCGTCACATAGGATAGGAAATTGCTTTCTTGCTGCTGAATGTAAACATTAGCACATGCTTGTGTTTACAAATACAGTGTTTTATCAGTTAGACACACCTCCCGGGAAATTCAAATTCAAAATTTTCTGTCTGACAGGTTTAAACTTTTTCTGAGAGTCCCCATTATAATAAATATTTCACTTAAATTTTTAGATGAAATCTTTAAAAGGCTTACAATGTACATTTGTGAAAATTTTCAAAATAATTTGTTCAGTAGTTTTTTCAAATTTTGAAAAAAGGGCTCCTTGATGTGTAACATGCATAAAATTATAGAAAAGCCTGCCCCAGCACCATCTTGAGGTTTATATAGTCCTGTTGCCCCTTTAAGGTAAGACCTGTGTAATAGGCACTATTAAGAATCCAACATCTGATTATATTTTCATAAACTGCTTCATACCACTAACTTGTATGCAAAATTTTAATGATTTTCACCGTGTAGTTTTTGAGATTTTTAGCTTTGTTTATTTAAAAAAGTGAGAAAAAACGTGAAAGTATCCAATTTCTTTAATAGGTGACAAAATTTGTTGTTATTGATTAATTCAACCCTCATTTTTTTACAGTTTATCCAAAATATGTTATATTTTACTAAACCAATTTAAGATATAATATATAAATACAGAATTTGTCTTAAAATGACATTTTTTGACCAAATAAATTTAAAAAATGCATTTTTTATATTTCACGAGACTAAATTAATGAAAATTGTGCAAAATCCTGATTGGTGCAATATATCAAACTTTACCATTTTTTAACTATATACCTTAAACAAAATTTAAACAAAATTTCAGAGAAGTTTACCGTCCAGTTTTAGAAATTTTTTAAATTGATGACTTGAATAAACACTATTCTGATAGCGAAAACCCCTTTAATCTTGATTATTTTGCTTATTTTAGTTTAAATCATGAAAATTTTATATTCAATAACAGAATTACACAGGAAAAAAAGAAATATGCCAATTATTTAAGCTCTAGGCTTACAAAAAAAATTAGCTTCCAGTGGGATTTGAACCCTGGTCCTCTTGCATGATAGAAATCTATTCTAATTTACTAGTATAGTTACCTCCCTTGGATACTCTTCTGGATATAGGTATTCATTACACAGGTCTTACCTTAAGCATGTACATTGTACATACTACATTGTTATTGTAAATGCTTTGATTATATAATCGATGATTGATCGAAAAGGGTTGTTGATGATCGATTACGATTTTTGTCCGATTAAGAAACCCAAATAATTATATGCATTTATTACATGTGTTACTAAATATAGTAACAAAATTATATGGTGTCAAAACTTATTATCATGTCACCAGCCTCATTATCAAACCAAGGCCCAGGGCTTAAAAGTGATAATGTGATAATGGCCCTGCCAATTTTTGTCTGACTCCAATTATGTTTGTTCTACAGGCAATCGTTTTAGTAAGAAATTAAAACAAAAAACAGTCAAAATAATGATCATTTGCACTTGCGCTTATGAGCTTATTATTGCATAAATAAACAATTTTTGTTAATTTTTTAAAAATAATTGACATCTTGTTGGCGTATGAATACATCCGTCAGTGAGACAATAGTTTGTACAAAAAAGTCGGCCATTTTGTTTAAACTGATTTTGCTTTTATGTGCAAAGAAAACTGAAATATCTAAAACATATGAGCTGTGTCTTTTTAGAATTTGAAACAAACAAAAAATGCAAAAACCATTGGGATCAGCCGACAAACCTGCTGTCATCATTGAACGGCTGGTTTTCTGGTAGTAGGCTTCCAATGTGCAAATCCAGTTCTTGAAAAAAGCTTATTCCTGAATTTCCTTGTCCATGAACTTCAAAAGAATATTCTCTGTTGTTGTTTTTGTTTTTTCCTTCTCTTCAGTCAGTTGAAATTTAACACCAGCAACAAAGCCATTTTAGTTTTTATTTAGAAACCGAAATGGCCTAGACGCAGGCATTCAGATTAGCAGGATCATGAAGCACGTAAATCCATCAGCACAGACTAAACAATAATTAAAACACACTTGAATAATAAAATCCAAAAAGATTGTCCGAAATTGAATGAATTGACATGCCGGAAGGAATATTGATCTCGAAAAATGACAACAGTGTTATAAAGGTTATAACGGCTCTAGTCCTATAACGGCTCCTGCTTCAAGCGGATTATAATAATTATAGACTCTCTCATAGTATAAATGTTGTTTTTTCTCGGTTAGATGACTTGCAAAAAGAGAAGCATTAGTATGATATTATACAATAGTCTTACAGTGCCTCTATATCTAGGCGAGACTAAGAAATTAGCGAGGGGCTTTCTGAGGAAGTAGTTCCGTAACTGTCAAATTTTAATACATTTGCATGATAAAATACTATATACGATAGACCAACTGGACATCAGAGAGTCGACGTACACATGTAATAAACAGGTAAATGAACAGGTTAGCAGTGCCTTTGAATGATAATGGCCCTGCCATGAGATAATGGCCCTCGGGCTAAAGCCCTCGGGCCATTATCAACATGACAGGGCCATTATCATTCAAAGGCACTGCTAACCTGTTCATTAACCTCTAATTACTGCATGTCAGACCAGTGTAGATTCAGATCAGCTAGCACATCCATGCTGTCTGATCTGGATCTGCATCTTGGTTAGAAGTTACCTAATGAATCGAAAATCGAACAGTGTAGATCCTGATCAGATGTCATGGATGTGCCTGCTTATCTGGATCTACACTGTTCACACAAGCAATTAAGGCATATAAATTGAGTAAAGGTTTAACACAATTTTAATTGTAGCCAGTCTGTATTTTATCCTACTTCATTGAATCATGTTTATATTGGATCTGCATCAGGGTCTAACAACTAGTCACTAAAACTTGGTTTGATCAACAACCTTCTGAACCAAGTACATTATCTGGTACATAATCGCAAAAATACATGCTGAACTCCACAATTGTTGAAGCATTTAGAAAATTATATTGTCTATTGTGTCTATGTATACACATTGTTATAAACCGTAGACAGTGTCGAGAACCCACATAAGACATAAATTTTACTGAAGATAGATGTGTTTTATATGGTATTTGATTGATTACCATTGTAAATATTTTTTTCTGATCTTTTGCAAACTTTATGGCAAATTTCCGTCAGTTCCAGCTTGCGCATCCTTCCCGCGGTGGTGAATGTGTGTGCACCATCTGCATACCATCGGTTCTATCCACACTGCAGAAGCTTATTGGTTTGTTGATGGACACGTCAAGTGGCTGCAACATACAGGTCAACCCGCCGGGAATAATGGCTAGCATTGTCTTCATTTCTTCTCGTAGCAATTCCCTCACTGCTGTCGACTTGTGGCACCGGAATGTGTCTAAGACTAGCAGGCTTCTTTTTGTCAGTGCCCCTGGTCGTGGATCCCATACAGTCCGTAACCAATCCTTGGTCAGCTTGTCATCCATCCGGCCTTTTTTTCTGGCATCAAATGTGGATACCCTCTGGCCACAGCATATCTCTAGGCAGAGTTTTTCGATTGAAGATAACGAATGGTGGTAACTTACCTCCATTGGCAGTGCAGGCTAGCATAATGGTAAATCTGTTTTTTTCATTGCTGGTGGTGCTGACTGAGATGCAACTGTACGATGATACAGCAAGTCGAAGGTGAGTGGCATTTGGTCTGCATTACCAATCTGGCTCAGTTCAAAGTCGTAACGTTTCCGCTGTCTGATGATAAACCGCTGAAATTCTAGCAGCGGAGCCTCGAATTCGGTCAGCAGTTTTTGGGCTATGTGTGTGCGACATCAAATGGACAGATTGTTTCTTTTCATAAACTCGTACACCCAGTCCACGGATTCTTTAAACTGCAATTTTGATGGTCGAGACCCCACATCCCTGTTTGCGTTGGTCTTCAACCCAGTTGTATGTTGATCTCTCGATGTCGGGATAGTGGGCTTTGGATCCCCGGTTAGCTTTCTTGGTTCTTGGCATTTTGGGAAGATAGGCTTTCTGTTTTCTCCAGTCATGGACAGAAGATTCACCTACCCCATATTCTCTTGCGGCCTTACAGTTTCGATGGACTTCGGCGTACTTAATGACAGCCAGCTTTTCTCTTGCATCATATGACTGACAGAGTTTCCCTTTTTCGCAATGACAATTTGAGATGACAATCTGAGCAGGTGACAATTTGAGCTTTGTGAGACAATGTTTGCATAAGCAATGATTGGCAAATACCCTGCCTCCAGTTTTATTGAGAAAATCTTGGCATTCACAACTTATCACCTTTTTTTGCCATATAGTTTATTAAAACATCGACGCGATTGTCAGACAGGTTTTACAATAAGAATACGTACGATCTGCATCCGACCTGCACTAAAGATGCGCAGTAATACCAAAACATCCGGTTTATCGTGATTCAGAATGATTTTTGGCAATTTGGGAGGCGGAGAAAACGCAATGATATTTTTTCGTATGTATAACGCGCACCCGAACTTTGGCGTTTACAGGCGAAAAAATGTGCACGGTATACACAGTGGAATACGGGGATTGGATTCAGTGGGATTGGACTAACTTGAAACATAATTATTTGGGCTTGTCAGTAGAGGAGAGATGGTTGGGTGTATTTCTTGGTATAAGCTCATACAGTGTATACTTTAATATTCATAAATCGATTATACCTTATTGCATGGTCCTGATAATTATTAGATGTTATGATTGCTAAATCAATTAGCTACAATCTGATACAAATTGTTGTATGGTTTATTCAGAAGGTGTTCACATTTTGTCAGTTAATTGGACTTGTTTTGCAGATTTTGTGCACTGATAATGCACTTTGTGTGACTTTCTCTTAATGATATTAGGGCTGGACAAATTTCGTTTTTTGCAACTAGTCCAGAACTAGCTGGGTAAACATTTCAGCTAGTTCCACTTTTGCACAAATAAGCAAATTCTGATTGGTCAGTATTAACAGTAAAGAAAGAAACAGGAAATTCAAGAGGAAGCGTTACATGGGGGCTTAATAATGTTAAAACAGATCTCAACATCTCTGGACACGTCGAACAATTATTTTGTAATAGACTTATTGCTGTTGTAATATGATATGCATATGGTGCTAAAAGAGAATGGCGCATATCAAATTAATGTTTAAACTAGTCTGCACTAAAAAATTAAGCTAGCCCACGGACAAGCAATCAGATATTTTGAGATTGTCCGATACAATTCTGAGCTTATCCAGGGCGTCGGGCTAGTGGGTTTGTCCAGCCCTGGATATGTTGCAAATTATTATGTTGTTAACAGCATTTGATGAACATAAGTGAATTACTTCTCAACATACCAGTCCGCAGAAAACTAAATCAAAAAAGGATGGCGGTTAGTAATAAAAGACCATGACTGCGGCAATTTGAACGCCACCAAACACGAGAAGTAATCAAAATATTGCATACTCTGATATTTTACTGAGCCTGTTGATAGGCTGTAATTGAAGTGCATATTTCTGTCCATGCCACCTAACCCCAAACAGTCATTTTGGAAGTTGGTTTTGTTGAAAGTTTGGTATTTTGACAATTTTGTTTTACTGAATCAAATCACAATATTTTTGGGCTCAGATAGATCGTCTAGCCCTTTAAATGATATACCCACACATGATAATTATCAGAGCATCAGATTGGTCATGAGCATGTTGGACATCTATCAAACGTGCGAACAATTGGCTGATTTTTTTTTTTTACCATAGACTGCTGATTATCAGTATTTCTTAAAATATTGATTCAAATGGAAGTTGAAGAAAATAAAGTATTGAAAGTTGGTTATTTTGAAGTTGCAAAATGACCCCAAAAAAACAATCAAGTAATGTTATGAGCTCTTGTCCAAAACTCATTATAACCATTAAACTTTTCGAACATGTACTGTATTATTTATGCATGTAATTTATTGGAAATTCTTGACACAGAATTATTAGATAAAATAATTGGAATATTTGAGTTTTGTAGTATTTACAGATTTGTGTGAACTGAAGATCAAAAATGGCCTCCCTGGTGGGAATAAGGATGTGTCTTTGTAAGAATACAGTGGGTGATCTCCCAAGCTTCCAATTTCTTTATTTATATCCTTTTGCTCACATAATCCTGTTTATTAGCTCACCTGAGCCATAGGCTCATGGTGAGCTATTGTGACCCGTCTTTGTCCGGCGTCCGGCGTCCGTCAACAATTTCCTTTAAACAACATCTCCTCTGAAACCACTTGATGGATTTTAACCAAATTTGTCCTGAAGCATCCTGGCACTGATGTCAACAAAAGTTGTTCAAATCATGACCACAGGGTCAAGGTCAAGGTCACTGCTGCTAAAAATAGAAATTCAGTCTTTGCTCAATTACTTGAGTTTGCTTAGGGTTATTGACTCCAAACTTGGTGTATGGGTAGCTTATATCGAACGGCAGCTTGGGGTTGCTACCCAGGTGTCTGTGATCAAGGTCAAGGTCACTGTTGCTAAAAATAGAAATTCAGTCTTTGCTAAATTACTTGAGTTTGCTTAGGCCTATTGACTCCAAACTTGGTGTATGGGTAGCTTATATCAAACGGCAGCTTGGGGTTGCTACCCAGGTGTCTGTGATCAAGGTCAAGGTCACTATTGCTAAAAATAGAAATTCAGTCTTTGCTCAATTACTTGAGTTTGCTTAAGCCTATTGACTCCAAACTTGGTGTATGGGTAGCTTATATCAAAAGGCAGCTTGGGGTTGCTACCCAGGTGTCTGTGATCAAGGTCAAGGTCACTGTTGCTACAAATAGAAATTCGGTCTTTGCTCAATTACTTGAGTTTGCTTAGGCCTATTGACTCCAAACTTGGTATATGGGTAGCTTATATCAGGCAGCTTGGGGTTGCTTCTCAGATGTCTGTGATCAAGGTCAAGGTCACTGTTGCTAAAAATAGAAATTCAGTTTCTGCTTAATAACTTGAGTTTGCTTTGGCCTATTGACTCCAAACTTGATGTATGGGTAGCTTATATCAAAAGGCAGCTTGGAGTTGCTACCTAGGTGTCTGTGATTAAGGTCAAGGTCACTGTTTCTAAAAATAGAAATGCAGTTTCTACTTAATAACTTGAGATTGCTTTGGCCTATTGACTCCAAACTTGGTATATGGATAGCTTATATCTAGAGGCAGCTTGGGGTTGCTACCCAGGTGTCTGTGATTAAGGTCAAGGTCACTGTTACTAAAAATAGAAATTCAGTTTCTACTTAATTACTTGAGATTGCTTTGGCCTATTGACTCCAAACTTGGTATATGGATAGCTTAAATTAAGAGGCAACTTGGGAAAGCTACCTACGTGTCTGTGATCAAGGTCAAGGTCACTGTTGCTAAAAATAGAAATTCAGTTTCCACTTAATAACTTGAGTTTGCTGTGGTTTTTTGACTCCACACTTGGTGTATGAGTAGCTTATATCAAACGGCAGCTTGGGATTGCTACCCAGGTGTCTGTGATCAAGGTTAAGGTCACAGTTGCTAAAAATAGAAATTCAGTTTCCACTTAATAACTTGAGTTTGCTTTGGCATATTGACTCCAAACTTGGTGTATGGGTAGCTTATAACAAGAGACAAATTGGGATTGCTTCCTATGTGTCTGTGATCAAGGTCAAGGTCACTGTTGCTAAAAATAAAAATTCAGTTTCTGGTTAATAACTTGAGTTTCATACTCAGGTGAGCGATTCAGGGCCATCATGGCCCTCTTGTTTTTTATTGTAGGTCAGTTTCTAGACAACATAATAAACATTCAAAACTTTGCTGTTTGGTTTGATATATGGCTTATATCGCACAACGGTTATATGGAATTTTCTAGTCATGGTCTCTGTGATTTAACGGAGCTGCTGTGTAATAATTTTCACAGACCCTGAGAACAATGTGTATGGTTTCTCAGCATATGTATGGCTGTTATCACATGTGGCGCCAGTGTAGATCCAGATCAGCCAGCATATCCATGCTCCATTCTCAGTCATTCATTACCAAATTAATCTAAAAGTGGAAAGTGTAGAATGTGCCAACTGATCTAGATCTACACTGTTAGCCAACATGGTACAGGCGTATCTATGGAGGAAAGGGTTAATTGTTCAGAAAATTCAGCAATCGGGTATTATAACTGTAAGTTTTAATTTATTCACTGGATTCTTTGTTCTTTATTTCAGGGAAACGAAAACTCTCTTCCTATGGAACTATGTTCCAACTGTAAGTATTATATCTTACCTCTTATTATTTCATCACAATTAAAGTATTGAATTTGGACATTTTTTTAAACATTTCTCTGCCAAAAATCAGTTTATCATTTCTGATCTCATGGCAAGTCAGGTGAGCAGTTAAGGATCTCCTTGCTTCATTTTTCTACCTGTCATCTATTGTAAAAAGATTACCTTGTTGTCTATTGGTTGATAGATAAAAACTTTCTTGATAATTTTGACAATAATTCTTGTGATATTAATGGCAAATTACTTTCATGTTTATGTTATTAAGTTTAACCTGTGTTAAACATTCACTTCTCTTTAAGAGAAACCCCCAGTTCACAAATTTCCACATGATTGTAATTTATGAAACCTACTGTTGAAGCAGCTCCCTGGTGTTAGCAGACAGCTGGTGTCAGCAATTATCTGCTCAGTCAGAATTATGAGTAATTAGTAACCATGTTCTGTTACTCCACAGTTGATGCAGATGAGATTAAAAGACTAGGCAAGAGATTTCGAAAGTTGGACTTGGATAACTCTGGTGCATTAAGTGTGGAAGAGTTCATGTCCCTACCTGAGCTACAGCAGAACCCTCTAGTACAAAGAGTCATTGATATATTTGATACAGATGGCAATGGCGAAGTAGATTTTAAAGGTGAGTCCTCACTTTCCGTGACAGTGTCCACAGATCCATGTTAAGGCCTTAACGCTGACTATCCCACAGATTATTTTTCTACAATTTGTCCAGTCTGTTTGATTTATTCTTCCACAGTATAGCTTTAAAAAAGAAAATACACTAGTCTTTGCTAGTCTGATCCAAATTCCTTAAAATATTTTCTAATCTAGAAGAGATTGTCCGAACCAAATGTGAAGACAGTTGCCAACAGAGGGGTTAAGGAAGGACAATTTAGGGGATTGAAATGGAGCCTTGGCAGTTTATAAAGTAGATGGGGCATTAACTCTTTCCTCCATAGATACACCTTTATTTCATGGGC
The DNA here is from genome assembly GCA_038501625.1 of Corbicula japonica. NCBI lineage: Eukaryota > Metazoa > Mollusca > Bivalvia > Venerida > Cyrenidae > Corbicula > Corbicula japonica. The sequence goes on from JAZAYU010000025.1 coordinate 711,793, forward strand.
GTACAGTGTAGATCCAGATCAGCCTGCACACCTGTGGCATCTGATCAGGATCTGCACTGTTCGCTTTATGATTAGTTTGGTTATTTCTGATCAAAATGCAACCAGTGCAGATCCTGATCAGTCGGTACAGATGTGCAGCTGATCTGGATCTACACTGGGTGCACATGCGTAAATATGCGTATACCGGTATATGGAGGAAAGGGTTCAAGGGGACAAAAGTTGGTCATAGGATGATATTTCTGAGACTTGAGCACGGTCCTGTAGTCATATCAGCAAGAACACAATGACAGGGATAAAAGAAACAAATCAAGCTTCTACAGGATTGTCATTTAGAGCCAGCAGCCAGCCAAATTGACCGTTTCAATCAAGATTTAGGCTGGCTCAAATCTTGAAAGAAAATTAGCAATGTGAAATTGAGACAATGATATTTTACTCATTTCAAGCTCTAGAAAAGCTGTGAGATATAAACTCTATAAGATGTTGCACCAGGAACATCGCCATCTTAACTGAAAATTTAGTATATTAAAATTAAAATCATCCACTTACATGTATCTTAAACTTTTAGTAGTGATATAACCATTTTCAACTGAAAGATTTAGATCAAGGAAGTTTGCTTGCTTTTATGGAGTGTTCACTTCATTAAATTGTAGTTCAAACTGCAGCATCTCCAAAAGGGTGCAGTTTAAAGTTTACACTACCAAGTTTTTCTTTATCTGTTTAAGAATAGTTTGTGCCAAGATTTTAATGTTCAGAGGTGTAGAATTCCACTCGACCACTCGCCATGGCGAGTAAATGATCCGTTGGTTCGATTGAAGCGGCAGAAACACTCGACCGACCGGGCGAGTAATTTTTTAGCAAAGCACATGTGTTTTCTTCGGAAAAATGAAATATTTTCACTTTGCTTACAAAATACAATTCGATTTCCTGTTTTTCGGTCAATTTCCGGTGTATTCTCAACGTTTCTGATGTAAAGGTAACAGCAGCAATTTATTTTTATCCTCATTGGGTTTCCCATATTAGAACGAGGCTGCAAGTGCGCATATTTTCCCGCTATATGTCAAAATGTCAAAACAAATGAAGATAAGGTTCATTTTTTACATAATGTAGGGGTGATGATGAAAAGCGTGAGAGTGAGCGAGACAGTAAGAAAGAGATAGAACGAATAGAAAAACAAAAATTGGAACAGAAAGAGTATTTTATTTAAAATGTAAGGGCGAGTGTACTTTCTGTAAGGGCGAGTGCACTTACTCATTCACTCGACCTGCAGGGCGAGTGGGTCAAAGAAAATTTCTACACCTCTGTACATATATATTTTGTCAAGAAATAAAATGTGAACCCATCATTTATTGCAACACAATACAAATGATGTACTCAGTACTGTATTGTACATTCAAGTTGATTTGTTTGGATTTTAAGCTACTTGTGTTGTTCAAAGGAAGCATAATGTAGAGGAGTAGAATGTTACATATTTATACTTTGGGGTTTTCAAGGAAAAGAAACATGTAGCCTTGGTTGTCCAACAGTGGATTCATTCCAGCAGCAGCGTGCTTTGCTTTCTCTTTAGTAAATTTTATTATAAGTTCCTGCTTTCAGTAATTAAAGTGCAATTATATTTTCTTCAAAGATGCAGCCTATGGACATGAGTTTGTTTGAATATTTTCTTCTAGCATTTCTGAAGCTTAAACAATGTCTTGATAATAGCAGTACTGAATTATTGATAGGTTATCCTATATTAACTGAGCAAATACAATTCAATATCCGATTCATAAGGGATTTCACTCCATGGTTCTGCTGATCTTTCCCATCAGTGTTGGGGAGAAACAGCCAGACACTGTCTCCAGTTACATATTTCAATACTTAATTTCCACAAACAGATTTGCAAAGAGAAATGTTGAAGATAAAATAAAAACAAGTACAAAATATGTGTTCGTTTGAAAGTTTGTTATTTTTGAAGATTAGTCTTTTCATGGTGACATAAGAAGTAAACAGTATTTTAATTTTTATGCCCCCGAAGGGAGGCATATAGTAATCACACCGTCCGTCCGTCCGTCTTTCCGTCCGTCCGAAATAATCTTGTCCTCGCTTCTCCTCCGAAACCGCTTGAGGGATTTCTTTGAAACTTCACAGGAATGTTTGTCACCAAGCCTAGTTGTGCATATCGTCAGGAATATCTGCTCAGATTATTTTTGGCTGAGTTATGGCCCTTTTAAGCAAAATCTTGTCCTTGCTTCTTCTCCCAAACCGCTTGAGGGATTTCATTGAAACTTCATAGGAGTGTTTGTCACCAAGCATAGATGTGCATATCCAAAGCAATTTCTGATCGGATTATTTTTGGCCGAGTTATGGACCTTTTTACCAAACCCTAACCCTAAACCCTAACCCTAACCCTTTTTGAAACTGCTTGAAGGATTTCATTGAAACTTCACTGGAGTGTTTGTCACCAAGCTTAGTTGTGCATATCCGAAGGAATTTCGGATCGGACTATTAATGGCGGAGTTATGGGCCTTTTTACCTAACCCTAACCCTAAGGTAAATTTTGTTAATGCAATAGAGGTTACATTTTTTGTCCGATTGTCATGAAATTTGGTATGAATATTGATATTGATGATTCCTACACAAATGATTAAAATCATATTGTTAGATTGACCAGGGGCCCCGCCCTTAGGATTTTAATTTTTTTCTCTTTAAAAATCTGTTTTTATCCTTTGATTTTCTACAGTTATCAATCAGATTTTTCCACAGCCTTTATACCATCTTAAAATTCAATCTTTCCTGAACAATTCATTCACTGGTTGTTCAATGATAAAATTTGAAAGAAAAAATTTAGTAGCAGGGTGAAAATTACAAGTGTCAAAATCCAATATTTCTACCTGTGGGTTCTACCAGTTTATTGCTCCAGTTGCTGGACAATGACCTGATGAACTTTGCTGCTTTAGATCTGTGTTATGCAATATTAAGAACTTTGCTCTGGAAGATTTTATTGGGTAAATTTTCTGAACCCTTGGAATGAATAACATGAAACTTTAGTGAACTGTTGAGTTCATGCACTTTATGTGCAGAACCCATGTTCCAACCTTGTTCATTACATATGTTTATTTATTACATATGTATACCTTTTCGATTTCAAAGCCGCATTTCGGGGGCATATGTCAATTTCAAGTGACAGCTCTTGTTGTAGCTTATTTTGCCCATTTTGATTGTGTTTTCCATTTTCCATTACTGTCATCAAAAGGTAACAAACCCCAATCTCTTTTTTTTAAAATTACTTAAATAAATTGTTTGATTTATGATAATAATAATTATAAAATAACATGAACAAAATCTTGATATATACAGCATAGATTATTAAGATATCTGGTAAAGAGGTTAGAACAGATCCAGAGGTCACAGGTTGGTGTTGTACTGCTACAATTGCTGCAAGTACTGGTGTGAAGCAATTTCTAAATTGTTTCCGTTTCGGTAGTAACCGTATCACTGATTGCAATACTTTGCGTTAAGCGTCCCAGCAACGACAAATATACTCGTTATTGCATTGTTCTGGACCGAAAATGTAAGTTTGCTTCACTGTAAACTGTTAAACTTATTATGATTTAGTTGTTTTTCAATCAGAACAGTGGAAACGAGCATAAGAATTGTTAATAGTTATGAAATGAAAGTAGGTGTACTCCTAATCACTAGACACTCATTAGGACTCAAAATTTAGCGAAAATGACTGAACAGTTCCCCAGGAGGGAAAAAATAGCAGTCTGTTCAGTAGAATGGATCATTCCCTTGCTTGCTGTCAAGGTGTTCATGTCGGTAAATTAATTAATTGATAAGTTTTAGATTGGTCTGTATTATAGGTCCAATAGAGTGCATCTCTGTACAAGGACATACTGACTGGACTGTTTCGTTGAACGTGTAGGGTATATTATATAGTATTGGTTGAAGCTAGGTTATTTTAGATAGTGTCCGCAGACAATTGCTGGAAACACATGCGTCTGAGACACTTGTAACGTAGCTTCAAAGTAAGTGTTGAAGTTAGGGTTTTAAATAGTGTCTTTGGACAATTGCTGGAAACACATGCGCCTGAGACACTATTGTTCAACAGGTTAGGCTAGATTTTAGTGTTGAGCTTATATTTGAAGGTTGTTTGCTTAGGGTTTTGTTTGAATGGTGGTTGTCATACCTTGTTGAGCATTATTTTTTGAATGGTGATTGTCATACCTTGTTGAGCATTATTTTGAAACTTGTAGTTGCTCAAGTTTGCTTTTATTTTAAGTTCGAAACATCATTGTGGTTCATAATTTTTTTTTATTGCACAGCCTATGCACTTATTAATTGCTTGAAGTCATTTCGTTTAGAGAGTGGTTGGAAATTTAGTTTAAGTTTCATCATTTGTCCAGGTGGGTTATTGTCCTGGGGATATTGTCATATGTTCGGTGTTCTAACCGGGGCGGGGGGGCGGGGGGGGGGGGGGCACATTACACTGGTTAGTCAATGAGCCTCCTAATGAAAGATTGACAGAATCTATTGAGAGTTACAAATAGAAACAAAGCTTTTTGGACTTGAAAGACTCAGAAGTGAACAAAAGAAAGTTATGGGTCCTTTAGTACCTGCAACCTAGGATGCTGTGTAACCTTGTCTGGAAATTACCAATGTTTTAGTTCAGTACTGATTTCTGCTGGAGTGTTATGTAATAAATGATTTAGTTTGGCATGATTATTGTGTTTCTCTTTGTAGAAGTTTAAAATTGTGGGACTTTTGGAAAAATATGGATGGAAATATGACAGGTGTTATTGTTAATAAAATCTGAATTGATCATTAACCCTTTACTGTTAGGAATATGGCTTCTGGAGAACAATACAAAGCAATCTGCATATCTGTGCAGTCTGATCAGGATCTTTACTATTTGCTTTTAGAATCATTACTTTAGGGTATTAATGGCTTATTACAGTGAACAGTGTGGATCCAGATTAGAATTCACAGATGTGGAGGCTAACCTGGTTCACCTGGGTCTACACTTGTCACCTGGGTCTATACTTGTCAACTGGGTCTATACTTGTCACCTAGGTCTATACTTGTCACCTGGGTCTATACTGGTCACCTGGGTCTAAACTTGTCACCTGGGTCTATACTTGTCACCTGGGTCTATACTTTTCACCTGGGTCTATACTTGTCACCTGGGTCCAGGGGTTTTCCTAGCCTTTCGGAGGGTCTGGCAGACGGACCCTTTCCCAAAGCAAACGGACCCTTTCCCAATCTGAAATTTCTTCCTTTTTTCCCAATATTGAATCCACAGATAATTTTCAAAACATAAGAAACAGTGTTAACTTTCGCTTTACGTTGTAAACAACAACTGACTGCTTTATCTCGCACTATGCATGTGACATCACAACCAGGTGTAAAATTTGGTGCATACAGTATAATTATGTGTCTGTATGGAGAACAGTTCATTGAGATACCGGTCCGTGCCGAGAAAATGGACATTCAATTCCATTCAAAGAAGTTTTAACCGAATAAAATATATCGGAGTAAAAAGGCGATTTGGAGTACAACAAATTATTCGTTTTTGTGATACTAACACTGATACGTTACCAAATATGGTCTTTCATCATAGCAAATACTACACAAAAAAAATTGTAAACAGGATTTAAAAGGCTGTTCGTCAATTGTTGACCTTTGCAGGAAATGGCAACAAAAAACACTGAACAAGAAACGTCACAAGGTCAAACGGAATCTGGACAAACAGAGCAACGCGAGGGTGTAAGTGTTTGCTTGTCTGAAAGCAGTAGAAAACAAAGAAAAATTCTGTTATTGTCATTTGTTGACTTCAACAAAATAAAATTATTCCATACCTTGAGATTTTTTATGAAAATAAGCCTGTATATAGGTTTTAAACACTAAACCACACTGAGTGAATAAAAAGTAAACTGATCCTTCCTTGTATAAAAGTTTAAAAAAAGGGGAAAAATGCATAAAGCAATGATTTCAAAATTCCCAAAACTTGTATTTTTGTTGTTAAAAATTCCCAAAATGAGACGTTTCACGTGCTAAAATTTTCCCAATTCTGGCCAGGGTCCTTTTCCCAAAATGGCTAGGAAAACCCCTGGGGTCTATACTTGTCACACATCAGCAAAAGTAATAACTTTGGAGTACAGAGTGGATTGATTTGAAAAGTTGGACACAAAATTTTGTCAAACAAGTTGTGCAGATCTCAATTTCAAATCACACATGTATGTTCAGCATGTTAATAAAAACATCCCAATAGCACTATCAACAATAAAATACTTTGTTGAAAGTCCAGTTGTGAGAGCAGAAAGTGACTAGATGATGGCTGATTTCATCACCATTATTGAATATGAAGACAATAGAGGCATATTTCTCTATACTCCTGTACTGTTTGGGGGACAGCAGCACTACTGTTGTCTTCAATGAAAATCAATAATCTAGAAGTCATTTGCCATTTATGACTGCGTGCTAATAGGCTGTCATAATCTAATGTATGGAACAATAAGGCAAAACATAGTGATCATATTAATGATTTAGCTGTAGATAACAGATACATATACGTCCATAACCTTATTTTCTTTAAGTATTCTTTTATTTCCTCAAATAAAATATTACTTAATCACTCTGCATTCTTAACAATCAATGTTAGAAGAGTACACACCTGGAAGGTGTGAATATCCACCCTGTCTTGCCACACAAGTAACAGAGTTAATCATTGAATTTCTGCCGTGATCAGGGTTAAAACTACCGTCAGTGTGTCAGGCTTGTAGCCTGGGCTAAAGGCACCAGCAGCACACTAAAAATGAAAAGTGAAAATAATAGTTAGCCTAGATACCTTGTTAGAAAAAAACCCTTGCTCTCTTCAACATATCTGCGAGCCTTTATATTTATCTACACACTGATGCCAACCATAAATACCTGTCTGTGTTATGTATTGTGAATACCAGTATATTTCCTGTCCTGGTGTATGCTGATATGTGTCCTGTATTGTGTATACCAATGTATTTCATGTCCTGGTATATGCTTGTGTGTCCTGTATTGTGTATACCAGTATATTTTCTTTCCTGCTGTATGCTGGTATGTGTCCTGTATTGTATATAATTACTATATTGTAGTTTATGCTCTATCCAGGTGTATGCTTGTATGTGTCATGTATTGTGTATACCAGGGTATGTCCTGTCCTGGTGTATACTTGTATGTGTCATGTATTGTGTATACCAGTATATGTCAAGTCCTGGTGTATGTTGATATGTGTCCTGTATTGTGTATATCAGTGTATTTCATGTCCTGGTATATGCTCATATGTGTCCTGTATTGTGTGTAACAGTATATTTCCTTTCCTGGTGTATTCTGGTGTGTGACCTGTATTGTATATTCTAGTTTATACCCTGCCCTGGTATATGTCATGTATTGTGTATACCGGTATATGTCTTGTCCTGGTGTATACAGTTATGTGTCCCGTATTGTTACATACTTGTATGTGTCCTGTCTTGAAATGCACAGGTTTCATGTATGTAGCTTTGTACATTTCAGAATTCATTGAAGGTGTGTCACAATTTAGTGTAAAGGGAGATAAAGAGAGCAAGTTGCGGTGTAAGTATGGAATCCTATGTACAGATCATGTTGCCCTCTTGATATTCCCATTGTTCAGTCATGTTACCTTCTATTTTGCAGAATTCATAGACGGTGTATCGCAATTTAGTGTTAAGTGTAACAAAGAGTCAAAACTTAGGTGTAAGTATAGCGCACACAGCGAGTGATTTAACACTTCTCACTTGTCTAGTGGGCTGGGCTTATAGGTAACTAGTCCTCTTACTGCAGTTGTCTGCCATCTTGTAACTCCAAATAACTACTAACCTCTTTATATTTATGATGTAATTCATAAAATAAATGTTAAAATGTATTAGCTTAAATAACTTTAATACTAACAATTTCTTAAAACATAATAATTTTAAATTCTGTGTTCTCAAATAAATGCCAGGCAAAATGTTAAAAACTTAAAGAACCGGTACTAGGTTATAATTTGTGTGGATCATAACTTTTATGTTGCCCATAGCTAGCCATAGCCATTCTCATAACAGTCAAGATAAACATCCTGTGAATCAGCAAAAATGTTCATGTTTTTATGAGAATATTTTCCTGGAAAAATACATAATATATTAACCATTTACTCAATCGGATATAGCAAAGAAAACAGTGTAGATCCAGATCAGCTAGTGCCAGCCATCTTTTCAGAATCTATTGTGCTCCCTGTAACATTCATTACATTATTGCTGACCAGAAGGTGACCAGTGTGGCTCCAGATTGGATGGCGCAGATGATCTTGATCTTGCACATGATAAAACCTGTATATAAAATTATGTGGAGTAAAAGTTTTCTACATCTGATAAAAAACCGTTTTTTTTTTTCTTCAACATAGTCACATTGATATCTCAGGTATTCCACAAGCTACTGAATCTCAAGGGTCTTTTTGATCATTTTAGGGGATTCTGTCAATTTATAGCCAAAATAACCCTAATTATGGAAAAAATGACCCCTCAACTAAAATCACAAGGGTCAAATGGAACCCTTGTATCTACCTGACACTGTGTGTATGAAAATGTTTCAATGCTGCTGACATGGTTAAAATATTTGCACTTCATTAGGAGCCAGCATTGTATACATACAACATGTAGAAAATCATCTCCTTATTGTTTGTGTTTGCACTACACGTATTTTCCATATTAGTGAAATTCAAGTAGTAATGAAAACAGATTTTTTAGGATGTCATTGAAATCATTTGGATTTTGCTATATATACAAAAATAAGTTTGAGAATAGAACCACTGCTTACCACAGAATCCTACATTCTTACTTACCCTATGTTAGGGCAGATTGAGAAAATGGCAATTGGAGATCGACCCTGGGTCTGAAGGAACCAAGCACCATACATTTCCAGGATTACATAAGGACTAGAGTGATTGGTGGGTCTCCACATGACTCGAAGCAAACTTGTTGTAGTAAAATTCCCTGCCCTTAGGATGCCACTGTAAAACATGGTAAACATTGATTGTAAACAATATGATGATGGTAGACAACTGCAGTCAGAGCACTGAGCTTACCAGCCTCTCAGTCTCGTAGACAAGTCGAGAATACAAGTGTATTTTTTTACTCAGGAATAGCTTTACAGTGTAGCATGCATTTACTTTACACATCATCTGTGTATGAATTACAGATAATCAGTGACTACAATTTCTTATTAATGTTAAGATTTTATTGTGTTTTTCTATTGGCCAATCACTTGGTTTCCTAAATGCATTATAATTGTCTTGATCAAAATTAGTTGAAATGGAAAGTTACTTGTGATAGAGATGTGTAATTCATGCAATTAACACAGATCATTTATACTTAAAAATTATATTTTTACATTGATCAGTTTAGTTACAGTTTTTTACTTGATATTTCTAATTGAAAGAACATGTTATCACCAAAGTATATTATGTTGTTGAAATGGCATCAGATATTTATGTTGATGCACAGAATATACTGTCTATGCATGATTCTGTAAGACTAACATCTATACCTGCTGTATACTCTAATTCTCTTGGTTTACTTCTGCATGTCTCAAATATGAGCATCATAACTGACTTGGCTAGAATTGTGATGAATTATAGAACAACCTGGAAGGGTTGCTGATTGACAAAAGGTGAATCTCCTCCACCAAGGTACCTACCAACCCACTAACATTGGTAATATGTATTTGTTAGGATCTGCTGTCTTCATGCCCAAATCATTCCTTTACAAATGATTTTTATTAGTTATATTACTATAGTCTAAATGCCTTCCCTGCATGTCTGTTAGTTATGCTTCAGTCCCATTATATATCTTGGCTCATGTTGGTCCGCTGAAGTAAATGCATTATGTTGTTTAGTGTAGCCGTTCTCCTCAGCAGCATATAATTGTTTGTCATTTATACCTCTGAACTCTAAGATTTATAAGAACATGTTATATTCCTTCTTCAATTGTACTTGGCTGTTATGCCTCTTATTTTTCCATGTTTTTTTCTCAGCATGTCATTTTTTTCAATAATTAATTTTGTAAGTAATATTTATTGCATAAGTATTAAGTCTATGCAATTCAAACTGCTTCTGGAGAGCATTGCTAGACTGTGCATTTTAAATTGCATATTACTCAAAAAAAAATCTTAGAAATGTTAAACTACCTTAAAATAACCTTAGCCAAAATAATATGAAAGTGCATGTGCAATTGAAATGTGAAATTTCCAGTTTCATCCATTATACACAGTGTGTGTGGGAGGGAGTGGGGGGTGGGGGGGGGGGGGGGGGGGGGGGGGTGAAGCGAGAAAATTGTTCTGCAAATGTCGGTGACAGTACTGTCAATGTTTATTTTGACCCAGAAAAGTAGGTGGTGAGCTTTGACTCGTTTATATGAAAATATCAAGCCTACATGTTCTCTTACTTAATATAGCATGCTTGTCAATTATAAATCTTTCTTTGTGGAAGTTTGATTACAGCTGTTCCTAACATTTATGCCCCCATCCCTCTCCTTTCCCTCCTCAGAGTTTAATTTACCCTTTCTTACATATTATACACAGGTTAACTCATATGCATCCAGTGTAGATCCAATCCAGCTGCCACTTCCATGCCATCTGATCAGGATCTGCACTGTTCGCTTTGATAGAATGCATGGGCATGCACTTTTACATTTTTCAGTAAAATAACATTTTTGTGGGTTCCTTTAGTTGTTGTTTTCAATTTATATACATTATCATTTACATCTGTCCCTCTAGTATTGTTTTAATCCATGTAAATCCCATATTACAAGATTTATAACAACATGATGTCCATAAAACATGCTGTGAATCAGCTTTTTACAAGCATCTCTGTAGCCAAAAAGTGGTCATAGAGGTTCAGTGGCAAGGTCACATTTAAGAATTTGTGTCCTTTTCAAATTGTAAACAATTTCAATAAAGATGATGCATGAAAACTCGGGATAACTTATCCCTTCAGTGATAGGTCTTGTTTTGTCAGTCTTACATTTGATTCGTACTCGGAACCTATCTTTTATTTCCTTGTAAACCCCTTTTAGTTCAGAGAATAGGGTAGCTATCCTACTCATACCGTGCCTTGACATCTTTTAAGCCGTTCCTCCATTTATATGCCTGTTATTGCTGATCTGAATCTACACTGTTCGCACAGGCAAGAAAAGGCGTATATATGGAGTAAAGGGTTAATAAGATTACACAACAGTTCTTTTTAATTGTCAACAATGTACCATCAACATGTTTGATGCCATAACATGTCTTCTAGTTAACTCGAAATGAGTGATGTCCCCTTTCCTACCTTTTGATGATAACATGTTCTTTTGTATTAACAGCCTTCTTGCCTTTAACAACACAGAAAACTGTTTGCTGTGAATTTTAGCTTTGTTGTTCTTCACATTTTGTCACATGTTTGTAAATCTATGATTTTTCTTAACATATTTAGTGACATCTTTTAACTGTATTTTCTGTTCACCTCAACATAAAAATGCAATCATATTTTTTTTTGACTGTCAAAAATGGAATTACATTTTATGTTATTTTTGTGCAAAATTTAAAAATTTGTTTTCAATAGCTTGATATGAGCTTAAATAGTTAAATTGAAGCTTAAATAATAGCAATTGAGTTGAATAATTGTGTGCTTGGTCACACAACAAATACATATTACAATCAGGTGATCATACTAGGGTCTGTGTGGGCCTCTTACTGCTTACATTTTCATCAAGCAGCTGTGCCTGTTTGATAATCTGACTGATAATCTCCCAGTTGTATCATTCATGACATTATGCTAAGATACAACCTTTTGTGTACTGGTAGAAAATATCTAAAATTCTACAGACATAAATTAGTAATTTGTCCCCACACCTGCGACTGCAAATTGTAGGAATTGAATTTCAGAATTTTTAATTATCTTGTTAACAGGAAATTGTACAATCTTTTTTGATAACATAAACATGTGAGATGTTTGAAACTTGTTAAAAAGTCTTCTATACTTACATTGTTTCAATTATATAAAGGTGAGCAGAGTAAGTCTTGTTTAACACACAGTTATGTCTTGCAAACATAGTGAAATTCCTGTATTTTACATCATTGATGGACTTCATTCACTGAACTTTTGTCCTACTACACGTCAGTATCTTCCCCAGCTGTTGTACAAGCACACACAAACGTTGTACTTTTATTCAATAAATAAAATCTAGCTAGAAAATTTAATTTTATCAAATAGTTATTTACTGCAATTTGTGTGTTTTCTTTAGATTGATTAAAGATAATTTCTTTTTATTACATCTGACTTAACCGTTTACTCCATACATATTTTAAGGCATTTGGGACCAGTGTAGATCAAGATCAGCCTGCACATCTGTGCCATCTGATCTGGATCTTCACTGGTCACATTTTAGTCAAAAATAACCTAATGAATCTAAAAGCAAACAGTCTAGATTCTGATCAGATGGTACTAATGTGCAGGCTCATCTGGATCTAGATTGTTTTCCCTCACAATAAAGATATATCTATTGAAAAAAGGGTTAACATATTACCCAGTAAACTGGTTTTATTACATGATTTCTTTTTTACAATGTTCAAAATTACAATTTTCTTGCATTTTCTGGGGAAGACTGCACATGGACAATTCTAGTTAGTGAATGCGTAATGTAGATGTCAAAACCAGAAATTGTTTAATGAAGGTCTTCAGTGTTGTTAATGGTAAATTGGAAAAATTCTGTTACATTATGAGCAAAGAAATTCAAAGTTTTAGAAAGTTCCAATTTGTTTCTTTTACTATGTTTGCATTTCAGAAGTTCATTGTACATTAGGTTGTTACAGATTCATTTACAAAATTTGTGTTGAACTTTGATCTAGTTATTAACCGTTTCTTCCATAGATACACCTTTATTGTGTGGGCAAACAGTTTAGATCCAGATCAGCGGCACATCCATGCCGTCTGATCAGAATCTTAAAACTGTTCATTAGGTTATTTCTGACCAATAATGAATATGCGACCAGTGCAGATCCTGATCAGATGGCACAGATGTGTCAGCTGATCTGGATCTACACTGGTTGCACATGCGTAAAAAAGCGTATATATGGAGAAAAGGGTCAAAGCAGTGATTTAACCGTGTATGAGCATTGAGACTGGTTGTGCTCAGGTTACATGTTCCACTTTCTACCCAGAGTGAAAGAAGACCATTCAAGCAGGAACGTTTTATGGAAAAGCACCAAAATGTTCATGTAAAATAATTGTAGCAAAATTTTTGTTTTTGAGATTGAAGACTTCAAATATATGGATCCAGTTATCTCAAATTCAGCTGGATATATTCTGTACATGCTTTGGTCTTACTCTGTGATCTGGATAGTCTGGAAGATACCCCCGAGTTCTCCCAGTCAAACAGCTAGACATGTAGCAGTCATAGCCTTTATTTAGCCTGGCTTCTACTGATGACCATGCCAGATATTTATTAATCATGTATTCTCTACACATGTAAATGCGTGGATGTTGCAACAGTTAATAATCTTCTGTTATATAATGTAACAAGAAATACAATATTTTTGTAGCTGAACTTTGTAAATGCAATCTTTTACATATTTATTTTTTTATTATACATGCACTAAATAGATTGTTTCTTAAAACTTTGGAAATCAGCGATTAACAGAGACTGAAGTGAGGTATTTAAAGATGTATTTTGTTGACTCTGTGGTATATTTGTAATTTCAGTTGCATTTAAAATCTATGACATGGATAAGGACGGTTATATCTCCAATGGTGAACTGTATCAAGTATTAAAAATGATGGTTGGCAGTAACCTGAAAGACCACCAACTTCAACAGATAGTCGACAAAACAATCATCCATGCAGACACCGACGGGGATGGCAAAATCTCATTTGAAGAATTCTGTGCTGTAAGACATCATTTATACAACATAATTAATTTAGATGCTCTTAAATTTTCCCTTACACAGAATGATATTTATATGCAGTTTATCAAAGAGCATACTTATATATCTATGTATATATATCAGGAATTTCAATAGATGCAGATTCTCTTAATTTGATGCAAGCAAATTTGATTTTGTGCACTTTGAGGGGGGGGTGGGGTAGTGTTTGCCCGATTGTCGCCGACAATCGATAATCAGTCGGATAACTTCAATGTCGGCGACAATCGAGTCCAATTTTTCAACATCGATGTCGCTAGGTTAGGCGGATGAATGTTTTCTCTCTTCGGTAGTAACTTGCCGGTAGTTTCTTTCCGATTATTTTTGAAGGGAGGTAATCCATCAAGACTGTAATGGATGGCAACAATAACGAAGACCTTTTTCCTTCCCCGGGAAAGACGACTTCCCGGGTCTGAAAGTATTTTTACTTCCGAAAAATGAAAGATGGAGCTCCAGTTAAAGAAAATATAAACATGAGCAGAGTCATTTGCACGCTTTGCAGGAAATCCTACGCAAATAAATGTATGAAAATAATACCCCACCCACAATATCACGCTTGTTACGGTTATGTCACCCAAGTTTTTAAAGCCATTTTCGATTTGTGTTCCGATTTTTGATACTCGGTACAACAACTAGCCATACAATTTCAGAGTTTACTGAACCCTCCTTTTTTCAGTTTGATAATTCTGCAGTTTTTTTGTGTGAGAAAAAAGTTGATTCTGTGAGAAAGGAGTGGTGCTGTTTGTCAGTTACATATCTGGTGATGTTATTTTTAAATACGACTTTCACGTGTGTTCCATGAATATGTCAAAATTTTGCACAGAAAGTTGTTGAAAAACATGTTCCGATTATCCGATTATCAATCGGTTGAGCCAAGCCGATTTTCTCCGATAATCGATTCTGAAAAATCCAGTCGATTCCGAACACTAGGGTGGGGTGTCTGTGTGTGTGTATGTATGTCAGTGTGTATGTATGTCAGTGTGTATGTTCGAAAATCGTGTCCGCTCTGTTACTTCGTTATTATGCCCCCCTTCGAAGAAGCGGGGGTATATTGCTTTGCACATGTCGGTCGGTCGGTATGTCGGTCCGTAGAACACATCTTGTCCGATCAATAACTAGACAACGCTTTGTGATACAGTCCTTATATTTGGTGTGGAGGTTGGTCATGACCAGTAGAAGACCCCTATTGATTTTGGGGTCAGTAGGTCAAAGGTCAAGGTCACAGTGGCCTTGACCACAAAAACCTTGTCCGATCAATAACTAGACAACGCTTTGTGATACAGTCCTCATATTTGGTGTGGAGGTTGGTCATGACCAGTAGAAGACCCCTATTGATTTTGGGGTCAGTAGGTCAAAGGTCAAGGTCACAGTGGCCTTGACCACAAAAACCTTATCCGATCAATAACTAGACAACGCTTTGTGATACAGTCCTCATATTTGGTGTGGAGGTTGGTCATGACCAGTAGAAGACCCCTATTGATTTTGGGGTCAGTAGGTCAAAGGTCAAGGTCACAGTGGCCTTGACCACAAAAACCTTGTCCGATCAATAACTAGACAACGCTTTGTGATACAGTCCTCATATTTGGTGTGGAGGTTGGTCATGACCAATAGAAGAAACCTATTGATTTTAGGATCAGTAGGTCAAAGGTCAAGGTCACAGTGGCCTTTGCATACAAAAACGTTGTCCGATCAATAACTAGACAACGCTTTGTGATACAGACCTCATATTTGGTGTGGAAGTTGGTCGTGACCAGTAGAAGACCCCTATTGGTTTTGGGGTCAGTAGGTCAAAGGTCAAGGTCACGGTGGCCTTGACAACAAAAAACCTTGTTCGATCAATAACTAGACAACGTTTTTATGTTTATTTGTATAATAAAATAAAATACTTCTCAGTGTAAAGTTGTGATTATTTTTCCCCATGACAATTTCAAGTAAAGATATATATTAATGATCCATAACATTAATTTTAAACTATTTCAATATATGCCGTGTCATAAATAGGCACTGATTATCACTCACTTGTGTTTATTAAATGCTTTGGTTTCGTATGGATGGTCACTAAAGCCTGCACATTACCGGAATTGACATAACACTAGAGCTACTATATCTCCGCCAATAGCGAATATTTGATTTAAATTACAATAAAATCCTTTGTGTTAGACTAGGTTAATCTACACGCGCTTATGTTTGTCGAGGTAAATGTAATCCTCTCATTGGATGACCTGGTTATTGATATATAGGAGTTCCACCGTCTTGTAAATTGCTTTCATGACTGGTACCCTTCATTGCTAAAGCTTACAAAAGTCTCTAAATTTCCAAAAATTTAAATTCAATGCTAATAGATATCACTTGCACGTCAGGGGGGGCATTTGTGTTTGACAAACACCTCTTGTTTCTTATTGGATTTTAAAATAACTTGGTATAAATGTTCATCATATCAAGAAGGTGTGTCGCATACAATACCCAAACCTGTAGGTCAAAGATCAAGGTCACTCTTACTAAAAATAGAATTTTCTTGTCCGGGCTGTAACTTCGTTATGAATGGAGTGATTTCAATATAACTTGGCACAAATGTTTACCATTACAAGGCGGTGTGTCGCGTACCATACCCATGCCTGTAGGTCCAAGGTCAAGGTTACTGTTACTAAAAATAGAATTTTCTTGCAAAATCATGTTTGCACTGTAACTTTGTTATTTCTTATTGGATTTTAAAATAACTTGGTATAATTGTTCACCATGTCAAGACGGTGTGTCGCGTACAATACCCAAGGCTGAAGGTAAAAGGTCAAGGTCACTGTAACTAAAAATAGAATTTTCTTGTCCGTGCTGTAACTTCGTTATGAATGGAGTGATTTCAATATAACTTGGCACAAATGTTTACCATGACATGGCGGTATGTTGCGTACAATACCCATGCCTGTAGGTCCAAGGTCAAGGTCACTGTTACTAAAAATAGAATTTTCTTGCAAAATCGTGTCCACTCTGTAACTATGTTATTTCTTTTTGGATTTTGAAATAACTTGGTATAATTGTTCACCATATCAAGACGGTGTGTCGCGTACAATACCCAAGCCTGTAGGTCAAAGGTCAAGGTCACTTTTACTAAATATAGAATTTTCTTGTCTGGGCTTTAGCTTGGTTATGAATAGAGTGATTTCAAAATAACTTGGCACAAATGTTTACCATGACATGGCGGTGAGTTGCGTATGATACCCATGCCTGTAGGTCAAAGGTCAAGGTCACTGTTACTAAAAATAGAATTTTCTTGTCCGGGCTGTAAATTCGTTATGAATGGAGTGATTTCAATATAACTTGGCACAAATGTTTACCATGACATGGCGGTGTGTTGCGTACATTACCCATGCCTGTAAGTCCAAGGTCAAGGTCACTGTTACAAAAAATAGAATTTTCCTGTCCAGGCTGTTGCTTTGTAATGGAGGGATTTCAAAATAACTTGGCACAAATGATCACCATGACAAGGCGGTTTGTCCGCTCAATACCCATGCCTGTAGATCCAAGGTCAAGGTCACTGTTACTAAAAATAGAATTTTCTTGTCTGTGCTGTAACTTCATTATGAATGGTGGAATTTCAAAATAGCTTGACACAAATGTTCACCATGACAGGGCGGTGTGTCGCATACCATGCCCATGCCTGTAGGTCTAAGGTCAAGGTCACTGTCACTAAAAATAGAATTCTCTTGTCCGGGCTGTTACTTTGTTATGAATGGAGGGATTTCAAAATAACTTTGCACAAATATTCACCATGACAAGGCGGTGTGTCCGCACAATACCCAAGCCTGTAGGTCGAAGGTCAAGGTCACTGTTACTAAAAATAGAATTTTCTTGTCTGGGCTGTAACTTCATTATGAATGGAGGGATTTCAAAATAACTTGACACAAATGTTCACCATGACAGGGCAGTGTGTCTTGTACTATGCCCATGCCTGTAGGTCAAGGTCACCCTTACTAGAAATAGAATTCTCTTTTCTGGGCTGTAACTTCGTTAGGAATAGAGTTATTTCAAAATAACTTGACACAAATGTTCATCATGACAAGGTGGTGTGTCACATACCATGCCCATGCCTGTAAGTCCAAGGTCAATGTCACTGTTACTAAAAATAGAATTTTCTTGTCAGGGTTGTAACTATGTTAGGAATAGAGTGATTTCAAAATAACTTGGCAGAAATGTTCACCATGACAAGGTGGTGTGTTGTGTACTATGTCCATGCCTGTAGGTCCAAGGTCAAGGTCACTGTTACTAAAAATAGAATTTTCTTGTCCGGGCTATAACTTTGTTTTGAATGGAGGGTTTTCAAAATAACTTGGCACAAGTGTTCACCATGACAAGGCGGTGTGTTGCGTACATTACCCATGCCTGTAAGTCCAAGGTCAAGGTCACAGTTAATAAGACTTGAATTTACTTGTTCGGGCTATAACTTCTTTATGAATGAAGGGATTTCAAAATAACTTAGCACAAATGTTCACGTTGCATTGCATTACCACCAACTTCTTCACAGACATTTCCGTAATGAGAAGACAGCAGTGCCACAAATACAAATAATTTACTTGATCTTTAAGTTTATGCATATTCTTATAATTGCTCGCACATCACTGTCTTTGAAATGCTATTATTCCCATCATTGCACTTGAGCGTCTGAAAATGATGCATAGCGGGCCCCATCTGTGTCGTATGGACACATTTCTAGTTATCATTTGAAGTCGGATTTTAAAATTATTTCACAGAAACGATCAGACACCTTATGGAGACGACGTTTCACGTGCAACATTTGAGTCCCTACTTTGTAGGTCAAGGTCAAAGCATGACCTTGTAACAAAATCGTGTCCGGCCCATAACTTTTTAATTAATTGAAGTCGTATTTTAAAATTACTTAACAGAAAAAATCAACATAATGAGACGACGTGTCAAGTGCAACATTTGGGTCGCTACCTAGAAGGGCAAGGTCACAGCATGACCTTGTAGCAACATTGTGTCCGGCCCATAACTTTTTAGCTCACCTGAGCACGAAGTGCTCATGGTGAGCTTTTGTGATCGCCTGATGTCCGTTGTCCGTCGTCCGTGCGTGCGTCCGTCCGTGCGTCGTCAACTTTTTCTTCAAACGACTTCTTCTCCTGAACTCCTGGGCCAATCTTGCTGAAACTTGGCAGGAATGTTACTTGCATGAAGCTTTACCAAAATTGTTCAAATGGTTCCGGTCCATTGCCTATCTAGGTCACAGAGGATAAAAATAGATTTTGAACATAAAATTTTTAAAAATCTTCTTCTCTGAAACCGCAAGGCCTAGAACTTTGATATTTGTTGTGTAGCATCACCTAGTGGTCCTCTACCAAGATTGTTCAAATTATAGCCCTGGGGTCAAAATTGGCCCCGCCCCAGGGGTCACTTCATTTTACGTAGACTTATATAGGAAAAACTTTAAAAATCTTCTTCTCTGAAACCACAAGGCCTAGAGCTTAGATATTTGGCATTTAGCATCCTCTAGTGGATCTCTACAAAGTTTGTTCAAATTATTTCCATGGGGTCAAAATTGGCCCCGCCCCAGGGGTCACTTCATTTTGCATAGACTTCTATATTAAGAAAAACTTTAAAAGTCTTCTTGTCTGAAACCACAAGGCCTAGAGCTTAGATATTTGGCATTTAGCATCCTCTAGTGGAACTCTACAAAGTTTGTTCAAATTATTTCCCTGGGGTCAAAATTGGCCCCGCCCCAGGGGTCACTTCATTTTGCATAGACTTATATAAGAAAAACTTTAAAAATCTTCTTGTCTGAAACCACAAGGCCTAGAGTTTAGATATTTGGCATTTAGCATCCTCTAGTGGAACTCTACAAAGATTGTTCAAATTATTTCCCTGGGGTCGAAATTGGCCCTGCCCCAGGGGTCACTTCATTTGACATAGACTTATATAGGAAAAACTTTAAAAATCTTCTTGTCTGAAACCACAAGGCCTAGAGCTTAGATATTTGGCATTTAGCATCCTCTAGTGGAACTCTACAAAGTTTGTTCAAATTATTTCCCTGGGGTCAAAATTTGCCCCGCCCCAGGGGTCACTTCATTTTGCATAGACTTCTATATTAAGAAAAACTTTAAAAGTCTTCTTGTCTGAAACCACAAGGCCTAGAGCTTAGATATTTGGCATTTAGCACCCTCTAGTGGAACTCTACAAAGATTGCTCAAATTATTTCCCTGGGGTCAAAATTGGCCCCGCCCCAGGGGTCACTTCATTTTGCATAGACTTATATAGGACAAACTTTAAAAATCTTCTTCTCTGAAACCACAAGGCCTAGAGCTGAGATATTTGGCATTTAGCATCCTCTAGTGGTACTCTACAAAGTTTGTTCAAATTATTTCCCTGGGGTCAAAATTGGCCCTGCCCCAGGGGTCACTTCATTTTGCATAGACTTATATAAGAAAAACTTTAAAAATCTTCTTCTCTGAAACCACAAGGCCTAGAGCTTAGATATTTGGCATTTAGCACCCTCTAGTGGAACTCTACAAAGATTGTTCAAATTATTTCCCTGGGGTCAAAATTGGCCCTGCCCCAGGGGTCACTTCATTTGACATAGACTTATATAGGAAAAACTTTAAAAATCTTCTTGTCTGAAACCACAAGGCCTAGAGCTGAGATATTTGGCATTTAGCATCCTCTAGTGGAACTCTACAAAGTTTGTTCAAATTATTTCCCTGGGGTCAAAATTGGCCCCGCCCCAGGGGTCACTTCTTTTTACATAGACTTATATAGGAAAAACTTTAAAAATCTTCTTGTCTGAAACCACAAGGCCTAGAGCTTAGATATTTGGCATTTAGCATCCTCTAGTAGAACTCTACAAAGATTGTTCAAATTATTTCCCAGGGGTCAAAATTGGCCCTGCCCCAGGGGTCACTTCATTTTATATAGACTTGTATAGGAAAAACTTTAAAAATCTTCTTGTCTGAAACCACAAGCTGAGAGTACTTTTGTACTCAGGTGAGCGATATAGGGCCATCATGGCCCTCTTGTTTTATTTAAAGTTTGATTTTTAGCTCGACTATTCGAAGAATAGGGGAGCTATCCTACTCACCCCGGTGTCGGCGTCGGCGTCGGCGGCTCCGTCCGTTAAACAAAATATGCACTTTGGTCCATAACTTAAAAACTACTTATGATATCAACTTCAAACTTGAAATATATATTCACCATCAAATTCTACATCTTTACCAACAAGACCCATAACTCTGCTACAAATATTTTTTAAGTTATGCCCCTTTTTCACTTAAATTTTGCGTTAAGGAAAATATGCACTTTGGTCCATAACTTATAAACTACTGGAGATATCAACTTGAAATTTGGAATATATATTCACCATCAAATTCTACATCATTACCAACAAGACCCATAACTCTGCTGTCAATATATTTCAAGTTATGCCCCTTTTTTCTTATATTTTGTGTTAAGCAAAATATGCATTTTGCCCATAACTTCAAAACTACTTGAGATATTGCCTTGAAACTTGAAATATATTTTCACCATCAAAATCTACATCATAACCAACAAGACCCATAACCCTGCTTTCAATATTTTTCAAATTATGCCCCTTTTCCACTTACATTTTGTGTTAAGCAAAATATACACTTGGCCCTTAACTTCATTATTAATGGAGGGATTTCAAAATAACTTGGCACAAATGTTCACCATGACAAGGCGGTGTGTCGCGTACAATACCTATGCCTGTAGGTCGAAGGTCAAGGTCACTGTTACAAAAAATAGAATTTTCTTGTCCGGGCTGTAACTTTGTTATGAATGGAGGGATTTCAATATAACTTGACACAAATGTTCACAATGACAAGGCTGTGTGTCCGCACAATACCCATGGCTGTAGATCCAAGGTCAAGGTGACTGTTACTAAAAATAGAATTTTCTTGTCCAGGCTGTAACTTTGTTTTGAATGGAGGGATTTCGAAATAACTTGACACAAATGTTCACTATGACAGGGTGGTGTGTCGCGTACCATGCCCATGCCTGTAGGTCAAAGGTCAAGGTCAATCTTACAAAAAATAGAATTCTCTTGTCCGTGCTGTTACTTTGTTATGAATGGAGGGATTTCAAAATAACTTTGCACAAACGTTCACTATGACAAGGCAGTGTGTCCACACAATACCCAAGCCTGAAGGTCCAGGTCACTGTTACTTAAAACAGAATTTTCTTGTCCGGGATGTAACTTCATTATAAATGGACGGATTTCAAAATAACTTGGCACAATTGTTCACAATGACAGGGTGTTGTATCCCATACCATGACCATGCCTGTAGGTCAAGGTCACTGTTACTAAAAATAGAATTCTCTTGTCCGGGCTGTAACTTCGTTAGGAATAGAGTGATTTCAAAATAACTTGACACAAATGGTCATCATGACAAGTTGGTGTGTCCCGTACCATGCCCATGCCTGTAGGTCCAAGGTCACTGCTACTAAAATAGAATTTTCTTGTCAGGGTTTTAAATACATTAGGAATATAGTAACTTGCCAGAAATGTTCACCATGACAAGCTGGTGAGTCGTGTACCATTTCCATGCCTTTAGGTCAGTTCTTTTCTGTAACATTACTGAAGTGATTGATAATTGACTAAAAGTAAATATCTCTAATAAAAAAATTTCTAACAAGTTTTCTAACAACTTCAGAAATATTTCATGTTATTCCCCTTTTCAGTTTAATATTTATGGTACATTAAGAAATTATTTCTGTTATTTGAAATGAATTTTTCCCTTACCATTCACTTGTTAATATTTGTTAATATTTTTACTGATTGCACATGAATGTATGGCCATAGTTGTTACTGTTTTAATCTTCAAATTGCATTTGTTTCAAATGATTCGAATAGTCGAGCATGCTGTCTCCTCTGACAGCTCTTGTTAAATTATTTCACAGAAATGATTACCATAATGAGACGACGTGTCATACACAACATTTGGGTCTCTACCCTGGAGGTCAAGGTCATAGCATGATATTCAAGCAAAATTGTGTCCATAACTCTGTTATTTATAGTTGGATTTTCAAATTGTCTGATTTTATAGCACTAAACCATTTTCATAACTCACCTCAATAGTTACAAAACTAACCATTTTTGTGACAAAGTACCCATTCGGGTAGCATCACCCATCTTTGAAGGTCTCTTGTTTAGTTAATTAATAATTTATTTTTTTTCTTACAAACTTCATATGTGATTATATTTTTATGCAAAAACAAGTTTTAATTCCAAATACTTAAATATTTGAAGAAATAGTATCAAGATTATGGAGTAATTCACCCAAAGCATTCACTATTTTTATCCAAGTCAGTAGCCGGTGCCTCGTTCTGAAAACTCGTGACGATAAAAATCATAAAATCCGTTCCGCAACAGAGCAATGTGAAAAGGCTATTGCTACAGTTAAAAGAATAATAACAATGTCTGTGTTCTGTTTCAGGTGGTAGGAGGCATGGATGTCCATAAAAAGATGGTTGTGGAGATATAGAACTTTTATAATTCCATTTCGAGCATTTCACATTTATTTTCTTTCAGTATATTTATGAATATTTATCAGACCATTTTCTAGTGGTGATCTAAGTGTAGTCGTGTTACTTTAAGACTTTTAACAAATTCCAGATTAATAGCATTTGTGTATGTGTTACCATGACAACTCTCCATATGTGGAGGAAGAATTGTTGTTGCTGGTTTCCAGCTTCTCACAAACAGGAGCATTAACAGCAGGGAATCCAGCATAGGGCACTGAAGCTGCTGCAGATTATGTGCAGAAATACAGGAAGAATTAAAGTCCAAGTCAGGGAATGAAGGAAATGTGCAGTACTGTTAAGTTAGATGTTCGTCATTCAGAGGAAAGGCTACTTTTATTGGGTTTTATCTGCAATATGAAGGGTAATGTTTATTTTGCTAGTCAGAGGCTAAGCAACTTGAAAATTGTAAATAAAACATGAGCAATTCTAGAAGTAGGTCTAGTTGTATATTGTCAAGGTACACATGAATAAAATCCAGATATGGTGTTTATAAATAAAAAGTAAATTATTTAAAAATATTGATGTGGATAAAATCCAGAAAATGTATTGTTAGATAAAATGAAGTAAATATAACATGTATCTGTATTCCTTTAAAGAATAAGAATTTTCCATGTGTTTTTTTTGTATGTTTTTGTACAATGCTGAGACGCAACAAATATTTTGTACACTTAGTGCAAAAGTCAATAAGTGCAATAGAAATGTATTGCAGTTATTGAGTTTTTGCACTAAGTTGACAATTTATTACATTAATTACAATAAATGTTGAATTATGGGAGGGAAATATTGAGCACTCACTTGTTTTTAAATTCTAAACTGCTAATAAAGGCTTTACATTTCTGATTAGGTCTGTGAAACAAATTTAGCAGTCTTTCAGCTATTCAATGTATATTCATAGGGAATGAACAGACAGTGTTGTATGACAAACTATTTATGGGTTTTGTGTTGGTAAGTCCAGTCACTGAGTTAGTCATTCTTTGCCTGTGTAAGAATGACTAACTCAGTAACTGAATTTACCAACACAAACCCACAAATAGTTTGTCATAAAACACTGTCTGTTCATTCAATATGAATATATATTATTGAATAGCTGAAAGATTGCACACAAAGACTTACATGCACATTTGATGATATGATGCTGATCCCTTTGCTCATAGATACAGCTTTTATGGCATGGGCAGTTTCGATCCAGATCTACATTTGTGCTTTCTGGTCAGGATCTGCACTGTTTTAGACGCTTTTAGATTCAATAGGATATTTCTGACCAAGTAGCAAACCTTGCAGATCAGATGACAAAATTGTTCCAGCTGATCTGGATCTACCTTGATTGCACACATGATAAAACCTTTATCTATGGAGTAAAGGGTTCATACTTATACTAATCATTGTTACAGATAATACAAATATTTTGTTAGTCATGTTTACTTGTTTAAAGAGCTTATTTGGTGTTGCAAAACTTCCACCACTAGGGAAAAATACTGGAAACCACTTTCTAGCTCAATGATGAACAATATCTCATGTCGGCAAAACTCTTTCGCAAAGTTGGAACATGTGGACAAAAATACATATTAACCCTTTCCTCCACATACACACCTTTATGTCATGGGCGAACAGTGTAGATCCAGATCAGCCGGAACATCCGTGCCATGTGATCAGGATCTGCACTGTTCACTATTTGATTTATTAGGTTATTTCTGACCAGAAAGTGACCAGTGCAGATCCTGATCAGACGGCATAGATGTGCCCTCTGAACTGGATCTACACTGGTCACAGACACGTAAAAATGTGTATATATGGAGAAAAGGGTTAAAAATATTTACTGTGATTGCAACATGACAAACAGTTTCAGATATTCTTACTGTACACTTAATAAGTTGATTGTTATGCCTGTAAATCTGTAAAATATAGTTTGACCACCACTGTATAATGCGGGGAGAGAGATTTTGTCTCAACATGTTGTCTAACAGCTCATGTATGAATATGGAAGCCATCCTTGCATCTCCAGTGTATACCAGCTTCAGACCACTATCTTAACCCTGAGCAGGACTTTACATCCATAGCAGAGGGTGATAACTCTATAAAAAATTAAGGGATCTCTAAACTATGGCTTGGAAAATTCCCCCAAACTATTACATGTATGTCTGTGGGTTTGTTGGGTATTTTTTGTTGTTTGTTTTTGTTGGGTTTTTTTGGGGGGGGGGAGTTGTAATTTAGTCCCAGTTTTGTCGATGTATTCATGCTTTGATCATGTGATACATTTCATGATATAGCTCTAGATGAATGTTTCTAAACCAATGAACCATCAACTATAGCTTTAGACTGTGAAAAATAGTAAAATAGCTTGTTTAAATTTTGATTTCAGAAATTCATATGCATCATATTCACAATTTGATCAATTGATCAATTGTCCCAGAGTATGATTGCTTGGTGGTATACATGTTTCATTGGTCAGACTGAATTATGAGCTGGATAGATTATACTGTGTCAAGACTGTACATTGTTCTAAGGCTTACACTCTTAGAAATTCATTATAAATGAATCTACTTATGTTTACCTCACAAATGATTATTTAGAATTGTTTTTTATTTTATTAAACTTCTGTATAATTTTGTTTAATAACAATGCCAAAGAAACCTAACTGCTTATAATCAGAAGGACACAGTGTATTGACGTTGTGTCCCTGTGTCCACAAACATTTCAGAATCTCAGCCCTGAACACTGCTTTTAAGAACAAAATACATTTCACTGACTTACTGTGTCCTATTTATACTATAATGTAGCTATTTAAATAAAGAATTAAATGTTTCCAGATATTTTAATGTTCATTTCATGGCATTCAATGCCACTACAACATTGACTTGTACAGAAGCTACTTTTGGACATCAGCTAGGTTTGGACGTTTTGTTACTTGAGCTTTTCTCAGATTGGTCACAGTGGCAAAACATCCTTTTGATGGTAATATAGAGAAAATCTATAATAATACTCTGTCAAAAATAATGACACTTGGAACAAACAAAAATTAAAATGTGTCTAAAAATAGTGTTTTTATAATAGTGTTTGCACCCCATTTCTGCAAATTGTGCAATCATAAAACAGGATCGATCAGATGAAAAACAAAATTGTTTATTGATATTTCCACAATTCTCTTGTGAATACAAAGTAAAAGGCAGCATAAAACAGGTTTTGTCCATACAAAAGTAGCTTCTTTACAAGTAATGTAATGAATTGGCCAGAAAAGGCAGAACTGCTCTATTCGTGCAACTGTGTACATAGGGAGTGAAACATTGTGATGATTTCTGACTTGCATTATCCCTTTTCCTTCATATAAATACACATTTTATTCCATGTGCGACCAGTGTAGATCCAGATCAGCTGGCACTTTCATGCCGTCTCATCAGGACCTACACTGTTTGCTTTTTGGTCAGAAATAACCCTAATAAAAAAGCTAACAGTACAGATCCTGAACAGACATGTTGGATGTGCCTGCTGATCTTGATCTACACTGTTTGCCCATGCCATCAAGGCTTATATATAGGGTAAAGGGATAACTAGGTATATGCTGGTAGTTTCACAGGGTGTTTCACAATGTGATGAACACACACTCTTCATTCATGCACATCTGAACATTAAGTTTCTACTGTAAAATAAACATTATTTTCATTATGCCTCCTTAATGCATGTCATTATTGAAATGTTTGCTGTTTTGGGGAAAATATTCACAGTCACACAAGTTTTGTAAAGGTTTCATACAATGGTAGCATGTCAGGTCTCATCTTGACAAAGCATTATTGAGGTTTATTTTTATTGTAAACTGACTAAATATCAAGATGTGACATACACTTCATTTTGCCATTGACAATACATGTATCTACAATGAGTACTGTAAGAATTTGCTTTCAACATCCATTTCATAAATTTATATTTCTTTGAAAGTTGAAAATGTAATTCAACGGAATTCTAATTATGCAAACACAAGACCTAGTGTTTTTGAGGTGACTGAACATCCTATAAATACCTTATTGGTAAAGGTGAGCAAGTTAACATGGAATGGGAGAGAAAATTCTCAGCCAAATGTGACTTTTAAAAAGAGGAAATACAGGATGGGGGAGGAATGTTAAACCACACACTTCCTCAGGCAGTTGCTTATTGCATACATATTACTATGATTATGAAGAAATAAAATGAAAATGATCATATAACATCCATGTTACATCTACTTACAAACTCTACTTACAGATGTGTATATCCAGTGATATCTGGTCACGTGTACAAATTATGTGCTTTCTTATGTATTTAGTAACTTTTGTACAGGATTGTTATTATTTTGTCAATATTTATTTTCAAGTTAAATGTTACATGTAATTTTATTCTATTTTTAAAGAGAGACTGTTTTGTGTTCCTATATTTCCAGTTTTTGTGTTTATATTTGTGTTTGGAGTATTGTTATTGATTTGTTACATGACAAAAAGAAATTTAGATTGAACAATAATGTTTTAAATGGCAATGGCAAAGTGGTATCTGTAAATTGAATGTAAAACAGGAGCAGGTTATTAAAGTATTTACAGAGAATGATTGGGATCTGGGAAATTTATTTAATTTTCTGATCGGTAAAATGTGTATGTATTATGTGTTGATGTTTACTCGATGTAGAAAATTGTTATCAGAGAAACTAGTACATTTCTATCATTAATAACATAAAATTGCAATTATTCTGTTCATCCTATCTGACGACAGATGTGTTAAAGAAACTTACCAGGATTGTATATAGTATTTGGCTAGGGTATTGCTACCTCACAAAAATTCATCTTTTCAAATTAAGTTTTTAACCTGCAATAGAATATGAACAAACTCAGACAGCTCGGCCAGGTAAATGTTTTTCTATACATGTACTGGTTTGAACACTGACATTTGCTAAAAATTGAACCTGGTGGGTTGTACTCTCAGTTGCCAACACATGATTTTATGTTTGCAAATAATTATCGTTATTATTTTCAATCATTCTTTTGTTTACATCTTGCTTATCATCATAGTCATCGTACACAAATCTTCGAGAATTAAACTCAATCTGAATTTTGGCGACCAGTCTGCAATAGAAGTGATATGCTTGGTTGCTAACCAGTCTAATGTTTGCTCCGGACACCTGACTGATCTCCAGTGTCAGGCTGTTTATCTTTGGGGACAAGATTTAGCTCCAGCATTTACTCCAACATGCTCTGTTTGATTACAGTTATTTGCGAAAGGCCAGTTTATTCTAAAAGAGTTAACATTTTGTCTGAGCCTTAATATTTAGGATTATTGTCTTCTGGTGAAATGAATACCCATTTATGTTCAATTCCTCTATCTGTAAGTAAACAAGTCTGGAGAAATCATGAAAAGTTGGTGGTTTTTACAGGATGCCTAGCTGAGCCAGAAAAATGGTTCAAAAAGGCACCAAAATCCACCCAAGCTGCCATGGTGACTATATTTAAACATCAAGAAAATTAGTGTGATCATTTAATAGGTCATTCATTAAATTCTTGCTAAATAATGTTGGTGAAGAGCTTGTAATATTCTGGAATTAAAGAACAACAGATGATGTAATTGTGACACAAAGATATATAAAACAAGTTATGTTCCATGTTTCGACATATCATTTTCTGTAAATATTATATTGATTCACAGATTTTAAAACCTTGCCTACATCACAACTATAACACAAATGTTACACAACTAGTTTTATTATTAAATTATAAAATATTCTTGCCTACTGCAATTTTATGTTGAGCTTTAACTAAATACTCTCGTGATACAGAAATTACTGTATAGGGGTTTATTTTCGCAGATATTGTAAAATGGACATTGGAAAAATGTGTGCGTTTTGTTGTTGGGAAAAAAAAAACAGCTGACAAATTTTTGCGACCATGACCTTGACATGTGACATGTTTAACCATTTTTTTATTCCTTTAGTATTTGATGATTATTTACAAACATTCCTTGGCTATTAAATCAGCGATACCAATTTCAATAGCAGACTAGCTGAAATTATTGTTAGAATTGTTTATTTGTAAAAAAATATTTGGAGAATTTACACAAATGTAGGTTATTTAAAACCTTATTCATCTCTTTATGAAGTAATATTATTGTGTGACATTCTGTGTCGTAAAGAGCATGGTATGAAACTACGGTAATAACTCTTCTGACAAGGCATATTTTTATTAGAAAAATAATTCATGCTTAATAATTTGCAGTAAATGTAGTGACAATAAACACTGTGAAACAATGTTCCCCTATACAGTAATGTTTTCTTTTTTTTCTCTTGTCATTGTCAATATGGATTAATCGATATTGTACTTAAATCTTGTGTACTATGTTGGACTTTCTCCCTCTTTTTGCCCTTTATAATAAATCTTTTTTGTAGTTTGTTTCCTTCTTCTATTATACATGTCCAACATATCACCTAACCAGAGGTTTGGGCCCAAGATCATAAAGCTAAGATTAGAGACCAGTCTCAAATCTCAGGCATCTGATTGGCTGAATTGCAACCAGTCGCCTTTTCAGCCAGTCAGATGATTGAGATATGAAACTGGTCGTCAGATTTAGTTTTTGATCTTGGGGCCGGCTCCTTCAACACAGAAACTTTGATAAAATAACAGAAACATCGCAGATGTCCGTCTGTGAGCAACTGTTCTTGCCTTGTGTGTTGTTGCTAGGCATAATGCTTCCAGGTTTCATGCTTCGCTGCACATAAATGTTTTACTCCATGGATAAGTCTTTGATTGTGTCTGCATCTGTGCTGTCCATTGTGGATCTGTTCGCTTCATGGTAAAAAAATAACCAAATAGAAAACGGTTTGGCTCCTGATCAGACAGCATGGATGTGTAAACTGATCCGAATCAACACTCCTCGAACGTGATACTAGCCATAATCCATGGAGTCAAGGGTAAAGTTATACAATGATCACTTTTAAGTACAAGTACAAGTTCTGAGCATCTCGCTGAGACCAGTCAAATTCTGTGTTAATGCCAAGTCCATGTTTCTAATGGGCAAATATTATGAGAGGTATCAGTGGGTTTGAATGCAGGCAATGAAGGTTGCCTAACACTGCTATTTCTAACATGCTGAATTACTGTACTTGTTCATGGCCCTAAAAACTCAATAAAGTTCAATAACAAGCTAGGTTTCTCGAGTTGCTTCAAGTTCCGGCTCTTTAATACCCAAATTAGCACTGACCACAACCCAAACTCGGTAATAATTACCCAATCTTTGTGAGACCTGGTCAGAATGCTTATGACCATAAAAATCTCAGCCAAGTTCACTAACCAGCCATATTCTCCATATTCACTGTGAGGTTATGGTCCTTCAGTTACTGATATTTTATCAAATTAGTACTGTCAGCTCTCTAACTTGAAAAGTTTTTATCCATACTTAAGGTCAACATGCATAAGGGCATATCTCTACCTATTTCAATAAACAGCTGGAATACTCCAGTGAATTCAATTATGGCCTTAAAATTGCTGATCAATGTTTCAATATTAGAGGTCATGACCTTTGAATTCCATTTTTATCAGCAATGTAGGCTTTTTCATGTATAATGCAGTCATTCAATTTTCATACTTCGTAGAGACTTATTCTGAGCGTGATATATCAGCCAGATATGATGCTGTGCCAGACTCCTTTTCACTCTTGCATTATAGCCCTACATGGCTCCTATTGATGTAACCTGGTTGGAATATAACTATGTTAACAGTTTCCTCCTTAGATAAACCTTAATGCCCGGGCAAACAGTGTAGATCCAGATCAGCTGGCACATCTGTGCCGTCTGATCAGAAACTGCGATGTTCACTATTTGATTTATTAGGTTATTTCTGACCAGAAAGCGACCAGTGCAGATCCTGATCAGACGGAACGGATGTGCTGCCTGATCTGGATCTACACTGGTCACACATGCGTAAAAATGTGTATATATGGAGGAAAGGGTTAAAGATCTTGACAGTTAAATAAAAATCAGTTGGCTTCTGTACTTGAGTTCAAGTTGTATTGCCAACATTTACCAAATTAGCATTGTCTGCTATCTGACATGTATATTTTGTGGCAGTCAGGCACTCTTCTGAAGTGACAAAAACAGTTCAAGAAATTCTTTATTTTAATGTCAGAAGTGAACAAGCTATAAATCTATAAATACATTGTCAGATATTATAAGTAAGAAAGTGTTAAATCTTTCCTACATAATACCTCGTCACCTTAGTGCAATAATGGTATATTTCCTTCATATTTCAATGGTACTTATACCGTTATTGCACTAAGGTAAGGATATATACGCATTTTGGTCAGATATAACCTAATGAACCAAAAAGGCTAACAGTGAAGATCCTGATCAGACGGCATGGATCTGCCGGTTGATCTGGATCTTCACTGTTGGCCCACGCAATAAAGGTGTTTCTGTGAAGAAAAGGGTTAATTAATGAAAAACATGATTGTTTCTGCAATCTGTTAGAAAGAAGTTTGAAATTGGTCAAGAAATAAGCTTTGAAATATTGGTATTTATTTATGAAAATAATATGCTTTCAATTATTTCAAATTATTTTTTCATAGTTAATATTTTTAAGAGAAATTTGAATGTGATATATTATTTGCAATAGAAATCTTCACACATTTTCATTGAAAGACGTTTATGTTGACATAAATTTTAACGAGGCAGCCTCCATTCCACAATCCAAGGGACTTCAATAGTCTCAACTTTCTTAATAATTGTCTGAGTTCATAAAGTCTTTTAGTTTAATAATTTGAATAAAATTAATACCTTTGTGATAAAATAAAGTAATTTCTAACATTCCATTAATTTTAAATATGATTAACACAGACAGTGTTTGAATACACATTTTTCAATATTTACAGCAATCAGCCAAACAGGGTGCATCTCTGCATCTCCATCACTAATTTAACCCAAAATAAATTTGCCTGTCCTTTAATGTCAGATTCTCTCTTCAGGCAAGTCAATAACTAATTGGAAATTCTAGCAGATATTATAGTGTTAATTAATAAAATTGATTAATAAAATGAACATTAATCAAATGAATACATATATACCAGAACCTTGTTATTGCACCTCTGGTTTTGGCCTTTGTCTTGGGCAAATATGAATTGACTTGATTAATAATCAAGCTTTTCTTTTCAATAGCTTTCTTCAGACAAGCTATTTTTAGCACAACAGGTAATCCTTATCACTGACATCAATCTAAGTTGCCCGTATGTCAGACATTGGCCAGTGTTTACATTCTTTGTCTGTCTATTGAAAGTGGCTGCAGATGCTGGGCAGTGGCAAAATTTTTCTTTGAAACACAAGGAAAATTAATTTAATATTAAACAGAAAACTGAAGGGAATAAACATGGTTGTTGGTGTGAATGTAGAAGTTACTCCCGTTATTGCGAAATAAAGTCAAGATGAAATGAAAGGAGTTTTTTCATCCCATTTCCCAAGCCAATAACCAAGCCTGAAAAAATGTCAAATGTGGATCAAATTATGTGCAACCAACACATTGAAGGAACCCTCGGATGTGAAAAGAAGCACATACATTTGCAGTCTACACTTTGTGGGAGGACAGGGTCCGACTAATGGGAACCCTGATCCATTTTCGACTAGAGATACTGCAGAACAGATTTGCCTTATTTCTTAAATATTTTTTTCAAAGCAGCGTGTTTCTTAAGGTATTTCAGGGGTTTTTTTTGTTGAAATGTCATATGATGATTAGGTTATGATATTAACCCATAACCTAAAAATTTATGTCAGTGAATTCCATGTTTATTAAAAAGGTGTTTGCAAAAAAAAATCATTTGCTTGTTAATTAAACAGTAAATGTGTAGACCTCGATCTGATTGTTCATGTGCCTATTTGGAGCTAACTTCTAACACTGGTCCTAAATTTGACATAAATTGTAAAAAGTATTATGCTGTCTTTTCAAGGTTGAAAGAAAATCTTTTAAAAGACCAGCCCCATCAGAGAGAATGTCCGCAATTAAACATCGTAAAAAGGCTTGTTTTTAGCCCTCTACACTCTAACCAATGTTTTAGCTGATAAACAGAATAATCTTAAATTATTCCAAATTGAAATTTTGCTCCAGGAATATCATCTTCAGTTAATTTAATTTGCAATAAGAAAGAGCAGTTCGCCATTGTTTTGTATAGAAACACAGCATATTCAGTAAATGTTTGTCTGAGGTTAACCTTTTGACCCTCTTAATCACTCTGCTAGAGATAAGTGACGTCAGAGCTGAAAGGCGCTATTAAATCATAGTAATAATGTATTAAAGTAAAATTACAAAAATACTGCACTTGTTTCATTTCAACTGAGTACTAAAATAATAGCAAATGGATTTCTTAAAAGAAACAAACCTGATATAAAATAACAAAACATTAGAACATTGAGCAAAAAGCATATTACCTATTTTTGAAAATTCAGGACACCGGTAATTGCACAAATTGTAAACATTTACCATTTCACAGAAATGGACGGAAGAGCTCAAAATAACAGTCCTTAACAGAATCAAAATGTAAACAAACTGTAAAAAACAATTACAGCCTGTAAAGCTCATAGACAGTAACTTATATCCAAAACATTGGTTTCATTAAACTTTTACCTTTATTGCATGGGCAAACACTGTAGATCCAGATGGAATATCTGTGCCATCTGATCAGGATCTACACTGTTTGCATTTAGATTCATTAGGTCATTTCTGACCAATATGTGCCCAGTGGGATCCAGATCAGACAGCACAGATGATCTGGATCTACAGTTGTTGCACATGCTATAAAATGTGTATATATGGATTAAAGGGTAAAATGACAGTAAATTACTGATTTCTTAAACAAATGAAAATGCAACAAACATTTGGTTATCCTTGGCGCAATGTAACACAAAAAGAGAATCATAACTGCTGGACAAAAGTATTAGTAATTACAAGTTTAGTAAAACAAATTTAGACAGTGTTTTTTGGAAGCCACCAACAAAATAATAGTCCTCTTACAAGCCTGTAAACAACACATCCTAATGGTTAAACCACCTATGTCATAAATGACATTATCACCCAATCCAAAATTGCAAATAAAGAAAAACTCATTTCTTAGAAATGGCTTTGCCATTGGCAGAATTCGGCTAGATTGCACTTTAGCGGGCGCAGGTCGACCATGTTGTTGTTTACAATGTCAGCCATTTTGAATCTCCTGTCAAACTCCTGTCAAAAAGCCTAGCGGCATTTGAGCGAAAAAAAGCAGGGGTGTGGGGGCGGCAGCCCCCATAAAAAACAATTACTAGACACAGTCACGTGAATATTCGCATAAATTAGCGCCCGCTAAAGTGCAGTACTCCCCAGAATTCAATAAAATCACAAAATCATAAGATGGAAAAAATCACAAAATTGTTTGGAATGTAATGGATTTACAGTTTAGACCTGGTAGAGAAGGCCAGCTGAGGATATGTTATCACCACCACCGCCAGTCTGCATGACCTCTGTACACACCAACACAGGCGCCAGACAGATGTCGAATTCTTCTTCAGACCAACACGACACTGGCCGGCCCTCCTCCAGTGGAATACGATCAGCTGAACTCGCCTCGGTACTTGTGGAGAATGAGTCATCCATCAGGAGCTTGGCTTTCTCCGTGTAGATGTAGTTAGACCCACAAACGTGTCTGTTTGCAGTAAGAGAAGCTTTAGCCGCTGCCGACATTGTGTTCTTCCAGTCGGAACCTTTCTTTGTTAAAATTGCCTGATACGCCAAAGTATGAACATGCAGCCTTGTTAATTTTCTTTTGCCATCAGTGTCCTGTGTATCCTTGAGTAAATTAAAAACTATTCTCATCTGGTCGAGAACAGTGGCAATTCTTGGTCGTGAATCAGAAAGCAGCGCTACCTTCCCTGTTGTCAGAATACTGACCAAGTTGGGTAACTCTTGCTCGTTCATGCCAAGCGAGTCTGAGTAATAGACCACGGAATCAATGATCTCCTTCATTAATGTGTCATCACTGAATGAGGCCATCTCAAAGTGAGTCTTGATAGAATGATCCGTCCTCATCAATAGCTGCTTCAGCTTATCCAATCTTTCTTGGCGTACACCTAAAACAAAGAATTATATATTAACTAATTGGTCCATTGAAAAGTACCCTGTCATCTCTACAAAAAAAATCCAGTTACTTAATGAACAGCAGAACTGATGGTTTGAATGAGATCGGACAGCTGTCTGATAGCTCTAACATTATATTGGTAAGTTTTGGAAGCTGTCCTCAATTTCAGCGAAACAGCAGCTCTATGTTTAAGACTGGTTTCCAACCTCAAGTATATTAGGTCCAGATGGCCTTGAAACTTAAACCTGTTGATTTTTTGTCTCAATATTAAAGAATTAATAGTGTAATATAATAAGCAACTACAGCGATATCAACTCTTGATGAACATGTCAGAGGGTCAGTGTGTCAAGCTTGAACTGGACACACTGCCTGCGGATAGGGTCAGCCGGTACAATCACTGTATCAGCCTGTTATCGCTATGGTTGCAGATTGTTTACTATTACAATAGTTATATAACCTTAGAGACATTATCGTTAACTTTGTTTATAACGGTAGCTATGTAAACAGTATAGGTTCTACATATATACTGGACTAGCAAGGCAGTCCAGTGCGGCAGTCTTAGTAGCTCGTCTGAGCGACTTACGACGAGGGCTCTTAGGCTGACACACACTTAACTTTTGTTAGTGTTCTTCTTGCGGTAGCATAACGCTACAAATAGCTCTGCAGTAACATGTAGCACAAAACCTAGTTTATGACTTGTCAGACCTTGTTAACGCTGCATAATGAGACCAGCAAAATGGACACATTCTGTCATCAAAATGGGTCAACATGGATTTGATTTAATAATCTGAGTTGCTGTGAAGTGGGCCAACCTTCTATTTGTTGCAACAGCCATCAAAAACCTATGTTACATTACATACAGTTCTCAGTATTTTGCTAAAAACTAGGAATATTTAGGAATTTAAATAGGAGCTTTAAAGAATTTCAGTTTTTACAGAGTTCGCAATCACACAATGAAATATCAATTCAATCTTTTAATACAAATAATGTAATTATTTACTTTCAAGATTGATTCAATAAAAAGTGATCAACATGTACATCAATTATTATAATCTGGTGTAAGTTTATCATACAAACCCTCTTTAAAGGGAAAGTTGTCCATCATCTGTAGTCCACCGACAACAAGAAGTGCAGGATCAAAGCTTGGCAGCTCCATCTCGAGGTCCTCCAGCGTATCCAGATAAGGGTTACTCTGATCATTGTGTACAATAAACCTGCAAACACAGTCACTTGTACATTACAATCTGGGAAGGTAATGTTATAAATTAAAACATTTAAAATTCTTTTACTGTATTCACCCTCCAACAATGGTTGATTTTGATGAAATACAGATAAAAGGTAACTGAAGGGATCTAGTTCATGGAAACCTGCTACAATGAAGATTGTTTTTTCATATATTATTCTGTACATGCTTTTTGATACTTGTAGAAAAGTCATGTTTGGTAAAAACTTCATGTGATCAATCAACAGAGGCCTACAAACAATCGTAAGATAGAACTTGAACACAAGTACTTGCCTGTTTGCCCTTGAAGCTGTGTAATTCCCCCATTTACTGCCAGCACTATACTCTAGAATCAAGTGTAGTTCATTGATGTCCAACGGCTTTCCTAAAACTGTACCATAGAACTAAATAATACAAACATATTTAACAAGAACAAGACAGCTTGCTCAACTATCTGAGAATCCGAGTCATTTCATTATTTTCCAACAAAAAATCTGAGTGAAAATCTGTGCATCACTGAAAAATATCATTGAAATTTTCAAATATTTAAAAAGTTATGATGCTTGTTGGAAACGGAAGAAGTAATGATGGGGGATATTTAAACTAAGTTTAAATAAACACTTATGTAAAATGTTAAAAGAGGAATAACTGATCTGATGATTTAAAAAAAATAAACAGACTACAGTCTCATACCTTTAATAGAATCTGGTAACTGCTTAAGTGTTTCCTTGGTAAATCTTGCTGCCAGAAGAATCTCGGCACCTTCAAGTGCCATCCTTGTTGCCATGGCTGGAGCGTTACCTCCGATGGCTAGTCGAGCACTTGGGGAATTCCTTGCGGCTGATGCTACCTCAGAAAACAGTGAAGCATTTTCAACATATCGCCTGAAATGAAACAACATACTTAAGTCATAATCTGTTGGTGACTTTAAGTAGACATTAGACAGAGGTCACACACTCACAGTTGGTGTGGACACTAAATGTTCAAGGCTTCATCAGTAATGAAACTTTTCAACCAATCAATATGATATTATACACGTCTTAGTATTGGTGGGGAAAAATATCAGAGAATGTTTCAGAATGGCTTCAATATTCACAGTGTAATATATCCTTATACAAAATAATGCTTAATTTAATCTATGGAAACTCCTCTTGAATGAAAAGAGGTCCAGTACTAAAATCATGAGTTTTAAATTACTGCAGAATCTCGAAAATAAGCACATAATCGAAAATAAGCGCATACTGAAATAAGTGCATACATCTCTTACAGAAAACTAATACCTAAAACTAAGCGCATATCCGTCCCTTAAGTTAATATATATCCCAAAAATAAGCGCATACCCATCTCATACAGTTAAAATATATTCTAAAAAATAAGCAC
This sequence comes from Corbicula japonica, assembly GCA_038501625.1. Lineage (NCBI taxonomy): Eukaryota > Metazoa > Mollusca > Bivalvia > Venerida > Cyrenidae > Corbicula > Corbicula japonica. The sequence continues at coordinate 749,990 of JAZAYU010000025.1, forward strand.
ATATATGCATACCTAATTGCTCAGTGGTTAAGTTTCATTAAGTTCGGAGCTAAATCGGTCTTTCAATTAAAGATAATTACAGTATATCTGAATCATTAACAATGAAAAAAAGTTAATATGATCTATTGTTGTAAATTTGTAAATAAACATGCATTTTCAAACACGTATTTCCTCTTCAAAGACGGTAAAGGTGTTTTGATAATCTTTGATGCATGCATGTCTTTTAGTGTTATTTTGTTTCAAAAATAAGCATATATTTAGTCACTCTAAGCTATAACTATAAGCCCATATCCTTTCCACGACCATAACGTATTTAAACGTGACAAAATTTTGACTTCCCAAAACCCGACCCTGTTTTACGGGAAGATACCCGAAACGTATTTAAACGTATCAAAAAAATCGCTTTTCAAAACCCGACCCTGTTTTTTCGTCGGAAACCCGTCGATTTATTTTTCATTTTAAAAAAAGTCCTTACTTTGGTGGCTATTTAAGAGAACACGGAATCATCGATCAGTATTTTAAAACTATTAGTCCTTTGAACGCATCGCATATTTTCTCTCAAATATAATTTAGTAAGAAATTGAATACATTTGACTTAGAGAATCTGATAAGAAAATTACTAATTTTAAAAAGTTCAATTTTAAGAAAAAAAATCTAATTACATGTGTTGCTGTTTCTTCATCTTTCATTGTCAAAATAAAAAAGTGGCTCCAAAACAGTTATTCATTATTTTAAAAAAATCCTATATCTACCTAGTGATAACTTATGTAATGACATTTTTTACAATGGCATAAAAATTAATTACTGTTAATTAGATTAATTAATTTACGGAATTTTACGTTACAGTCTTCCTGCGATAAACCGAATTTTTCACCCATTGCGTAAAAAAGAGTTGAAATTCGGGATTTTAACGCACTATTCTTGATATGAATTTTCCACCTTTTTTACAGAAGAAAGACCGTAACGTGTTTTACAGTTATTTATCGGGTTTCTTACCATGTTGAAAATTCCGAATTTCATTAAAAGGTAGAATACCGGTAACAGACAAAAGCGCATATGCTTTATTCAAACATACATTTATCAACGGGCATTAAAAACAAATTACGCAGATTTCCGTTATGGGTTTAAAAATCGTGAAAAAAGCACACGTTTAAATACGTTTCAGGCGTCCTCCAGTAAAAAAGGGTCGGGTTTTGGGAAGTCAAAATTTTGTCACTTTAAATACGTTACGGACGTCCGTCCGGAAAACAGGGTAGGGCGCGGAATGATATCAAATATAAGCGCATATTCAGTGGTTTATATATAAGGGCATATCAAATATAAGCAGATATCGAAATATAAGTGCATAAAAGTGTCACAAATTCAAAAATAAGCATATACGCTTATTTTCAATATTCTACAGCAGACTTGGCGAAAGGCGTCGGTCCATCGGACATGTCCAGGAGATTTAGCTTTGGTCTGGTAAAATGTTGTATGTTGTCGGTCCTTTTGTCCAAGTGAGGATTCAGTATTACAATTTTTAAGGTGAATTCAAAGTTCAAAATTATATGTTTATTCATATAATGGGGAGATAACTCAGGTAATATGATAGTTATATAGTTATTAACCTTACCACATAACTCTGCCTGTCCTGCCCTGCCCTGTCCTGTCCGTCTGTCTATAAATACTGCCGAACTCCCAAACAAATGGTATTTTTGGCAGGTGCGCGTCAGTGCATGTGTTAAAAGGATGAGTGCAAAAGGGTAAAAGGCTGATAAGAGTCAGCAGTGACAGATAAAAGATAAAAACACCGCCAGTCATTTAGGGTCTGTTTGTTGCATGCAAAGCCTTCTTGAAATTTGAAAGATTAGGCTGCATGACTACTATAGTGGGCAGGGAGTTCCACAGTATTATTGTATGCGGAAAGAACAAGAACTTGTAATAAACTGCAGTAGTGTGGATTTGTCTGTAAGAAAGAGGATGCATGTGCCTGGTCATTCTGTTGGGTCTCTCTAGGTATGGTGGTATAGGAACTGCTACTAAGTTGTGTATTATTTAATAAAACAGGAACAGTCTGTTGTTTGTACGTCATTGCTCCTGCATGCCGGGTGACACTGCAGAAGCCAGAGAAGTCACGTACCCTTTACCCACCTTATAGCCCTTCTTTGAACCTGTTCCAATTTTTGTATATTTCTGGAGGTGTAGCATACCTGTGAACCTTTATTCGTCAAGGGGTCTAACCTAAAGTAAGAAGATCGATGCTTTAAGACGGCCATTTCATGGAGAGTGGTGTCAATTGGTGATAAAACAGCATTGTTTTGTTTACATCGACCACTAATTCAGTAAAGAAAGTACATTTTCTTGTATTATAGGTATTGTGTATGAGATAACCACCTAGCCGCTTGTTTCGGACATCTGCATCTGGTCCGTTTTTGTCTGTCCATGCAGTGGTTGAAGCGTGAAAGAAGGGATAGCGCCATAGGGGTCCAAACTCTGCAATGTCTGCAGACTGATTTTGGGAGTTTTAGAGAATTAGATTTCGCCTTGCTGTGTTTGCGGGGTGCGGCATACATTATTTAACACTTTAGAACGTTTTTCTGTTCAAATAGGAGCCTCTGTGTTCATATTTTTGCATTTAAGACGATTTCATGGAGAACTGTCTCACTTTAGGACAATTTCATGGAGAACCGCCTTACTTTAGGACAATTTCATGGAGACTTACATAAGAAAGCCATTGTTAATGAATTTAACACCAACTCTTGTTTTCATTTTTTAGGTCTAGTTCCAAACATGAGAAAAAGAAAACCCGTGTTGAATCTAAGAAGAAAATGGAAGGAAACCGAAAGAAAAAGAAAATTATCCCATATCTCCTCACCACTGAAGACGACAAAGAAAAAAATACGTCTTACGTCTCCATCACCGCTGAAATTATTATCACCTAGATCAACATCTGTGAAACGAGACATTCTAATACTTTTAAGTGTTCGAATATTAATTTTTGTTAAACGAAATACAAAGAAAAGCGAATAAATGTAAATTATTTCTGGTCAGGACATTTAATTTTCCACTAAATTCGATGTACAATGAACAGAAACACCTGGTGTTATTATAATAAGTGTCATAGTCAATATACTTCCACCAATTAACAGTGATTGGCAGTTTGAGTGACCATTAATATCAATTATCAGGGCTTCTTGATAACAATACGGACCGGTGTTTAATAAAGAGTTTTGCCATGAGGTGTGAATTCACTAATGCCGATGTATGTTTTAATTCAAAACTTTACCATTGGGTAAAGCTAAAAAGGTAAAAAGCCCTATCAAATGATTGTCATAATAAAGATAATTTGCATAATCAGTATCACGCGTATCCAATCCCGATCGGTGTTACAGTCACGTGCAAACTCAAACAAGTGAAATGCTAAATATGCTAACAACACTTGGATTTCATTCTGCTTCCTCCAATAGTTAGAAACTTAAAAGTTTAATGCAGTTATCGTCTCAATTCAACATGCGTAACTGCCGTGACGACAACGGTATCACCATAAAATTACTATGTCCCGTAAATGCACGTACAAAAGACGACGAAAGTACACTGACTTCTTTTATAGTAACTTAATGTTATTTATCAGTAAGCGGACAGCACATGATCATTAAATGTTAGAAATCGAGATTTGATCTTACTTTAGCATGACCTGATGTGAAACGTTATTATAATTGGAAAGTCGTTATTAAGCCGGAAGTGTTGTTTGACAGACACATACGGCATACTCCAGCAAAGAGATCGCAAATACAAATAACTATCGAATATTACAATACTTGTACATCAAAATATTCAAATGACAATTTTGCTATTCGTTGCCATCCCTAAAAAGAATACATCCACATAAAAATAAAAAAGGTGAGGAGAACAAATGCGTGTACTAAAATCATCATAATAAATATGTTTTGCATGTAGTCAATTTAACACAATGTCGAAATACTGGTCGATTGGAAATTATATAAACTTTGAAAGTTTCAGCAAAAAAGCCAATAACACTGGGAACAGTAGGGATTAAGTGCACCTACTAAAAATATCTGATTAAATTGATTTTAATCAGAACTTGATTATATCTGAAGATGGTATTAAAGGCAGGGGATCGTAACCCTGCAGACTAGCAGACACTTTGCTTTTGGCCCAAGCAGATACCTTGTAAAATACCCACCATGTGGGAACAGCCTGATGGTAAAATTACCGCTAAATACACTGGTTAAAAGTTCTAAGTGCACACTTTTCAATTTTAATATCTTGAAGTAAACTTATTCAAATTGAATGAAAGTTTGACTTAATGTTAATAATGATCAAACAACAATAATTTTTTGAAAACTGTGCATATGTTTTACGTTTTACGTCATCCACGTCGGCATACGCTTTTTATGCATTATCCCCGTGCGGCAAGCGAAATTTATTTTTTTACAATCGTTTTTGTTTTTCACATGTTCACCGACTCAAGACAAACACGAAAAACACACCAACAAATTGTAACCATGAAACGGTTGACATCAGCAGACAACGACATTGCCGTCAAAATTCTTTTCACAGGCACAACTTCAAATTTGTTGTAAACAAATATTGACGGTTTTCGTAAATGCAAAAGAAATACCTTATTTTTGCATATTTTATTAATTTAAGAAGAAAATCAAACGATATTATTTTCTAGATTGATTACGTTGCTTACGTTGAACGCTGATGTTACTCAATTACGTCATTAAATATTTACGTAAAACAACGTAAACTCGAAAAAATTAGTGTAACATTTGTTGGATAATTGTCCAATAAATAAAATTTAAAACTAAAATTTATAGAAATTCAATAAACTTCAAAATCGAATTATTCGAAAATGACGCTTATTCGGTCAAAAGGCGTATTCGAAAACTGGTCAATTTTATCGAAATGAATACAGTTTTTCGTTTGGAAAGGCTGTTACACATCTATGATAGAAAATTGTATCATCCCAAACTGCTAGACAATTCAAAAACTTTTGGCACAAAACATTGTGTGAAAAATGGAATTTTCTCCTTGAAATCCTGTAAAAACGTTATGGATAAAATAAAGTTGAGTGTGTTGGCTCATCGTGCCCAGCAGACCATTACAAAGCTACAGAAAGCTATTTCAGTGCAATGGAATGGCAAACTACAGTATTTCCTTTAAATCTGCATGAAATTTAAATTATACAGAGATGAGAAAACGATCACAAATGATAGCCGATGCAATGATAATTAACTTGAGAATTGCTTTCTGAGAACAAGTGAGCTAAAATATTATTATTTTTTAATCTGGTTAAGCAGACTTAAAATTTTTGGTGTGCTTTAATAAAATATTGATTCTTCTTCATTGTAATTTACACTATTTTGAAAGATTCAATCAAATTATTGGAAAAAATTAAAATTTATCAAGTGTGCACTTAGAACTTTTGACTAGTGTAAATAATAAAAATCAAGGACACTTTGGCGCTAAATCAAAACCATCACACTTGCCTCGCAGTGCCGAGACATCCGAATGGTTAAACATGGCTTTTCCCGCCCGTACTTCCGGCAAGGGGGTGGAGGTGGGAGAGTGGATTCATATGACTTTTCGACTGGTGCATGATGTCTTAAGGTGAAATTGTGTCGCGTAATCCGTTTTAAGCACTAAAGTATAGTACAGTCATGGATACCTAATAAGCAATGATATACTGGTCTTAATTGTGCTCATTGCATTTAATGGGTGCAGTTCTTGACTTGCCAATATAATCATGTTCAATACATGGTACAATTACAATAAAAATTAAAGATATACTTCTGTTCATTATAAACTAATCAGTGTCTAACCTCTCCAAAATTTATAGCTCTCCATGAAATTGTCCTAAAGTGAGACAGTTCTCCATGAAATCGTCTTAAATGTAAAAAAAAATGAACACAGAGGCTCCTATTAGCACAGGAAACGTTCTAAAGTGTTAAATAATGTATGCCGCACCCCGCAAACACAGCAAGGCGAAATCTAATTCTCTAAAGCTCCCAAAATCAGTCTGCAGACATTGCAGAGTTTGGACCCCTATGTCGCTATCCCTTCTTTCACGCTTCAACCACTGCATGGACAGACAAAAACGGACCAAAAGCAGATGTCTGAAACAAGCGGCTAGGTGGTTATCTCATACACAATACCTATAATACAAGAAAATGTACTTACTTTACTGAATTAGTGGTCGATGTAAACAAAACAATGCTGTTTTATCACCAATTGACACCACTCTCCATGAAATGGCCGTCTTAAAGCATCGATCTTCTTACTTTAGGTTAGACCCCTTGTTCGTGCTCAGGTGGGAGATTGACTGCAAAAAAGTGGGAGATCAGGGTAAAAAAGTGGGAGATTTTACGAAGCGTTGTTTTGTGGTAAACTGTGGAACATTTTTAGCTCTGGATAGTGAGAATATTATCAAATTTACTCTTGTTTTTCTTGTCAGATATACTTTTATTTTGAGACCTCTAGTTTACAAACACTACTAAACATAAATAAAAAATTTTTTTAATAAATAAATAATTTATTTGTCATAAAGAATCGACAGCCAAAAAGTTAAACAATCACTATCTTACTCAGGATTGGACGGAAGATTTCCAGGAAAGGGTTTGTTTGTGTCAGTCATATGATGATTTCATATATTCTGGCCCAAGAAGTGGGGTCAATCAACCCCACTGAACCCCCTCTAGATCCACCCCTTTTATTTGTCATATCAAACAGTGTATTCGTTAGTGACCATTACTGTTAAACATCTTCAATAGCTTTAACAGTTTATTTGTGAAGTATACAAACGCTTTCTTAGTAGCACTTTGAAATTTATCACGAGCATCAAACTAAAGTGCATGTGGTGTCTTTGATGTCCACCAGTACCCTAATGCTAATGACCAACTCGGTAATTTCATTTGTGCACATGTAAGGTGAGAAAATCAATAATTGTTATCAAAACATCAACCTGTCTGAAGTTCAAGGCCATGCATGACATTTCATTGGTAATCCATTTACGACTTCCTGTCATTCAAAAAGGCGCCAAAATATCGTAAACCAGTCTAATTTTTACTCACGTGATGAAAGCATGATCGTAAATGTGTTTTAATGGGGAGATTTCGTAAATTTTACATGGAAATGTCAAAAGTCGGGAGAAATAGCATAATATGCGGGAGGCAGGAGATTGGACTTAAAAATCGGGAGTCTCCCGCCTAAGTCGGGAGGGTTCACAGGTATGGTGTAGGTATTCCAAACTGAAGTGGCATATTCTAATTGAGGTCTAACTAGAGTTTTAAAAGCAGTTTCACGAATTTTAACATATTTAGTTTTGATGTTTCTTTGAATAAATCCTAAAGTTTTGTTTGCGGATGAGGTGAAGTAAACCCCTCTAGTAATAAACAGAAGTTACAGAAACATAATTATTATAATTTTTACAGAAAATTTATGTTTAAAGGGGAAAAATCAGTTTGATGACATTTTCACAACATAACAGTAAACAAATGACTGAAACAATCGTTACGACATAGATGCATTGATCAGTAGAATTGAACAAGATGATCGGAAGAACAGGCACAGTAAGGTTACTGATAATGTTTGAACAGAAGTTTGTGTGTGTGAAATAGTATTCTTAATTATAAAAGTTATATCAATGTTACTAAGTTACATACTCCCCAGCTGCACCCTCGCCAAAGAAATAGGTGAATATTTTGTTGAAGTCAGTATGTGAGACTATATCATGTACATGAGCAGGCTCAGATGGGGCTGTGTAGTTGAGTTTTGTCAAAACTTCTTGTGCATTTACAAAAATATCTTCACATCCTCCAAATCCCAATGCAATTTTGGGTCTCCAATCCATTTCAACCTTCTTTTCTGCTCTTAACAGACCTCTTAACACCCGATCTAATTTCCCTTGAACTTGAAGCATGTTGTCAGTTCGCTTTTTATAAAGCACAGCAGAAAGAAGAACAGCAACTGCCAAAATGGCAACAGTTTTGAGGTTTAACGTTGACATCTTAAATTGGCAGCTTAGCAGAGCAGAAAATCTAAATCATCTACATCAGCAAACGCTTGACATTAGTCGATTTCAAGATTGGAATATATTCCCTAAACACTTAACCGATATATAGACTCTTACCCAGTCATCAATCAATTATCACCAGTATATAGCCTGAGAGTCTGTTGGAGACAGGTATGAGGTTGCTGCAACCCCCAGTGTAAATTGTTTTGCTACTGACGGTTCAGAGGCAGTAACCCTCATGTTCTCTTTTTCGTTGTTTGTGTTGTCTGATTCAAAATTGATTGTTTTATATACCCATGTACCATTTCCTCTGTAGTCGATCGTTTCCTTTATTTACCTGTGCATGTCTTCAAACGGCTTGTCACCAGTCTTTTCTGAAATAGATGAAAAGGTGTTACCGATATGGGTTTGGTCGGTTGTAACGGCTGTCAGACACATGTTGTTTTTTTTCCAAGTAGGGTTGAAGTGTCAAACCAGGTAGGGGTTAAAGTAGCACAACTATTTGTACGCGACAAGGGCTTTTCTATATGCGATATTTGCCCTTTGCGTACCACCCAGTTACTATTCAAATCAATGCGGAAAATTTTCCTTCTATTTCTATATGCCGCCGATCGGAAAATGAATCGCAACTTTTCAATCTTTTGCCAGCTTCATAAAGCATCTTAAACTACATCGATTAAAAAAAAATACATACCTGAGAAGCCACATTCAAGTAGATTCAATATATGTAATCCTTTATAAGTAACGATTTCGTTTTTTATGCAAAATTGTTTTAAACCTCCACCCATGTCGATTACACTGCATAAAGTTTATCTGACTCGTGTTTATCGATAAATTTCACCGTGTAAACGGCATATGCTGTGGTAGGTTTAACAAGTTATTTTGTGGATTATTCGTTCATTTTATTGTTACTTTTATCATTATTTATGTTTTATAACGATATTTGACATACCAGTGTTGAAATTTTCATGTGAGAGTGAAAAAAAAAAAGAATTTAAATCGGGTCGATTTCCACCACAGTTTTGATCGTAACTGCTTGAGACGTAAAGTACAGACAACGAAAACGTCCGTATGATAATGGGTCTGTGCTTGCAGTCGAATTATTGAGACTAGGGTTAAAGAGTCTTCAAATCAGAAGTAGAAATGGTAAGGGGTCGAGATGTAATGATACTGTTGTAACTTCCCAAGGTAGAAAAGTGAAATATGCATATCAGGAATCGCCACACTCACTTTTTCGTTAAATGTTTGTGGCGTCCTATTTGAATTGACATACTTATAACAATCATGCTCTCTTTCTTCCTCTCTTCTTTTTCACTGCGTGGGAAAGCTGTGTTTTGTGAGTGTGGCGATTCCTGATATGCATTTTTACTCTCTTTTTTTCCCCCACAAAACACAGCCTCCCCACACAGCTTAAAAAGGAGAGAGGATGAGAGAGCATGTCGTTATAAGATTGTCAATTTTAATAAGACAATTAACGTAAAAGAACCCTTGGTGTTACCGCCTTGGAAGGGTCAGTGACAAAACAAATTACCACTGGGAGGTTAAACCAGGTTCTAGGGTGCACCAACCTAAGTCTTGCCCCAACAGGTTCTCATATTAACAAACAAGTACAAGTTGTCTTGGTGAGATTACTCCAACTCGCCCATCAGCTTAACAATGTTGCATGCAATAGCACACAAACATATAAAACGTAAGAAGCTAATAGAATTGCAAAGCCAAATGGGCGAACACCATATATTGAATTACAGACTTTAATAATCCAAATAGTAAACGTAGATAGACTGTGCAACATGTTAACATGTCAATATCTTAATGTATTGGGGTTGAAATAAGTTCGTTTTTAGGGGTTGAAATTTCTTAGGTATATTAGGGATTGAAATATCTGAAAGGTTGAAATGTCTTTGATTTATAAAATGACAAAGGGATGAAATGTCTTGGGTTGAACGTCATGCTATCAGCAAGTTTGACTCCAGATGACATGTTGATTTTGAATTGAAATGTCTAGGGGTTGGAATGTCTTCATTTATTAGAGGTTGAAATGTCTTCTGTTTTTTATGGGTTGAAATGTCTTTGATTTATAAAATGACAGCGGGGATGAAAACTTTAGGGTTATTAAAACGTCATGCTACCAGCAATTAAGTGTGACTTTGACATGTTGATTTTGGACTGAAATGTAGACCTAGGAGTTGAAAGTCTTCGTTTATTAGGGGTTGTAAAGCCTTCGTTTTTTAGGTGTTGGAATGTCATAGGTATGTCAGGGTTTGAAATGACAGAGCAAGTGAAATGTCTTTGATTTATAAAATGACAGAGGGTAGAAATGTCTAGGGGTTGAAACGTCATGCTACCAGCAATATATGGCAATATAGACATGATAAGAAGCTGGATAGATGAAGTAAAAACAAAAGATACGGACATTAAGTATTATGTCATATAACAGCCGCCAATAAGAGGCCTCTAGGTTTGGTTAACAACAACAGTCGTTGATAATGACTGAGGAAGAGTCAAATTACTGCATCGATTTATAATATTATAGAACTGAAGATTTCACGAATCAAGCTAGTAAACACTGCGCCTGTACGATCAAGATTGATGTTTCGAGCAAAAATTGAAAAATCATGGACAACTTTTGATTAATATAATAAAGTGGAAGAAAATAAAGTATGTGTTATCTAAACATCCAATTTATTTGGTTTCTATATAGGGCAACGGGGGAAGAATTCGACCTGCGTTAGTATTCGTTAATATTCTCCCACAGACACATGTTTAGGGGTCCTTTGCTGGCCCTATATGTCTATAGAGCTATATAGGCCTATATATAGGCTTACAGGTCTCTGATCCAAAAGTGGGCAATTTCAGGAAATAAACGGATGATCTACAGCATGAGATACAACTACAATCACTTAGAACACAAAATATCCCAGTTTTCAAAAAATAACAGTTCATACATAACATAACCATGGAAAGATAACCAACTAAACAGATCTCGGAAAAATACATCATCCCAGTTGCACATTAATTTCGAAAACAAAATGATAACTTACCGAACAAATGTTGATTCCCGTTGATAGATCCTTAAATAATCTTTCCTATGACACAAGTAACTATACATAAATTCATCTATTGGTGGAGAAAATCCAAATTTATTATCAAAATCACTGAAGTTTTCACATCTTTTGTCCACGGAATCTGTTCTTTTCCGAAATTATGCAAATTACGTCATTTCCGGAAACACCCATAGTTTCAAAACATGAGTAAATTTTAAAAAAATGAAGAAATTATTTGACAATCGTTTGAAACAAACCTTGAAAATAACAAGCAATCTCGGTAAGTGTCTGTTGTTTTAATGATCAACATTCTATTTACTTGAATTTTATTTAAATTACACATTGTACGTACAGGAAACATACCGACGTTTTGCGGACGTTCAGAATTTTCCACCAAATTTAACGGTTTTCTGAACCCGGCTCTAACGCGCAGTCAATTCGTTTTTCAAATAAACCGGCTTAATCAGAAAAGAACAGATTCCGGTTGAAAACTTCCATAAATTTTGATAATAAATTTGGATATTCTCCACCAATAGACGAATTTATGTATAGTTACTAGTGTCATAGGAAAGATTATTAAAGGATCTATCAACGGGAATCAACATTTGTTCGGTAAGTTACCATTTTGTCTTCGAAATTAATGTGCAACTGGGATGATGTATTTTTCCGAGATCTGTTTAGTTGGTTATCTTTCCATGGTTATGTTATGTATGAACTGTTATTTTTTGAAAACTGGGATATTTTGTGTTCTAAGTGATTGTAGTTGTATCTCATGCTGTAGATCATCCGTTTATTTCCTGAAATTGCCCATTTTTGGATCTAGAGACCTGTAAGCCTATATATAGGCCTATATAGCTCTATAGGCATATAGGGCCAGCAAAGGACCCCTCAACAAGTGTCTGTGTATTCTCCCACTTGGTATCGTCACACCACATATTTTGTCGCACCATATATTTTGACGCACTGTTTGTTTTCACGTCGCTTCTAAATATGTGATTTCCTTATGATGTAATTATGCTGCAAAATGATTAGTTAACATTCATCTGACCATTAAATAAATTAAAGTGTGTAAATTATGCAAACTGAAGCCAGTAAAACATCGTTGTTTTATGATGTAGTAAAAATAGCAAGAATTACTTAATACTTTTTCTCTTGTTGAATGAATCCTTTATATTGGTACCATTTTACACAATTTAAAACAAATTTTCCTGTTGTTTGCAACAAATGACAAATCTAGCATCAGTCATGTGATGGGCATGAGTGCAATATAATGTTGGGTTGTGGGTAAAACCCTGACCAGACCCAGACCAGACCCCGGAAACTAACATTTAGGTACGGAAATCTTCGCTAGTTTCCAACATAATAACGACATGACATTGGCCCGACAAAACACAGTGTATATATGAGAAAGCTCTGGTCAATATTCTGTTTATTGCAATTTTCGCTAGTTATGAAAAAATGATTTTGAAAAAATATCATATAAGACAATAATTTTTAAGCCATTTAAAGACAAGTCAGCACAATAATCATATTTCGCTTCTTAAGCACTAAGCGGTGACTTTGCACCGCTTTTAAAAATCAATAAATACACAATACTAACAATTTCTGTAATTTTCTATAATTTACATGTGTGATTTAAAATTAAAGAATTACATCAAATTAGATTGCGTACCTAATCGATTATAAAATTAATACAATTCCAGAACTGAATGACAATACATTTTAATGTAATTTTGCTTTAATACCCTTTAAGGCAAATCTCAATTTGATAAAACAAAATTTATCTTAAGCGCCCACATGTTAAAGAATGCTTAATGCTGAACAAATTTCTATTGTTACCCACAAAATAGACAAAAAGTTCTATCTCTTTATATAGTCACCGACGATTTCGGAAACGAGCGAAGATTTCCGTACAATATCGTTAGCTTCTGGGGTCTGGTCTGGGTCTGGGTCTGGTCAGGGTTTTACCCACAACCATAATGTTGTACTAAAATTTGTCCTTGTTGTAAATCCCTTACATGATATATTGTTTCCAAACATTTTTACCTTCATTTATAATTTATCATCATTGCTATTTTTCACTCAACAATATCAAAATATTAAAACTGCAAAGGACACTTCCCCAGGAGATATGGTTAGTCATGGAAAACAGGAAAGATACTGCCAGTTGTCCAAGGGTGATGTCTTTTCGCACTTAAAGCAGACTAGATGCAGAATCTTTAATAAAATTACGTTTTCCAATTTACAATTGTCAAATACTTATTCTAGACGATTAAAATAACACCATTCATGTTCTTTTGTTGTGCCAGATGCAAGAGATTGTGTAAACTTACTTTTAACTAATTAGAAATGTGGTTACATTACATGCGTCAAAATACGTGGGTGAAGACCAAAGTTAGCATTTTTGGGTTGTCATGTTTGTTTCTTGCTCTACAAAAAAATTCTTGATATTTTTTCATAATTGCAGTTTTAATCAAATAAGGAAGGATTTATGTTCATGATATTAATGTTTAGTTCAAAATTAACGTTCAATTTAAAAAGTTGTTTTGGATTAAAAGCTTAAGTGTGTCAAAATACGTGACACCAGGATACCTCAAACAGTGAGAACCTTTCAAATCTTGTGTTATGTATTCAAAACAGGACGCCCTCTAGCGTCCTTTTCCCTTCTAGGTCATGCTGCCAGTTCAATAAAGATGTCTGGATCGGTGCGAATTTAAAGTTTATTAAGCGAAAGAAAAAAAAATCCGCCATTTTTATCACTTCCTGTAAACAACATAAATCCTGTCCAACATTTTCCCCATCGTACATTAGCGTAACGGAATAAAAACTTGATGGTTCCGGTACGTCACACGTCACTACACCATGTGCAAATGACAATCGCGCGATCAAGGTCATTGATCATGTGACTTATGTTGGTCAAATAATAATGCAGCAATTTGACAGATGACATAGTATTTGGCCAGGTGAAACAGAAGCTTTCGTTGGGGTGCACAGGGGTTTTACTTTATTGGTTAAATGTTATTATATATATAAATTGATTATTGTGTGTAATAAATTAATAAATAAAATGTAAATATAAGAAAAGTTGTTTGATATTATCCCAAATGCATTATTTTAAACAGACAGAGAGGAATTTCCCAAAATTTTATTCAAAGTACTACTAATAGCCTACGACCTACCTACGATATATATGGGATATTATAACAGTATGCATTCTGTAGGTTCGTATTTTTCGAGTTGGATTGTAAACAGTATCACGCGAGACCAAATGTTTAAATAATATGCTGTCCTAACTTGCTTTTGTTAAGGTTTTTTGAGATTTTTTTTAAAATTCTGTCGTGTTGGTCGAATACTAATGCAGCTGGTCTAATTCCAGGTATTACCCCTGTGCGCCTCTTGAACTTCTAATCTTAATCAAGCGTCTGCGTAACAGGTACTTGTTTACATCCGGCGATACAAAAAAAGTTATTTACCGATAAATAAATGTTATTTATGTGGAACTAGGTAAGAAATATGTACCGCGACTTCCAATTATTAACTGGTCAAATTCTCCCCCCGTTGCCCTAAATCTAAATGCTTTTTACTTGTAATTTTTTTTCACTTACAAATTCGATAGTTTAGATAATAAAACGTTATTGAAAATAGCATGCAGACTTTTAATCAATCATTCTGGCATTCAATCAGTTCGAGAACGCACGCTTCACAAAGTCACCAGAATGTCCTGCTTGTTGGGTTAAATTTGGACTGGTTCGATTTGATTTCTTGCATACATGCCAAGTCTCACACCATGAGGTCAAAACTCACGGAATTTCACCCATCCTCGTGGTCTAATGGATAAAAACAAAAAACTCGCATAATTTTTGATAATTTCTTTTATAAAAAAATTGTCATCTGCAGGGCAGTTTTCAATGTCTCCAATAAGTCCAAGGATTGCCAAATTCGAAATGAAAGCACTTGATTGACGGTGAATGGTGATTATTGGAAATTTAATTATGACATTTTGTTTATTTCATCTGCTTCAATTACCCTGGGGCAATGGAATAACATCCCATGTTAAATAAGGTCTTATTCAATTATCTTTTCTTATTAATTGATCTATGTTTACTCATATTTATGTCTCAGTTGCGGTACAATTTCAATGCAAGTGTTACAGTTTTCAGCTATGAATGGGTAAACGTCTAAAGGCATTACTTTGAAGGTGATGTCAAGAGTTTTGTTTAAATTGGCATGTTGAAGCATTAATCCAAGGTGAATAATATCAAGATTTGTGAAACTTTTGTGCCCTTCTCTCTCCTTTCTGTAAAGCTACATGAATTATTTTTATGAAAATGCACCACTAGACTTTCTTCATAAGTGCCAAGTCAGTTATTGCACTTAATGGATAACTAATGGCTTGAATAGTATGAATTTTCAGTGGAAATTTTTGAAATAAATGTGGCATAAAGATTTTAGTTAAAAATATTTTATTTGATTTTGATAAATGTGTTTAATTGTTTTGTTACTTCATTAAAGTAATATAACTGACTGTAGTTACTTTTAATAAAAAAGGTATATAAGAACATTTGAAATATACAATGTTTCGACACGCTTTAGAAAATCTCACTTATCTTTGCTCAAATCTCACTTAAAAATGGTACCAGTCTCACTTAATTATTTTTCGATACCTGGCATGTATGTTCTTGTGTTATTGGACCGAGTGCCGGTCAGAAATTTGAACTGCTTATTCCTTTTTGTAATATGTTAAAATATGCCAGTTTAACTAGCTGTTTTGGTATCGAAGCTGTTCCGATCAAATGAGTGAAAATATCCAAATGCAATTCTATAGGTGTTCATCATCATGAAAATTTGTTTCATGGCCGTTTCCTCTATGCATTTCCCCAGTTTTGTACTTTTCGGTACTCTGCAATCCAGATGACATCTTTGAAATATGTTTTGGTATTTGTTACAATCACAACATTCAGAGCTCCAGAAAAAGGTTTTTTGTGCCTTGATATTTTTCCAAAGGATATTAAACCCCTTGACATTTTTCCATAGAGGGTATTAAAGATTTTTATAAGGTATTTTCTTAAAAACAACTCTGGTAGCCTCTTGTTTCATCCCTCGTAACTTTTGGGGTTGTTTCTTTCTAGTTTTAGAGCCTATGTTATGATAGACCTCCATTTTAAAAACACAATTTTCAGCAAATTCTACTGCCATCTGGGTTGATAAAGATAGAAAAATATACTGCCAAATAAATATCTGCAGTTGGGTTCGAGGCAAACTTTGGCATGAAGTACTGTCTTGGGTAGTAATCACCTTAATTGATTCTACATGTAACAGTGAATGAAGACAATAGAAAACACAACTTTTACTGGTACATTTTTTTCAGCTTTGTTATTTTTGAATGTGAAAAGTTAATCCATCATCCTGGATACAGAAGAAATGATCACGGCCTCTGATACCCAGGACTTCGTTCCATTTGGCCGAGAATACATTCACCAGCATCCTGGGAAATGTCAGATACAGGTCAGTCACATGTTATGTGAAAAGAATGGGGTGACAGAATGGCCACTGCTTCCATTTTACCCTTTCCTCCATTAATAAGCCGTTTTATGTGTGTGCGACCAGTGAAGATCCAGATCGGATGGCACAATCATGCACTGGTCGCAGTTTGGTCAGAAATAACCTAATAAATCAAAAAGCGAACAGTGCAGATCCTGATCAGATGGTCCTTATAACTTTTAGCTCACCTGTCACATAGTGACAGGGTGAGCTTTTGTGATCGTCCGTCCGTTGTCTGTCCGTTCACAATTTTTGTCCGCACTCTAACAGTCTTAATTATTATCCGATCTTGTTCAAACTTGGTCAGAATGTTTATCTCAATGATATCTAGGTCAAGTTCAAAAATGAGTCATGTGACATTGAAATCAAGGTCACTAGGTCAAATAAAAGAAAAAGCTTGTCAGCACTCTAGCAGTCTCAATTTTGGTGCAATCTTCTTTAAACTTGGTGAGAATGTTTATCTCAATGATATCTAGGTCAGATTCGAAACTGGGTAATGTGACATTAAAATCTAGGTCACTAGGTCAAATAAAAGGAAAAGCTTGTCCGCACTCTAGCCGTCTTAATTTTGGTCCGATCTTCTTCAAACTTGGTCAGAATGTTTATCTCAATAATATCTTGATCAAGTTCGTAACGGGGTCATGTGACCTTGAAAACTAGGTCACTAGGTCAAATTAAAGAAACAGCTTGTTCACTGTTTAGCGCTCTTAATTATGCCCCCCTTCGAAGAAGCGGGGGTATATTGCTTTGCACATGTCGGTCGGTCGGTCGGTATGTCGGTCGGTATGTCGGTCGGTATGTCGGTCCGTAGACCACATCTTGTCCGATCAATAACTAGACAACGCTTTGTGATACAGTCCTTATATTTGGTGTGGAGGTTGGTCATGACCAGTAGAAGACCCCTATTGATTTTGGGGTCAGTAGGTCAAAGGTCAAGGTCACAGTGGCCTTGACCACAAAAACCTTGTCCGATCAATAACTAGACAACGCTTTGTGATACAGTCCTCATATTTGGTGTGGAGGTTGGTCATGACCAGTAGAAGACCCCTATTGATTTTGGGGTCAGTAGGTCAAAGGTCAAGGTCACAGTGGCCTTGACCACAAAAACCTTGTCCGATCAATAACTAGACAACGCTTTGTGATACAGTCCTCATATTTGGTGTGGAGGTTGGTCATGACCAGTAGAAGACCCCTATTGATTTTGGGGTCAGTAGGTCAAAGGTCAAGGTCACAGTGGCCTTGACCACAAAAACCTTGTCCGATCAATAACTAGACAACGCTTTGTGATACAGTCCTCATATTTGGTGTGGAGGTTGGTCATGACCAGTAGAAGACCCCTATTGATTTTGGGGTCAGTAGGTCAAAGGTCAAGGTCACAGTGGCCTTGACCACAAAAACCTTGTCCGATCAATAACTAGACAACGCTTTGTGGTACAGTCCTCATATTTGGTGTGGAGGTTGGTCATGACCAGTAGAAGACCCCTATTGATTTTGGGGTCAGTAGGTCAAAGGTCAAGGTCACAGTGGCCTTGACCACAAAAACCTTGTCCGATCAATAACTAGACAACGCTTTGTGATACAGTCCTCATATTTGGTGTGGAGGTTGGTCATGACCAGTAGAAGACCCCTATTGATTTTGGGGTCAGTAGGTAAAAGGTCAAGGTCACAGTGGCCTTGACCACAAAAACCTTGTCCGATCAATAACTAGACAACGCTTTGTGATACAGTCCTCATATTTGGTGTGGAGGTTGGTCATGACCAGTAGAAGACCCCTATTGATTTTGGGGTCAGTAGGTCAAAGGTCAAGGTCACAGTGGCCTTGACCACAAAAACCTTGTCCGATCAATAACTAGACAACGCTTTGTGATACAGTCCTCATATTTGGTGTGGAGGTTGGTCATGACCAGTTGAAGACCCCTATTGATTTTGGGGTCAGTAGGTCAAAGGTCAAGGTCACAGTGGCCTTGACCACAAAAACCTTGTCCGATCAATAACTAGACAACGCTTTGTGATACAGTCCTCATATTTGGTGTGGAGGTTGGTCATGACCAGTAGAAGACCCCTATTGATTTTGGGGTCAGTAGGTCAAAGGTCAAGGTCACAGTGGCCTTGACCACAAAAACCTTGTCCGATCAATAACTAGACAACGCTTTGTGATACAGTCCTCATATTTGGTGTGGAGGTTGGTCATGACCAGTAGAAGACCCCTATTGATTTTGGGGTCAGTAGGTCAAAGGTCAAGGTCACAGTGGCCTTGACCACAAAAACCTTGTCCGATCAATAACTAGACAACGCTTTGTGATACAGTCCTCATATTTGGTGTGGAGGTTGGTCATGACCAGTAGAAGAACCCTATTGATTTTAGGATCAGTAGGTCAAAGGTCAAGGTCACAGTGGCCTTTGCATACAAAAACGTTGTCCGATCAATAACTAGACAACGCTTTGTGATACAGACCTCATATTTGGTGTGGAAGTTGGTCGTGACCAGTAGAAGACCCCTATTGGTTTTGGGGTCAGTAGGTCAAAGGTCAAGGTCACGGTGGCCTTGACAACAAAAAACCTTGTTCGATCAATAACTAGACAACGTTTTTATGTTTATTTGTATAATAAAATAAAATACTTCTCAGTGTAAAGTTGTGATTATTTTTCCCCATGACAATTTCAAGTAAAGATATATATTAATGATCCATAACATTAATTTTAAACTATTTCAATATATGCCGTGTCATAAATAGGCACTGATTATCACTCACTTGTGTTTATTAAATGCTTTGGTTTCGTATGGATGGTCACTAAAGCCTGCACATTACCGGAATTGACATAACACTAGAGCTACTATATCTCCGCCAATAGTGAATATTTGATTTAAATTACAATAAAATCCTTTGTGTTAGACTAGGTTAATCTACACGCGCTTATGTTTGTCGAGGTAAATGTAATCCTCTCATTGGATGACCTGGTTATTGATATATAGGAGTTCCACCGTCTTGTAAATTGCTTTCATGACTGGTACCCTTCATTGCTAAAGCTTACAAAAGTCTCTAAATTTCCAAAAATTTAAATTCAATGCTAATAGATATCACTTGCACGTCAGGGGGGGCATTTGTGTTTGACAAACACCTCTTGTTTTGGTGGGATCTTCTTCTAACTTGGTAAGAATGTGTATCTCAATGATATCTAGTTCAAGTTTGAAACTGTGTCATGTGACCATGAAAACTAGGTCATGAGGTAAAATTAAAGAAAAAGCTTGTCCGCACTATAGTAGTCTTAATTTTGCTCCGATCTTCTTAAACTTGTTCAGAATGTCTATCTCAATGATATCTAGGTCAAGTTCGTAACTGGGTCATGTGACCCTTTTAACTAGGTCACTAGGTCAAATTATAGAAAAAGCTTGTTCGCACTCTAGCGGTCTTAATTTTGGTGGGATCTTCTTTAAACTTGGTCAGATTGTTTATCTCAATAATATCTTGGTCAAGTTCGTAATAGGGTCATGTGACCTTGAAAACTAGGTCATTAGGTCAAATTTTAGAAAAAGCTTGTTCACACTCTAGCGGTCTTAAATTAGGTCCGATCTTTTTCAAACTTAGTCAAATATTTATCTCAATAATATCTAGGTCAGGTTCGAAACTGGGTCATGTGACCTAGGAACTAGGTCACTAGGTCAAATTAAAGAAAAGGTTGTCCAATGTTTAGGGCTCTTAATTTTGGTGGGATCTTCTTCAAACTTATTCAGAATGTGTATATCAATGATATCTAGTTCAAGTTCAAAACTGGGTCATGTGACCATGAAAACTAGGTCATGAGGTCAAATTAAAGAAAAAGCTTGTCCGCAGTCTAGCAGTCTTAATTTTGGTTCAATTTTCTTCAAACTTGGTCAGAATGTCTATCTCAATGATATCTAGGTCAAGTTCATAACTGGGTCATGTGACCCTTAAAACTAGGTCACTACGCAAGTTAAAGAAAAAGCTTGTCCACACTCTAGCCGTCTTAATTTTGGTGGGATCTTCTTCAAACTGGGTCAGAATGTTTATCTCATTGATATCTAGGTCAAGTTTGAAACTGGGTCATATGACCTTGAAATCTAGGTCATTAGGTCAAATTATAGAAAAAGCTTGTTCGCACTCTAGCGGTCTTAATTTAGGTCCGATCTTCTTTAAACTTGGTCAAAATGTTTATCTCAATGATATCTAGGTCAAGTTCTAAAGTGGGTCTTGTGACATTAAAACTAGGTCACTAGGTCAAGTTATAATAAAAGCTTGTCTGCAGACTAGTGGTCTTAATTTTGGCCGGATCTTCACTTTCATTACCATAAGATCTTGGTTCCTTTCTTGAAATTGCCATATTGCATTATGGGTTCCAGAGTTGTGGCCCCTCAAAGTGCTGAAATTAACTATTTAGACCTTGTCAGCACAATAGCAGCTTTATTATTTTAATTGAATTTAATTAGACTTGTACAATACTTGAGTTACTATAAGATCTAGTTTCCTTTTTTGATCCAGCTAGATTCCATAATGGGTTCCAGAGTAATGGCCCTTGAATAAGCCAAAGTAAGCTATTTTTACATTTTCTCCACAATAGCAGCTTAATTTTTTGACTTGATTTTACCAAACTTGCAAATAACTCTTGCAACCATTGAGCAGTTGTTGACAGGTGAGCAACCCAGGGTCCTATGGACCCTCTTGTTTTGAATTTGTATTCAAATTTCATGCTTACAATGGAAGTGCAGCCTTTTTTTAGGTACAGCTGTTACATGACAGTACATGTAAGTCACATGTTGTCGAGCAAAATAAAATAATATCACAGTACTTTCATTTTTAATACAGTAAAACCTCTCATTACGGACACTCAATATTACGGGCACCCCGGTATTATGGGCAATTTTTTAAAGAACAGACATGTTCTCTTCTTGATTTAAACCCACAGTTACGCTATTAAGGACACTTTCCCCCAGTCCCTTAGGTGTCCGTTATAGAGGGGTTTCACTGTACATTTTATACACAAATTTACATCATTTCTAAATAAAGTAATGTAATTCAGTGTAATTCTCACAATGTGAATGTATTGAAGGTAAAGAATGTGGTGCATACAGATCCTGGTCTCCCGCTGCTCAAGTCATTCCGAGATATCTCCATACAGGATAATGGCAAGGTTAGTATCTGAACCTTTGTAATGCTCAAACTGTCTCCCGCTGCTCAAGTCATTCCGAGATATCTCCATACAGGATAATGGCAAGGTTAGTATCTGAACCTTTGTAATGCTCAAACTGTCTCCCGCTGCTCAAGTCATTCCGAGATATCTCCATACAGGATAATGGCAAGGTTAGTATCTGAACCTTTGTAATGCTCAAACTGTCTCCCGCTGCTCAAGTCATTCCGAGATATCTCCATACAGGATAATGGCAAGGTTAGTATCTGAACCTTTGTAATGCTCAAACTGTCTCCCGCTGCTCAAGTCATTCCGAGATATCTCCATACAGGATAATGGCAAGGTTAGTATCTGAACCTTTGTAATGATCAAACTGTCTCCCGCTGCTCAAGTCATTCCGAGATATCTCCATACAGGATAATGGCAAGGTTAGTATCTGAACCTTTGTTATGCTCAAACTGATTCATCTTGCATCTGCAACCACTGTGAAGACCCACATACATGCACACATCACTTTTGAAAAAAAATCACTGAAAACATGTGGGATAATGAAATAGAAATAAATCAACCTAGATTCTAATTGCAGAAATACATGAACAATAGCAAGAGTGTAATTAAAGAAATGAGTTATTCATTAATCTGCAGTATAACATCATAAGTATCCATGAATGAAAAAATTCTTGGATTCCTGGAGTAATGTTGAAGTGTTGACATGTGTGTTTTCAGAAGGAACAGTGGACATTTTACCGCAGTGAGGAGAAGGCTGGCGGGCGGGGCAGCTATGACGAGGAACTGTATGTGCACGGGCACACAGTCGTGTGGAGTAGAGGCGGTCAGGATGGTTGTAGGTCAGTTGTGAAGACCTTCACCATGGATACCCCAGTGCTTCAGGTACATAAAGGACATGCACTTGCAATCAACTTACACTGTTTGCCAGAAATAATGATATTTGTTCCAACCACAATTTAGTTCACTGATGTGCCAAGCCAACTGATAAGGATCTGCACTGTTAGCATTTTGACTTATTAGGTTATTTCTGACCAAAATGCGAACAGTGCAGATAATGATCAGACAGCACAAGGTGTCAGCTGATCTAGATCTACACTTGTTGTGCATGCGATATATGCATGTATATGGAGTGAAGGGTTAGGAAATGTTGAAATGAAAGGCTGGTTGGATCTGTTTTGCCATCTTTTATCCATGTTTTAATACTGGTGTAATGAAGACATGTTGATATTTGATAAACTTACGGTAAACACCTTTCTTTTTTTTCAGGCTTTGTGGTGTAAATTTATCATCCCTGAAAGTTCCAATCCAGAAGAAATATGTTCTACATTGGATACTAAAGGTGAGGGAGCAGTTTCATTTAACCAGATAACATTTTAGGAATTATCACACTGATAGATTTGAAAAGAAATTGAACAACCTATTTACTTCAGTGACACAGTAAGTCAGACATTAATATTTATTACTGAAGGAATATACAGGAGGACTTCCCCACATGATTTTGTTTCCAGATGTTACCTATAAACCTATACAACTGATTTTTGTTGGTAAGGGCATATTCTGCCCAGATTGCTAAGTACATGACTAACGATGAGATATTTTAGGTACTGTACAATGTGGTGTATGTGTCGTTGAGTCAACCTGCGTCAGTTGCTTCATAGAAGATGGAAGTGATTACCTTGCTGCTCTCCCCTTTCAGGTACTAGTTTGCTTTTCTCCCATTTCAGGTACTGTAAACTGCAAAACTATGTCTGAATTTAAAATAATAACGACTGTCTTAACTTTTTGTTTTTTTAATGCTCTCTGTCATAGTTTCTTTGACATTTAATTGGCAATATATAGAGTTATGAAAATGAGGAAAGAAAGAAAGAAAATAGTTAGGCAGTTCCGTCCATCACTTAATCACAAATCACCAAGTTGCAGAAAACTTTCTACACTAACTAGCATAGGTTAAGGGTTGAATACAAGTTAGAACACAGTTTTCTTCTTTCAGGTAGCACATGTGTGGGTGATAAAGAATGGTCTTTTGTTTGAGAGAAAAGTGTCACCCACTGAATATGCCTCTCAGAAAAGGTAACCTTGTTTGATTTATTAATTGGAAATGGTTCAGTGTTAATAGTAATTCTTTGTTAAGTAATATATGATTATAAGTATCATTCATGTGTGTTGGGTAAAGATCGCGTGATCCAGCCCGAGTGAAATACGCACAAGGGCGGTAACAAGGCTCTGCCGAGTTACCGCCCAAGTGCATATTTCATGAGGGCTGGATCACGCGATCTTAACCCAACATAAGTAAATGATACTTTTTCATGCTGCCGTATTTATTTTGCGCATTTTGGGGTATTTTCCAGGAATTTTTTCTTTGCACTACTTTTTTATAGTAGCGGAGTGATATAAGAGACATTCCATTGTTAATTCATAATAAATAAAAGATGTTGTGACGTCATATAAGGCGCGTGACATTCTACATGGGGGGTGTAGAATCAAAATTTCTGGATGAAAACACTGGATGACCTGATCTGGTATGCAAGAATGCACAAGAGAGTGTGCTAAGATTTGTAAATTAACAGGCCAGAAGTTGTGATATTTGCACATGTTATCAAGGGATGGCCAATTATGTTTTTTTGAAGATATGCTTTAAATCAAGATTGTTCTGTGACTATTTTTATGCACATTGACAGTTGAATTTAATATGACAATACAGCTGACAGGAAAACAATGTTTAAGTTTTTAGAGATTAGTACTCACTGTATTGACAATACCTTCAGGAATGCTCCAAACCAGACAACTGTGTTCAGTATGTTACATCCTTTAGATGAAGTTGCTCCTGTCATAACAAAAACCGGTAAGTAACCAATGCATTCAGTTCTTGTTTTAAATATTGCTTTCAAATAGTGTAATAACATTATGTTTAAACATAATTCTTGAAGGAAAATGATAACTTATTCTTTGACTGCCAGTAACATCTCATAAAATATAAAATTATCGGTTAATATAATTCGAAGATTTATTGAATGTTCATAATGTCCATCTGAAAGGTGCTTTACCTATATGATATCAGACAGCACTCCACTAAAATATTCTGTAAACTTAGTCATGTTTTACTCCATGGGATATGGATTTTATCCCTTTGGCAATGAGTTGTAGAATCGCGGCACATATGTGCCATCGGATTAGGATATACACCATTTGCTTTTAGATTCATTAGGTTATTTCTGACTAAGAAGCAAACAGTAGTTCGGATCAGATGGCACAGATGTACTTGCTGATCTGTAGTTCGGATCAGATGGCACAGATGTACTTGCTGATCTGTAGTTCGGATCAGATGGCACAGATGTACTTGCTGATCTGGAACTACTATGGTTGCCCACATTATAAAAGTTAAATCAATGGATTTGAGGTTTTCGTGAAACAGACCATCTTGTGGGAAGTAATTTTGTGGATTTGGAAAAAAAAATAGTAAAATTGATGGTAACAATGCGTGGATAGAACAAACTATGATATCTACATATTTTAGTCATCCACATTAGATAATATTTGTTTAAGGTATGTCTGGTTGTCAGAAGACATCGTACCTGACAGACAACACTCAGCATGTCGTGTTCTCCTGTATTGACCCCTCGATTATCCTCACGTATGATACAATGGTGGGAGTACACTCAGCATGGAAAGTCAGGAGAGCTAGACAAGAGGTAAGATTTTCTGATGAAACCCCACCATCACCCCCACCCACCCAAAAAATATTTTGTATGCTTTTCTTTTTTCTTTTTGAATTTGAACTGACAAAAATTCTTTGGGGTTGTGGCATTGTGGAGGGTATGTTGATGTGGCTTCCTCCTTGAATTTTCATGCTGAACTCAACAAAACCTCCCCCTCCCTTTTTCTCCCCAACCCACCCCTATCTTCACATAACTTTCAAGTTAAAACCAATAAAATGTTCTTAACAGGGATGTTTGTTGAGTATATTTTTTTTTACTTTTTTTATCAACCGAAACCAACTGCTTTTTTAAAACTTACAAGCCAGTTGAAATTGGACTCCAATTTGTGCATTAAAGAGGCTATAATTGCTGTGTGCAGCAAGTGTTTGGGGTGGATTTACAATACAAGCTATCTGTCAGTTATACACAACTTTATAAAACAGCTTGTAGAGAGTTAGTCACTGCATTACACCATATAATAGATTGTGAGACTCCCACAGCACTGAGTATAAACTTCTGTCTTTCCTTTTGGGGTTCCTTGGAATTTCTTTATTTCTTCGACTACTTAAATCGTTTATATTCTTTAATTTGCATTCATATTTTCCATTTTGTTAAAAAATCAACCCAAACAATACTTACAATTTTCTCACAACTTTGATTCTATTATCACAACTGTCACAGAAATAATTGCAATTCAGTTGTAACGTTTGAAGTAGCAAAAAATCTGGCTTATTTAATATACCAGCCTATTGTTGGAGGGAAAGTATGAACTTAAGTAGAATGATTCTTTACTGAAAACTATGTGTTGTTAGAGTGATTATATTGAAAAGAAACATTATTATCAATGGCAAATGTTTCCTTGACTGAAGAGCAAAGACAATAGCATAGACAAAACATATATATTCACTGCAGAATGAAATGCTGAGAATTTCATAACTCTGTGAAATTAAGCTTCTATCTTATTTTGCATGCATTCTGGCTGCTCAGATTCAACATTATCACAAGCTTTTGTTGTAAACACTGTATTATCAGTTAGCCTGGGAAATTCAAATCTTCTGTCAGAAATGTTTAATCTTTTTCTGAAAGTCACCTTTATTATTTATATTTCATTAAAATTTTTTAATGGAACATTTAAAAGGTAAACAATGTACATTTTTGAAGTTTTTAGAAGAATTCTTATGCCTCCATTAAGTGGGAGGCATATAGAGTTGCACTTGTCCATCCGTTTGTATGTACATATGTCCCCCAAACCTTGTGGCATCAACTCTTCATTAACTTTCAGGGTGGATGGGGGGTTTCTTTCAAAGTTGCACAGATGATCGAGCAGGATGTGTAGATGATCATAAAGAAAAGATTTTTTCCTGCGACCATTTTTACCAAAGTTATGGCCCTTTGTTAAAAATGTTGTCAAAACAATGGGGGAATCAGTGGACACATTCTAGTTTTTCAGTAATTTTTTCCAATATTTGGAAAAAGGGCTCCTTAATTTGTAAAATCCATGAAATAATAGAAAAGCCTGTCATGGGGCCATCTGGAGGTTAATATTGTCCTGTGACCACTTTAATGTTTCAATTCTTCTGACCACTTCATTTTCAATGTTCATAATAGTCAAGCACGCTGATGTTTCAAACAGGCTCTTGTTATATTTTACAGTGCTTGTCTGGAGTATAACTCTTAAACTACTGAAGGGATCTAGATAGAGGGCATTGAGAAGTATAGCAGTGTGCAAGAACCATACTTCTGCCTATATTTTAATAATCTGTTTATTTTATTTTATAAAGCATGTCAGCAGTGTAACTCTGCAACTTATCAAGAGAATGTGTTGATATTCCACACATTGAAGAGAAAGTGAAGTGTTCAAAAACCTCTATGTTGTCTTGTTTTGAGTTACACTGTTATATTGTATAATGCTTCTACAGGTAATAACTCTAAAACTTTTCCATGGATTTAGTTGATATTCCACTCAAGTGGGTGGGGGTCTTTAATGGCTCTTGTTGACAAGTTATTTAGTCCTATTTCAACCGTGGAGAATGCAGGGCAACTAATTTTTGTGTAGGGCAAATAGTATTTCATAACATATTTTCAAGGTGTGCTAAGGTGAGCAGTTAATGACCATCTGTTTGTTTGCCCTAGGAATGTAGTGCTGTGTGTACAGCCTGGGACCAGACCAACAGCATCCACATGATGGGGCCCTGCACACCAGCTCAGAATCTGAACCAATCAAGCAGCAACATTTCACGTATCTATGGCAACATCTCTCAGTCACCCCAGGTGTCGCCACTGAGGAGTTACTCTGGCCGTATCAGCTCTCCAGCTTTTATGTCACACTCGCAGAGTCCATTACCCACAATTCCCCCTGACAGGTACAGTAGTCATCACAGTAAGAGAGGTTTAAAACACAGCCGTGGCATATAATATTAGGTTAAAATATCAAAATCAATGCTTCATCTTACAGATTGTTAAATAATACATGTACATCTTAAATGTTTTTGTTAGTTATAGCTATCATACCATCAGTAGTGAGACAGGTGATTTTTATGTTTACAAATTATAGCCCCATTATTTTTTAATTAAAGTCCGATGTAGGACACATAAATTAGAAAACAAATGGTAATTAGAGCCAGAAATTGTTTTAACTTAGCTTTTGGAGATTGGTGTTGGGAGAAGTATAATTATGATTCAAATGGAATTTTATAATTGCAGGCGTTCTCAGAGTCCAGGCATGTTTGCCAGCAGCTCCTTGCACAGATTTCACACACCATCACCCCAGACCTCTAAATCACCCGGAAACTTCTACCGGACACCGGCCAATATGTCTGTCATCAATGATAGTATCACAGAATGGATGGAACCGATCTCACCGGAAATCTGCCTGGAGCATATCTGGACAGAGACGGCCCCGGCAATCAGAGATGGCTCGCTTGGGAAGGCATCTAAAGCGTTCCTAACACGGGACCTGTGTGGTCAGCAGTACCTGTGTTACGTGATCTCCTACAGACAGCAGCTGAGATGTGTCAAGTTTGAGGAGAGTAACGATCTGCTGAAGCTCGTGTTTGGAGTGGTGAACGTGATCCCTTGTAAAGATGCCGTCCCTGTAGAAAGCAAGAATTTATTGATAGTGCTCGACACAACCAGTTGTTTATATGTTTACAGTGGAACACAGAAAATAAATCGTCTTCATGTACCAACACTTCCGATGGGCAACATGTCTCTTAGTATGAGAGGTCAGATGGACCCCCTCCAGAGCCCGATACGTGGCGGAGTGTTCACATCTAGTCGGCCTCCCAGTGCCATGGATGCTAGATTTGATGAGGAATTCCAACTGAACCAGATCTCCCCGGTCCCCACAGAGCTGGAAGAATCAGCCAACTTTGAAGATTTCCCTCTGGGTTGTACATTTATACAGTGTCTGAGGGACAACATTGGTGACCGCTTCACGATTGAACTGACCAACGGACACCTGTGTAGATGTACTGTCCCTGATATGTCAAACTGTCCAGGCATTAATCTCAGTTTAAAGGTTTGTTTAAAGACCAGTCGCCATTTCAGCCAATCAGATGCTTGAGATTTGAGACTGGTTTCCATGCTCAGTTTTATAACCTTGGCACCAGATTGGCTAAAATCGAGACTAGTCTCAAATCCCAAGCATCTGATTGGCCGAAATGAAGAGTAGTCTCCATTACAGCCAATATTAGTGTACAAATTTTATTAATGTTTACGATTTCTGATGTATATTCATTACAAATACATACACTATACATCAGTTGCATGTTATTGGCATGTTGTAGGCATTAAAGCACATGTTGCCGCGTGACCTGGCACTGCAGATGATGGGT
The DNA here is from genome assembly GCA_038501625.1 of Corbicula japonica. Lineage (NCBI taxonomy): Eukaryota > Metazoa > Mollusca > Bivalvia > Venerida > Cyrenidae > Corbicula > Corbicula japonica. The sequence goes on from JAZAYU010000025.1 coordinate 779,277, forward strand.
AGATGGTATACAATGCGGAACACACCTGGTGGTATCGGGACCCAGTCTGAGTGGACCATGTTTATACGCTGCCTCCTTACTATGATGGGATATGATACTTCAAAACTTCCTCTCACATTCAAGGTAGCTTAACAATAGTATTTCAAATGACAGTTATTAACCTTGTGGTTCATTTGTTAAGTTTTCTACACATTAGATCAGTAAGAAGGCTAACCTTTTATAGCTCGACTATTCGAAGAATAGGGAAGCTGTCCTACTCGCCCCGGTGTCGGCGTCAGCGTCTCCGTCCGTTAAACAAAATATGCACTTTGGTCCATAACTTGAAAACTACTTATGATATCAACTTGAAACTTGGAATATATATTCACCATCAAATTCTACATCATTACCAACAAGACCCATAACTCTGCTTCCAATATTTTTCCAGTTATGCCCCTTTTTCACTTAAATTTTGCGTTAAGGAAAATATGCACTCTGGTTTATAACTTATAAACTACTTGAGATATCAACTTGAAACTTGGAATATATATTCACCATCAAATTCTACATCATTACCAACAACACCCATAACTCTGTTGTCAATATATTTCAAGTTATGCCCCTTTTTTCTTATATTTTGTGTTAAGCAAAATATGCAGTTTGCCCATAACTATAAAACTACTTGAGATATTGCCTTGAAACTTTAAATATATTTTCACCATCAAAATCTACATTATAACCAACATGACCCATAACCCTGCTTCCAATATTTTTCAAATTATGCCCTTTTTTCACTTAAATTTTGCGTTAAGGAAAATATGCACTTTGGTCCATAACTTATAAACTACTTGAGATATCAACTTTAAACTTGGAATATATATTCACCATCAAATTCTACATCATTACCAACAAGACCCATAACTCTATAACTCTGCTAACATTATTTCTAAAGGTTATCCCCCTTTTTCACTTACATTTTGCTTGGCTCATAACTTTGGAACTACTTGAGATATTGCCTTGAAACTTGAAATATATATTCAACATCAAAATCTACATCATAACCAACAAGACCCATAACCATGCTTCCAATATTTTTCAAGTTATGCCCCCTTTTCACTTAAATTTTGTGTTAAGCAAAATATGCACTTGGCTTATAACTTATAAACTACTTGTGATATCAACTTGAAACTTGGAATATATATTCACCATCAAAATGTATGTCATTATCAAAAAGACCCATTACTCTGCTACCAATATTAAAGTTATGCCCCTTTTCACTTATGCAATTCTCTCATAACTTTTAAACAACTAGAGATGTTACTTTGAAACTTGAAATATATGTTTGACATCAGTTTCTCAATCATTATCAACAAGACCCATAACTCTACCGGAAATATTTCTGTAATTTTATGCCCCTTTTGAACTTAGTTTTTGCATTAGCCGAAATATGCGCTTGATCCATAACTTTGAAACAACATGAGATATTAACTTCAAACAAAGAATATACATGTATAGTCACTATGATTATCTTTACAATAACCACCAAGACCGAAAACTCTGCTACAATTCTTTAAAATTTATGTCCTTCTTAAAACAGATTTTGTTTTCAAGTTTTTATGCACTTGGCCCATAACTTTGAAACTAATACAGATATCAACTTCAAACTTGAAAAATATTTTCACCATCATAATCTATCTCACTTTCACTTGACCTACTGTATGCTTTTAAAAGTTATGCTTTTTTTTCATTTCATTTCTTTTTCTGTAACATTACTGAAGTAATTAATATTGAACATAAAGTAAATTTCTCCAATCATAAATTATTAACAAGTTTTTTTTTAACTCTTCCAAAAATATTTCATAGTTATTCCCCTTTTTAGTTCAATATTTATGGAACATTATGGAATTATTTCTGTTATTTAAAATTACTTTCTCCCATTCACTTGTTAATACTTTTCCTGATTGCACATGAATGTTTGGCCATAGTTGTTATTGTTTTAATCTTCAAATTGCATTTGTTTCAAATGATTCGAATAGTCGAGCGTGCTGTCTCCTCGGACAGCTCTTGTTTTCTAATTAAATACCCCCAGATTGTTCTTAATATCAACTTATTTATTGACAGTAATATTCAGTTCATGAATATTTATCAAAAAGCTGAGATTTCAATAAATATGGGCAAACTAAATCTGAGATTTTAATTAATTAATATGTGCAAACTTCTGTTTTTAGCAAGAGCTTGACTTGTCAGCATCCCAGGTAACAGCAAAGAAAGCGAAAACCTCCGACCAGGGATCTGATGAAGTAAGTTGAAGTGAATTGCAATAAACATATCAGAAACAGAATAAATGTCTGAGTTATGTCAATGTTGTATCATACAGACATGCAATCAGCAGATTGATGTTGTGCATTGTTCCCATAGTTTGAGATTGCTTATGCTGAAGACAAATTAATGTTTATACTTAATCAAAGTTTTTTTATGCCCACACAAAGTGGGAGGCATATAGAGTTGCACTCGTCTGTACATCCCAAAATCTTGTGCAGTGCTCACGCTGTCAGTCGACATTGTCGCCATTTGCGATAATTTTACGTTTTTGTCGATTATTTCAAAGAATTGGCGGTAAAATTTGGCGATTAAATAATTGTCAAAAAAGCAAGATATTGTTAGCTTATTTGCATTCACTTTGCCCTGAGCGGTCGCCACATTCCTGATAATTGTGGGTCGTTAATCCCCTAATTGAACTAACAAAGTGTCACTTAAGATAATCACCTTAGCGTCCTTGCCTACGGGTCAATGGTTGATAATTGTAATCGGTAAAATTTGGGCATTTCCATTACGTCATGACAAGGGAATTCTAAGATTGATGCTATTTATAGCTATTATGGATTCCCCTATCATATGTTTAACAAAGCAGACAAATATTTTAAGAATGAGAATAAATGTTGTGTTCTTTTTTTCTAATCTAATATAAAATACTGGCCAAATTCTAAATCCATTCTCAAAGCAAAAACCTAGCCGGATACTGTACCTCAAGTGATAAATAGGACGAAAATTCGCGGTACGAATTGCCGATTTTTTAACCATGTTAACGGAGAAAATACTTCCTATTTTCTCAAAAAATGTGTTTAATCAGCTGCTTTGTTTATTTTTTGCTTTGGAAAAGTTATTTCACATTGCAATTTTCTACTGGTTTATTAGTAATTACGTTTGTCATCCATTTTCGCGACGTCTATTTTTGACATACCATTAATCCCGAATCGTCTTTGCCACTACCCATTAGCATATAAACTCATTCTAAGCAATATTTTACAATTTTGTTTGGTTAAGACTGCTTTGAAGGTTAGACCTTTTTGGTATGTTTACATAGCAGTGAATCCAATTGATTTTGTCTGCAGTAGTGAAGTGCAGAATGCCTTATTATACAAAATCATCAGTAATTTTACATAAAGCCAATTATTTTCATTGACTAGGTTAAATTAATAAAGTAATAATTAACAGTTAATCTTCATAACATAGATGTTATGTTAGATAAATCATGTTCATTGAAAAACAAAACAAATAATTATAATGCTATTTCCCACGCATGGGGAAACAACGCGTAAAACTTTGGCTATTAATTTATTTTTCAAAAATTTTGTGGCTATTATTTTAAAACAGCCAGCGTGAGCACTGCTTGTGGCATCAACTCCTCCTAAACTATAAGGCGGATTTCTTTCAAACTTGCACAGATGATCAAGCAGGATGTGTAGATGATCGTAAAGAAAGGATTTTTTACTGCGACCATTTTCACCAGAGTTATGGCCCTGTGTTAATTTTACAATTTAAATCTTGTGGCATCAACTCCTCCTAAACTATAAGGCGGATTTTTTTCAAACTTGCACAGATGATCAAGCAGGATGTGTAGAGGATTGTAAGGAAAGGATTTTTTCCTGCGACCATTTTCACAAGAGTTATGGCCCTGTGTTAATTTTACAATTTAAATCTTGTGACATCAACTCCTCCTAAACTATAAGGCGGATTTTTTTCAAACTTGCACAGATGATCAAGCAGGATGTGTAGAGGATTGTAAGGAAAGGATTTTTTCCTGCGACCATTTTCACAAGAGTTATGGCCCTTTGTTAATTTTACAATTTAAATCTTGTGGCATCAACTCCTCCTAAACTATAAGGCGGATTTCTTTCAAACTTGCACAGATGTTCAAGCAGGATGTGTAGATGATCGTAAAGAAAGGATTTTTTCCTGCGACCATTTTTACCAGTGTTATGGCCCTTTGTTATAAATAATAATATAGCAGCAGTGGGGGCATCAGTGTCCGAGGACACATTCTAGTTTCATTTCCAACTCTGCTATTAATGAATCTCACCTATGACTATGCAATAGGGAGACATGCGCTTCTTAAAAAGTAAAATCTGCTTGGACATAGGTTTAAGTGGTAATAACTGATTGAAAGTGGCAGAAAACCTGTACTTATTGAGCAGAATTCGTATATTTCAGGATTGGGAATGGTTGTTGAGCACAGACCATCACAAGTTTGTCTGTGAGAGTCTTGGAGATGTACTTGGACCACTGAAGTGTCCTGTATCACCTGAATCCTTGAGCTTCTCCCAGCAGGCCACAGTCAACATGTCTGCCATTCTGTTCCTACACATCCCAGCATGCTTCATGGCTCTACATCTTGTTTATGAGGTTAGCTCATTTCCTTAGCAGCCACAGATCTTAACAGAAGTCAGCTTTCTAATCTACAGTCTTTTTCGTGTAAAACATCAATCTGGTTTCAAGGAGGATTACAGATATTTTTAGGGAGCAGAGTTGTGCCCTGAGAATTCTTGAAATAAATTGTTATTTATGATTTGTAAAATGTGTTTCTTCTAGGCACATCATCTCTTTATTTCAAGCTTGTTAATGGTTAGTTCTGGGGATTTTCTCAGATGAACCAATCAGATTGCTGAGTCTGATGCTTGTCTTGAATTATTGTTATTATTGTGGAATCATTAATATTGGTTAGGTACTAATATTTATAGATTTTGTGGACATGTCAATCCGCAAATTAAAATCACCATGATATAGTAAATTGAACATTAACACAGAAAATTGGAAAACCACACATGTACCTACCAAAATGCCGTTTAACAGAAAACCACAGAATTTTATGCCGATGACAATAAGTGCGTCCTTAGGATATTATCTTGGTGTTTGCAATTGAAGGAGATGAAACTGAATACGGTGCTGTTTGAGGATGTAGAGCAGATAGCGGGTCTGCTACACCAGATGTCCGTGGATCTGAGATGTGATCAATATGTGGATTATTACTGTAGAGACTTCCCTAAGCTGCTCGATGCTCCACTCACAACCAGCCAGCTCAAAGATGGTAAGATTAGTGAGGGCGCCAAGTGTTGGGTGTATTTTCATGTTATTTAATGACTCCTGAAGCATTTTAAAGATCAGTACATAGGATAATGAATTCCCAGTTCAAGGGTTGAATCCTGTGGCAGCCATGAGTCCTCAGATGTGTAATCCAAGTCATCTCCACGAGGCAAATGTTAACAGTGTTGGAAGCCTTCAGGTTTTTAGGGTGTTTTGCTACTCCATGTGTTTAATCCTGAAATTTTTTGTTTTTGTATGCACTTTTGAAAAACGAAAGTATTATGATAACACTTGCAGCAGGCATTGGCATCCACAAAAGTTGTCTGCTCCCTAACCTCAGTCATACTTATCCAATCTTTAACGAATTTGGCCAGAATGCTTATATCCATAATATATCTGTCATGTTTAATAATCAGCCAGAATTTTCCTGTCAATCTAGAGTAAAGACCTTTTATTGCTGATATTTGACCAAATACGAACTGTTTTCTCTTTAACTTGCACTGTTTGCTTTCTAACTTGAGTCATACTTATCCCATCTTCACCAAACTTGGACCGAATGCTTATGGCTATAATTTGATAACCAGTCAGATTGCTTGAGTTTATCTGGAATTGTCACCTCTTCATTCCTAATATTTGACCAGATTTAGCACTGTTGGGTCTCTGTGCTGAAATGCCTATGAAATTTTTGAAATTTTAAACTAAGAAATTTCTGGCAAAGGTTATGCATGCAGTAATGGTGAAGTATAATCTATTTTTCACAGAGCACCTGGAGAAGATGCAGTATCCCTCGGTGTTCTCCAAGATACCCCCATCTGTCTACGGCTGGATCATCAGAAGCCTGGAAGCTCGGGAAGTCGGACCGGTCGTGTACATACCACTTGTGTGTAATAATATCCAAAATGTCATTTCTGTAAGTATACTCCACATTTTTAGCTCACCTGAGCACTTGTGCTCATGGTGAGCTTTTAGGATCGCCCTGTGTCCGTCGTGCGTCGTCAATTTTTGCTTTAAACAACATCTCCTCTTAAACCCCTGGGCCAAAGTTGATGAAACTTGCCACAAATGTTCCTTGCATGAAGCTCTTCCAAAGTTGTTCAAAGAAATTAATTCCATGCAGAACTCTGGTTGCCATGGCAACCGAAAGAAAAAACTTTAAAAATCTTCTTGTCTGAAACCACAAGGCCTAGAGCTTAGATATTTGGCATTTAGCATCCTCTAGTAGAACTCTACAAAGATTGTTCAAATTATTTCCCTGGGGTCAAAATTGGCCCCGCCCCAGGGGTCACTTCATTTTATATAGACTTATATAGGAAAAACTTTAAAAATCTTCTTGTCTGAAACCACAAGGCCTAGAGCTTAGATATTTGGCATTTAGCATCCTCTAGTGGAACTCTACAAAGATTGTTCAAATTATTTCCCTGGGGTCAAAATAGGCCCCGCCCCAGGGGTCACTTCATTTTATATAGACTTATATAGGAAAAACTTTAAAAATCTTCTTGTCTGAAACCACAAGGCCTAGAGCTTAGATATTTGGCATTTAGCATCCTCTAGTGGAACTCTACAAAGATTGTTCAAATTATTTCCCTTGGGTCAAAATTGGCCCCGCCCCAGGGGTCACTTCATTTTACATAGACTTATATAGGAAAAACTTTAAAAATCTTCTTGTCTGAAACCACAAGGCCTAGAGCTTAGATATTTGGCATTTAGCACCCTCTAGTGGAACTCTACAATTATTGTTCAAATTATTTCCCTGGGGTCAAAATTGGCCCCGCCCCAGGGGTCACTTCATTTTATATAGACTTATATAGGAAAAACTTGAATTCTGTTTTTAACCTTTGATTTTCTACAGTTATTAACCAGATTTTGACACAGCCATTATACCATCTTAAAATTCAATCTTTCCTGAACAATTCATTCACTGGTTGTTCAGGGATAAAATTTGAAACAAAAATTTTAGTAGCAGAGTGAAAATTTCAAGTGTCAAAATTTCAATAGTTCTACCTGTCTTCAGCTATATTAAGATGTATTAGGATGCACTATCAAGTTCATTGCTCCAGTTGCTGGTCAAATGACCTACTGAACTTTCCTGCTTCAAGATCTGTGTTTTGCAATATTAAGAACTTTGCTCTGGAAGTTTTTATAAGGTAAATTTTGACATCTATGGATACTGACCAAATAAACATTCTTAATACTTTATAGCACTGAATATCAGGCTTTTTAGCTCACCTGTCACAAAGTGACAGGGTGAGCTTTTGTGACCGCCTGATGTCCGTCGTGCGTCGTCCGTCGTGCGTCGTCCGTCGTGCGTCGTCCGTCGTCAACAATTGCTTCAATCGACTTCTTCTCTGAAACGGCTTGGCCAATTTTGATGAAACTTCACAGGAATAATGCTTAGATGATGCCCTTTCAAAGTTGTTCAAAAAATGGAATTCCAAGCAGAACTCTGGTTGCCATGGCAACCGAAAGGAAAAACTTTAAAAATCTTCTTGTCTGAAACCACAAGGCGTAGAGCTTAGATATTTGGCATTTAGCATCCTCTAGTGGAGCTCTACAAAGATTGTTCAAATTATTTCCCTGGGGTCAAAATTGGCCCCGCCCCAGGGGTCACTTCATTTTACATAGACTTATATAGGAAAGACTTTAAAAATCTTCTTGTCTGAAACCACAAGGCCTAGAGCTTAGATATTTGGCATTTAGCATCCTCTAGTGGAACTCTACAAAGATTGTTCAAAGTATTTCCCTGGGGTCAAAATTGGCCCCGCCCCAGGGGTCACTTCATTTTACATAGACTTGTATAGGAAAAACTTTAAAAATCTTCTTGTCTGAAACCAGAAGGCCTAGAGCTTAGATATTTGGCATTTAGCATCCTCTAGTGGAACTCTACAAAGATTGTTCAAAGTATTTCCCTGGGGTCAAAATTGGCCCCGCCCCAGGGGTCACTTCATTTTATATAGACTTATATAGGAAAAACTTTAAAAATCTTCTTGTCTGAAACCACAAGGCCTAGAGCTTAGATATTTGGCATTTAGCATCCTCTAGTGGAACTCTACAAAGATTGTTCAAATTATTTCCCTGGGGTCAAAATTGGCCCCGCCCCAGGGGTCACTTCATTTTACATAGACTTGTATAGGAAAAACTTTAAAAATCTTCTTGTCTGAAACCACAAGGCCTAGAGCTTAGATATTTGGCATTTAGCATCCTCTAGTGGAACTCTACAAAGATTGTTCAAATTATTTCCCTGGGGTCAAAATTGGCCCCGCCCCAGGGGTCACTTCATTTTATATAGACTTATATAGGGAAAACTTTAAAAATCTTCTTGTCTGAAACCACTAGGCCTAGAGCTTAGATATTTGGCATTTAGCACCCTCTATTGGAACTCTACAAAGATTGTTCAAATTATTTCCCTGGGGTCAAAATTGGCCCAACCCCAGGGGTCACTGCAATTTATATAGACTTATATAGGAAAAACTTTAAAAATCTTCTTGTCTGAAACCAGAAGGCCTAGAGCTTAGATATTTGGCATTTAGCATCCTCTAGTGGAACTCTACAAAGATTGTTCAAAATATTTCCCTAGGGTCAAAATTGGCCCCGCCCCAGGGGTCACTTCATTTTACATAGACTTGTATAGGAAAAACTTTAAAAATCTTCTTGTCTGAAACCACAAGGCCTAGAGCTTAGATATTTGGCATTTAGCATCCTCAAGTGGAACTCTACAAAGATTGTTCAAATTATTTCCCTGGGGTCTAAATTGGCCCCGCCCCAGGGGTCACTTCATTTGACTTAGACTTATATAGGAAACACTTTAAAAATCTTCTTGTCTGAAACCACAAGGCCTAGAGCTTAGATATTTGGCATTAAGCATCCTCTTGTGAAACTCTACAAAGATTGTTCAAATTATTTCCCTGGGGTCTAAAGTGGCCCCGCCCCAGGGGTCACTTCATTTGATATAGACTTATATAGGAAAAACTTTTAAAATCTTCTTGTCTGAAACCACAAGGCCTAGAGCTTAGATATTTGGCATTAAGCATCCTCTTGTGAAACTCTACAAAGATTGTTCAAATTATTTCCCAGGGGTCTAAATTGGCCCCGCCCCAGGGGTCACTTCATTTTATATAGACTTGTATAGGAAAAACTTTAAAAATCTTCTTGTCTGAAACCACAAGGCCTAGAGCTTAGATATATGGCATTTAGCATCCTCTAGTGGAACTCTACAAAGATTGTTCAAATTATTTCCCGGGGGTCTAAATTGGCCCCGCCCCAGGGGTCACTTCATTTTATAAAGACTTGTATAGGAAAAACTTTTAAAATCTTCTTGTCTGAAACCACAAGGCCTAGAGCTTAGATATTTGGTATTAAGCATCCTCTTGTGAAACTCTACAAATATTGTTCAAATTATTTCCCAGGGATCTAAATTGGCCCCGCCCCAGGGGTCACTTCATTTTATATAGACTTGTATAGGAAAAACTTTAAAAAATCTTCTTGTCTGAAACCACAAGGCCTAGAGCTTAGATATTTGGCATTTAGCACCCTCTAGTGGAAATCTTCAAAGATTGTTCAAATGATTTCCCTGGGGTCAAAATTGGCCCCGCCCCAGGGTTCACTTTATTTTATATAGACTGATATAGGAAAAACTTTAAAAATCTTCTTGTCTGAAACCACAAGCTGAGAGTACTTTTGTACTCAGGTGAGCGATATAAGGGCCATCATGGCCCTCTTGTCTAAATATTTTATTTAAATTCATAAGTAAAACAACAACAACAACAAATTTGTAGCACTTTCTCAAAATGTTCAGACTATATTAACCCTTTCGTCCATAGACACAACTTTTTGCTTGGGCGAACAGTGTAGATCCAGATCAGCCGGCACATCCGAACCATCTGATCAGGATCTGCACTGTTGGCTTTTTGATTCATTAGGTTATATATGACTAAAATGGGACCAGTGCAGATCCTGATCAGATGGCATGAATTGTCAAAATCGAATATTTCTACCTGTCTTCAGCTATATTTAGGTATGATGTTTACCACATATAGTTATATAGGAAAAACATGAAAAATCATTTTTCTCCAAAACTAATAGGACTAGATCTTAGATATTTGGTGCTGAGTATTGTGTAGAGACCCTTTATCAACTTTGTTTAAAAGTTGGCCCTGGGGTCAAAATTGTCCCCGTCCCAGGGGCCCTTAATATGTGAAAAAGGCAAACTTTTAAAATCTTTCTACTTGAAATCTCAATGCTTAAAGCTTAGATATTTGGTATGTAGCATTGTCTAGTGGATGTCTACCAAGTCTGTTTAAATTATGTCCCCTGGGCCAAAATTGGACACGCCCCAGGGTTCTCTTCATTTACATTGATTTATATTGGAAACATGAAAAATCATTTTTCTCGGAAACTAATAGGACTAGACCTTAGATATTTGATGTTGAGTATTGTGAAGAGACCCTTTACCAACATTGTTTAAATGTTGACCCTGGGGTCAATATTGGCCTCGCCCCGGGGGCCCTTAATATGTAAAAAAGGCAATTTTTAAAAATCTTCTTACTGGAAACCTCAGTGTCTTAAGCTTAGATATTTGGTATGTAGCATTGTCTAGTGGATATCTACCAAGTTTGTTCAAATTATGTCCCCTGGGCCAAGATTGGCTACGCCCCAGGGTTCGCTTAGTTTGCATTGATTTATATTGAAAAACATAAATAATCATTTTTCTCTGAAACTAATGTGACTAGACCTTAGATATTTCATGTTGAGTATTGTAATTTACTAAGAGACCCTTTACCAGCATTATTTAAATGTAGGCCCTGGGGTAAAGCTGAAAGTACTTTTGTACTCAGGTGAGCAATACAGGGCCATGATGGCCCTCTTGTTTAGAAATTTTATCCCATTTAAACAAGAAAACTTCTCAAGAACAGCTGATGCCTGTCTGGCCTGGTAGTGTACATATCCTGTGTTTCTGGAATGATGTGTTTGTATGTGCATTCCTTTTGATTTATATCAGACACCTGAAAAAATGAATAGGTAGCAGTTGAACTAGATGCCCTGTAACTTGGTGCCTATCATACATGTAATGGTGTGTTAAGATACAGATTGTGATGTTGTTTGAAAATGAGACGTTTGTTTATAAGCTGAAATAATTTGGGTTTGAAAAATGTTGCACCATCCAGGCATACTTTGCATTCTCGTGCTGAAACTAAAAAATGTTATTCATCAATATGTGTCTGTTCTTCAAGAAAGCTAAACAGTTTGAGTACCAATAAGTAATATTGTATGAAAAAATCCTGATTATTTTACTCCCACGAAGCATAGTACTTGCAGTTGGTTTTTACTGATTTTTCCGCATTAATGTAAAATCAAATGTTCATATATTTTGTTATTTTGTCTATATTTCAGCTGTATGCCTTGTTACTAAACAAACATATGGGAACAGAACAAGCAATTGATAAATGTCTCCGAAAAATCCCCCCATCAGGTAAATAATGATTTTTGTATACCATAGACTTACATACCATAAATAAAAGTAAATTATTTCTATCGATATTGTTGTGAATAGGATAATTATATCTCATGGCATAACAAACATTTGTTTTACAGGACATCGTGCACCAACCTGTGATATTTCCATGTCAAGAAGTTTCTGTCGAGCCAGTCCGACACACAATTATCTCGAGAGAGTTGTCCTGTACATGACCCAGCTTGGTAAACATTCTGTTGTCAATTTAACATGTTGGTTTGATGAGAAAAATAAGAACATTTAGTATAACCGGTAAATACTTCCTTAGAGGGACCATGCCTGGTTTTTTTGGGGATCCAGTCTTAATCAAGGGGTTTATTAAAAATAAACTGTAGTGGTTAGGCAGAACTAACGGTATTCAGACCCATACCTGGCCATTAAAACAAATTTGTCCCACTATGTATTTACTCAAACAGTTCTAGGGGCTCACTTCTTAAAGGTTGATTTTCAAAGTTAGTTCAAACTTATGGGGGTACACTGTAAGCTTGAATTGTCCTTACTCTAGATATTGTTATTGTCTAGGTATGACAGAAAGAGACTTGGCTTATCTTCCTGTGGGCGTGGCACTTCCCATCAGGGATGCCATATTTCACTGCCGATGTAACCCTCCTTCTGATTGGCCAGAGGAAGCCTATGCTTTAATTGGCCGAGAGGATATCAGTAAGTTAATGCAGCTGCTGGATAAAGAGGATGTGTCCCCGCCTCCGGGAATATTCAAGAGGAGACCAAACCCTCAGTCAGTGGGGACCCGCGAGGAGGATGATGGTATGGAACATCTGGACAATGAGGTCAGTGCAAGAGCTACACACAGTACCATTATGATGTCACTTAATGTCACACAGTACCACTACAGTGTCACACAGTACCATTACATTGTAACATTGTACTATTAGTGTCATTCAGTACCATTAAATTGACATACATTACCATAACATGTCACACAGTATCATCTCACTGTCGTGCAGTACCATTACACTGTTTCATCATGCACCATTTTCAGATGAATAATATTTTTTGGAAGTCATTTCAATTTTTATGCAATTTTAAGGAAAATACTGAGATGTTAGAGTTATGGCATTATGGTACTTAAGCTGGAAAACTTTGAAGATGACATTAAACTATGTAATTGCCACATAGTACATTTTGACCAGGTTTTGCTACCTCAGGGGTTTATATAGGAGACAATCACAAATCTTTGGGAGTTGGGAGAAACATTCCAACAATGTGGATGATGTTTCAAGGGCCTCTTCGTTAATATTTTTAATGAATTTCTGTATTTTATTCTTTCTGCTAATTATTTGAAACTTCTTACTTCAGTATTTACGGCTACGATTCAGTGAAGATCTGCGTGTTCAGGAAGCTAGAAGGCTGCTACAGTCCTCCAGACCAGCACAGATAGCATTGGTCCAGAAACCAGAGATCAGGTATGTCAGGATATACAGTGTGTTTCTCTGGCCTTGTCATTCATATCTGTCAAGCTCTCCTGGTCTCTGACATTGCATTCTATGATCAAAACATGTTGAATGGTTTATCGTGTCTATGAAAATAAGAAAAAGTCATTGTCCAAACAACACTGATAATATAGTCAGTAGCGGCCAGCAGCCCTGAATTTGGTCTTTCCTTAACAACTTGCATTTAAACGTGAGAAGAGAATGTATTTAAAACATAATCACCCTAAGTATTGGGGCAGTTAAAAATAATTTTTCATGTCCCAATATTTAGGGTCGCAAACAAATAATTGTTCAAAAAGTGTAGCAATATTTTGGGTATTATCAATTTGCATGCATGCACCAGCTATTTTTAAAATCATAGGACATTATCAAGAAACGTATAAATCGACCGTTACATATAAAAATACGAAATCAAACAAAATATTATTGTAATTATTTTCTGTCTGTTTGGATAATAAAATGATTAATTTTTGGGTCAAAACTTGTCTAGCATTATTTAATTAACTGGTAATTGACATTCCGTTAATCCCTTTGCATACCTTTGATGACATACATGTACGTTTGCTGACTTGAAACAGGTGGCTTAATTTGGATGTTTTCACACATTTGTCAGCCAATGAACAGACTGTTTGTTAAGATTGAACTTCAATGCTCAGGACTGACACTGACACTCGTTTTGCTGTTATTTTGACCTGCATAATCAGTTTTATTTTAAAGTTATTGACAATAAACAGATAGAATAACAAGAGTAAAATACTTTGGATACTGGTTTATAATTTATTAAACATGAAAATGATAGCAGATATTAATACAGAGGAGCATATGTTAAATTAAAATAAAGGTAAATCCGTACTTTGTATGTTCCATTTTTGTCTTCTTCAATCCCTAATGTTTGAATCTCTCAATGTTTAAAGAAGTTTTGTTGCAAATTCACGCTATATTTATGTAACTTACGCAATAGCATTGTTAATTTTGAAGAAAAAATATGGCCCGTTCTGCATAATTACTGAACGCATATCTCGTCCAACAAAATTTAGGAATGCGAAATTACCACAAAAAATACTGATCATTAAAGTGTCCCAAAATGTAGGGACACAAACAATAATTATTTTCATGAAAAAATAAGGGTGTCCCAATATTTAGGGTGTCCCAAAACTTAGGGTGATTACGGTAGTCAGGGACAATAGCTGTTCCACGATGACATGCTTTTTGTTTTCCTTTTGTTCAAAAATGAACGATAAAATATATGATATCTAGTAAAAGTAAAAATAACAAAAGTGTACCATATTTTTCAGTGATCATGACTTCATTGAAGAACAGGAACGCCATCTGTACGCTATCTGTATCAGAACTATGGCACTAGCTGTCGGCAGGTATGTACATTCAGCTTGTTTCAAAGTTCATTAAATAACTATTTTAGCTAGGAATACTGGTAGCTATTTAATTGTCATTGTCCCTTCTCAAAACAGATGCCCATTTTAAACCAGGTTTTCTACAAAACTCGTTTTTGTAATACTGAAATTTGTGGGTGGGCTGGTCTGAATGTGCCAGCGATAAAATGTGTATGGAGGAGAGGATAATTACTTGCCGTCAGTTTTAAAAAGAACATTCCTGATTTAAAAGCTGCAGTGTTGGAGCTCTATGTTACCGGTAAATTGATAATTTCAAGCTGATCTTTTCAGAGGCATGTTCACGTTGAGTACCTATCACCCACTGCCCACAGAGACTCTACCCATACCAAAGCTATGTCTCACTGGCAAGGCTCCACCAAGGTTTGTACTGTTACAGACTTACTGTTCTATTCAACACAGTTTAAAATTGATCTAAATAGCTCATCAAACTGTTGTCTGATTAGACGGATAAACAAACTCTGTCTTGTTCCCCAGTTGGGTGAGACCCAGTTCATATTGTGCTTTAATTGCTCTACTTCACTTGGACTTTTTAAATTGTCAAGCTTGCTGTTGTTTCTAACTGGCACTTGTCAAAGTTCTCTCAAGACTGTAATGTTTTGCAATAGATTTTATAATGGAAAAACAGTATTTTTGCATAATTGTCTGTAAAATATT
Source organism: Corbicula japonica (assembly GCA_038501625.1). Lineage (NCBI taxonomy): Eukaryota > Metazoa > Mollusca > Bivalvia > Venerida > Cyrenidae > Corbicula > Corbicula japonica. The sequence continues at coordinate 794,642 of JAZAYU010000025.1, forward strand.
CCCAAAAATGGTCGATGAAAGTGCAGTGCTTACATCATGAATTTGTTAATATGGTGCCAAATATTTTTGTCTGGAAGACGTAATTTAGCATAAGCTGGTGGTAGAAAATGAATTATGCTATATCAATTTAACATCGTGACCATATTCTGAATCAGCTATTGGTAGAATGTTAACAGTCTTTGATTTCTGTCATAACATGAATATTTTATCAGGATTATAATATTTTAAAAGTCTGTGATTTCTGTCATAATATAAAAGAAACTTAATATTTTACCAGGAACACTACGGTAGATCTGTCTCACATTGACACCCCTGCCAACATGACAGCTTGGCCGCTGTTCCACAATGGTGTGGCAGCTGGGCTACGGATAGCCGACTTCTCACAGGTAGACTCATCCTGGATCATGTACAACAGACCAAAGAGCAATGAACTGACCAATGAATATGCAGGATTCCTGATGGCCCTCGGTCTAAACAAACATCTTGTCAAGATGCACATTCTCAACAAACATGATTACCTAATCCAGGTAAGAACGGCATGATTTGTGACATAGTTAACATGTTTGTCAGTATTATTAGCAAATGTTAACTTCTTTCATCTGTTTATGATCTTTTAAAATGGTAATTATAGTATCCATGTGAGTCAAATCTGAGAGCAAACATAGTTAACCCTTAACTCCATGGGATATGGCTGTTATCCAAGGGCAAATAGTGTAGATCCAGGTTAGCCTGCATATCTGTACCTTCTAATCAGGATCTATACTGTTCAATTGTAGCTTCTTTGGGTTATTTCTGACAAGAGGTGAGCAGTGGAATGCACATGAGATGGCACAGATTTGCTGGCTGATCTATATCAACACTGGTTGCTCATGTGATAAGACACGTATATATTATGGAGTAAAATGTTGAATGTTATCATGTCATCAATTCCCTGTTTAATAAAAACAGTATTCAAAATATTTAAAATTACATATTAGGTTGTATTTTGTCAGTTGTTGTTTTCATTGTAGGGTCATGAGATGACTACAATAGGACTGCTGCTAGGGGTCGCCGCTGCACAGTAAGTTCACTTCTACATGTCTACATAACTCGGTAATCATAAGAATCACTTAATTTGAAGTGCTGTTTCACTTGTTTTAGGTGTTAGTTTTAAACATAGATATTACATAATTGAACAAGGCATGTGACCTATATATATATATTGTCAGATACTTGAATATATTGTGAAAAATTACAATTTGTTTCACAAGTAAATGAAGGTAACTGTGCTGGCATGTTTCATAAGAAGTCATGAAGCCACTTTATATGCTGTGTGAAGCCAGGACATGTTTACTTTGCAGACGTGGCTCTATGGATTTGGCCACAATGAAGATGTTGAGCATTCACCTTCCCGCCATGTTACCTCCAACCTCCACTGAGCTGAATGTATCACACAATGTCCAGGTGGCAGCCATCTTGGGTGTGGGGCTTGTATTTCAGGGAACAGGCCACAGGCACACAGCTGATATACTACTGGCAGAAATAGGTAAACACTATCAGAGTAGTTAAGATTCAGAAAGATGGTGAGGTTCATATGACTGAGAGAGGACATGATTTGGCAGCCAGTTTGATGTTTTGATTTCTGTATATGTTCTATTACATTCAAAGACATGTATTGTGATTGACATGTAGCTTACGACACTCTATTCTATTGCTATGCTATCCAACATTCTTAAGTCTTTTTGAAATTTCAGTACCATGTTAAAGAGCAGGTTTCTTGGCTTGACTATTCAAAGAATATGTCTAGCTGTTCTACCCTGTATTTTGATCATTTTCGACAATTTTTTACTGTTTTGACTCAAAATATAATGTTAACATTTGCTCACCTGAAATTTCTCCTAAACCTTCTACCACGGACCTTCACCCACTGGTCCTTTCCTTCCCCTCTCACCACCCCAACACGTCTGCCAGAAGATCTCTGTCTTCTATTAGTTTTGTTTATTTATAAACGAATAATTAAAATAATCCCACTCCTCTTCACACAAATCCATTTTTTTTCACACACATCCAATTTAATTCTTAACTTATTTAATAACACCGTCACATCTATTATCCACACTAATAATTTTAATTTGTAAATACATGTAATAAAATCATGATGACCACCCACCCAACCATTGGCCCCTTCCATAGCCAACACCCCACTCCACCAGAATACTTTTACTTGTATATTTTTAAAAGACCCCCTTGCACTGACCCCTCTCCTCCACTACCCCTGATAACGAAAATTAAATTTAGATGCACCCTCAACAAATAACAAATGTGTAACTCATTGATCAACTTCTGCTTCAATTTCTCAGACCACTTCTTCAAAGTTTTTTATAGATAGGCAAGCTGTCATTTCCAACTGGATCTTGTTTATAGTTCTTGTAAGGATATGTGTTAATGAAAACTTATACCAATAATGTACATGTATATGCAATATGTTTATTTCAGGTCGTCCACCAGGTCCAGAATTACAGAACTGTAATGATAGAGAGTCCTACTCCCTGGCCGCTGGGCTGGCTCTCGGCTTAGTCATGTTTGGGGTAAGCTGTATACTGTATCACTTGTTGCTGGCTAATTTGTTGGTCTGTTTGGGATCAGATGTATAGTATATCAGTCTTTGCTTGCTGAATTATTGATAATGTTTGAACTGTTAGAGAATAACAAACATAATTCAAATACATGTAATTGATTAATTTAAACAAAGATAGATTCACCCACTCAGAATGTGAAGATCAGTGCCGAAGATTAAAAAACTGAGAATGGAAACCAGTCTCAAACATCAAGCATCTGATTGGCTGAAATGGCTCAGCCAGTCAGATCCTTGAGATATGAGACTTGTTTCCATTCTCAGTTTTATAATCTTGGGGTCAGCTTTATCTCAGCTGTGATTAAATGTTTAGTATAAAATACTACAGCCTCACAATTGTTGTTAAACTTATTATTATTGTATACCTTACCCTTTACTTCATGAATATGGCTTTTATACCTTGTGCGAACAGTGTAGATCCAGATCAGCCTGCCCATCTCTGCAGTCTCAATCAGGATGTACACTGGTTGCTTTTAGATTTATTAGATTATTTCCGATCAAGAAGCCAAAAGTGTAATTCATCAGACTGCACAGATATAATCTGTATCCATGAAGTAAGGGTTAACTCCCTTTTACAAGGATATTCCTTCATTTTCTATAGATATGGCATTGAGTAACCCAATGTCTTACTGGGTTGATCTTGTTATTTTGAAGCTTGTGATGCTGTATATAAATGTAATATATACGGTATTATATTATTCTATTGTAGAAAGGTAAAGAGACAGTGGGGACATCCGACTTGAGTATGGCAGACACTCTGTACCACTTCATGGTTGGAGGTCACAAGAGACCACTGGTAACATCTTCTCTCTGTTCCCTACTTGTAGTTCAGCTTGAGGAAGCTTGTTGTGTGTAACTTTAACAGACTTAGATTATCGCGTCTTTCGTCATTGTTCCTTAATGGTTAAAAGATTTTCAAAATACATTTAAGAACTGTTAAAATTAATCATGTATTGACCGAAAAATCTGAGTCCTGGCATATTAAACAAAAGCAGAACATAAGATGGACATATTAAAGTGATAAATTATAAGAGTTGAATCAGTCTGTATTTGCTGAATGTTATAAAAAGAACAATACTGTTGCAGATTGGCCCAAGTCAGGAGAGGTACAGGACTCCAAGCTATCAGATCCAGGTCAGTGTTCAGTGCCCAGTGGTAAACTATAAGTAGGTTGCATGAGGGTGAGGTGAAGATGGAATCATTTCTCACAGTTAACTGTTGTTGCAGGAATGAGACTCTACCAAGTTCCTGCTAAACAGTCAACCAATTTGACTTATTTTTGTATCTTAATTGAATGGATTGTTTAAGCTACTTGTTCTTGCATACCTTTAATTGCACCTAATATTTGTATATATGTAGATCTATATATTTTTGTTTTATTATGATAAAATTTTGATATTTACACATATAATTTTCTTAATGACTTCACAAGCTTGATGTGAAATAGTTGATAATGTATCATTAGTCAGCCTGCGAACAGTATCTTTTCCCTAAGAGAAAGATCAGATTTTCCTCTCTGGTAAAACTCTTGGAAAACTCAAATCTGGGATGTAAGAAATAGAGGATTTTTGTTTTTACCTGTGTAAGATAGAAATTTATTTTACTGAATGAGCTCTAGAATTTGTATTTTCACAAAATGCAACACAAGTGAATATAAATTATTTCAGGGTTAATGAGTGAAATATATTTCTATGTTTTACTGGTAAAAACAAATTTTCTTTTTATTTGATGCTTTTAATGCCTATCAATTTAAAAGAAAAAAATGCTTGAAAGAGCACTAAAAGCATTTATTTATGATGTTAAGTCATAATGCCATATACCCAAAATTGAACCCCATTGTTTAAAAGTTCTCATTCAAAATATATATGCGAATGGGTACCAGTGTGAAACTATAAATGATATATCACTGTTTTGAAACTTTTATTTCACAAGGAAAATTCTTTAATTCACTGGAAAACATAAAATAGAAGACATTCTTTCATTGGTTAATAACTTTGCCCATCAGTTATGTGCGTGTTTATGATTACAGGAAGGTGACACTGTCAATGTGGACGTTACATCTCCCGGGGCAACACTGGCACTCGGCATGCTATACTTTAATACCAAAAATAGGTAACTTGTGCTACATTGTTTCTCGATTTAACTGAATTACACAAAACTGAGTACTTGAAATAACAACTCAATTTCTTATTAAGAATTAAAATCATGCCAGTCTTCAGTATGACCATTGTTCACTTCCTTCACTATAATGGAGATGTAATGTCTTCTAAAATATTCTAAGCAGCCATTATTAGAAGCTATGGTTTGTTGAAACTATCTCTTAGGATTATTTTAAATTTATATCATCAATTTATTTTGACTGCCTAAGTCACATGTTAAGGGTATTGTATTTTCAGTGCTGTATCCGAATGGTTGAAGGTACCCGACACACAGTTCATGCTGGATCAGGTTCGACCTGACTTCCTTCTACTCAGGGTATGAGTTCTTGATTCATTTAGGATCAAACTTAACCTGTTTTCAGTCTGTTGACCAAAGAAAGAATTGGGAAAGGGTACCATGTCTGTCCATCCTATATCCTTTCCGCGCCCGACCCTGTTTTCCAGACGGACGTCCGTAACGTATTTAAACGTGACAAAATTTTGACTTCCCAAAACCCGACCCTGTTTTACTGGAGGTCACCCGAAACGTATTTAAACGTGTGCTTTTTTCACGATTTTAAAACCCATAACGTAAATCTGCGTAAATTTTATTTTAATGCCCGTTGAAAAGTGTATGTTTGAATCAAGCATATACGCTTTTGTCCGTTACTGGTATTCTACCTTTTAAAGAAATTCGGAATTTTCAACATGGTAAGAAACCCGTGTAAAACATGTTATCTAACATTACGGTCTTTCTTCTGAAAAAAAAATGTGGAAAGATGCATATCAAGAATAGTGCATTAAAATTCCGAATTTCAACGCTCTCTTAACGTTATGGGTGAAAATTTTGGTTTATCGCAGGAAGACTGTAACGTTAAATTCTGTAAATTAATTAATCTAATTAACAGTAATTAATTTTTATGCCATTGCAAGATATGTCATTTTTAAGTTATTACTAGGTAGATATAGGATTTTCTTAAAATAATGAATAACTGTTTTGGAGCCACTTTTTTATTTTGACAATGAAAGATGAAGAAATAGCAACACATATAATTAGATTATTTTTCTTAAAATTGAACTTGTTAAAATTACTAATTTTCTTATCAGATTATCTAGGTCAAATGTATTCAATTTCTTACTAAATTATATTTGAGAGAAAATATGCGATGCATTCAAAGGACTAATAGTTTTAAAATACTGATCGATGATTCCGCGTTCTTTTAAATAGCCACCAAAGTAAGGACTTTTTTAAAAATGAAAAATAAATCGACGGGTTTCCGACGAAAAAACAGGGTCAGGTTTTGAAAAGCGATTTTTTGATGCGTTTAAATACGTTTCGGGCGTCTTCCTGTAAAACAGGGTCGGGTTTTGGGAAGTCAAAATTTTGTCATGTTTAAATACGTTATGGTCGTGGAAAGGATATGAACTATGTAAGAAAGTCCATGATCAAACCATAGAGTCATAGTCAAGGTGTAAATACGATGATTGAGTAGAAAAGGATAAATGTCATATAAGTCTGAAGTTGGTGCTAATCAATTTGCAACTACCTGGTCAGTTGTAGCAAGATAACTCTGCTTCATTCCAATCATTTCATTCATTGGTTTGGTTGTCATATTGACAGGAAAAAAGTGGACATTACAACAACAGAATTTTTTCCAATCTCGGGTGTAACAAGGCCCACAGTCCAGAAGTGTTTTGCTTTCTGAATGACTGACGACCATAAACCTGAAAATGAATATCCTCTTATGTAAGCCTAAAATATTATATAAAATTTTCCACAGAGGTAACCTACATTTAACATCTTTAAATAACATGTTGGAATAAAACCAACATATATTAATATTGCTTCATTATTTTTTAAGAAACTTGATGATTCTTTTCAGGTCCCATGATTATAAAACAGAGAATAGAATCGAGTCTCAAATCTCAAAGACGACTGGTCGCTATTTCAGCTGATCTGATGCTTGAGATTTGAGACTGGTTTCAGATCTCAGTTTTAAAATCTTTAGCCCAGATTATAATTCTGACTGTTCAGGTTAATTCAATTCAATTTTCAGTTAGGGAAAACTGTATGATTTTAAATTACACAGTTTATGAGACAGTGTTGGATAATTCAATGCCTGTGAAATTCTCTTAGTGTTTTATATATACTTACGCAATTTAAAATCTTTGCATGGGGAACATACATGTAAAATATTGACAAGAAAATAGGAAAAAAAAATCATTCTGCCATCTAACAGAAGCAAGGAAACACACCTGTTTTCAGGTTGACACGCATATATGATAATAAGTATAATTTAATGCATGATATGTATGAACATATTTGATATGTTTACAGACTCTGGCTCGGGGACTGGTGATGTGGGACACAGTTCTACCATCGTTAGATCACATGACAGCTACAATGCCACCGGTAAACATGCAGAAAACTTTTTATTCTGAACTTTTAACATTTCTAAGCAACCAATATTGGAAGTTTTCATGACACTAACAATTTGTTTAAAGGCATATTTTTAATTTTATATAAAAGAGCTGAAAGATTACATAAAAACACCTACTCTTATAAATACCATCGCCCTAATAACTGGCACATTATACCTGTATGTTTGGTGATGCTCAGATATGGATTGCAGCTAGTGTTCTGTTGTGTTTACAGATACTGAATGACTTTGCCTTCCGAAGATATCAGCTGCAGGATGATGATAATGGTATAGACTTTGAGACCATGAGGTAAACAAATGCTATCTGCTGTTCTTTACTGGTCACAACCCATTGGGTTAAACAACTGATTCCCCTGTACAAAATGTGAATATCAATACTATGGTTATATTGTGTCCATAATACAAACAAATTTGTTAAGAACATTGAATTTCACTTATACTTTGAGGATTTTGCAATAAATATCACTAATTGCCCTTTCATAACGTGTAAATTGAATGGACCAGTCAAGAAACATGTTGTAAACTGTGTTAGATGTGTTACACTGACTTTAAACTGTAAAATACTAACCAACAACCTTCAGTCACATTGGTCAGGAAATGTGTTACACTAACTGAAGGTTGTGGTTTTTATGCCCCCGCCATGAAATGGCGACGGGCATTAAGAGTTGCTCCTGTCCGTCCGTCCGTCCGTCCGTCCGTCCGTCCGTCCGTCCGATATTCTCGTGAACGCAACTCCTCCTACACTACTGGTCAGAATTTAATGAAACTTGACCACAATGCTTGGCCTGATATGTAGTTGTGCATGAAGGTGGGGTTTCGCTCTTACATGTTCCGTTCAGAAGTTATTGCCCTTTGATACTTCCATTAACATTAGTTTTAATAGGAGTATATCTCGTGAACGCAACTCCTCCTACACTACTGGTGGGAATTTAATGAAACTTGACCACAATGCTTGGCCTGATATGTTGTTGTGCATAAAGGTGGGGTTTTGCTCTTACATGTTCCGTTCAGAAGTTATGGCCCTTTGATACTTCCATTTACATTTGTTTTAATAGGAATATATCTTGTTTCTTATATTTTGTGCATTTTGCCCATAACTTAAAAAACTACTTGAGATACTGCCTTGAAACTTGAAATATATTTTCACCATCAAAATCTACATCATAACCAACAAGACCCATAACCATGCTTCCAATATTTTCAAATTATGCCCCTTTTTCACTTACATTTTGTGTTAAGAAAAATATACACTTTGCCCTTAACTTTGTTTGGAATGGAGGGATTTCAAAATAACTTGGCACAAATGTTCACCATAACAAGGCGGTGTGTTGTGACTGTAGGTCCAAGGTCAAGGTCACTGTTACTAAAAATAGAATTTTCTTGCAAAATCTTGTCCGCTCTGTAACTTTGTTATTTCTTATTGGATTTTTAAATAACTTGGTATAATTGTTCACCATATCAATACGGTATGTAACATACATGCCCAAGCCTTTAGGTCCAAGGTTAAGGTCACTGTTACTAAAAATAGAATTTTCTTGTCCGGGCTGTTACTTTGTTATGAATGGACGGATTTCAAAATAACTTGGCACAAATGTTCACCATGACAGGGCGATGTGTCGCGCACCATGCCCATGCCTGTAGGTCTAAGGTCAAGGTCGCTGTTACTAAAAATAGAATTCTCTTGTCCGGGCTGTTACTTTGTTATGAATGGAGGGATTTCAAAATAACTTTGCACAAATGTTCACTATGACAAGGCAGTGTGTCCGCACAATACCCAAGCCTGAAGGTCCAAGGTCAAGGTCACTGTTACTAAAAATATAATTTTCTTGTCCAGGCTGTAACTTCATTATAAATGGAGGGATTTCAAAATAACTTGACACAAATGTTCACCATGACAGGGCGGTGTATCGCGTACCATGCCCATGCCTGTAGCTCAAGGTCACTGTTACTAAAAATAGAATTCTCTTGTCCGGGCTGTAACTTTGTTAGGAATAGATTGATTTCAAAATAACTTGACACAAATGTTCATCATGACAAGATGGTGTGTCCCGTACCATGCCCATGCCTAGGTCCAAGGTCAAGGTCACTGTTACTAAAATAGAATTTTCTTGTCAGGGTTGTAACTACATTAGGAATATAGTAATTTCAAAATAACTTGGCAGAAATGTTCACCATGACAAGGTGGTGAGTTGTGTACCATGTCCATGCCTGTAGGTCCAAGATCAAGGTCACTGTTACTAAAAATAGAATTTCCTTGTCTGGGCTATAACTTTGTTTTGAATGGAGGGTTTTCAAAATAACTTGGCACAAATGTTCACCATGACAAGGCGGTGTATTGCGTACATTACCCATGCCTGTAAGTCCAAGGTCAAGGTCACAGTTACTAAAACTTGAATTTACTTGTTCGGGCTATAACTTCTTTATGAATGAAGGGATTTCAAAATAACTTGGCACAAATGTTCACTATTACATTGCATTGCATTACCACCAACTTCTTCAAAGACATTTCCGTAATGAGAAGACAACAGTGCCACAAATACAAATAATTTACTTGATCATCAAGTTTATGCATATTCTTATAATTACTCGAACATCACTGTCTTTGAAATGCTATTATTCCCATCATTGCACTTTAGTATCTGGAAACGATGCATAGCGGGGGCATCCGTGTCCTATGGACACATTTCTAGTTTACTTTAAACTGTAAAATACTAACCAACAACCTTCAGTCACATTGGTCAGGAAATGTGTTACACTAACTGAAGGTTGTGGGTTTTTTTGTCACATTGGTAGTACATTTACTGATTAGTACTGAAAGAATTGTGTTTCACTAATTGACCAAAGGTTGTCTGTTCCATTGTTATAATATATACCACATGTAATCAAGAACTTAGGAAATGTGTTACACTAAATGACAGATTCTCAGATTGGAAGAACTGATGTACACAAATTAGTGGTCCAGGAAATTTGTAACACTGACTGACTGATTATTGTCAGTCACATTGAGACAACTGATATGTACTGATTAGAACATTTTTTGTTAGAAATGTGTCCCATAACTGTTGTTTAACTAATCATGTGTTTGGAAAATGGGTAAACATAACATTTTTTGTGTTGCCCTTTTGAAGAAAATGTCTGTCTGTTGTCTGTCGGTCCATCCATCCCGACAACATAGCACTCGCTATAATTTTGCCATTTCTTAATAGTTCTTCATCAAACTTGAAATCATATTGCTCATGACAACATGGCCGTGATGATGCCAAATTCTTTAGGCTAAGGTCACATTTGATGGAGTTATCCCCCTTTTTGTAATTGGATTTGTACATGAAAACTTTACATTGGCTATAACTTTGCCATTTCTTAATATTTCTTCATCAAACTTTCAAATTATTGCTTATGATAACAAGGTCAAGATGACATCAATATCTTAAGGTCAAGATCACATTTGATGGAGTTATGCCCTTGTTGTGCTTTGATTTTTATTCTGACCAAGTACCCAAGGGTGACACAAGTGTTCAACTGAACACCCATCTAGTCTTCTGTATATTTCAGCCAGGCATTTTGTAATGTTGCTGCAGGTGCTTGTATGGTGGTTGGTCTAAAGTTTGCCGGATCAGCAAATCAGCAAGCATTTGAAACACTAGTAAGAATACATTTCTTTGTTCATCATGAGTTATTATTGTATTGGATATATGTACTGCATGACTCTGTTGTTTGTTTAAAATGTGTTCAAAAGTTGAGAATGACTTCGCTTTTCTCAAACCAAATATGAAAGTTGAAACTGTGACTGTTAATTCTGGTGGACTTTTCTCGTATGTAATATGGACATCTGTTTTCTAGGTGACGTGTATGAATCGTTCGTTAAAGGTAATGTCAACACCAGCTCTGGTGGAGCAAGCGGGCAAGAGCACCGTAGAGAACTGTATGATGACCATTCTCATCTCCATGGCAATGGTAAGCATTTACATTTAACTGAGCACTAGCAGTTTCAGGTGGTTGCCACTCCCTTAAACATACCACTCCCTCAAGCACCGTCTGTTATTTTTTAATGCCAATATTACAAAGGAAATATGTATTAATTGAGGCAAAGTTTACACACAGATCAACATTAGAGAATCATGATTCTAATCAATAAAATTCCAGTGTAAGTGTAAGTCAGAAATACATCATTAGTAAGACTTAGTGTAAGTCGGATATACATCATTAGTAAGTGTAAGTCGGAAATACGTCATTCTGAATTTTGTTCTAGTGTATTGAAGGTATGGTGATGATTGTTACAGGTGATGGCTGGGACAGGTAACCTGGAGGTGTTAAGAATGTGCCGGATGTTCCGTTCACGTGTTGGTCCCCCGTACAACCAGTATGTCACATACGGTTCCCACATTGCTATCAGTATGGCCATAGGACTTCTGTTCCTCGGAGGTGGCAAGTATGTGATTCTGTCCTCTAAAAGTATACTGGTATTTTGTGTTTGTTTATTTTAAATTTATCAGATGTTGAAAAAAAATGGCTAATAAAGTGTAAGATATTACTTCTATATAATGCTACATATATTTGATATATTAGGCTTGTGTTTATTTAAGCATGCTTATGCAAAACTTGCTCAAAATATCATTGGGTCCATTATCTGATTTAATAGTACAGAACAGTGTACTTCCATAATTGAGAAGACGACTTTTTTTCAAATCTCTGGTACAGTGAAAGGAAGTTGGAGGAATGGATACTGTTTAATTGGATATGAGTAGTAGACATCAAAAAGGTCAAGGTCTGCTTTTCTGTTAAAGAAGCTACATGTACGTATGATTCAGATGATCTCTGGAACTAACTGATTTTTTTGGTTTTATATTGTTTTTTTTTCAGGTACACTTTGAGTACAAGGGACGAGGCTATTGCTGTCATGTTGTGTGCATTCTTTCCAAAGTTCCCTACCCACAGTAACGATAACAGGTCAGCCATGTAGAAATTCTCAATCAACCACATTCAAAATCTTATCAACAAATTACAAAAAGTAATTAACAGAGCATAAAAAAGATGAACAATTCATTGTTTCGACTTGGACTGATTTGTTGTGATATGGTGCTGTGATTGTTGTTTGCAGATACCACCTACAAGCATTCCGCCACCTGTATGTGCTGGCTGCTGAGTTGAGGACAATGTTACCGCGAGATGTTGATACAGGAGTCCCTTGTTATATTCCTATAGAGATCAGATTCAAGGTTGGCTTGTTTTCTTACAGATGAGCTTGTCTGTTGGCTGTGATTACTTAGGCAATTATTTTCAAGAAAATGTTAAAATGTTCCTACAACCAGGCAAAATTTATAGTATGTTTGTTTTGTGACTATGTTTTGTGACTAATGACCTATGATGCAAAACATGAAAATACTGATGGGTAATGATTTGGAGTATGGGTAATTTGAAGCTGATACTATGTGTGGGTAATTTTAAGTTTAAGCTATGACTAGGGATGTTTGGTAATTTGAAGCTGAGACTAGGAAGTTTGCATAACTTGAAGCTAGAGAGTTTGGGTAATTTGAAGTTTGGACTAGGGAGTGTGGGTAATTTGAAGTTTGTACTAGGGAGTGTGGGTAATTTAAAGTTTGGACTAGGGAGTGTGGGTAATTTGAAGCTGAGACTAGGGAGTGTGGGTAATTTGAAGTTTGGACTAGGGAGTGTGGGTTATTTGAAGTTTGGACTAGGGAGTGTGGTTAATTTGAAGTTTGGTCTATGGAGTGTGGGTAATTTGAAGTTTGGACTAGGGAGTGTGGGTAATTTGAGTTTGGACTTGGGTGTGTATGTAATTTGAAGTTTAGACTAGGGAGTGTGGGTAATTATACCCCCGCATACGAAGTATAGGGGGTTTATAGGAGTCATCATCCGGTTGGTTGGTTGGGCGGTCTGTCTGTGGCACTTACAGCGTCAACAGTTTTCAAGATATCGACTTGAAACTTTAAACATATGTTCGTGAGTACATTTGCGCGAACTATTTTTTTCTCATGTGGATCAGTCCATTATTTTTCGTAGGGGAGCATGATTTAACAAAATCTTGTGACGTGAACTACTTCTACAGTTTTTAAGATATTGACTTGAAACTTGATACATATGTTCGTCATGAAGTGTAGATGTGCGTGACATATTTTTCGTGTGGATCAGTCCATTATTTTTTGCAGGGGACATGATTTAACAAAATCGTGTTATGCAAACTTCTAAATCTTTTGATGCGAACTACTTCTACAGTTTTTAAGATATTGACTTAAAACTTGATACTTATGTTCAGCATGAAGTGTAGATGTGCATGACATATTTTTCGTGTGGATCAGTCCATTATTTTTTGCAGGGGACATGATTTAACAAAATTGTGTTATGCAATCTTCTACACTTACTACGTCAACAGTTTTCAAGATATCGACTTGAAACTTTAAACATTTGTTCGTGAGTACATTTGCGCGAACTTTTTTTTTTCTGATGTGGATCAGTCCATTATTTTTCGGACGGGAGCACAATTTAGCAAAATCTTGTTACACGAACTACTTCTACAGTTTTTAAGATATTGACTTGAAACTTGATACATATGTTCGTCATGAAGTGTAGATGTGCGTGACATATTTTTCGTGTGGATCAGTCCATTATTTTTTGCAGGGGACATGATTTAACAAAATTGTGTTATGCAAACTTCTACACTTACTACGTCAACAGTTTTCAAGATATCGACTTGAAACTTTAAACATATGTTCGTGAGTACATTTGCGCAATTTTTTTTTTCTGATGTGGATCAGTCCATTATTTTTTGGAAGGGAGCATGATTCAACAAAATCTTGTGACGCGAACTACTTCTACAGTTTTTAAGATATTGACTTGAAACTTTATACATGTGTTCGGCATGAAGTGTAGATGTGCGTGACATATTTTTCGTGTGGATCAGTCCATAATTTTTTGCAGGGGACATGATTTAACAAAATCGTGTAATGCAAACTTTACAGTTTTCAAGATATAAGACTTTAAACTAAAATTGTATGTTCTGCATGAAGTGCACATGTAAGCGACATATTTTTTTGTGGATCAGTCCATTATTTTTTTGGAAGGGAGCATTATTTAACAAAATCTTTTATTTAAAATCTTATGACGCAAACTACTTCTCCAGTTTTCAAACTTTAAACATACGTTTGTGAGTAGATTTCCATGACATACTTTGTTTCATGTGGATCAGTCCATTATTTTTTAGCAGGGGAGTATGATTCAACAAAATCTTGTGACTTGAACTACTTCTACAGTTTTTAAGATATTGACTTGAAACTTTAAACATATGTTCGGCATGAAGTGTAGATGTGCGTGACATATTTTTCGTGTGGATCAGTCCATTATTTTTTGCAGGGACATGATTTAACAAAATCATGTTATGCAAACTTCTACACTTACTACGTCAAAATCTTGTGACGCGAACTACTTCTACAGTTTTTAAGATATTGACTTGAAACTTTATACATGTGTTCGGCATGAAGTGTAGATGTGCATGACATATTTTTCGTGTGGATCAGTCCATTATTTTTTTGCAGAGGACATTATTTAACAAAATCGTGTTATGCAAACTTCTACAGTTTTCAAGATATAAGACTTTAAACTATAATTGAATGTTCTGCATGAAGTGTGTATGTCAGCGACATATTTTTATGTGGATCAGTCCATTATTTTTTGCAGGTGAGAATTATTTAACAAAATTTTTTATTTAAAATCTTATGATGCAAACTATTTCTCCAGTTTTCGAACTTTAAACATACGTTTGTGAGTAGATTTCCATGACATACTTTGTTTCATGTGGATCAGTCCATTATTTTTTAACCAGGGGAGCATGATTCAACAAAATCTTGTGACACGAACTACTTCTACAGTTTTTAAGATATTGACTTGAAACTTTATACATGTGTTCGGCATGAAGTGTAGATGTGCGTTACATATTTTTTGTGTGGATCAGTCCATTCTTTTTTGCAGGGGACATGATTTAACAAAATCGTGTTATGCAAGCTTCTACAGTTTTCAAGATATCAACTTGAAACTGAAATCATATGTTCTGCATGAAGTGCGCATGTTAGTGACATATTTTTTATGGATCAGTCCATTTTTGGTTGGAGGGGAGCATTACTTAACAAAATCATTTGACACAAACTAACTAACTTTACACGCATGTGGCGTTAGCATTAGCTCATCAAATGACATCATTATTCTTATCCCTCTCGGAAGAATAACATGTGCCCGGGTGAAGGTCGAGTAGCTGTGTGCGTATCAACAGATTGTAAAAAAAATACACAGAAGATGCTCGATCGTTTTTTTTCTGACACAGAGACAGCGTAGTAAGTAATATGTATGTAATTATCATGCAACTGAAATCGACTTGTATCGGTAGGCGGATATAGTCCTACGTTTGGTTTCGTTAGCATTAGCTCTCCAAATGACGTCATTATTCTTATCCCTCTCGGAAGAATAACAACATGTGCCCGGGTGAAGGTCGTGTAGCTGTGTGCGTAAAATTAAATACAGATTGTAAAACAATACTCAGAAGATGCTCGATTGTTTTTTTTCTTACGCAGAGACGGCGTAGTAAGTAATATGTATGTAATTATCATGCAACTGAAATGGCCTTGTATCGGTAGGCGGATATAGTCCTACGTTTGATTTTCTAAAATTGTTATGCCGTGAGAAAATTTAATCTTGGATTACACAAAATGAAAGTAGGTCTACATCAGAATATGCCGTCCAATGATGTACTTTGGAAACTAAAATGCGCAAAAATTATGTACATACTTTGTATTGGAGATATTCATTATAAAAAAAAACAAACAACAGCAGAAATAAACAACTACCATCAATTTCATCATTATTGAAAATATTCATGAAGTTCTATAATTTTTGTTTATGGAGAATTTTCACTGAATTGAGAGGCATAGTTGATTAAGATAAATGACAATAAATGATAAACCCATGCCTCCAGATGTCTTAATTTTGTGTTTCAAAAAAGCTCAAATGCACTTAAGAAATGGCTTCCCAATGGTAAATAAATTGCTATCTTCCAGAAGCTTCGGGGGGCTTTGACCCCCTTGGCCCTAGTGGCCCCCTGGACCCCCAGCAAATTTTCAGGCTTTCAATTATTTTTCAACTTTCACCCATGAAAGATGCAAACATCATTTCTGTTTACTCTGACAAAGCAGTATTGCGGGGGTATTAATCACCTTCAGTGATAGCTCTAGTTTGAAGTTTGGACTAGGGAGTGTAGGTAATTTGAAGCTGAGACTAGGGAGTGTGGGTAATTTGAAGTTTGGACTAGGGAGTGTGGGTTATTTGAAGTTTGGACTAGGGAGTGTGGGTTATTTGAAGTTTGGACTAGGGAGTGTGGGTAATTTGAAGTTTGGACTAGGGAGTGTGGGTAATTTGAAGCTGAGACTACGGAGTGTGGGTAATTTGAAGCTGAGACTACGGAGTGTGGGTAATTAGAAGTTTGGACTAGGGAGTGAGGGTAATTTGAAGTTTGGACTTGGGAGTGTGGGTTATTTGAAGCTTAGACTAGGGAGTGTGGGTAATTTGAATTGGGACAAGGGTAGTGAGTAATAAGATAGGATCCCTTTAACAGTTTTAATTTATTGTTTGTCATGGTTAACTTTAATTCGAATAGTATAATATGTTATTTGTAAAACTTGGTTGCTTAATTGATTTTCAGGACACTGAACATTATCGTAACGAGGCCTATAAGACATCGGCTCCCTGTACCCTACCAGAACTTGATCTGCTTCAAGAAGTATGCTCTTTAGAAATAGTTCATGCAACTTGTAACTCAAAAGATTTATCTCGGCATTAAAATTATAAGCAATTAAGGACACAGCAATGAATAATTCTAACAACTTTTTGTAAGTTTAAAACAAGTGTAAGTGAACAGCAGATATAACAAATCAATTATTTTGTAAGCAAGTAACCAAAACAAAGTTGACTGGACACCATAATAGATAATGTTCTTTTAAAAATGAATTTCAAAGTTATCATTGAATGATGTGTAGTGTTTGCTTACTATACATTTTATGAGGTTTTACTGATTATGGCTTGATATCTAGCAATAAGATGATTGAGATTTGTATACTGACCTGTATTGTAGATAAAGATACTGGGACCAAGGTACTGGCCAATCAACTTCCATAGAGACAAGAACTGGAACAGTCTCAAGTAAGTCCTAGTTATATCCTAGTATGCTAGAAATAACCTAATATCCTTGTGTGAATCTTATCACATTGAGATGTATACAGCAGCCCAGAAAGCGCAGTTTGAAGGGTACTTGTCCTGTAAATGAGTCTAGGTTTAAGCCTAGGTCAGGTTCTCACCCTATGACATTTGAAGGCTCTGTCATGTAGTGATACTCAATGACACTAAACTTCCTTTGACTGACAAATTGATACCTGTCAAATGATACTGTTGTCAGTATGCAGGTTTATGTTCTGTTGTTGCAAGTAGACGAAATAAATCATAGAAAATTATTTAGCACAACAAAAGATTTCAGGCTCTGTTTAACAAATCGGTCTGTCAGTAAATAGGGCTCTCGCTACATTGAAATTTTAGGGAGAAGTGACTTCTCCCTCAGTTCAGCTTAGGGAGAAGTAAAGAGACTTCAGGGAGAAGTGGGAGACTTCAGCGACAAATGATGTGTACCGAACATCTACATCTATTAAGTTTTGTAACAAACAAGAACAACAACTGTTACTACATACTGAAACTTAATTTGATGAATTAACAACATTTACTAAATGTAGGAACACTGTTAAAGTGTGATAGTAAAAGCATAGGTTTTTCAGCACTAAGGATAGACTGCTGGATAGCATCCGAATGTTGGTAAACTGAAAATACACACAAACACAATATATTACTACAAACTTATGGCCGGAAACCAGCAATAACCAAACACAACACATCTATATTATTTTGTGAGTGGGGTAAAACGACTGCAATGCTCTCTTTATGACTCAGTGTGCAGCTGAAGCAAATTTTTTTTGTGATTTGTTTTCTTAGCAAGACTGCCAAGAGTTCCTACATTTTTTGCGTCAGAATCTTCCGAGTCTGACAGCTTACGTTTATTGCCCTGTTTGGGCAGACACGAGACATTTCTGAACGTGAATCTACAGCTGATTTCTCCAAAATGAAGAGAAATATAAGTGCATCACAACTTAAATACAAAATAAATCAATGACAATGTGTTAATTAATTTCATCATTCGCACCTTTAGAAATCGGCAGTAAAAGATTTACTCGTCAGGTTTGCAATAAAGGCTTTCAATTAGCGCTATCAGTTTGTATAAAAAATAAGGCTACACTTGTCACCAGTCGTTTAATCTGTTACATAATTGGCAATTATCAAACAAACATAGTTGACATGACGACCAGCTTACGTCACGGTATCATATCAATGATTCGCATATAATGTTTATCAAGAGCCAGTATTGATTTTTCCTTATATGGAGATGTAGGCTGAGCTAAAGTTATCGGATGACAAGTGACGAGATTTCTCCAGTTAGGTTAATATACATGACAAATGAGGGGGAGAAATTTAGTAAGTTTTACGTTAGCTGCTTCTGAATTTTTAAAGCGGAGTCATTTTTGCTTTGATGCTTAGACACGGCGAAGTTTGAATTTTGCCCGAATTGCCCCCTCGCGAAATCCCTGAGTAGATTACCAGTACTGCCTGCATCGCCTTGCTGTGAGTTGAGCAAAACTGAATGTATACACAAAGTTTACATTCTTATTATCGATACCATTTACAAATGTTTCCACTTATTTCAACTGTTTCTCTGTGTTGCAGGTTACTTCTGAAGCACAATGGTATCCTGTATGTAAAACAGAGGGCAGGTCACCTGTCTTATGTGGAAGATCCCAAGGTATTACTAATTCAGGCCACTTCTGACCTGGCAACAAAAGTGTTTACATAACATTTTATCACCATTATCATAATCTTAAAATGAACCTTTTTATTTCAATGGTGCTTAAAGCCCCAGCCCTAAACTTAAGTGAGAATATACTATTGAAAAATCATATTTGTCCATATAGACTCCAATATATAAACTCTCCAACAGAACACAAAAGGTCTGATCGAATTCTTTCTTATAGACGGGATTTTCAATGATAATGTTTAATTATAGTTAGCGAACTTTTAAGAAGCTAATATTTAGCATCTATTTTTGACAAAGCGACCACTTCATGCGCGATCTCGATTTCTGTGACGTTTCGGAATCCTACTTTCGCTTTTATTCGCGCGGACCAAATTTATTGTAGTAAATTAAAATTTTGTTAGCCTGAACTAATGCTGCAAATTTGTGCCTATAGTTCCAAATACATGTAATATTTCATACAAGAGCGGGTTAAATTGAAGTAATGCCGCTTTAAACAATTTGTACAACCTTCGCTGGTGATAATTATTTCATTGTAAGATGTAAATCAGATTCTGTAGAAAGGTTTCGCATGTTGTGCATATCTTCAAACTACAGATACAATTAGGCATTGATTCTTTAGATTGAGAACAATTGTTTAAGGTGACGATTTTACTGTCCCAGTCTAATATGTGTGTTTGTATTGTTAGGGATACCGTAGCATGCTGGCCAGATCGCTCACTGCTGACCACTCAGCACAGACCTGTGTTCAGGTGAGTTGGAGGCAAGTTTTATAGGCTTGTAATTTTGACTCTGCATGTACATTAGTTAAATTGTTATGCCAATACATTATCTAACCTTTCCCTCATGTATATTCCTTTATGGTGAGTGTAAACAGTGTAGATTTAGATCAGCTGGCACCTCCATGAAGTCTGGTCAGGATCTACATCGTTCACTTTTTGATTTACTGGTATTAGACTGGTCGCATATGCGATAAAATACCTTCTCATCATTTTTGATGTTATTCATGTTTTAATAGTCATGTTTTACCTGTATTTCAAGGTTGATGTTTTACCCGCATTTCAAAGATCATTTTAATCTGTGTTTCAAGGATCATGTTTTACCTGTATTTCAGCCCGATGTAATCAAAGCCTTCACCTCCGATTCTAAAGTGATTGCCCTCACAGAACACTTCTTCAACAACTTACAAGACAGTGTGAGTACCTTTGTAATTCTGTTACTGGCAACTAACAAACTCAAAGAAGATTTTTGTACTACATGTATGTAGAGTAGTCATAGATTTTGAGTTTGGCGTCAGCCCGTCAAGAAGGTGAAGCACTATACCACCACTTAGCACTTGGATTGAGAAGCTGAATCTTATGATGGATGCCATTTAAGAAATCTGCGAGCTAGAGCAGTATCAACCCAGGAAGCAACAGTAGATAATAAATAATATATTGTTGAAAGAACAAGATTTACAGTTTAATAATGAAAAAAAAACTTATGCAGGGCATCTTCAATCAAATTGTTAGGTTCACTGACTGTTGAAACACTTCAAAAGATTGCTGTAAACCAATATAGAGCCTTCAATATTAACCAACAAGTGCCACCATTTCTATTTTTTTTCCAAGAAAAACCCTTTCTTCCAGACTTTGTCCATTCTAGTAGGATTATCAAATTTAATTACTGCCATGATACAGATTTTAAGGAATTATATACAAAATATTTTACCAAACTCTTCCTGTTTGATCATCAAACCTGCTTCCACTTGCTTGTGTTATATATTGTTTTTCAATATCATCGCTTACATTAATGCTGTAACAGGTGGACAAAATGATAAGAAAAGGTCTTGCTTATTTTCTTACACATTTAAGTTATTTGCTGACATTAAGCTTAGATGAATCTGAAGTTGATATGATTGAGCCTGTCC
This sequence comes from Corbicula japonica, assembly GCA_038501625.1. NCBI lineage: Eukaryota > Metazoa > Mollusca > Bivalvia > Venerida > Cyrenidae > Corbicula > Corbicula japonica. The sequence continues at coordinate 815,652 of JAZAYU010000025.1, forward strand.
AGTAATAATCATGTTTTCTACAGCAGGAAGACTTACAGCAGGTGCTCTCTGATGTGCTCTACGAGTGTGTCACGCTGGAAAAACCCGAAGCTATATCAACACACATCACTCTGGATCAGGTAACAGGCTGCTTTGGATATGGCTTTTATTAGGTGAACAGTTTAAATCCAAATCAACGAGCACATCAGTGCCATCTGATCAGGATCTAAACTGTTTGGTTTTAGATTCGTTAGGTTATTTCTGATCAAAATTTGACCAGTGCAGCTGTACTCTCCAGAGCAAACTGATCTGGATCTGCACTGGTTACACATGCGTTAAAACACAAATATATGGAGTAAAGGGACAGATATTGATGATGTTTACAGTTTTGTCCTGTTCATTCCTAACTGTATATGTGCAAACAGACATTCACCATGCTATGTGATGCATGGCTTGGGTTTAAGCAGTTAAATTTCTCTTTCATAATTTCATGTTTAGATTGGAGAAAACATTTGCATTTTGGATTATGAAAATAATGTCATACAATGTGTATGCAGTTCTAAAACTGCTCTTATTGTTGACTTATGGACATTATAAGTTTTTTGGTGGTTTGTAAACACTTGGTACATGTAGTTATTTTCAAAATTCATTATGCATAGAAAATCCTGATAGTTTAAGCTGAATTAGAAATCTTCAGTGAGCATAGAACCTTTACAGTATGGTATTTCCGTAACCTGAAAAATGCTGATAGTACAAGTGTAGTTGTATAGTGACAGTCGTTTAAATTACAGGTGACTCGGCGCTCAGATTTTCAGCAGACATCTCTCGGGGTAGGACAGCTGAAGTTGATATATGCCTACTACAACCTTGAACATTCTTCTGTTTTGGCTGGCTCAAATATATTCCACAACTCGGATCAAAAAGAAGTTTCTACCAGAAAACAACTTCTCAAACCAGAATTCATACTGGCCACCAAAAACAGATTAAAGGATATATTTGACAGATGGTTAAAAGGTTTGTTGCTGTGTCTGTTATTTACTTGCTTATTGTGCGAAATTTTGTGCAATAGAATCAAGTTACTGTTTTTAACTGGAGATATGTGTAGTAATAACTAAAGACACTTCAGTGCCTAAGGTTATTAAACTGAGTGTGGAAACCAGTCTCAAATCTCAAGCATCTGATTGGCTGAAATGGCGACCAGTCCCTATTTCAGCCAATCAGATCCTTGAGATTAGAGACTGGTTTCCATACTCAGTTTTATAACCTTGGGCACTGAGCTTGGAGTAAAACTGATAATATCCTCCTTAATTGTTATTAATTGTGATAGCTGAGAGGTGAAGGGTTTGGTCTTACTCAAGGGGATCATTAATTAGACCTTGCAAGACATTATGATAGGTATGTTAGAGGTCATGTAGGAAACATATTGCTAGCAACCAAGTTGTAGAAACCTGAGAAATACATGAGATTTGCTGTTTGCTGATGAAATATGGATATATCTGTCACAAAGTAAATTATTTAAAATCTTTCCTTTTCATTTCATTTTGACTGAATGTTTCCAGATAATGTGACAGTGTTAGTGCAATATCTGAGAGGAGAAGCAGTGAATGGAATTAATGCCAAGAACCTTTCTGCAATCCTTGTATGGTATGACTTGCCAAATCCCGTCCAGATGTCACATTTTAATATTGAAGGTAGGCATGATGTACCTGGTGCAGATGTTGCTGGTATATGTCAGTAGTTGTTTCTGGGCCATTGTTGTGACATGTATATTGAGATTTTAATAACTCTGTACAATTGACCAAGGCAGCATGAAAATATGTTGCATGCAAAGCTGTGCCAGTATCTTAAAGGTGAAGTCACTATTGTTAAAAATAGATATTTTGTGTAAGGGCCATAACTGTGCCATACATGGCGAGGTTGTTATGAAACCTGCCAGATATTATTATCTCAGCATGACAAAATCCATGCCTGCATGTGAAACCTGCCAGAAATTATCACTTAGCATGACGAAGGCCATGCCTGCATGCATCTTGATAGCTGTGATCATTGTTGCCAAAAATAGAGATTGTGTGTCATCACCATATTAACCGTTAAAGCCATGCCTATGTCTTGATGGTCAGTGTGGCTGATGAAAGTGTTTGGCCTAACAGTCATGCATGGGCCATAACTGCGGCATGAATGATTGAACATCAATGAAATTTGCCACAAATGATCACTGCAGCATCACAATGTGTCATACATAATGGCCATGCATGTCTAGAGATCAAGGTCACTACAGGTTGAATTCAGTTCATGAAATTGTTTTGTGGATATGTTCCATTTCTAGTTTAATAGTTTCTTACCATTTGTCTCTTTCAAAGGTGTTCCCACCCTGCCAGTGTTGTACAATGTGTTACCTCAGCTTCCGGTTGGTACACTCCTCATGTTACTGCAAGCCTGGAAAGTGGCCAGCTGATCTGTGCAGACATCTTCAAGGCATTGGCACAAACTGTTGTCAGCTCAGGTGATCTGTGCAGACAGCTTCAAGACATCGGCACAAACTGTTGTCAGTTAGCCAAAGAAGTAGCACCATGTTCTGGTGAAATGTTCTGCCCAAGGAATGTCAGCTCTCTGCAATGCATGGGGATACAATGCCAGGCGCCGAGTAAGTGTGCTGCAAGATGGGATTTTACATCCTTGTTAACAGAATTCCAACATCCTACAACTGTACATGTATATCAACTATGGCAGCTATGGAAGTGTAAGATATGCCGAGTTCTTGTGGCAAGTTAGAAGTTGGATCTCCAGCCAGAGTCGAACACTTCTTGATTAGTTTGCAAAATTTGACATAACATATAATGAAATTCATGTGCAATGTGTTTTAACTATACATGTTATAAATCATTTATTACAGCTTTGTGCACAAAAGATTATATTATAAAAAACGACAGTTATAAATAAATCAGTGTTACCTGAATTGTGTTCAAGGTCTCAGGTTTATCATGCATTGTTGTATATAAATTGATAAGTTACATTGTTCATTTCCACACAACAGTAATCGTAAATAAAATGTTGGAAACTGTTTGTCTTGTTACTTGACACAATTACAATGGTTGCTGAGGACTTAGGAATATCTTTCATTGAAGCTGAGGTTTAAACCAAAGACTACGTTTGTTTTAAGTAGAAGAAACATAACTACTCGATCCTTAATCTTGAAGTAAATCTGGTCAACAGTTTTACTTTTACAAGTGTCACAAATAAGGCTGTAACAATTTACTAGTGCATGAAATAAAAGCAATTCAACTGGGGTGGTCCAGTGAATAGAAATGTGATCGAAGTTATCACCTGTATTGCGAGCCATCTTTGCAAAATGTTAGAATAGAATTCTGTCTATATTCAAACCTGTAGATCACTCCCCATTACAACAAAAGCACTTATTTTAAAGCAGTTTTCACAACTTTAAAACTTATAAATAACAAACTAGTATTGGATCTCTGATCAATGTTTACGATAAATGTATTGAAACTGCATGGTTTCTGTAATTTAGACTATCCAGAAACGAATATGTTTATCGATCAATTGCGGATTCATTTTTCTTTTTAATTCACTCATAATTAGTTGCAATAACAAGACAGACTCATTTGAAAGAAAAAACAGAACAGTAACAACAGAAAATTACATGTCAGAATATCGCATATATTGTGAATTGCTGCTACTATATCATGGTTCATATTGACTAAATAGTCAATGCCAATTAGGGAAAACATGTTACAAATGAGCCTAAGAAGCTACAAGCTTAACATCAGTGGATGTACAGGTCTCTACAACTACATGAACTACATGAATGTATCGCTGGCAGCCTCAGGATACAGACCTAGTTACAAAACTGAACTCGGGACTAGACTGCAATGAAGCTCCCAAAAGGCCGGTGTGGTTAAATGAATAAAATGGTAAGTCCAGTGTGCTTCAAATAAAAAGATGAATGGTGGATGTTAGTTGAATTATCAAAAACATATGGTCTGATGAGGGTGCAGAATGAGGTAATGCCTGCAAAATACAAAAAGCAAATTTTGGGGTCCGAGTCCTGCAGTGTTATTTTCATTATTGCGGAAAGTACTGGAACACCGGTAAGATGTAAACATTGGAAATTCCCTGAGAAATGTGTTTCGATCAATACTTCAATTTGTGAATTTGACACATACCTCCTTGTTCAAGAACTCCTCCAGGTTAGAGAATTTCGTTACCATTTGTGATGAAATCTCGGATAATCATGGTATAACTATTTGAAGTGGATAACAGGCTAGATGTCGGTAAATTATGGGATAATTCCCGGGCCAGGGGTTCACTAGCGGGTGGCACGAAATACCCAAATCTACCCAAATCCACCCAAATCTACCCAAATCTTAGTTTGTTTCAGATAAATCTTGACAAATTCTATATATTTTAGCTATCTTTTGTGAATAAACTGAATAAAACAAACTTTATATAAGAAGAATTTACATTTATTGAAATATTGATCCAGTTACAATGTACAGTTATATCCCTCCCCATATTGCTTATATGTTGCTTATTAGTAGCTTCAATAATCATAAAGTTTATTTATCAACATTTAATAATTATCGTAGTCATCATCATCAACAGCAGCAGCAGCATAATCATCAGTGTATGACTTAGTGTGTTTTATGTTTGGTGAAACATACAGTTGCTAGTAACATTTAGGAAGATTTGGGTAGATATAAGTATTTTGATGATTTAAACGTATATGAAGTTAACTGTGTACTTGCTTTTTTTGTTCAATTTGACCTATTCTATCATGAAATATGTAGATTTGAGTGATATTTACCAACAGCAACTATAAAATTGGTAGATTTGGGTAGATTTGTGTATTTGGGTAGATTTGGGTATTTCGTGCTGCCGTTCACTAGCTGCTAAATCTCAAGCATTGGGTCATTTTGATTAATTTTAAGGCGTTCTGCCAATAAATAGTCCTAATACCCCTAAACTATTTAAGAAAATAAAGGACCCCTAAGCTTAGTCCAAATCAGACATGGGGTGAATAATTTTTTAAGTAATGCATTAAATTAGCATTATTTGCCAAATGTGTGCATTAAATTAAATTAGCATTACTATATTTTAAGAAAGTAATGCATTAAATTAGCATTATTTCAAAAAGTAATGCATTTAATTAATCATTATTTTATTCACCAGTGCACTTACAATAAATAAATATTAGTCAACTGTCAATATATGCACAAACGGGATCATCTTCCAAAAAAATCACCATAAAGTTTAATATACAAAGTATCAATCTGAAAGTTTGAAGATCTAAAGTGACACCTCAAGAACTTACAGCAAAATTATTCTTAGTACATATAGGTTAGTACAGGTTTAGCTTTTTAACACTTTTGTTATCTTTGATTTATTGCTGTTTTTACACATTTAGAGTGTTGTATTGACAAGGGACTACACTGCCAAATTGTCCAATTATATAATTATGTCACCTGTATCTGCATTATATGCTGATTTCCTGAATCAGACAAAGCCTTTAATATTTTTACAATGACAATGAATCAGTAACTTGAATCAATGGTTAGAAAAATAACTTCATTTGAGTGTGAAAGTAAGTTTTGTGCATGTCTGAAGGTTTAAGTTGATTTCGATGCTATCTTATTTCAGAACAATATTTTTGGTATTTTTCACTGAACTTCAAATTTCTACCACAAACATTTTCAGGAATATTTAAGTGTTTGACCATTAGTGGGAAATATATTGTCCCAATGAATGTGTACAGTGAAATGATTTAAAAGTGCTGTTTTTGGTGACAGAGCTTTAAAGACTACTGGCTATTGATTTCATAAATTTAGAATTTTCTTAAAATAACTAAGCTTAAGAACTCATGGCTTAATCATATTTTTTTTAAACTTTACAACATTCTGATGAAAAGGCTTCACTTATAGTCTGTATCTTGTTTTACTAATAGTGAACACATATCAAAATACTTACTGTCATATTCATGATTTTCTGGTGCTATAAATAAGATAATGTTATAGACTATTAACATATTAAATATTTAGAGCATCTTTGCATCTAAAAGTTACTGTGAATATAAATACTAATTAATAAAATGAATCATCAAAATCCAATAGTAAACAAAATCCAATTAATGCCAAATAATGCTTAGCATTACAGCATTTTGGCATAGGTAATGCATTAAATTAGCATTAAAATAATGCTTAATCTGTTGCATTAATCATTACTTAGCATTACTGACAAAAAGTAATGCATTATTAATGCATTAGCATTAAAATTTAATTCGCTCCATGTTTGGTCCAAATACTTTAGACTACATGTCTGTCATTTTTTGCCCTTTACTATCAAACCTAACCCTTTACCATGACATAAAAATGAAAAAAAAAGATAAATAAGTTACATCAGGAATTCAGGTCTTATTTATGGGAATCACAAGATAGCTTAAATCATAGGCTTTTTGAAAATCAATAGTCAAGGGTCATATCCCGTGTCAAATGTGTGTTCCACAGCCTCCTAACCCACAAACTGGAACACTACAGCATTAGAGGAAAAAACTCATCATTGGATCTAGGCATTCCTCAGTAACCGGACTCAGTTAGTCTTACTAGAAGAAGTGACCTCAGAAACAGTCTCTGTACAATCTGGCGGCCCACAAGGATCAGTCCTTGGCCCTAGCTTCTTTCTCTTCTATATATACGATATATCAGAGGGCCTCAACTCAGTCGTTTGACTATTTGCAGATGACACCTTGGCTTACCTAGCTATAAATAACAAGACCGACTGTATCAGCCTTCAATCCGACCTCGACAAATTAGCCATATGGGAGCAGAAATGGAAAATGGCATTCCATCCCGATATGTGCCAACTCCGCAACTAGCATGAACACATACTCCCATTCCTTTAGGATTCCGTACTGCTGTACACTCTATCACCGACAGTCCTTCTTTCCACACACATCCGAGGAATGGAACAGCCTACCACCAGAAGTCAAGTCAGCCGGGTCAGTTGAGTCATTCCGTGCTCAGCTGTCCCATTTCTTTGTCTGATTGCCTCTTGTCCATATTTTGTAACCTGCACTATAAATACTTTCACAATTTTTTACTCTTATCTATTTGATTTGCGCATTTGACCTGGCAGTAAACTTCAGTCAGTTGAAGATGGCCAGTATTCTTGAAGAAGAAGAAGAAATGTAACCCCTGATTACCAAGCCTGTTTAATTAATGAGAAAGATATGAGGCTCTGATATAATCCAAGTAGGGGCAAACCAACCACCCCAGCAGGACACCCATCCAGGCACTGACCAAGCAAACCATTGCTTAACTAGTTTGGGCAGTCAATAAACTTTAACCACATCACTAAAAAACTAGCTTAACAACGAGGTTGTTGGAAGTGACCTTATGCTGGTGTCACTACAGCTCTCAATATAGAGGTCTAGTAATCAATTTGTGTAAGAATATAATTATGCTTGATAATTATCCCCGCCGATGAAATCAGGAGGGGGATATTGAATTATCACAGCCGATGAAATCAGGAGGGCGATATTGTTTTGGCGTTGTCCGTCCATCCGTCCGTCCATCCATCCGAATTTCGTTTCCGTCCTATTTCTATGCAACTACCAGATGGATTTCAATGAAACTTTCTGGGAACCAGCAATACCAAGAGGAGATGTGAATATCCTCGTCTTGTTCCGGTCAGACCCTTTAACACAGAGTTATTGCCCTTTGATAAGTTATGCACTATGCATGTAAAGTAGTATTTGTTTCCATGCTATTTCTCTGCAACTTTTGCATGGATTTCAATTAAACACCGCGCTATTTTTTTACTTCTGCGTTCTTGATTTCAACAACTTGAAGACTTTATGTCTGATTCTTATATTCTGGTTAGCTGACCAACCCTTTTCACCTTCTGAAGTTTTTTTACACTGTTTTTGCCATCCATGATAAATATCTAAATAAAGCCCTATGTCTCCAGCTGTTGTGTTAGTAATAACCAGTACTCAGCGGGGGATATAAATTCAACAAATTTGCTTGTTTGAATAATTTTATGAAAATATTTGTTTGGTCCAAAACAAACAAACTAAAACAAAAGAGGAGAATATAAATATATTCCTCCAGGGGTTCCACAAGTTGATGAGTCTAAACTTGCATTGTTTGCCACCATTAAGCCTATTTCTGGTTAAAAAAAGCAAATTTCTGCTGTCTGCTAAATCATTCTCAGACATTGACCAATAAACAGCAGAGTGTGTCATAGAGAAATCATGAAAAAAAATCAATTTCTTAGTAAATTCAATTTTCTGCGACAGTCACAGCTTTTGGCACTTTTCCCCATTTTTTTCTTGTTTTTTTTGGCTGTTAAGCAATTTTGTTCTGCTGATTATATTGTTTCTATCAAGTTTTTAAATTTTGGTCATTTCCATCGTTAATTGTGCATTCACACATCTCTCTTACATCATGAAAATGAATAGACTATATGCAAATACCATGATAAACACTTCCAGCGAGCAGATGATGTGGTTCAGTGATAAATCACCAGTCATCCGATCTGGAGGTTGCAAGTTTGAATCCCAAATGCGGCACTGGAAATTTCTGAAATATGTCTGGGTGTTTCCCACCCAACCTATACTGGTTCACTCCAAGGAAGAAGGCTATTGGTGCATAAATCTGTGCTGTACACCGGGCATTTTAAAGAACTAGGGGTCTCTTCTAATAGAGCTGGATTCCCTGCATCTAAAAACTGTCTTTGCATCTGCAGTTGTAATTTTTAATATTTTTTCTGTCTATACAGTATAGATAAAAGATACATGTATATTCTTGGTGGTGGTGTTGATGCAGACCTGATGTTGGTGGTTAAAAGAAAAAAATGTTGCATGCAGTAGTTCTTCATTTCAGGGAAAAGCTAATTCCTAACATGCTAAGAAAAACTCGTGTTATTTTACATTTATTTCACTCTTACAAGCAAGAGATTTACTAATTTAAACAAGTCATTATGGATAACATGGTTGTTTATCCTGCAGTAAAGCTGTTGTATGGTGAAATATTTTATTTTATAGGCACTATTAGTACATGTGTCAGTTATGCATTATTTAAAGATATTTTCCAATTTTAGAAAAGAAAGAATGATTTTCCACCTTTAAGGAGCACATACATCAGTTTCTATCAGTGAATCTTGCAAAGTTCAGAAATGCCCTGTCATGTAGAAATAGAATCAGCTGAAGTCCAAGTTGAACTGCGTGTCGTAGAGACGTGTCTGTCACCGTACGTCCACAAGCTGATTGTGGGGAGCACAGAGAGCTGTAACAGGGATGACAAGGTTCTTAATGATAACAGACTTCTTGACTTCACCTATATATCCAGCCAATTACCAGGTATTTTACAAATATGTACCTAAATCTCCAGCCAATTATCAGGTATGTTAAAATATTTACCTAAATCTCCAGCCAATTAACAGGTTTGTTATGAATATGTCAACAATTTTTTTCAGACATTTGTGAAGCAATCGTTTTGGGTTCAGAATAACACAACTTCCCAACATGTGACTAAAGACTTAAATGATTGTTAAGGTTCAGTGCCAGTGACACATTGTTGCTCTATATTGCCCTTATATGATGAAAATTGAAGCCAATAGGACCTTAACAGATTCAGTTATGATGACAGTAAGATAAAGGAGCTGTAATAACCAAATGTCAGCCCTGTCTCATCTAACCTTCATGTCATTCCCATCCTGCAGTGCGTTTCATGCCTAAGTCATTTTCTTTCAGGTTTGTGGCACTAATTGTCTTATCTTATATCCATTTAAATTTTAACTCTACCATGAATGAATAATGGCATGGTAATCCATATGCAATTTACATAGATAAGCTTTGAAATAAACCATAGTAAACGCTATAGACAGTCACAGCTAGAAGACCTATGTTGCATCTGTTAAACTGTAGAAATAGTTGACAGTGGTATATTGTACACATTCACATTATCTGCCGTTTATGGTTTATTGGATCTACATTCTCTGGCTTACTAAGATAGCCAAGAAATCCTCCCATGCTACACTCATTTTATGCTACATTAAATTCAACTTTAGTATATTTAACTTTTTTGTATTACCATATATATTAACAGAAGAGAATAATTTGGACAGTGCTGTTTACTTCACGGAGTGTGTTGCTGTCATGGCCCCAATGTTCCACAGTGTAGAAGTGGCTATGGAGGGTACGAAAGATAACCTGGCTGATGTGTGCGGCAAATATCTAGAGTGGACAGGACAGAAAGAGGTGAGTAAGATACTGCTACATTTGTTGATTCCTCTTGTAATTCCTTAAGTATTATGACTCAGAACAGCAGGCTCTGAATTTGTTTGAGCTATAAGCTAAACAGACAAAGCTTGATTTGAAATATATGAGCTTTAAGCTTAACAGACAAAGCTTGATTTGAAATATATGAGCTTTAAGCTAAACAGACAAAGCTTGATTTGAATTTGTATCAGCTATGAGCTTAACAGACAAAGCTTGATTTGAATTTGTATAAGCTAAGAGCTTAACAGACAAAGCTTGATTTGAATTTGTATAAGCTTTAAGCTTAACATACAAAGCTTGATTTGAATTTGTATAAGCTATGAGCTTAACAGACAAAGCTTGATTTGAATTTGTAAGAGCTTCAAGCTTAACAGACAAAGCTTGATTTGAATTTGTATAAGCTATGAGCTTAACAGACAAAGCTTGATTTGAATTTGTATAAGCTATGAGCTTAACAGACAAAGCTTGATTTGAATTTGTATAAGCTATGAGCTTAACAGACAAAGCTTGATTTGAATTTGTATAAGCTATGAGCTTAACAGACAAAGCTTGATTTGAATTTGTAAGAGCTTCAAGCTTAACAGACAAAGCTTGATTTGAATTTGTATAAGCTATGAGCTTAACAGACAAAGCTTGGTTTGAATTTGTATAAGCTATGAGCTTAACAGACAAAGCTTGATTTGAATTTGTATAAGACAAAGCCTGATTTGAATTTCTAAGAGCTTCAAGCTTAACAGACAAAGCTTGATTTGAATTCGTATAAGCTATGAGCTTAACAGACAGTCTGATTTGAATTTGCATAAGCTATGATTTGACAAAGCTTGATTTGAATTTGTAAGAGCTTCAAGCTTAACAGACAAAGCTTGATTTGAAATGTATGAGCTTTAAGCTTAACAGACAAAGCTTGATTTGAAATATATGAGCTTTAAGCTTAGCAGACAATGCTTGATTTGAATTTGTATAAACTAAGAGCTTAACAAACAAAGCTTGATTTGAATTTGTATGAGCTTTATGCTTAACAGACAAAGCTTGATTTGAAGTGTATGAGCTTTAGGCAAAGGTTTTACAGTAGAATATTCCTGAGGGACATTTGAAAAGTCACTTCAAAATTGTGTGACTTAAAAATAAATACTGAGGCATCAGATCTATAACATTCTCAGTTTATGCACAAAAGTAAACTTGTAAAAGATAATACATGTACTTTTTAATTGTGCATGTTACTTTTGTCTTTTAAATATCTTGCCTTATAGTTGAGACTGACACCGAGAATTGATTGAATCATACTTCTCTTAATATATAAATCATCAAACATGACACTTAAAAAATTGTTTCAAATTGTCTCAATATTTTGTGTCATCACAAAGTGTAAGGCATATGGAGGTACACTTGGCTGTATGTCTGTCTATCGGCCAATATTTCGGAACAAACTCCTCCTGTACTTTCCGGCAAATTTCAAACGTACTCAGATAATCACACAAAATCTTTATTTTAGTGTACTACAATCTTATGTTGCAAACATGTCACATTGGTACTTCCACCATGTTTGTCAAGCTTGTCATTGAGTATGAAGGCTATAATACAATATACAAAATCCTGTGACAGATATTCATCAGTGACTTGTGGACACAGTCTAGTTTTCAATTTTTTTGTATCGTTTACTTACCCTTTAACCCATATATATTCACATTTATTGGCATGTGCGAACAATGTAAATCCAAACAACCAGCTCATCCATGGCATCTGATCTGGATCTGCACTGGTCGTATTACTACCAAGGAGTAATGATTATATAGATGATCTCACTGTACTGTTGGTCACTGCAGCTGTGTTGTGTTATATTGTAGGTGTTGCTGGAGTTATGGGAACTGACAAGAAGAAATGATAATTTAGATGATCTCACTGTATTGTTGGTCACTGCAGCTGTCCTGGAAAGATCTCTTGGAGATGTAAGACTTCTGTCTTGCTGATGGAATTATTTGTCTTTGATTTTGTTATTTCTTCCTGACTTTGTAAATGGAGCATAAAGCTTTTAAGTCCTCAAATAAAATGGGAAGCTATATGATTAATGTAGAAGTCTTTGCATTAAGGTATAAACTTTCGGCTATTCAGTCAATAAGTTCCAGTAAACTTGTGTGCAAATGTTCACTTGCATGACTGAGATGGAACCATCACTTGCATGACTGAGATGGAACAATCACTTGCATGACTGAGATGGAACCATCACTTGCATGACTGAGATGGAACTGTCACTTGCATGACTGAGATGGAACCATCACTTACATGACTGAGATGGAACCATCACTTGCATGACTGAGATGGAACCGTCACTTGCATGACTGAGATGGAACCATCACTTGCATGACTGAGATGGAACCGTCACTTGCATGACTGAGATGGAACCATCACTTACATGACTGAGATGGAACCATCACTTGCATGACTGAGATGGAACCATCACTTGCATGACTGAGATGGAACCATCACTTACATGACTGAGATGGAACCATCACTTACATGACTGAGATGGAACCATCACCCACATGACTGAGATGGAACCATCACTTACATGACTGAGATGGAACCGTTACTTACATGACTGAGATGGAACCATCACTAACATGACTGAGATGGAACCGTGACTTACATGACTGAGATGGAACCATCACTTACATGACTGAGATGGAACCGTGACTTGCATGACTGAGATGGAACATTCACTTACATGACTGCAGTATTCACGCTGTCAGTCGACATTGTCGCCATTTGCGATAATTTTATGTTTTTGTCGATTATTTCAAAGAATTGGCGGTAAAATTTGGCGATTAAAAAAAGCAAGTTATTGTTAGCTAATTTGCATTCACTTTGCCCTGAGCGGTCACCACATTTCTTATAATTGTAGGTCGTTAATCCCCTAATTGAACTAACAAAGTGTCACTTAAGATAATCACCTTGCCTACGGGTCAATGATTGATGTTTGTAATCGGTAAACTTTGGGTATTACCATTTACGTCATGACAAGGTTGTTACTGTTGCTATTTATAGATATTATCGTTTCCCCTATCATATGTTTAACAAAGCAGACAAATATTTTAAAAATAAGAATAAATGATGTGTTCTTTTTTTCTAACCTTATAATAAATACGGGCCTAATTCTAAATCCATTCTCAAAGCAAAAACCTAGCCGGATACTGTACCTCAAGTGATGAATAGGACGAAAATTCGCGGTACAAATTGCCGACTTTTTAACCATGTTAACGGAGAAAATACTTCCTATTTTCTCATAAAATGTGTTAAATCAGCTGCTTTGGTTATTTTTTGCTTTGGAAATGTTACTTCACATTGCAATTTTCAACTAGTTTATTAGTAATTACATTCGTAATCCATTTTCCCGACGTCTATTTTTGACATATACTGGTCATCTGTTGGTTCGCGTTACTTAACAGTTATCACAATGAAGTAAAGACGAAAAGAAACTAACCTGTTAAATTTTGATTTATTTCTCCTATTCCAACCTTTTCCTGTTATTTAATTCTTAAAATGACCATGGAATATCCAAAAACAATAGAATGCATCCATATGATTGTCATTGGTGTCCGCCATGTTGTCTTGATGACGTCATCATTAGTTTCGCGGTATGTGAAAATTCTTGGAATTAATCGAACACTTATAGGTTTAGAACACTAAATGTTTAATCAGATAACATGTCATTTAAAGTGTGATAGGTGAACATGTCAAAACTTTAACTGTTAACTAAATTTTAACAAATAACAACTGTTAATCACACTGACTGTAAAAATTATTCCTCTGGACAGTGCTTGCAATTGAAAGAACTTTCATTCCATATTTGATATTTAGTGGTTGGTTACCTATCTGATTTAAAATTTAGTGGTCGGTTACCTAACTACATATAAACACTTCCGGGGCTATGGGCGGGGCAAACGAACTTGTAAACAAAGCAAAATAGGACAAAAATAAGGGCTGAAGGTGAGTTTTTGCTTCATATCTAACAAAAACACTATATTTGATGTATACGAACGAATACTCACCAAGAAACTGCTCAAAACTGTTGAAAAAACGTTTTTTTTGTCAAACCACAAATATAGGTCAGCAACGTGACAAAGTAAACAATCAGTAGAGGGCGCTACGCAAATACCACGAGACAAATGATGACGCGACACCAATGATGACCAGTATACCATCAGTCTAGTCCCGAATCGTCTTTGCAACTACCCATTAACATATAAACTTATTCTAAGCAGAAAAATTATGTGAATTAAATTATTTGGCCCAAAACTTTAATGCAATATTTTACATGGTTTGGTTAGGACTTCCTTGAAGTATAACGACCTTTTTGGTATACAAATAACAATTTTACATAGCAGTGAATCCAATTGATTTTGTCTGCAATAGTGAAGTGAAGAATGCCTTGTTATTAAAAATCGTCTGTAATTTTACATACAGCCAATTATTTTCATTGACTAGGTTAAATTAATAAAGTAAATAGCTAATCTTCATTACATAGATTTTATCTTAGATAAAATCATCTGAATTAAAAAAAAACAACAAATAATTATAATGCTATTTCCCACGCATGTGGAAACAACACGTGAAACTTTGGCTATTAATTTTTTTTTTCGAAAATTTTGTGGCTATTATTTTAAAACAGCCAGTGTGAGCACTGTGACTGAGATGGAACCGTGACTTGCATGACTGAGATGGAACCATCACTAACATGACTGAGATGGAACCTTGACTTGCATGACTGAGATGGAACCATCACTTACATGACTGAGATGGAACTGTGACTTACATGACTGAGATGGAACCGTCACTTACATGACTGAGATGGAACCATCACTTGCACGACTGAGATGGAACTGTCACTTACATGACTGAGATGGAACCATCACTTACATGACTGAGATGGAACCGTCACTTACATGACTGAGATTGAACCGTCACTTACATGACTGAGATGGAACCGTCACTTACATGACTGAGATGGAACCGTCACTTACATGACTGAGATGGAACCATCACTTACATGACTGAGATGGAACCGTGACTTGCATGACTGAAATGGAACCGTCACTTACATGACTGAGATGGAACCATCACTTACATGACTGAGATGGAACCATCACTTTCATGACTGAGATGGAACGGTCACTGACATGACTGAGATGGAACCGTCACTGACATGACTGAGATGGAACCGTCACTTGCATGACTGAGATGGAACCTTCACTTGCATGACTGAGATTGAACCATCACTTACATGACTGAGATGGGAAGAAACTTGGCTTAAGCTCTTGCTCACAGGAAAGTAAATCATATTTAATTCATTAGCTGTGTTTAATTTCTTTTTTGTAGAATCTTGGCATATTCTTTTACAATTATTGTCCTATTTTTCCAGGTATTCCTTGTGCGTGGGACAGAACCATGTCCGTCAATGTTGAAGGATCTGCTGGTATCACAGCACCTCAGGGACATGCTGGGATCTGATGTGGTAGGGTTCTACCATTGCTTTTTCTTGCTAAAAATATTTAAAATTATTATCTTTAACTATGGTTTTTCATCAATACCTGTTGGACACACAGCCTCCCCACTTTTTATTTTGTTATTAATCATGGAGATTTGTCCTTGTCAGTGATTTGCCTTGGTAATAGATCCGGTATGCCCTACTAGGTGGTGCTCATGTTTCTATATATACCATAAAACTTTCCACATGTTAATATTATATTGAGCTGTATACTATATTGAATTCATGGCAGTATGAACATTTGTGTTACAAGTTGATATAATGATCCCCGCAGATCAGGTAGCTGCCACATACAGATGTGTTTACAGTTACAGATATTGAGAATACTGATTGGACCACCTACTTCACTGAACATCAGAAATGTTGCCTGGCATGGATTCCCATTCCCAGGAGAAATACCCAGGAGGTAGCAACTTTATTATTATTCCCATTGATTTAAACAGTATTGATTCAAAAACTTACAAATAATAAACAGATGGTAATAAAATAATTTTAATGAAACAGACTAAAGAACTTTCTTCTCCATTATTCCCTTAATGTAACCACAGTGGGCTTTATTTAAAGTTAAATAAAAGTTGTCAGATGGAGTCTTCTTACCAAGAGCATTAATGCTTGTGTTATATTAACTAAGTAAAATCTAATCATTTTCTTACCCAGTATCTCTGTGTTGTTGTTTTTGTTTATGTTGAGATGGAAACATTTCCATGGAGCCAATTAGGAATTTTGATGACATCTTTGGATATTTTCAGGTGTTTATGGTTTCTGATGATGTTGGTTCCCAGTATAGGACAGGTGTTACAGAACAAGAATGTCAGTGTCATACCACACCGGGAACCTGTTATATTTCCTGATGTGAAACCTGTCACAGGTGCTTGTTATGCTTTCTTCAACATTAAGAATGTTATACTCTGATTATATGATACACTGTTTGAGCTTTCGGACATCATGACTTGAAATCCTTATTCCCATACGCACTGAGATTGTCAGTAAATAATTCAATTGCAAATGTAAACCAGTGACAAGACAGTGACTAACAAATGAATATAATAGTACAAAGTCATCTTTAAGTTTGATGTGGTTCCTTATTCTTGTAGACAACAACTATTTCACTCATATGTTTGAAACAAGTTCAATAAATTGCTTCTGTAATTCGTCATTCCATTTTGCAGGTGTACATTTCTTAGGTAACAGCAGTGACTTTGACTGGAGTGTGATCATGGCCAAATCAAAGTTTGTGTCCTGGAATACAGAATATTTCTGGAATAAAGTTCAAGAGTTTTACAAACAGCAAAGGTAGTATTCTAATTCAAATTTCCATGTTTTGGTCTGATGGGTTTCGGTCATACCTGCAGTAACAGTAAACAATTACATAGTGTATAGTTCTCTTGGTCTGATGTTGTTAGTATCATATCTATCAGTGAACAATTACATAGTGTATAGTTCTCTTGGTCTGATGTTGTTAGTATCATATCTATCAGTGAACAATTACATAGTGTATAGTTCTCTTGGTCTGATGTTGTTAGTATCATATCTATCAGTGAACAATTACATAGTGTATAGTTCTCTTGGTCTGATGTTGTTTGTATCATATCTATCAGTGAACAATTACATAGTGTGAACAATTACATAGTGTATAGTTCTCTTGGCCTGATGTTGTTAGTATCATATCTATCAGTGAACAATTACATAGTGTATAGTTCTCTTGGTCTGATGTTGTTAGTATCATATCTATCAGTGAACAATTACATAGTGTATAGTTCTCTTGGCCTGATGTTGTTAGTATCATATCTATCAGTGAACAATTACATAGTGTATAGTTCTCTTGGTCTGATGTTGTTAGTATCATATCTATCAGTGAACAATTACATAGTGTATAGTTCTCTTGGTCTGATGTTGTTAGTGTCATATCTATCAGTGAACAATTACATAGTGTATTGTTGTTATTGTCTTATGTTATTAGGGTCAGAACAGTAATCAGTTATCTAGTGTATTGTTGTTTTGGTGTAATGATGTTAGGGTCGTATCTCCAATACCAGTGAACAATGACATAGTGTATAACATTTAAAGGTAGCCATTTGAACTTGATGTGTTGCAGATACAGCTATTGTGCAGCTCTGCTGTTGTATTTCCTAGAGCAAGGACTCCGACTCGTGTTTGCTACAGTTAACAAGTGTGAGGACAGAATCCTTACCGCTGAGGTAAATTATAACATTTTTTTACCATTATTGAGTCACCTGGTATAGCAAGTAGAACATAGTAATGGCTATGGATCATCATTGTCCGCTTCCTCCCTAACTTAAAACTGAACTTAATGTTGTCTTTAACTTTCAAAGTACTTGTCCTATTCACTTAATACTTGGAATATATCAACTGCATGAACAAATCCATCTGTTTCAATAAGAATTATTACTCCTGTTTCAATATCTTTGTGAGTTATGCCCCTTTCAGATGCAACTTCAGGCGACACACGTGTACCGTGGAACACCAAGTTCTAGTTATATGTACTTTTTTGCAACCAGTGTAAAGTCACATTCAGTGTTATTGCATGCTAGATATTATATAATGAAATTGTATAGAAAGTTAAAGAAAGATCAGTACTGATAAAAGAGTCTTCCATGGATTTTCTCATCAGAACTGAGTAAGGTGATGTAAGATGACTTTGTCAAGCACTGGTTGAGAAAAATATGTGCAATACTGATCTTGTATGCAAGGAAATATGTCAGTTCACTGACAATGGTAATGACAGAGAGATTGGTTGTCAACATACCACAGAATCTACACAAAACCTAAGGGGCTTAAACTGTACTTGACAATATATAGCTTAATATACTTTTAAGCAAGTTGATGGTCTAATGTACTGAGTTTCTACAATATATTTTTCAGGCAACAACACTTTATACAACTTTTGACGAGGTATGAATTTCATTAGCATTTCCTTAAAAATTAGATATTTCTTTTTTCTGAATAATACCATTAAAAATTATTGATCTAAAAATGGTTTTGATATAATGAAGAATAAAATGGTACAGTAAATGGCAGTGTTTAACAGGGCTGTGTTTAATAGTGTAATTGCTTTAGAATGAGATTTGAGAGTTGCTTCTATGTGTTGCAGATTTTAGATAGTGACCTGCCAGACACAACAGAGAATCAACTTAGAGCTTGTGTTTCTGACAAAATTGTTGTAAGTTTGTCCATATCACTTCTATAAGATTGTGTTTAAATTTATCTTAACTCTTTCCTCCATAAATATGCATTTTTACTAGGGATGGGATCGAATACCAAAATCCCTATTCGAATATTCGTCGGACATATTCGAATATATTCGAATATTCGAATTTTATTCGACTTTTACCTGAGTTTAGATAGAATGTCCAGAAACTAAATATGTCCGAATTTCCTTAATATCCGAAATATGTATCATTTGATAATTGTTATCGTATCAGTGTTTGCTGTTCATTCCTGTTAAATATCTTAATATGTACGACTTGAGTAAAGAAGTTTGAACCAAAACTAGTATTGTTTGTTGTTATTTACGGATAGCATATTATACTAAAGAATAGACTCTGATGCTGACAGTCCGAGATGCATTCTAAATTTAGATCAGCACGAACGCTTAAGAAGACTGTGTTCTATTTTGATGGACTGACATAGCTCAGACCGAAAACCAAATTAAACAGACATCGAAACATTTGATTGGATACATGTATATGTGATTTATAATTGTCACATTTCATTTGCTAATTTTTCCCATAAAAGACCAATGAAAATATCGATACCGTGATCGCAAGAAAAACAGACTGTCAACTTGCTAATTAGCACCGCGAGTGACAATAAACAGGCTTTAATCCATCGCCCTAGTAAGCAATCAGTCCAATAATTAGGGCCTGTACAACACCACCTGCTGTGACATTTTGTTTTTATAACAATAAAGTACACATGCAATTTGAGGTGATGCGACAATTAGGCAGGGAAAAAGATGTTTACTCCCTGCTCAACCTTGAGAACAAAAGATCAATTAATGTTCGTGTAATTTTTTGAAAGGGCTGTATTTACCTACTTGTAAGTGGTCTAAGGACCTGTATTGACGCATTTTATTACGGACAACTCCAGTAATTTTAATCTAACATTCTTTTTGGAAGAGAGCATACTTATATTAAAAAATCCCGAATATTCGTTGTCAAACCGAATATTCGAATATTCGGCCCCATCCCTAATTTTTATGCATGTGCGATCATTGTAGATCCTGATTAGCTAGAACATCGTGCCATCTGATCAGGATCTGCACTGGTCGCATTTTGGTCAGAAATAACCTAATGAATAAAAAAGTGGACAGTGCAGATCCTGATCAGACGGCACGCAATAAATGTGTCTGTGGAGGAAAGGGTTAAACAATACATAGATATTGTGTATCCCAATCCATCCTTAGTTATTCCAGGTTTTTGCTAGTCAGTATCTATTAATTTTCCAGGTTTAAAAAGTTTGGCCGTTTGATGTCAATATTATTACCAGCAGTAAATGCTAATTGCTTGCAGCAATCCTGAAATTCTGATTGGTTTGGCAGTACTGAATTAAATTTGGTATATTTGTCTGACATAACATAACCCGCCATCTTTTGAAAGACTAACAGACCTTTGCCACGTAAAATTTGCCATAAGCCTGTTGTACAGATGCTGTGTGTAATTACGGCTCTTAATTATGACAGAGTTCTGGTCCCTTTTCTGCTTAGGCATGAAGAGCCTTAAATATCACTAGGCTAATTTTTATTGAACTTCTCAACAATATTTGTCGAATGGCTTCCTGTACAATTTAATCCAGAACTCTGTCGTGCCAAACGATGACCCAGAGCCTTATTAATGGTACCACTATTTTGAAACTAAGAACTTTATTTTGTTGTTTTTTCTTCAGGAGATACTGCTTGATCACCTGACCTACCCGGCAGGTCCGAGGGTCAGGGACAGACTCAGTCATGGTGAGGCCAGCTGGACAGTGTTCCCTCAGCAACTCACTGATAACCTAGCAACCATTGCTGTAGCATTGTGTTTCAAGTTTGTTCCACAGAAATCTCAGGACTGTGTAAGATACAACATTGTACTTTTAAAAAAAGTTTAGCAAACAAAATAATGTTAGGCATCTGTAGGGGAGGTTTAGAATGACAGAACTTTCTAGTTCAAACTCCGATGAAGTACATGGCAGTCTTGAGACATCAAAAAGAAACATCTTGGAAACATTTCATTTCATTTATGGGGGAACAAGCCAAACACATTGTTCTAGCCTATCCATCAATAAGCTGCAGGTCAACACTGCTAATCTACACATCACCAAAATAAGTGTGCCCAAACACTTCCCTTTCTCTTAGGCCATCATAGTAAATTCTGCTTATTCTGTCTAAACAATGTTGAACAAATAGGTTCTGCATATTTGTTAAAAAAAACAACACTTTATTGAGTTGAAAGAATTTGTTTTACATTTTTCAGGTGAAAGGAGTGTGTTTAAGAATCTTCGGAGATATTGAGGAGTACAAGGTTCAGTTCCATAGAATATCAGTGCTCAAGAGAAGTGTAAGTTTATCACTCTGTTCGAGTAAAATCTTCATCTATACCTTACACAAAGCATGTCTGAACCAGGGCCCAAGAGCATAAAACTAAGATTGGATACATGTCTCAAATCTCAAGCATCTAATTGGCTGAAATAGCACTGGTCACAATTTCAGCAAGTCATATGCTTGAGATTTGAGACTGGTCTCCATATTTAGTTCAATGATCTTGGGCATAGTATGCTTTATGTCATACATCACCTCAGTTTTAGACATGGAATAATGTGGCCATTCATTCGATTTTGATGCATGCTTATATACTCCCAGAATGAATTTGAGAGTTCTTCCATCTGTTTGATAGATCCTTAAACTACTACAGTATTGAAGATAACTTTGAGTTATGAAGATGATGTGCTTGACTGTTTGTTTTCCCATGCAGATTTATTTCTCTGATATTTATTTTAGTAACACTGTAGGGTTCTGTGAAAAATTCTACATGCATGGTATTCTGTGATTTTAATGTGTTTAAAGAAATAAAAGAGTTTTTTATTAAGGATTGAATAGATATTTGATAGTTTTCATTTGGGCCAACTGTTTTTATAGCCAGATGAACATCATCAAATACTTAATTAACTCTATTACACATGTAAATGCTCTCATATTATTAGAAGAATGTTATGGCTTTTTAATGCTCTTGGAGCAGCCACTTTAAAGACAAAGTGAATAATGGCAAGCTTTTTCAAAGCAACTTGTGGCAAAATGTGCAAGCTTGTTATATATCATGGGCGGCCTTTACTGTAGCCACACCTCTTAAAGTAATGTGTCACACTGAGTACAATTAGGAATTATGATTTGTTACAGTAATAAGACTTCATCATAGAAGATAAAGTTGAAGTGTAAATATCATATTTTAAAATCATTATAGATATCCGAGTGCTCCAGCAGTACTACAAACATAGATAACTACGTGAAAGTGCAGCCTGATCTGTCAGACAGGTAGGTGTATAAGAACTTGACAAGTATTTATAGCCTTACTTGTTTCTGAACAGAAGAAAACATGATGCTTAACATTAGAAAGGACACTGTATTGTTGCAGTTATGTAATTTTTCTCTGGTTGCACATGATCAAGGATATTACCTGCAAAATGTTGCTTTAATGATAATAGTTCACCTTTCTTTCTAGGCAGTGTCCGATTCTGCTCTTGTTTAAGAAATAATAAATAACTTCCGGTGATATATCGCAGGATACATCACGGGGCAGAGTTCTGATGCATAAGCATATATCACAGGGGGCGTAAATTTTTAATGCTTTTCTCAGAGACTGAGCCAAGTCGGCTTATTTATTGGATTTTCTTATATACACATTAACCTTTTACCTCCCAGCTTGATAAGACAGTGTATATTGAAAGAGAACTGACAACAGTGTGACTGTTTTTTGTTCTTTATAAATGTCATTGATACAGAACTTACAGTATTACGGTTTGTTTTTTCTGCAGAGATAGCAGCAAGGAATATCATGTTTCTGATGTCCACCAAGAAATTTGTGACCGCCTACAGAAATCCTGTAGTGAACCATTACAGGACTGGAAATCTATACACATTCCAGATCATTCATTACAGAGGTAATTCTTTTCACACTTGATTAAATGGAATTATTATATCCCTGCAAATGAAGTTTGTGGTAGCTATACAGAAATCTATTTGGTTACTCTTTGCGCCATTTTTCTATTAATCCCTGGGCTAAAATCCTTAAAATGCCTCCACTGCAAAGATTGCCAAGTTCTACAGAACCTTTAAGTAGAAATACAAGAATGATATTCACTCAGACTTATCTGTTGTTTGAATGTCCCCGAAGAAAGGTTACAGCTATTTCCCTGACCAGAAATTGTTTGTGGTTAAAACACCAAAGTATGCAATGGAACGATATGGTTTTTTTGGTCATGGTGTGTGTAAAAGTTTAATAAATTGGCAAATGTAGATGTGTTTTAAAAATCAATAAGATGTCGTTGGGCCAAGCCAGTAATTGCCAATGGTGAACAATGCATCCGACTAGCGATTTCAGCCTGGCATTATCACATATGTATAGAGTAAAACTTGAAAACTGAAGATGGGATTTGTCACAAATTGTGTAGTCGTTAGTAACAGTAAACAAATGGACTTGTTTTGAGATTATTCATGCATGTCTACATGCCAAAACGGATATTTCGTGTGTTTGTACAGGTTTACTGTAGGAGAGAAAGTTTTAAAAACCATTAGACCATTACTTTATCAACTGGTTACATATTGATTTTAAAACACATCTACCTTTGCCAATTTATTGAACTTTTACCCACATAAAAACTATTAAAAAAAAATAGTGTTGCATTTTCATTGGCAGTCAAGTCAGTATATATTAGGGATGGCAACGACTACTCGAGTACTCGATCGAACGTCCGAGTATCGAGTACTAAATCTACTACTCGAGTAATCGGAAAAAAATAAAAATTTTGATATAAAAAAAGAAATCCGTTTGTTTTGTTTATAATTCGTTTCGATATACGGAACGATGGCAATTAGAAACTATGCGCGATGCACTTAATCGCCACAGGTGACATATTTTACGCTGTGAAGTGGAAGTGTCATTGTTGTGAAATAACAAACTGCCAAATAAGGGTCCCAACTGGCACTTGTCAATAATGTTAATTAGCAATGTTTTTATAGCGGTAATACAGATCTATTGTTTGCCACCTGTGGTACCCATTTCGCACGAATGTATTGTTTGACAATTAGATAATTGGCGCTCAATATAGAAAAATCAGGACCGCCCAATATATACTCAACAAAAATAGAAACCTTACACTTTATATTTGGTGTATTTTCCTGGAATCAGATTTAAAGCTAATTGAATTGTGGTATGTAATAAAAATTGTGCATGTTTTGAACTTAATTATGCATTTTGATATTTTTGGTGCATGAAACAAGTGATTCAGTGGTTATTTTCTTTTAGATGGTGCAAAAATATATAGATTTTGAATATGCACCTCATACTTATTCAAAGTTACAGTGTCAGGTTTCTTTTTTTGTTGAGTATAGTCATTGATTGGTTCACTTGCATGTGATGATAATTTCTAATTGTTTTATTGGTGAATGACGCGAACTAATCTATAAATATTAATGAAAAAAAAAGATAAATAAAACGACGGTTATGTTTAGTATCACATTCTTTAATTAAACACCGAAATAAATACCTGTATTAAATCAGCAAAATGCCTCCCGCATCGTCTGCGTGGAGTTACTTCAAACAGGCAGCAGACGGAAAAACAGTCAAATGTAGTTCCGAGTTGGTCTTCAACGGGGGAACTACAAGCATGCTTAACCATCTTAAGTTGAAACATGATACGAGACCAAGTCTTAAAATTTGTCTGTGCACACTAGGAATGGCATCCTCATGAGGGCAGAAGTTGGGCCACATCCAGTCTATTCCCCAAAATGCAGAAATTGGCGGAATGATGTAGGCCAATGCAAAGTATATTATCAAAAAAATAATTGTTAAAATTTTTATTCCAAAAAAAAATATTATTTTTTATGGTCATGAAATTTTTTGGAATATGGTAAACAGATTTTGTGGGTTCTTTAACTCTTTGTTTAAATTTTCTAAAATCACATTTATGTACAATTCTATCTGCTGACAAAATCCACGAAAAATTGCTACACCACATATGTTCATACAAGTTCACAGCATTGGCTGATTTAACTACATGTTTATCTGTATGGGTGGTAGAACTGTGTATATTTTTCTTTTCAGCTTTAGTTATTTACAGTGCAAAGCATTTTCTTCTTATCTAAATGGTATACTGTCACATCACATAGCAACCCTATACAGGGAGAGAAAATCTCAAGTAAGTACTCATGCATTGGCTTCATAGCTCCTTTAAGACCTTTATCTGTTAATATTTTGAAAAGAAAATAAAAATGATAGATTGTAAGAAAGCTAGTAAGAAAACACAGCTGAAATTACATAGTGTATTCCACTAGCATGAACAGGTTAGTTGTAATCGCCCAGAAACATAAGTAAGCTGCACTGTACTCGTTCAATGACATTACTTCAGGTAGAGCAGCCAAAGTTGTCCGTGATGACAGCTTAAACAGCCAATTTTGTCAGTGATGTTATTTGCTGCAGTAAATATAGAATTTGTTATAAATATTCTTGTGTCAATTATTATTATAAGAAATTGACAGATAATAAGCTTTGTTACCTAAAAAGGCTGACTTGAAACTGTTGCTAATATCATCAAATACACATTTGCCACTGTCAGATGAAATAGGTCTGTTGATATACATGTATACCATACCATAAGTTTTTTTCAGCATAAAACATTATAGAGTGATTATAGCATATAATAGCCTATAAACCTATATTTTCACAGTGCAAAAATGGTATAAGTACCATTGAAATAAGAAGGAGTTATACCGGTTTTGCACTAAGATGACAATATATCATAGGATCAGACCCACTCTCTTACACTATCGGCTCATTACATTCACCTCTGTTATAGGCTGGGACTACTTTCAACTACTTTTACTTTAACCCCAAAAATAGTTCACCAATTACATTTAAAATTGCTTGTGTTTCTTTGGTTTGAATGAAAGATAGTGAAGATATCTGTCATATGTTTATCCACAAACTTTCTTATCCATAATTATGACTGTATAAAATAAGGCTGTCGAGTTATGTCAAAAATCTTGACATTGAGCCTTTTGCAGAGATGTAAAGTGAGTGTAAGGAACGACAACTCTGCGAAGGAGATTGGATCAGACCTTGGACCTTAGGTGGGATTATACAAAGAAATGTCTGGTTTCCAAACCTAACATAACACAGTTTGTTTATCTGGGTGTCATTGCAGGTAGCAGAGATTCATACCTGGGACCCTGAGGGTGAGATACTTTCCCATATGGAGCATGTGATAGCTGAGTGCCAGGCGGTTCTCACTCAAATAGAACAGTTTGCCACTCTTAGGCAGCAGCAGCTGGAACAAAAACAACTCCGGTCTAGGCAAAGGGAAAACTTCAAAAAGTTTCTTTCAAGGTCAGCAATTCACTTCTTAAAAATAAAATAATTACAACCTTGTAACATTTCCAAGAATAGCATTTACCTGATTAGGGTCATGTGACTGCATTTCATTGGCTAATTAGGGTCTTGTGATTGCATTTCATTGGCTTATTAGGGTCTTGTGACTGCATTTCATTGGCTTATTAGGGTCTTGTGACTGCATTTCGTTGGCTAATTAGGGTCTTGTGATTGCATTTCGTTGGCTAATTAGGGTCTTGTGATTGCATTTCGTTGCCTTATTAGGGTCTTGTGACTGCATTTTCATTGGTTTATTAGGGTCTTGTGACTGCATTTCATTGGCTTATTAGGGTCTTGTGACTGCATTTCATTGGCTTATTAGGGTCTTGTGACTGCATTTCATTGGCTTATTAGGGTCTTGTGACTGCATTTCATTGGTTTATTAGGGTCTTGTGACTGCATTTCATTGGCTTATTAGGGTCTTGTGACTGCATTTCATTGGCTTATTAGGGTCTTGTGACTGCATTTCATTGGTTTATTAGGGTCTTGTGACTGCATTTTATTGGTTTATTAGGGTCTTGTGACTGCATTTCATTGGTTTATTAGGGTCTTGTGACTGCATTTCATTGGTTTATTAGGGTCTTGTGACTGCATTTTATTGGCTTATTAGGGTCTTGTGACTGCATTTCATTGGCTTATTAGGGTCTTGTGACTGCATTTCATTGGCTTATTAGGGTCTTGTGACTGCATTTCATTGGCTTATTAGGGTCTTGTGACTGCATTTCATTGGTTTATTAGGGTCTTGTGACTGCATTTCATTGGCTTATTAGGGTCTTGTGACTGCATTTCATTTCTCTGACTGTGAAGCAGCTTCATATTCGGGCATAGGTATTTTTACATGCAAATGTGTACAACATTATCATAACTAAATAAATCAATAAAATTTAGAGAAATGAGAAATACAAAAAAGGTTTGTCAAAGATTGTAATTATAAGAATTTTATTTTCTTTGTGTTTCATTGATGTATGAACTGTTAACAAACAACTAGATTTAACATAAAAACCCAATTGAAAGCTCAAAAAATGAAATTAAATTCTTAAAAAAATTCCTTGTTTTTAGTGACAATGTATGTTATTGAAATGTCTTGAGGTGTCTCGTCATTTCTCATATGTACATGAATAATAATAAATGAGTTGATGAATGTTTGCTTAGTCTTCAGATTAAAATTCTTCTGTGATGACAGACTAGGGTTCATGTCATCCAACTTAAAGACTGAATGCTTTTCAACAAAATATATCATTTGAAGAAACAAACATTGATTAGTCTATTCAAAAAATATTATAGTTAGATAGTTTTTTACTGTAAAATTTAAATAATCTAATCTCAAATTTGATACCAAATATTTAGGTATTAAAAAAGCACTTAATAAAAACAAACACCGAAAACAAGATGCACAATTTCTTTTGGAATTGGGTATATATTTATTGTGTTTCTGTGTGTACATTGCCATGTTTACATAAGAATTTGGAAAGACCGATGATTTATTGTAAAAACAAGTGTTGTTTAATTGCAGTTTTGCTTCCTATGTGACAGTGACCAACATGTGCTGTTATCTGTGTAGTTGGCAGATATTTCATTTAGATGACATTAAACAACAATCAGAATCCAGTCAAAACAAGTCGAAAATAAGGTATATTTTCCTTATCCATTGCCAGCATGTTGATCAAGTCCACAGGTGTCATTAACATTCAATTGAAGGACTGAACATTGTTTAATGTTAAAACCATTCAGTGACTCTGACCTTAAAGAATCAAGAATAAGTTTTGTCAGCTTCCCAAGTTAGAATCTGAAATAAGGTCTGGCATTTTTTCAGATTTATACTCATTGTTTTTGGTTTTTATTCATGTTTAGTGTAAAACTGCTCTATGTCTGCTACAATTCTGTGTAAGATGGAATAGTATTGTGCTCACATACAGTCACATTGTATAAATATAAATATACATTCAAACACAGTCAAAGATACCTCTGCATAAAAACTGATACTACATATGCACATAAATGTGACAAAATAGGGAGTTCAAGCCTCATTGAGGTCATTGATGACAAAATAGGGAGTTCAAGCCTCATTGAGGTCAGTGATGACAAAATAGGGAGTTCAAGCCTCATTGAGGTAAGTGATGACAAAATAGGGAGTTCAAGCCTCATTGAGGTCAGTGATGACAAAATAAGGAGTCCAAGCCTCATTGAGGTCAGTGATGACAAAATAGGGAGTCCAAGCCTCATTGAGGTCAGTGATGACAAAATAGGGAGTTCAAGCCTCATTGAGGTCAGTGATGACAAAATAGGGAGTCCAAGCCTCATTGAGGTCAGTGATGAGCACTGAATTTGTTTCTTACCTCTGATTACATGACAGAAAGCTGTTAAGTACTTAAACATTAAAGCTTTTCACATTATTATTAGGTATTTTTAATGACAATTACAATATCTTTATTTTTAGGTTTTGGAAGACATGTTTACAATTTTGTGAGAATTTGAGAACATGTTCTCATCCGGACAAGAATAAATGGTCCGAAGGTCTTGATTTGATCCTCAAGTTTACTCATACACTGGAACAGGCAATATCTCAACAGCTTGTAGCTAAACCTAAATGGTTGAGAGATGTCATCTACTAATCAACATTATAGGAAATTACTACATTAATACACAGGATAAAGAGATGTCATAACAGCTGTCGGCCTTTGCTTCAGAGTAAACTGGATATTGTTGTTGACAGTACCTAAAACAGTTTACACATAGTGACAAATATAGAAGAATGCTTATGTGAATAGTGGCCAGGTTGTTAGTATGTATGCTTGCCACTGCAGAAAGGGATGTGTGAATTCAATCCTCTGTTGAGTCATGGGGTGAAGTTTATAAACCTGAGATTTGAAACCAGTCTGAAATCTCAAGCATCTGATTGGCTGAAATTGCGACTGGTCGGCATTTCAGCCAATCAGATACTTGAGATTTCATACTGGTTTCTATGCTCAGTTTAAACCTTGGGCAATGATGTCCATGCATGGACACTTGAGCAGTATTGACTGTCAGTTGTCATTAGGGAAATGGGTAGCTGTAGGTTATCAGGGGCATGGGGTAAGCAACACCATCGTTAGGTGATAAATTAGGTTCTGAGCTAGTGTTAATTGTCACCAGTACTGTCAATGTGAACTGCTCATCACAGGGGAGTTAACCCTTTACACCATATATATGTCTTTTATCGCATGGGCAAAAAGTGTAGATCCAGATCAGCCAGCACATTCCTGCCATCTGATCAGGATCTGCACTGTTTGCTCCTTGGTCAGAAATAATCTAAAAAAGTAAAAGATCCTGATCAGACAGCATGGATGTGCTGGCTGATCTTGATCTGCACTGTCAACCGACATTATAAAGGCATAATTTACATATGGAGGAAAAGGTTAAAACAGGACTTAACAACAATTGTTGGATTGTAAGTTAACCCCTTCATAGCAGCCAGATAATGCCAACATGTTGTCAGTTTATATCCAATATATAGAATTAACCCTGTCCTGTATATATACGCATTTTTACGCATGTGCGACCAGTGTAGATCCAGATCAGCCTGAACATCCATGCCATCTGATCAGGAT
Organism: Corbicula japonica; assembly: GCA_038501625.1. Classification (NCBI taxonomy): domain Eukaryota; kingdom Metazoa; phylum Mollusca; class Bivalvia; order Venerida; family Cyrenidae; genus Corbicula; species Corbicula japonica. The sequence continues at coordinate 845,694 of JAZAYU010000025.1, forward strand.
CTGCACTGGTTGCATTTTGGTCAGAAATAACCTAAAGAAGCAAAAAGCGAACAGTTTAAATCCTGATCAGATAGCACAGATGTGCAGGCTGATCTGGCTCTAAACTGTTCGCCCTCGCAATTAAAGTGTATCTATAGGGAAAAGGGTTGTTAGTCCTGTAACATGTTAGAATCACAAACATTGTGAGCACCTACAGAGCAGACACACAGAGAGTTCGTAGGGTAACAGAAGATCTTAAATTGATTGAAAAGTCTATAGTTTGATTTTATAGATGGATATACATAATTTCAATGTGATTTATATAATTGTTAATGTGTTTTGTCCAAAAGTCTGTGATATGAAATAAAAAGAAATTAATTGTATTTTTTTAGTTTGTATGTTTATGAAAAAGGTATGCTAACCATCCTCACTTGCCATCATTGCTGAAGGTTATAAAACTGAGCATGGAAACCAGTCTCAAATCTCAAGGATATGTTTGGCTGAAATGGCATGAACATTTTATTAGATCATTTGCGATGCCGTTTTTTTTTATAATTTTGCAGTTTGTAACGCAGCGCTGCCACATATTTCGAGGAACTCGTGCGTCCCCTGCAACGTTTACATCCAATTTATATGAGGCAATAATCAGGACAGAATCAACGAGTTCTCTTTCTTCTACAGCATTGAATTATTAAAATCCCAACTTCCTGGTCAGGACCAGCTATTCAGTCCCCAAGCTGCGCGAGTCCCTGGTTTCCGTACCCTAGTTATGGGGACTCCCCCAGCCGGAGAGAGCGTACCTGGGAACAAAGGGAAAATTCTTCATATTTGAGTGAGACCATATGAAACGTCATAATATAAACATTTCCTTACAAAAGATGTGCACAATCAGAAGGGCTTTGCAGATGGATCCCGTTTTTCCAGCTGATTATTTACCAAATGATTATTTTAGGATCTACACAGGACAGACATCGTTTTTGTCTCGTTTTGTTAGACTTGAATAGATGTTAAATAGATTACCTATTTATCCACACCGAATTTACTATCAAATACCAAGTTCGGTAAAAATGCACATTTTGATTCGGATACTATGAAGTCGAAATGTGTGCCCAACATCACTAGTTCTGCTTGGTTATCAGGGCTATCCGATCAACCTTTTTTCGGTTTGTCCGGGTTAGCTTAATTGGCTGCGTTGTCGGAATTGCAAGGCTAGACGCTATCGCCGTTACGTACGGCGCGGGTTTGCTCCCAGGCAAAGGTAATATTTTTAAAACGAAATCCGAAAAGGTATTTTAATGCGATACATTGCCTCTGCTTTTTTGTGCACTTAGTCGCATTTCTAGGAGAAATGATTATTTCGTTCCACAATATTAACGTGAATAAACAGTACTGCTTTTCTTAATGTGGATATGACGATGATCACGAAAATTGTGTATTAGTGCAGTTCTATGGTCTCGTAGTTAAATAATGGAATTGCCCTAAATGACCAGTGCCCAAGGTTATAAAACTGAGCATGGAAACCAGTCTCAAGTCATAAGCATCTGATTGGCTGAATGGTCGCCATTCAGCCAATCAGATGCTTGAGATCTGAGACGGGTTTCCAATCTCAGTTTTATAACCTTCAGCCCTGGTGCGCCGAAGAATACTGAACATTCCAGCTATTGACCACTTGTATCCCCTAAGGTAATTTGTCAGATAAACATGAAGAAATATTAAGAAACGGCAAAGACTTTTAGTCTCTTGTCAGAAAGGACCATAACGCCGCCAAATTTGACATTGGCCTTAGGATGACACTGATGTCATAAGAGATTAATTGAAAAGTTCGGCTTAAGAAATATTAATGGCCAACGTTAACGTGACGGACGAACGGACAAAGCGGTCCCTTTGTATCGACAGTTACTTCAAAAGGCAACACAAAATGCCTAAAAGTTTGGGTATTTCGTGCCATGATGTGCATGTTAGCAACTAGAACAAGTAAATATTTGATAGGATGGCTTGTGACCGGGATTTACAAGTTACCTTTTTCTGGAATAAAAGACAACAAAACAAAGCAATAAAAACAAAAACAACATTTTTACTATCTAGTGTCTGTGTGAAATAATAAAAATAATGAGGTTTACTATTTAAATAATAAAATTCGTTACACAGATATGTTTCTTGTCATACGTAATTATGTGACTGTGACAGGGGATAGAGAACTTTCAACAATAATATAGATACCATTTTGTTGTTCTTTTGTTTGTAATCAATGAATTAGTTTTCGTTTCTTGTCTCCTGATTCGGCGTACAGTCTGTCTGAACATAGTTTTAAGATAGCAGGAAACCAGAACACACGATTTTGGTTAGATATACATACATGTAGCCTAGATTTTATCTTCCTTTTGTATTTCAAGCAATATAAGAATCTTTCTTTGATATAATTATCAGCAGACTGCTTTTTCAGAATATGAACTGTATGTTATATGCTTTACCGATGTACTACTCTGACATAATCCTCTTCGATATGTTAATATGTATAATTACAATCAATTTATATGTGGTATGCGATAATGTTTCATAATGTTGTAGTTATTGCAGAAACTTTTGATCCGGGTTTGTTTGTTTATTTTTTTATTTTTGTTTGGCTTTTAGCTATTTTGTTCCAGTCTGGGTTTCACAATTAGTTTTTATTCCTCCACAAAGTGGGAGACATATACAGTTGCACTCGTCTGTACTTACGTCCGTCTGTACGTGTACGTCCTCCTAATCTTGTGACATCAGCTGTGGCGGATTTCTTTCAATCTTGCACAGATGATCAAGCATGATGTTTAGATTATCGTAAAGAAAGGATTTTTTTCCTGCGGCCATTTTTTCCAGAGTTATGGCCTTTTGTTTGTATAAATGTTGCAGCAGTGGGGCATCAGTGGCCGAGGAAACATTCTAGCCGACCATTATAGTTTATGTAATTTGCAAATATGTTACATATGTTATGGTAGGCAGCCTTTTGTACCTTTTTCGTGGCTATTCGGTAAATAATAAAAATTATGACCTATATATATATTTACCTCAGGGCTGCTGTATTGTCTTTAATTAAGAGTTTCCAGCTGTTAGTTAACAGTGAGAAGTGGTGTAATAATGCTGAAAGAAGTAGAGTTTTGTTGGAATAACAAACATTGACATTATCTTATTTTGAACTGAACTAGAATACTATTTGTAAATAATTTTGAAAGAAAATGTAATTAGAACTTGTAAATAATCAATTGTTCACACATTATTAGATAGACGCGAAACCATTTTCTTGAATCATTAGAGAAGTGAATTGGTACAATGTAATGTTCCTTAGACTGATTGTCATTAAGTTGTATTAATCACTCTAGCAAAGATTGTGAAACATAATTTAAATGACTTTTATCAAAAAGTGACGATAAGTAGTACATGCATATCGTTTTTTATACAGGACGCCAGTAAGTTCGTTTATGTACGTGCAGTTGACTCCCTAGTTGTAAACTTCACGTCTGTGACATTACGCGACACCGGCCATTATCCCGCCAACTGTCAACTGGAGCATGACAACTTATCTGTCAAACATCTCAACACTTCAAATTTTACCCTCCAGTAACTACCGATTCATCAGCGATGTAGTATAGTCACGCATTTTGAAACGTTGAGTATTGCTGCGTGTGTAACAGCTAAGCACGCATCATGTCGAGCTGTGTTGATTCGGTGCTCTGTGTTTTTATATGGATTATTTTGACAAGTGTCCCATGGTGTGACGGACACCCACAGTGCCTGGACTCTAGGCCTCCTTTTCAAGCGGGTAGCGGGTTGACATTCTGTACAGACTATTCGCAGTTTGGTTGCTGTACTGCTAATGATGACTGGAATTTACGTGCAAGATTTAATAGAATTCAATATATGATTCCAGCTTCAGAGAGGAATATGTGGACAAGCTGTGCCGAATATGCCAAAACCTTTTTATGCCAGACATGTTCTCCATATGCTGCTCATATATTTGATTCAGAAAGGAATACTTTTGAAAATTTAGTTCAACCTCGGGCATTTCCAGGATTATGTTACGGTTATTGTTCAAATTTTGTTCAACAATGTAAAGCCTTGGTAAAGTATTACATGGAGGAGGTGGGCAGTATGTATTCTGTAGAAGCCACAAGATTAAATACAGCCATCTCACTGGGAGAACAGGAATTTTGCTCAAAAATCACATTATCAGATTCAGATTATTGTTATCCTGAGTTACTAACAAATAATATTTTAAATGGGAATATTTCCATAGACAAAGTGACACAGGAGGGCTGTATATGTGTGGAGCCTTATGATCAACACCAATTCAGAAATCCTATTTTCCTCAAACATGCTAATGATGGCTCAAAACGGTTGTTCATTGGAGAACAGATAGGTCTTATTCATATCATGTACATAAATGGGACAATGTTGCCAGAACCATTTCTTGATATCCAGTCAGATATAAAAACGACAAATTATAAAGGTGATGAGAGGGGGATGCTTGGTATGGAATTCCATCCTCAATATAAAACAAATGGAAAATTTTATATATATTACTCAACCCCATTGAGCAGCCACGAGTCATCGCAAAACATGGGTGACCATAAGATTAGAATAGAGGAATTCAAAGTAGATGCCAACAATTCAAACAAAGTGGACTATACATACAGCAGAGTAATTATAGAAGTATATGAACCTTACTGGAACCACAATGGTGGTGAGGTAATTATATTTCAACTTTCAGCATATTTGTTTAAACTATGTATTTAAAAATAACAAGTAGACTGTAGAGGTCAAAACTTCAACATTGTATTACATCAACATTTCAGCCATAATGCCTTCTTCAGGATTGTTTGTCATAAAAGGAGTGACGCTGATGTCAAATGACAAAACTGTGTGATGTTGCAGGTTGATAACCTTTGAGAACACTGTACCTACCATGATTTTTTTCCTAAACTGGTGCTTGTTCAGAAACAAACATTTTAAGTATTTTCAGCTAAATTATTTTAATCTTTTCTGGGATCCACTAGCTGCTGAATCTCAAGTTTTTTTTTAGATCAGTTTGGGGGATTCTGCGAACTAATAGCAACAATAAGCCACATTTAAGGAAAAAAATGACACTTTAACTAAAAAAATTGGAGTCAAAATGAAATTTTATGGAATTTTTAAGAATCAAAGGGTTATCTCCCAGGTCAAATGGAACCCCTGTTTTACCGGTCTAAAATATGATGGCAACTAGTGTGAATGAACACCTACTACCAATATTTACTTGAGAAATTGTCAATAGTTGATCTTAATGAATTAAGATACATCACATTGTAATTTTCCTGTTCCACACAGAATGTTTTATAGTGTCATAGCTTTCTGGAAGTTTCTGTCCTTTTCTTCAGCGTGGTTGTTTTCTCCTGTTCACTTTTTCTCAGTAACCATGCAACAAACAGTTTTGAAACTGATTTTTACAATTCATAATTTTGGTCATGTAAATTGTTCAAGTCCACCTTTTTTAAGCTATGTAACACTTACAACACACACAACCCATGTTACTGAAGTTAAACACTTGCACTTAAGCTCCAGTGCGTATCTTAAGTCAGAAGGGTTGTGTAACTGTTTTATACCATATTGCAGGGGTTTTCCTAGCCATTTTGGGAAAAGGACCCTGGCCAGAATTGGGAAAATTTTAGCGCGTGAAACGTCTCATTTTGGGATTTTTATCGACAAAAATACAAGTTTTGGGAATTTTGAAATAATTGTTTTATGCATTTTTCCCCTTTTTTAAAATCTTTTACAAGGAAGGATCAGTTTACTTTTTATTCGCACTGGGTGGTTTAGTGTTTAAAACCTACATAACAGGCTTTTATTTCAGAGGAAAACTCAAGGTATGGAATAATTTTAATTTATTAAAGTCAACAAATGACTATAACAGAATTTTTCTTTGTTTTCTACTGCTTTCAGACAAGCAAACACTTACACCCTCGTGTTGCTCTGTTTGTCCGTTTGACATTTCTTGTTCAGTGTTTTTTGTTGCCATTTCTTGCAAAGGTAAACAATTGACGAACAGCCGTTTGAATCACGTTTACGATTTTTTTTGCGTAGTATTTGCAATTATGAGAGGCCATACTCGGTAACGTATTGGTGTTAATATCGCGAAAACGAATGATTTGTTTTACTCCAAATCGCCTATTAACTCCGATCAATTTTATTCGGTTAAAACTTCTTTGAACGGAACGTCCATTTTATGGACACAGACCGATATCTCGACAAACTGTTCTCCATACAGACACATAATTATACCGTGTGCACCAAATTTTACACCTTGTTGCGACGTCACATGCATAATGCGAGATAAAGCAGTCAATTGTTGTTTACAACATAAAGCGAAAGTTAACACTGTTTCTTATGTTTTGAAAATTATCTGTGGGTTCAATTGCAAAAAATGGAAAAAAAATTCGGATTGGGAAAGGGTCCGTTTGCTTTGGGAAAGGGTCCGTTTTCAGGACCCTCAGAAAGGCTAGGAAAACCCCTGTATTGTCAAGGGCAACTTTCATGTACAGCATATGGTATAAAAGTAAATAAATAGTGTTATAATTTATCTGCATGATAGTTATGCAATGTAGCAAGGTTAACCAGGTCTGATTATTGTTATTCCTGATTTGCTCATGTAAATGAAATATTCTAAAATCAAAAACAATGAAATAATGCTCAAACATGGTGCAAAGCTTTGATACATCACTTGATTGTTAAATATCATTTAATATAGCATTTAATAATACTATTAAATAGCAACCACAGAGGCAAGTGCTGTGGCTGCATTGTGTCCTAGTTATGTTATGCCCATTTCAAACATATGTTGTTTGTTTTGTTTAACTCCACTGTTCTGAGAAACAAATAAAGCTACATTTACAGCTTTAATACTGTAAATACATGTTTAACATAAATTTTAAAAGAGGCCACATGGGCAAGGGACATAACTCTTGCCTATATTTGTCTGTTTATGTACTTGTAGATACTGTTTGGTGACGACAGTTACATGTATCTGTTTATTGGAGATGGTGGTCAGGCAGGAGATCCCTTAGAGTCTGGACAAGATCTGTAAGTAGCAACCCTGTCATTGATTTATCAGATAAATATCTAGAATGTCTCTTAACTTGCATACCAAAGTTTTGTTTATTTTCTTAAACTGTATTTTTCAATGCTTTGATTAACAGATCTTTGAAAATAGTTACAGATGTGATAAAAAGTATGTTATTTTCTGACATTTCCTTATCAACATTAAATAATGTAGTATGGATAATTACTACAAAAATAGCATAAACCAAGTTAATTGCAGATAACTTCCTGTACGAAATTTTGAACAGGAATCCGGCCGTAATTGGACCGTACTTTGAGAAGTACGGCTGGAATCAAGGTAACATTAAATTACGTTCCTAACAATCTTTCTGACGATAAAGTTACGGCCGGACTTTCTGCATTTTACAGCCGGAAAAATCAAACATAATCCCTAACAGACGTAAACTTTTAACTTAGAATTTGTAAAAGTCCGGCTGGACATCTTATAAAGTTACGGCCGTAATTTATTGGAAGGAAAATAATCATGTTATTGAATTTTGTCCAATGAAATCATTTCATGTTTGAAAATTTGAGGGAAGTGAGAGAAACAAAGGATTTTCAGAAAGTCAGTTTTATGGTAAATAAAGCTAGTTTTCATAGTTATTTTTATTAATTTTATGTGTACAGTAAGGAAATATACTTGATTTAAAATGAAACAGGATTTTGTGCATACTAAATGAGGATTTTCAGACAATTCAGGTATTTTTCATTAGCTTTCAGTTATGCAGATCACACATGTTGAACATAGTGTTTAAACACTATACATGTACTATTAAGATTGTTTTACATTCTTCATGTGTAATTCCAAATCTTAAGCACTGGTTAAGGTTGGTTTAAAAAAGAAGTTGGTGAGTTTAAGCATTTGAAATCATTTAGCAGCTTTTATATTAAGGTTTTGAAAAACTTGTTGAACACATAATTGTTTAATAGTCTTTTCGGTTTTGAGGATTTTTATTTCACCGCTGCAAAATATCTTCCCAAAACTGTTTTGGTCTTAAATGATTAATTTGTTTTGATAGATTTACATTAACATCATCAGATGATCTATTAAAATCTCCTGCCTAAATAAATGTCCCACCCTTTTATCCCCAGAAGTTAACTTAATTTCAGTAAATTTGGTCTAATGAAGTTTCTTTTAACATTGTATGGGTAATGCTATCAAATTGTATGGATTTAAAGAAATTTTACTTCCCAGGACCTACCCCTTTCGAAAAATATAACACTCCCAGGAGCATACAGTAAGGTTGTCAATGTACATAATGATAGACTGTTTATTTTTTATGTATCATACGCTATAGAAGACTGTATATTTCTTATATATCAGAAGCTTGAACAATAAGTATGTTAGTCATATTTTGTTATTAAACTTGTCAGTATTGTACAACAGATACTTCTTTCTCTGTGCATAATCTTGGGTGTATTAGGATGTATTTTTTATTCAATCTTATGTCTTCAAAATGAATCCTACTTTGCTTGAAAAAACTGAACTTGTGTAATTGAAATGTAACATGTAGCTCAGAATCTGACCTTATAAAACCTCAAAATTTTAATAGCCGTACTTTAAAGTACGGCCGTAATGTGAATCATTACGTTTACCATATATGAACAATTCCAGCCGTACTTATAATCAAGTACGGCTGGAAAAGTTTAAATTATTACTGCTTATTTGCATATTACGGCCGTACTTTCTATCAATTCCGGCTGGAAAAGCTGAAAATATTACTGCTCATTTAAATATTTCGGGCCTTTTTCCAGCTGGACTCCGGCCGTACTCCGGCTGGACTAGCAAACTCATTGCTAATAAGGATATCACGTAATTCTATTCAAGTACGGCTGGAATTTACATGCAAAGTACGTTTCATTTACGGCTGGAACTTTTCGTACAGGTTGGCAAAAATGTGCAAGTTTCTCTGAATAAAGTTATTTCAACTTATTAGCTCTGTTCTCACACAATTTTAGCTACTTTTTGAAACTGTAGTGCAATTTTTCTTTACATTTAAAAAACAAGGGAAACCAGATTTGCACACACACGCACACCCCCCCCCCACACACACACACACACATCCTGTGGCTTTATTATCTTTCAAAGGAGTTCTCAGGGGGTTTAATCAAAACAATGGTGGACTGAATTCATATAAACAAAATGCAGATGTGTTGCTAAACTATCCAAGTCATATAGTCAGCATCGCTGTGGGAAATCTCCCCCCTCACCCCATACTGCCTTGAGAATGATATACATACTATCTGTCAGGTTTTCATGTTCCATTTTGAGAATGATATACATATTATCTGTCAGGTTTTCCATGTTGGGAAAGGTTCATCGTATAGATGTTGATAGAGTGGACCCTGTGAGACAAAAGGAGTACAGTATTCCTCCAGATAACCCCTTCGCTGATGGTGTCCTAGGTCTGCCTGAAATATACGCATATGGTGTAAGAAATATCTGGAGATGTGGTAAAGACAGAGGCGATCCTAAAACAAGTGAGTACAAAATATAAAAAAGGTTACATCTGTCTGTCCTTAAAAGAGTCACCATCAAACACTTCATCATCAACATCATGTACATGCATTCACACTTTCTTACAATATGGGTTTTTTTTATCTTAAACTTAGATTCAGAGAATCGGGTTGTAACACCTTAGCTCTTTTCAAAGAGAACCTTTCTCAATGTCCAGGTGTAAAAGCACAGCAGAGACCTCTTGCTCTTACCCAATTACATGCTACATACTGTAAAACTCCACTCATAAGATAAAATGTGATCCTCTTGGGGTAGAGTTGTTTCACTATTGAGGTCTGACTTAAATGTGGATCATGGGCTTTCAACTTCTACTATAGATTTTTCAAAAGAATTGAAATTCACTATCACTTCTGCCGCTGCCATGTGTTTTCATGATTCTTTTATGCTGTATAAGATATCACTTCTACTTTCTTACACTAGACAATAACTCCAATACAGTGAGACATTGCTTCACGGGGCTTTTTTAGGAGTTTTTTGGGGGAAAAGGCCCCTGCCCAAATAATACATTTTTGAGGGGGTGGGGGTGGGAGGGGGGCATCGGAATACCGACAAATCAAATCAATCCATGGGTAAATTTCAACATTAATCATTCTGCTTTACAGCTTAGTATGTCTTGCTGTGCTGTCTCTGAAAGTATTACAGAGCTCTTTGAGTGTTTGTTGGCATAAATTGAACATTGATGATATGGCTTTTCATTTATTTATTTCATTCTTTTTTCCTTCACCTTGAAAATGGTTGATACATTGTATTGGATACAATATCAACCCATGAGACAGGCTGAAAAAGCCCTGCTTCATCATGCACTTAACTTGAAGTACATCTATAAATATGTGCAAAGTAATTTCCTGCTGTCAATTTTCACAAGTTTTGACAAATCATATAGGCGTTTGAAGTGACAGTATTTGAAGGATTTAAGAGTTAATTTGTCAATCAAATTATTAGTTTATTTATAGCCCTGCTCTTTATAGTATACAATATTATCATCTCTGTTTGAAAGTTATTACCACTCTTACACTATCGGCTCATTACATTCACCTCTGTTATAGGCTGGTACTACTTTCAACTGCTTTTACTTTAACTCAAAGAAATAGTTCACAAATTACATTTACAATAGTTTGGGTTTCTTCTGTTTTAATGAAAGATAGTGAAGATTTCGGTCATTTGTTTTACCTCAAACATTCAAATTTATAATTATGACTGTATAAAATAAGGCTGTCGAGTCAAAAATCTTGACATTGAGCCTTTCGCAGAGATGTAAAGTGAGTGTAAGGAACGACATTTCTGCCAAGTAGATTGAGTTATTACATGTAACTATGAACTGCTATGGTTATGAATGAAGTCTATCCTTGAGTTCTTGTTGAAAGAGATACAGTAGAATCCGCTTATTTGAATAGTCTATTTGTCAGGATCCTCGATTCAATTAAGCGGAGTATCATAAAAAACGGAGCTTACAAATTCTCAGTTTCGTCAGTAGTGGGTGGGGTAATGCGCTCAGAAATATATTCTGTCATCATGTTTAATAAAATCCGGTTTGAAGATAACTAATACTATGTAAATGCGCTGTGTATACGTTTGATTCTTTTGACTTTGCCCCATTTCAAAAAATTTTCGTTTTGCCGACATAGTCGACTCATTTTCTTTCGTAACTTTTCGTATCCGAAATTCACGATCTTTATCCGATTACTATACCACTATCTTTTCTTTGAAGAGTTATTATCTCACTTGGGGCGCCAAAACGTTGCGTATACGATATTTTAAAACCCATCCTAAATTAAGATTCGTTTGCATGATCTAAATAACGTTCAAATTATCGAGCAAGTATGGCAAAGTTTATTTGTTATTTGATATTTTTCTGTTTCTTTCGTTTTAAGATTAATCTATTTTTATTCGGGAATTTCCCGGTTTCCTGAAAACGTGATCATCTTATGAACGTAAACAAATGAAAATTCTCAATGCGGGGAAACCCGTTTTGTGATGTCATTGCAATAAATGTATACTGTAAACACAATTATGCGTGCCTGTGAACGGAAGTCATTATGTAACACAGGTGATGAATAATGACAGAATTATCGAGTTTACCGATAATGCACATTGCCTTGGGGCAGAAACGTGTGAATTTCAAGTAGGATTAGCGTCGTAAGTCTTTGTAAGCTGGGAAATTGCTATCTTAATAAACGAAATGCACGCGGTGATCTATTCAAATAAAGATATTATTTATCATAGAAATAGATATAAATGGTTTTGTGTTTTAATATTCTACTATATTAAGCGAAATATTCAAATAAGTGCCATTCAATTAAGTGGAATGTACTGTATATGGTTTATAATATAACCCTTACTCCATTGATACAGTTTTTACCCAATGTGTGGCCAGTGTAGATCCAGATCAACATGAACATCTGTGTGCATAGTCTGATCAGGATCTACATGTACACCTCGCTGTTCTTGGTCAAATTAAGCCTGCATGGATGTCGGTGATTCTATATTTTTCATACATCATGTGTCCCAGTTTTTTCATACATGGAGTGCAGATCCAGATCAGATTGCACAGCTGATCTGGATCTACACTGGTGGTGCACGCATTAAAATGCATATAGTATTATATAAATATCACATCCCATTGGGGGAAACAGTACGAAATGTTAACCCGAGAGAAGTAATGTCAACCGAGGCGTTAGCCGAGGTTGACATTACCTTCTCAAGGGTTAACATTTCGTACTGTTTCCCCCAATGGGATGTGATATTTATTTTATTACACCGAACATTTGTTTTTTTTAGAGATCTTGACTATGACCAAATTTCGTTTGGGAACAAAATCAAGCGCCGGAAGTCCAAAATCAATAATGCACAATAAGCGGCTACAAATAATGATCAAAATGCGTTTATCTCCCTTGGTCAATTACGCATGCGTAGAAGTTAATTTGTAATCGGATTTCCAAGATATTTATTTTTAGATCCACGCGAGGGTGACATGATGCTGTCGCATATGTGACAGTAGCGATTATCTCCCTGTGACGTCACATTACGCTATTTAGTAAACTAATCACGTGAGGTGTAATAAAATAATAATATTATATGAAGTATAATAATAATATTATATGAAGTAAAGGGTTTAATCAGAGATTGGAAGAAAGATCAGAAAACTAACATTTTTAAAAAGTGGTAAAAGTCCAACTTTTATCCTATGTGCGACCTAGATTTCAGTTAATGCTCATAAACATATGATTGCTTCTTCATAGAATCATAAAGGAATTTCAAGTGTTTTGGATGAAAGAACTCTAATTACTTTAACATCTTAGACCTAATAAGCTTCCTTCCATTATGACATCCAGTCAAGTTGTACAAATTGTACCAAGTGTTTCTCAACATCCACTTGTCGTTGGTTACATATGTTTTATTAAGAGTTTATTGAAAGCTTATTACTTTTTTGCTGGAGTCTTATTATTTTCATTATTTTCTGGCAGTAAATTGGGGGGGAGGGGGGGGGGAAGCTGTAATAATTGTAATGTGAACTATTTCCAGACATCATAACCAGTGCAAACAGCTAAAGCAGATCAGTAAAGGTGAAAGCTTGACCTACTTTCTTCAAGCATGTCTCAACTTCATTGATGTTTTTCTAAACGACCCTCACTGGCAAGCAAAATGTACTTGTTTGACTTACTTATTGGCCTCTCTAATGTTTGATGAAAAGGCTCCTTCAGTTTTTTGAAGTTACCTTTTCTAAAGCCAGCTGGCTATTAAAGTAATAGATTGAGATCCTTTATAATAATCAGATGATATTTTATTGGAATTTGATGGGGGTGTTAGGCAGAAGAATCAAAGTGAAGAATTTAGGTTAATTGACATTACAATATCTAGCCTGGAGAATATTGGCTTCTTGTACAAGCAAATTATCACAGATATTCTTAGAAATTTTGCTATCAAAAATTCAAAGATAAATTTAACTGTAAACAACATGGAATATGGTGGTTACCTATCGGCAAGCACTATTTGCTTTTGATTCATAAGGTTATTTCTGCCCAGTAAGCAAACAGTGCTGAGCTTGATCCGATGGCATGGATGTGTCAGCTCGTCTGGAGCTTTACTGTTCACATATGTGATAGAAGGCATAATATGTATGGAGCAAATGGTTAATAAATTAGGTTTTTTCGACAGTAAGACCATATATATTATGTATTTAGCATAAGTAAATTGGTCATTTGTTTTTCCAGCATTAAAGTTACTCAACAAAAAGGGTAAACATTTTTAAACAGTTTAAAAGCACAAGTTCAGTTCACATGAATTGCAGTTATGTGGAAAGATAAATATGATACTGACATTCACCTTTGGGACAGAAATAATGGTCTTGTATCAGTCACCAGTAATCTAATGTTGCAGAACATCTACATGTACTTTGATTATTTTAGAACAGGGCCCAAGATTATAAAACTGAGATTGAAAACCAGACTCAGATTTCAAGCATCCGATTGGCTGAGATTGAGACTATTCTCCATTTCTTGAAATTTGAGACTGGTCTACAACCTACTTTTATGATCTTGGGCCATGTTAAATTGTGAAATATAACAGAAAAATATCATTTTTGAAATTGTTTATTTTAGAGTATGGTAAGGGACGCATTGTCTGTGGAGATGTAGGTCAAGGGGCTGTTGAAGAACTGGACCTGATCGAGAAAGGGGCCAACTATGGCTGGAATTTGAAGGAAGGAACTGCAGATTACTGCCCTTCTTGTACAAGAGGTTAGCATATTGAAAACTTCAGTAGATTTCAAGATTAATGAAACCAAGCCAAATACAAAACTCTTAAGATATTATCCCCTTGTGATTTACAATACTTACTTTGTTATTAATCAGTATACTACGTAAAACTTCCAGGAAAAAGCATTTTTGTTAGAAACTTTCTCAGCACATGCATTTGTGTAATAATGTTTGCTTTTATCCTTTGATGATTGAAGAAAATGGTCAATCCAATTAGTTGGTAATATGACATTGTTTTTTATAAAACCCAGAATGCTTCTCTCAGTGACTTATCCGCTTTATGTGAATGCAGGAACATTGTTTTGTTTTTCTTTGTTGAAATATCATGCTTTATTAGGATCACTTGGTCTTTCATAGTGACTGATGAAAGTACATGTATTGTTACTTTTATACAATGCAGCACAGATACACAGACTTTACATAGATTGTGTTGTGTACTGGTCCATGCTCTTTGGCCCAGATTAGTTATTTCTTTAATTGTTCAGTCTGCAAAGGTGAATGTCGAATCATCAGAAATACTTGTAATACAAACATTGCGCAGACAGTGACAATTGAATGTTAATTGTAAACTTGCCAACATGATTGCCCTATGATCTCATCAGAGTGTGATTGATGGTCAATTTATAAACAACTTACATCAATTAAAGATAAATCGTGATAATTAGTAGTTGATCATGTGATGCTGATCACCTGACCTTGTACAGATCATCAGTGTTCATTATACTTGTCAGGACTTCATGGTACATGTGTTTGATTGACATGAACCTGACATGCATAACAATTACTGTTTTTTGTAGTTGCCCTAAGTTCTACCACATGATTACCATGTAAAGATGTTTCATGTTTTGTTTGACGAACAACAGGAGAGGTTATGCAAATTTGATAAAAACCAAATTTTCCTTTTTTTGTTGATTTCAAAAAGCTTAATACTCCTTTTACTACTGAAAATGATTATTTAGTGATTAAAGATTTATATTTATTTAATTAATTAATTATATTTGCAGGAATTTCCCTGTCATATTTTATATGTATATGAGAGTATAACAGTATATGTGACGTTTTTGCAAAGGTCTCTAAGAAATTTTTCGTATTTGAAGTAATTTTATTAAGCTTGAAGCCCAAGATCATAAAACTGAAATTGCAGACCTGGTCTCATATCTCAAGCATCTGATTTATTGAAAAAGAGACTTGTCTCAATTTCACCCATTTAGATGCTTGAGATTGGAGATAGGGAGTCCCCATTTCAACTAATCAGTTGCTTGAGGTTTGAGATTGGTCTCCAGTCTCAGTTTTATGATGTTAAGCCAAGCAGTATGTAGCAATCACTTGTACATCTTACAGTAACAGTAAATGTGGCATTTGTATACAATATTACCATAAATTTAATTGTTGGTATTTTCAGCAATGCCAAACGTATCACTAACTGACCCAATCTTTGAGTACACACACAAGGTGGGTAAGTCAGTGACAGGAGGACACTTCTACCGCGGCTGTGAAAGTCCAAACCTCAACGGCTTCTATATATATGGAGACTTCATGTCAGGGTAGGAACATAACTAGTTATATATCATCTCTCACTGATATGTGTCTTTTATTCTTTGACTGTTTATGATTGTGTCAATTTTGTTTTGTAGATCTGTGATTCCAGAAGCATGGGGGAACATGTTGTATGTCTGGGTCATTGTCCATCCTGTGATTTCATCAAGGAATGTTTTGTACACAAACCTTTCCTCTGTTTTTTTTTTTTTCAGAACAAATTCCAACAGGATATAGTGATTATTGCTTCTTTCATATTTTTTTAGTGATTATTCACATTTGTTTAGTTATTCCACTTCAAAACTTTTATATGACTGGCAACTTTCAAAATATTTATTCGCACTTACACCCTTACCTGAATTCAAATGGGTGGATGTTGATAAGTCTTGTCTGTCCATCTGTAAGTCCTTGTACAGACAGTAACATGCGAATGGTTTGAGCTATTCTCACCAAACTTTGTTGTTCGGTAGCCTGTGTTGAGTGCAATTTGGTTTGCTTGAGTTAACCCAGAATGTTTTCCATACCCAAAATGAACACCAATAAATTGAATAATTCTGCAATTGTGTGTTGTATTTGTTGTTTAAGTTACCTATTTATTATACCCCCGCTTCGAAGAAGAGGGGGGGTATACTGTTTTACCCTTGTCCGTGCGTGCGTCTGTCCGTCCGTTACAAAATTTCCGTCGCAGTTTTCTCAGCAACTATAACATGTAGCAGCCTGATATTTTGCATATTGCTTTATCCTATAGTCCCATGCGGTGTAAAGCAATTTCATGCTCCTTGCTCATCTACTTCCTGTTTGCCGCATATTTTTAGATTTTGTTACTATGAAGGTGCATTACATCAACCAAAAGGCATGTTAATTTTCCATCGCAGTTTTCTAAGCAACTATAACATGCAGCAGCCTGATATTATGCATATTGCTTTATCCTATAGTCCCATATGGTGTAAAGCAATTTCATGCTCCTTGCTCATCTACTTCCTGTTTGCCGAATATTTTAGGTTTTGTTACTATAAAGGTGCATTACATCAACCAAAGGGCATGTTAATTTTCCGTCACAGTTTTCTAAGCAACTATAACATTCAGCAGCCTGATATTTTGCATAATGCTTTATCCTATAGTCCTATGCGGTGTAAAGCAATTTCATGCTCCTTGCTCATCTGCTTCCTGTTTGCCGCATATTTTTAGATTTTGTTACTATGAAGGTGCATTACATCAACCAAAAGGCATGTTAATTTTCCGTCGCAGTTTTCTAAGCAACTATAACATGCAGCAGCCTGATATTATGCATAATGCTTTATCCTATAGTCCCATATGGTGTAAAGCGATTTTATGCTCCTTGCTCACCTACTTCCTGTTCGACGAATACTTAGATTTTTACACATAGTTGACATACATGCACAATTTCCGTCGCAGTTTTCTAAGCAACTATAACATGCAGCAGCCTGATATTTTGCATAATGCTTTATCCTGTAGTTCCTAATGGTGTAAAGCGATTTTATGCTCCTTGCTCATCTACTTCCTGTTTACCTAATACTTAGATTTGTGCACATAGTTGACATACATGCACAATTTCCGTCGCAGTTTTCTAAGCAACTATAACATGCAGCAGCCTGATATTTTGCATAATGCTTTATCCTATAGTCCCATATGGTGTAAAGCGATTTTATGCTCCTTGCTCATCTACTTTCTGTTTACCGAATACTTAGATTTGTGCACATAGTTCACATACATGCACAATTTCCGTTGTAGTTTTCTAAGCAACTGAAACATGCAGCAGCCTGATATTTTGCTTATTGGTCCCATATGGTGTAAAGCGATTTTATGCTCCTTGCTCATCTACTTCCTGTTTACCGAATACTTAGATTTGTGCACATACTTTATATACATGCACAATTTCCGTCGCAGTTTTCTAACCAACTATAACATGCAGCAGCCAGATATTTTGCATAATGCTTTATCCTATGGTCCCATATGGTGTAAAGCGATTTTATGCTCCTTGCTCATCTACTTCCTGTTTACCGAATACTTAGATTTGTGCACATACTTGACATACATGCACAATTTCCGTTGTAGTTTTCTTAGCAACTGAAACATGCAGCAGCCTGATATTTTCCTTATTGCTTTATCATATATTCCCATATGGTGTAAAGCGATTTAATGCTTCTTGCTCACCTACTTCCTGTTTACCGAATACTTAGATTTTTATATATAGATGACATACATGCACAATTTGTGTCGCATTTTAAAAAGATGCAAACATAATTTCTGTATACTCTGACAAAGCCATATTGCGGGGGTATTAATCACCTTCAGTGATAGCTCTTGTTTTTCAAGCAGAGTCTTCATTTTAAGTTTACGAAATGTGTCTATTTTTCATAGGCGTATGTTCCGGCTAACGGAGCCGAAGGTTGCAGGTCAGAAGAAGTGGGATAACAGGGAGCTGAAGATGTGCGGATCTGAGTGGTGTAAGCCGCCGCTGCACAACGAGTACTCCACCAGTATCATCTCATTTGGCGAGGATGAATTCGGTCAGTATTCAGAGATGCATGTCTTCTTTTGATATCTGTTGAACCATGAAATGTTATTGAATTTTAGTTTGTCTTTTGAAATAATACACAACCTTAAATTAAAAATATACTGTCACATAGTTATTGTTGACAAAACCAGTGTAACATATACATGTGTGGCAGATTTGGGTTTCGGAAAGAGTAGCCTCGACCAGGATTTGAACCTAGGACCTCCAGCTTACCGTGCCGACGCTCTACCAATTGAGCTACCTAGGCAGCTGGTACAAAATCTACTACATTTCCTCCGCACTTATACGAGACATTTCCAACTTACTTGGAAATGTCTGCAAGGTTCTGCCTAGGTTTGGGTCGAATACCCCAGCCACATACCTCGCCCGAAAGAGCTCCAAGGGTAATCTCCCTGTTGACAACACCAATATGGCAGATTTGGGTCTCGAAAAGAGTAGCCTGGACCAGGAGTCAAACCTCGGATCTTCAGCTTACCGTGCTGACGGTCTACCAATTGAGCTACTGAGGCCGCTAGTACGAAATCTACTACACATGTATGCAACCTTGGATGTGCAAAATTTACTGAGTAACTAAGCTACAGGTTATTTATAGGTATTTTGGGTCAAAATAAGTATGCAGGCTTTTTAAAATTGTGATATAAACATTTCAGATAGACACATATGGCACATTTTGAGAAATTCTATTTTTTAATGATTTTCTATTTGTACATTCCTTTGGTAACTGTTGCATCACCATTTACACGGTAGAGGATGTTGTCCCTTTGTTAATGATAATTGTTCATGAACAACCTAAATTAAATTAATTGCACATTAAATGTCTGGAAAAACAAATAATATAAACGTGATTTTCATACAAAGCTGAGATCTAAAATAATTAGATAGGTTATATCATGACTTTAAACCTTTAAATTCTAGATAGGATATGTTAGCTTATTTATAAACACCTTATTTTTATGTGGTATTGTTTAAGTTCACTGAAATCTTCAAATTGCATTTTGTGTGGACATAAATTTGCATAGTTGTATGATTTTATGAGACTTTTTAAAATGGTTAACCTCAACTGGGATTTGAATTTGTGCAATTTGCGAGCACAAAAATGCACACTAGGGCTAAATGAAATGATAAGTTTTCAGAATTTTACTGAAACTAGTCCATTGCTATGGGATGGTAATGTAAATGGGATCAGAAATGAAAAGAGAACTAAAACATCCATCCTGGATTTTTCAGGTGAAGTGTACATGTTGTCCACAAGCTATGCTAGTACATCATCATATCAGGGAACAGTTTACAAAATTGTGGATCCAATGAGGTAAGTCCCCAAAATTTGAAAAAAATAGGTTGTTGGTAAGATAAAACAGTTCATTCTGAGGAACAGTCTCATACCTCCATGGCACAGACAGCTTCAGTGTCATCCCTCCTCGGAATTAGCAGCTTGATTGTCATCATTCCAAGACAGTACCATTGTCATCCCTCCTAGGCATAAGAATCATCAGTGTCAACTCTCATTGACATTGGAATTTCAATTATCAGTGTAATCACTCTCTGCAATAGACAACATTCATGACATCACACATAGGCATCATCAGTGCCATCTCTCATTGGCATCATCAGTGCCATCCCTCATTTGCATTGGAATCATCAGTGTCATCCCCCATTATCATTGGCATCATGAATGTCATCCCTCATTTGCATTGCAATCATCAGTGCCATCCTCCATTTTCATTGGCATCATGAATGTCATCCCTCATTTGCATTGGAATCATCAGTGCCATCCTCCATTTTCACTGGCATCATGAATGTCATCCCTCATTGGCATTGGAATCATCAGTGCCATCCATCATAAACATTGGAAAGATCAGCACCATCCCACATTGGCATCATCAGTGCCATTGGCATTGGCATCATCAGTGTCATCCATCATTGGCATCATCAGTGTCATCCATCATTGGCATCATCAGTGTCATCCATCATTGGCATCATCAGTGTCATCCATCATTGGCATTGGCATCATTAGTGCCGTCCCTCGTTAACATTGGCAACATCAGTGTCATCCATCATTAACATTGGCATCATTAGTGCCATCCCTGGTTAACATTGTCTTCATCAGTGTCATCCATCATTAACATTGGCATCATTAGTGCCATCCCTCATTAACATTGTCTTCATCAGTGTCATCCATCATTAACATTGGCATCATTAGTGCTATCCCTCGTTAACATTGGCATCATCAGTGTCATCCATCATTTACATTGGCATCATTAGTGCCATCCCTCGTTAACATTGGCTTCATCAGTCCCATCCATCATTGGCATTGGCATCATCAGTGTCATCCATCATTGGCATCATCAGTGTCATCCATCATTAACATTGGCATCATCAGTGCCATCCATCATTGGCATCATCAGTGCCATCCCTAATTAACATTGGCATCATCAGCACCAACCCCTCATTAACATTGGCATAAACAGTGCCATCCC
Source organism: Corbicula japonica (assembly GCA_038501625.1). Classification (NCBI taxonomy): domain Eukaryota; kingdom Metazoa; phylum Mollusca; class Bivalvia; order Venerida; family Cyrenidae; genus Corbicula; species Corbicula japonica. The sequence continues at coordinate 866,604 of JAZAYU010000025.1, forward strand.
TTATTGGCATCATCAGTGTTATCCCTTACTGGCATCATCAGTGCCATCCCTCTGTAAGGTACCATCCCGTAGTTGCCTTATAAGTCAAAGATGCAAGTGGTTATGGATAAAACTGTTCACTGAAATTTGCCTGTTTAATAAGAGTGACGGTCTTAAGCACATACGGACGCCGCTGTGTTTTTATGCAATGTGCTGATCCTGTTTACAATATAATACCACTTTAGACAAGTGCGCGTTGTTTTTATAATAACCTGTAAGCATGTTCAGCCACTCTTGTGTACTACATGCAGACAAGTAACCCGAGTGTTGGAATCGATTTCACTCCAGTAAGATGTGCGCGAACAAGTAACTTCGGTTAGCAAATCCAAGTGAAGTTGTCACTTTTAATAACCGGTAAGCATGCAAGATCACCCCTGTGAACTGTATGCAAACAAGTAACCTTGGTTACTGGAATCGGATTCAAGCCATCTTCCTAATAACTTATAAGCACGCAGGATCACCCCGTGAACTGTATGCAAACAAGTAACATTTTTATGGGTTCCTTGCTGGGGCTTGTGTTATAGTTTAATAATAGACTAACAAACGCCTGGGTAAACAGTGCACAAATTTAATGCTCCGCTTGTATAGAACTATTAGAGATAAACTTTCATCATCAAAATAATGTCATGTTCAGCGAGGGACCTAGCCTATGTAATGGGATCTTCTTATTACAATAAACATATAACAGTGCAATTGAGATCATCTTCATGGTTACATATATACATAGAGCTACTATATATTACGGTACTCAGAATCTCGGCATAAATATAGATCAACCTGCGTGTACCTACTTCATTATGAAGTATACGTGTGTAGATCTAGATCTAGCTCTATTATGAAATGGGATCTAATCTGCTATGCCATTATATACTGAAATCCACTATTACTATTTGGTGGTCGGAGACCAATACAACACCTTGGATCTGCGATGATGTGGTACTTCACCATTTTAATGATAGTAACTCGAGGCTCAGACTTCTTATTTTTGAAATGGCTGAAATGACTTGTAGCCAGTGTGCGTGTAAAATGCTCTTTTACTAATAATAAAGGTAGAACTGCATAACAGTGTTTGTCGTACCTTAAATTTCTCAGATCTATATAAATATGTATATATTTATATTTTTGGTATGAGCAAAATAGCTGCTGTAAGCTGTACTGCTTATAAAGCTGTTAAAGCACTCGGAGTGTACACTGCGAGAAGAAGATGCAGACTGAATGATTTGCGCGGTATTTATACCCTACAGACAGTACCACATGACCGCATTATCCAATCACAAAGCTGGCTCTTAAGGGGGTAATGTGATGAGTCCGAGACAAGTCTCAAAGCTCTATAAATAAAACAATTTTATAATACTGGCTTCCTACTGGCTCCTTAATTAAATTGAAAAAGCCACAATATTAACAAATATAAAATACAGAAACACGCATATAAAGAAAAAGCCACGGAAATTTTACATTGCGTAATAACATCATACTGATGAACATGCTACGCTCATGGATATAGTTCTAAAACTCACAAAAACTGAACAAACATACATTATAAATGTGGCTCTAATGGGCTAACACTCTATTTTAAGTGTAATAACATGTTAATAAAATAGATTTTGACAAAATTTAACGTTTTCATAAAAAGCCAGACGCTGACAACCGGAAGTAGTTCTGGAGTTAGACAGCCGCCATTGTTTAAATAAACAAATATGGATACTGGATACCATGCTTAGAAAAGTTCAAATATCTTGAAATAATGTCATCCTATTGTGACAAAAACTGTTTCATATCGTGCACAAATAATTTGAACATTTGTACATTCATTGAATAGACGTTACTTAAAGGTTTACGGGAGTTATTCACCCTTAAAAACTCTCTCAAAATTTACAAAGAAGATGCATGGAATTCATGAAATTCTACAAATTCGGCTGGAAATAACAGTCCATTGTTGTTCAAATGATAAAAATTGGTGAGTCCTAGTTTGTTTAATACACAATTATTACAATGTGTGCACTTTGGATGTGAATATACCACAGAGGCATGTATATTATTAATTGTCATCACTTTTCATGACCTTGTAAGGGAACTCAACCTTACACTCTCCCCACCTTAAAAATGAAAATACTCCTGAATTTTTGAATACACGATGAACAAAGTAACAGATCTACAACAATTAGGTAGTCTTTAGTAGTACACCATTTGTCCACCTTGTGCAAAAACTCAACAACTACAATACATTTCTATTGCACTTATTGACTTTTTGCTCCAAGTTGACCCACTGTATATTCATAAGTTATCTACTTGAATAAATAACCAGTTAAGCACAACTTGGTTAAGGTAGCAGATGAATCAATAAAAATACACCTTTAAGCATTACCTTAATAATTATTGACTATGCATATATTAATTTAATTAAAGCATGTATTAAACAATAATGCTCTATATTATTTGTAACCCTGATAATTTGTTTGTATCTATACATTATTGAATAGATAAATTTCTGTTGCTTAACAGATATGGACGCACGGGGATTATTATGCCCCTTAGCACAGTGTCATCCATTTAATTTCATATAGTAATTGTAGTTTCACCAGTGTATTCACACCATGAGGGGTACGTCTTTGCATTCATTTAGCAAAGCAGTGTATCCCACATGATTGTTAATAACACTCTTTGACGTGGCAAACTGATACATGGAGATTAGGCAATCAGCATTAATGACCTTTTCACCGAATGATATTTTCTTAATAATACTCAAGTTGGAATGACGAGCGTGCGACTCTCTGGAGTGGATTTCTCGCCTCGATGATCCCGGGAGTATCAAGAAATTGAAGCAATCAGTGATGTACTCTCTGTCCAGTGGCATCTTCCACTTCATCGCCAGCGACGTTGCCACAGATTCCATCACAAGGTTTCTGGTATCTGCAGACATATCCTGCCAACTGACAGGTGGCCACATCTTAAAGGGCTCAGTCAAGGGAAGTAGAACCGATTTCCCCTCCCAATTCCTCCGTGCTGGTGGGAACAGGGGCATCCCTCCCGAAAGCATCAGCGATCTTGCGATTATAGCTGTGTTGTTTACGGGATCCCTTACAGTAAGAAGTGGTTCTGGTATTGATGTAGGGACGTCCGTGTCCATGGATGAAAAGACATTAGAGCGGATTCTTCTGACAGGCGACTTTGCGGGCCTACGTTCCATGTTTTTAGGGGAATCCGACGGTGTCACTTTCTTCCGCTCAGACGGTTGGCTAGTTTCGGAAGGAAGTTTGGTTGCGGGAGGTGTGGGTTTGTCAGTCTCGGTTTTATTATCCCCGCTCCCGTCCACACTCATCTCTGCCACATCTTGACCTGTTCCCTTAATGAGATCCAAGCTGACTGCTTCGATGTCAAAGCCCTCATTTACCGCTGAGGGTTCATCAATAGTGGGGAGATCCTTTGGCGATTGAAGCGGGGTTAGAGGGGACTGGGACCGTTTCCTCTTTGTGGGAGGAGTACACATTGCTGGCGGTGTACCAGGGCATGGTAGGCTCCAGGGAGCGGTTTCCACCACCTTAACATCCAGCGTAGGGAGGCGCAGATCCCTCAGGATGTTGTTGATGTCTTTATGATATGGTTCCCATTTTGTGGGAAGGGCATCCCTATTGGGTTTCTCCGAAGCTTTGCATCCCATAAGCCTCATGAATCGCTCCCTACTTCTGTTGTCGTTGCAGGTGTATGTGACACGATAAAAGACATTTGGCCCAGATAAAACCACCACCGAAGAGTCCATCTCTATTGAGACTTTAACCGTCTCGTATAAGGACGGTTTTGTCGGAGAATACTGAGACACACTAGCCAAGGTAGAGTACAGTAGCGTGGAGGTGGGTCCATGCTGGTCCCAACCCTTCTGCCAGCGGTCCGCTGCTATCGGCCCTGGGTTCTTCAATATGGCCTCCTTCAGAAAGGTTGCCTGGAGACTATTTTCAGGCTTACCCGCCATGCACATTCGGTAGGCCCTTGGTTCCCTCGCCAAGAAGAAGCAGTCCTTGTCGGACGGAAATCCAGATGGTTGGTGGCACACTGCCTTCCTGTGCTCCTTGTCTATGTGGGTGCGAAGGTCAATGGGACGCCTGAAAGTCCTTGGTTCCTCGCAAAACGGACATATGACCTGCAAGAACTGGTGGGGCTTGTTCATGTAGTGTGTCCTCAAATCACCAGCCTTTGTGAACACCTCACCACACGACCAACATGAGAGCGTCATCTGAAAGTACACGTGGAGAACACCTTTGAGCGTACATTGTCACAACCCGAATTCGACCCACATTACGTAGGCATTCTTTGTTATTAATTTGTTTTCTTTGGACTAAAGGAGTATAACATCATTTTCGTGGACGTATCTACAGGAGGGCTTGAAATATAAGGCTTGACGAATACCCTTACTGTTGCGTAACCAAGGATACTAAATATTATTAACTTTTACGATAGGTTGGTGACTACCTCAACTCCTCATCCGTAACAACCGTGAGGTAAGTTAAACCACTGAATTCCCGGCCGAAGACATTCAGTAAAAGTGTTTATCCATATACACAATACAAACGTGCTATCAAAATCAGAACAAGACAGCAAGTTAAAATCTTTATTTTAGTTACACCTCGCAACTAAAATTACAGATGAGTAAAAGTCACAACATCGCTAAGAATTATACAATTAAATAACATAAGCTTGCAACAGTATTGATTACATGTTTTCATTGCAACATGTTGTTTTGTTCTCTACTGTGTCTTCTTCATCCACAGTGGTAGGTGTTCTCCTTTATAGGGAAGTAGTCGGTCGATATGAACTGCTCTAGGTACTTTGCTTGGGGATGTACGAACTAAATACGTCAGGTCATCTAGTTTCTTTTCTATTTTGTATGGGCCGTTCCATCGGTTGGCAAGCTTCTTGCAAAGACCGGGTTTTATGGAAGGATCATGAAGCCATACAGGCTGCCCTACATTAAGTGCTCTTTCCTTGGCATTAGCATCATAGTATTTCTTCCTGTATACTGCCTGTCTTCTGAGGTTCTGCCTGGCGATTTCATGTGCTTTCTCTAAGCTGTCTTGTAACTCCTCCACATACGCTTCGGGGGCGGTTTCGGCTTCCCTGTCTCTCTCCGGTCGACCAACAACAGCTTGGCTTGGCAGGATGACATTGCGTCCAAAAACCATCATGTTTGGAGTGAATCCTGATGTTGAATGTTCAGTTGCTCGGTAGGCCATCATGACTTGCGGGAGTAGCGTGTCCCATGACCTTTGGTTCTGGTTGCAGAAAACGGACAGCATATTCATCAAAGTCCTATTGAATCTCTCCACATGACCGTTTGCCTGAGGCCGGAAACTGGTGGTGTGTGTCTTGTAGATATGAAAAAGATCACACATCTGTTTGAACAAAGCTGACTCGAAGTTTCTGCCCTGATCTGTATGCACCTGGAGCGGTACACCGAACCTACAAACAAACTGATCGACGAACACATTAGCGATTGTAGAGGTTTCTTGGTTGGGAATTGCAAATGCCTCCACCCATTTTGTGAACTCGTCACTCATTACAAGAACATATTTATTTCCCCGTTCAGAAGTTATCAGAGGACCAAGAATGTCCATTGACACCTTCTCCATGGGACCACCTACAAGGTTTCTTCCAAGGGGTGCTTTATTTGAGGCCCGGCTTGGTTTCCGGGCAGCACATTTATCACAGTGTTCACAGTACTTTTGGACATCAGCCTTCATACCGGGCCAGTAGAAATCGGCTTGAATTCGTTTCAGTGTGGCTTTCCATCCAAGATGGGCTGCTGTTGGAATATCGTGATTCAGCGTCAGCAGTTGTCTTCGGTTTGCAGTAGGGACAATTAACTGTGTCACGTCATTTTTGCCATCTGACCAGATGCGATACAACATTCCGCTATAAGTCTCAAGTCGGTCCCACTGACCAAAGAGAATTTTCGATGGAGGTGACAATGATGAGATTTCTCTCCACTTCGGTCTGTTAGGACTCTTTTCTTTACAATCGAGGACAGGTCCAATAACGGAGTCATTCCTTTGTTCGTTTCTCACTGTTTCTGGATCCCATCCATGGAGCACTTCAGGGGCATGCTTAATTTGGTCCTGCGAACGGGTCACTACTCTAACAGCAATCTGTACATCTGGAATGTTTGCTCGTGAATCATCACAGGCGTCTAATTCCTCTACTTCTTTAATAGTGACTGGGTCATCAGCGTATCTTCGGCAAACCTTACATGGGGCCCTAGATAGCGCATCAGCGTTTGAGTGTTTTCTACCTTTGCGATGAACGACAGTTATGTCATATAGTCCTAGTTCCTGAATCCATCTTGCCATTTGACCCGTTGGTAACTTCAGATTCTTCATCCAACTGACAGCAGAATTATCGGTCCGCAAAAGAACTTTCTGACCATAAAGATATGTATGGAATTTCTTCAGTGCCACTATTACTGCCAGGAGTTCTTTTCGTGTCACACAATATGACCTCTCATGGGCATTCAGACTTTTGCTCATGTATGCTATGACACGCTCTTCGCCTTCTTGTTCTTGAGACAGAACAGCTCCAGTAGCAAAGTCACTTGCATCCGTATCGAGAATGAATGTTTTGCCAAGTTTGGGGTAGGCTAATATCGGTGTTGATGTAAGGGCAGTTTTGAGCAATTCAAATGCATTATTAGCCTCATCCGACCATTGAAACTTTTCAGCTTTCTCACACAGTTTGTGAAGGGGTCTCGCTATAGCTGCAAATCCACAAACAAACGGCGATAATAAGAGCAAAGGCCAAGGAAACTTCTGAGTTGTTTCTTGTTTCTTGGAATCGTCCAGTTAGACACAGTATTGATTTTGTCTGGGTCTGTTTCGACACCCTCTTCAGAAACTAAGTGGCCAAGGAATCTTACAGACTTCTTGAAGAAAACACATTTGGACGGTTTAAGTTTTAGGTTTGCTTGCTCTAGTCGCTGAAAGACATGTTCTAACCGTACCAAGCCTTGCTCGAAATTTTCAGCTGGCACTATGATGTCGTCCATATAGACTAGGCACTCTTCCCATTGTAACCCTCGCAAGACATTCTCGATAAGACGTTCGAAGGTGGACGGGGAGTTAGCCAAACCGAAGGGCATAACAGTGAACTGGTACAATCCTAAGCTTGTTGAGAATGCTGACTTGTGTTTGTCTTCAGGGTTTAATGCAACTTGCCAGAACCCAGAGTTGAGATCCATACAGCAGTACCACTTTGACCCAGAAAGTGCGTCCAAGCACTCCTCAACTTTGGGTATCGGGTATGCGTCCTTGATCGTAACATCATTTAATCGCCTGTAGTCAACACAAAACCTAGTTGATCCGTCTTTCTTTGTTACTAGAACTATCGGTGATGACCAACTGCTTGTCGAAGGTTCAATAACACCCCTATCAAGCATTTTCTGGATCTCTTCTTTTTCTGTTTCCCTCTTACCTAATGGTTGTCGTCTTGGTGGTTGGCGAATAGGAGTGGCTGTTCCAGTGTTAATTCTATGCTGTACTGAATTGTTTCTACCAAGGTCGTCTGAAGACTTTGCAAACACATGCTTATATTTTATCAGAAGTTCTTCTAATTTAGCAGACTGATCCTCATTAAGCTCAGCTGTGCTTCTCTCATATAGCTCCTTCAAGTAATCGGGGAGCTTGGTCATACTATCATTTTCCGAAAGGCTTGTTGAACGGCATGTGGTTTGGGTCTCATAGTATGATTCACAAACACCTATTGGTATGTTTGATGGGAGCATAACAGAATCATTTCCAGTATTTATCAGGCATATACTAGGCGTGTCACTATCAATTTGTAGTACACCTTCTACAACAGCAATTGATCGCCGAAGAAGAGATTGTGAAGCACAGAGCAATACAAGACTGGACAGGGTAGTTTTGTTTTCAATAACTACTGGAACTTTAATCATGGACATGGGTGGAACAGAGACATCGCCACTTATAAGAACCCTACATTTAGCCTGGGCCTCCCCACCTATCCAACAATTTATTGGTGTGCGGTCTGTGTAAATGACTGCCTTGCTGTAGTCAATGTTTGAAGCATAGCGAAGTAGGAAATCCTGACCAATGATACCATCCGGGACGATGTCACAAACAATGGCATTCACATCAAAGCTGCTATTGCCAAGGTAAAGCTGTGTCTTTATTTGGCCGCAAACTGTTATCTCCTGGCCATTTGCTCCTTGCATCGTATTATTTATTTTCTGTAACGGTGGTCTAACTTCAGGGTCTATATTTGAGTATATTCGATTCGACAGCAGTGTTGCTGATGAACCATTATCTATTAGGAGCCTTACCTCTATTCCTTGTATTGTGCTCATAGTGTACAAACCATTGTCCCAGATTCCTGTATCAGCTAATTGTCCTATTCGGTTTAAGTTTGCTTCACCTAATTTATAAGCTATATTCGGCCTACTCAAATCCGCTAACCTTTGGCCGCTCAGGCTAACGGTCTGGAGTTTTCCGACTCCAAGTTTTTCTGGGCAGTTGGCTTCTGTGGACAGTCTTTTGCATAATGCTCCATTGATTTGCAAACAAAACATCCAGTAAAATTGTTCTTCTGCTTCTGGTTGTTACCATTCCACTTTTTATTTCCTTGTTTGTTCAGTCTTGCTTCGATCTGATCTAACCTTGTCATTATGTCATGCATCTGCTTAACAAGTGTCGGTTCAACGCCAGTGTTACCCGCCATACTGTCAGATGGCTGATATGCACTTGCGTTAGCTACCATTCTTACATTACCACGTTTCTTGTCGTCCGGTCCAAGTACAAGCTCATACCTTTCAACAACATCAACTGCTTGTTGAATGGTCTTGCAGTCCCTGTCAAGGCATCTGCATCTCATTTCAGGACTTATGGCTTTGTAGAATTGATGTAACCCAAGTGATTCCTGTGCATTGTTATCAAGGTCGGGATAGGCTCTTTTTGCAATCACTCTTAGATCATCGCCAAATGAAGCCAATGTCTCGCCTGGTTCACGTTTCCTGGTCTCCAATTTAGCAACGTACTTTGTCTGCTGTCGCTTGCTTCCGAACCTATCATATAACTTGTGAACAAGTGTTCTGAATATTCTGCGCTCTTGGTCAGTAAGACCCAGATAAAACGTTCTCGCAGGGCCCTGTAAACAAGAAGCCAATGTTAATGCTTTTTCTTCATCAGACCACCTACCCAAGTCTGCACAATTAGTAAAATGGGAGAAATAACTTTCCCAGTCACTAGTACCATCAAAGCTTTCCGGTCTTATCAATGGAATGTTTGACCTTTTAACATTCATACTATTTCTGAGGAAGTCGCCTTGCCCGGTTCTATCAGAATCTTGTGTAACTACCTTGCGTCTGTCACCTCTCCCACCATAGGGACCACTGGGACGCCAGTACCGTTCATTGCCCTCATAACTATCATCTGAATCGTCGTGTGAGTCTCTTCTTCCACTGGTTCGACGTCTACGTCTCCCGGTACTTCCACCTCTTTGGTGATCATCATCACTTTGGTAAGTACTCTCTCGATGTCTATCTCTAGGTTGACTCCTTCGACGATCATAATAGCTTGGACTCAGCGGACGTACCCCGTGGCGGCGAACTTGTCGGAGGTCTTCAACAAGCTCAACGTCATCATTATTCTCTTCACTTATGATAACCCTGCGCTTTGGTTCGTCGGTGTTGGACTCGTCGTTGGTAGGTTCTCTTCCGGGCTCCATCTGAACATCTTCTGGTAGGGCATGATTGTCCTCGTGTTCTTCATCTGTTCCCTGTTCCATGGGCATATCATTACAACTGACTGGTCCGAATTGTACTTCACTATCAGAGTCGGCCATATTAACGATGAACTGTTTTCTAACAAAATATAAAAATAGCAAATAGTTTGTTTCAAGGATCCCTCAACACAAACTTTTAAATCCAATACATAGGTCTACTGCTGAACATCTGACAATAATTTTTAAAACATGTAATAATCAGCTGCATTTGTGACGCGGCACTCATCGTTATCATTAGCTGTAAAGAATAAATTCTTTTGTTAATAAACAGGCGTAGTTCGTATCGGGATGCTCATATTTTTTTAGAGCATCCCACTTCTGACACCAAGTTGTAAGGTACCATCCCGTAGTTGCCTTATAAGTCAAAGATGCAAGTGGTTATGGATAAAACTGTTCACTGAAATTTGCCTGTTTAATAAGAGTGACGGTCTTAAGCACATACGGACGCCGCTGTGTTTTTATGCAATGTGCTGATCCTGTTTACAATATAATACCACTTTAGACAAGTGCGCGTTGTTTTTATAATAACCTGTAAGCATGTTCAGCCACTCTTGTGTACTACATGCAGACAAGTAACCCGAGTGTTGGAATCGATTTCACTCCAGTAAGATGTGCGCGAACAAGTAACTTCGGTTAGCAAATCCAAGTGAAGTTGTCACTTTTAATAACCGGTAAGCATGCAAGATCACCCCTGTGAACTGTATGCAAACAAGTAACCTTGGTTACAGGAATCGGATTCAAGCCATCTTCCTAATAACTTATAAGCACGCAGGATCACCCCGTGAACTGTATGCAAACAAGTAACATTTTTATGGGTTCCTTGCTGGGGCTTGTGTTATAGTTTAATAATAGACTAACAAACGCCTGGGTAAACAGTGCACAAATTTAATGCTCCGCTTGTATAGAACTATTAGAGATAAACTTTCATCATCAAAATAATGTCATGTTCAGCGAGGGACCTAGCCTATGTAATGGGATCTTCTTATTACAATAAACATATAACAGTGCAATTGAGATCATCTTCATGGTTACATATATACATAGAGCTACTATATATTACGGTACTCAGAATCTCGGCATAAATATAGATCAACCTGCGTGTACCTACTTCATTATGAAGTATACGTGTGTAGATCTAGATCTAGCTCTATTATGAAATGGGATCTAATCTGCTATGCCATTATATACTGAAATCCACTATTACTATTTGGTGGTCGGAGACCAATACAACACCTTGGATCTGCGATGATGTGGTACTTCACCATTTTAATGATAGTAACTCGAGGCTCAGACTTCTTATTTTTGAAATGGCTGAAATGACTTGTAGCCAGTGTGCGTGTAAAATGCTCTTTTACTAATAATAAAGGTAGAACTGCATAACAGTGTTTGTCGTACCTTAAATTTCTCAGATCTATATAAATATGTATATATTTATATTTTTGGTATGAGCAAAATAGCTGCTGTAAGCTGTACTGCTTATAAAGCTGTTAAAGCACTCGGAGTGTACACTGCGAGAAGAAGATGCAGACTGAATGATTTGCGCGGTATTTATACCCTACAGACAGTACCACATGACCGCATTATCCAATCACAAAGCTGGCTCTTAAGGGGGTAATGTGATGAGTCCGAGACAAGTCTCAAAGCTCTATAAATAAAACAATTTTATAATACTGGCTTCCTACTGGCTCCTTAATTAAATTGAAAAAGCCACAATATTAACAAATATAAAATACAGAAACACGCATATAAAGAAAAAGCCACGGAAATTTTACATTGCGTAATAACATCATACTGATGAACATGCTACGCTCATGGATATAGTTCTAAAACTCACAAAAACTGAACAAACATACATTATAAATGTGGCTCTAATGGGCTAACACTCTATTTTAAGTGTAATAACATGTTAATAAAATAGATTTTGACAAAATTTAACGTTTTCATAAAAAGCCAGACGCTGACAACCGGAAGTAGTTCTGGAGTTAGACAGCCGCCATTGTTTAAATAAACAAATATGGATACTGGATACCATGCTTAGAAAAGTTCAAATATCTTGAAATAATGTCATCCTATTGTGACAAAAACTGTTTCATATCGTGCACAAATAATTTGAACATTTGTACATTCATTGAATAGACGTTACTTAAAGGTTTACGGGAGTTATTCACCCTTAAAAACTCTCTCAAAATTTACAAAGAAGATGCATGGAATTCATGAAATTCTACAAATTCGGCTGGAAATAACAGTCCATTGTTGTTCAAATGATAAAAATTGGTGAGTCCTAGTTTGTTTAATACACAATTATTACAATGTGTGCACTTTGGATGTGAATATACCACAGAGGCATGTATATTATTAATTGTCATCACTTTTCATGACCTTGTAAGGGAACTCAACCTTACACCTCATTGGAATCATCAGCACCATCCCTTATTGGCATTTGAATCATAAGTGCCATCCCTTATTGGCATTGGAATCATAAGTGCCATCACTCATTGGCATTGGCATCATTAGTGCCTCCCCTCCTTGGCATCATTAGTGCCATCCCTCATTAACATTGGCATCATCAGTGTCATCCCTAATTAAAATTGGCATTATCAGTGCCATTCCTCCTTGGCATTGGCATCATAAGTGCCATCCCCATTGGCATTGGAATCATAAGTGCCATCCTTCATTGGCATTGGCATCATCAGTGCCATCTCTCATTGGCATTGGCATCATCAGTGCCATCCCTCATTAACATTGGCATCATAAGTGCCATCCCTCATTAACACTGGCATCATCAGTGCCATCCCTCATTAACATTGGCATCATCAGTGCCATCCCTCATTGGCACTGGAATCATAAGTGCCATCCCTCATTAACATTGGCATCATCAGTGCCATCCCTCATTAACATTGGCATCATCAGTGCCATCCCTTATTGGCATTGGAATCATAAGTGTCATCCATCATTAACATTGGCATCATAAGTGCCATTCCTCTTTAACATTGGCATCATTAGTGCCTTCCCTCATTTACATTGGCATCATTAGTGTCATCCTTTATTGGCATCATCAGTGTCATCCCTTATTTGCATCATCAGTGCCATCCCTCATTGGCAACATCAGTGTCATCCCTCATTTGCATTGGCATCATCAGCACCATACCTCATTGGCATTGGAATCATAAGTGCTAACCTCATTGGCATTGGAATCATAAGTGCCATCCCTCCTCGGCATTGGCATCATCAGTGCCATTCCTCATTAACATTGGCATCATCAGTGCCATCCCTCATTGGCATTGGAATCATAAGTGCCATCTCTCATTGGCATTAACAACATTAGTGCCATCCATCATTTGCATTGGCATCATCAGCACCATACCTCATTGGCATTGGAATCAGAAGTGCCATCTCTTATTGGCATCATCAGTGCCATCCCTCTTTGGCATTGGCATCATTAGCGCCATCCCTCATTAACATTGGCATCATCAGTGCCATCCCTCATTAACATTGGCATCATCAGTGCCATCCCTTATTGGCATCATCAGTGTTATCCCTCATTGGCATCATCGGTATTTGATTGGAATCATCAGCAACATCCCTTATTGGCATTTGAATCATAAGTGCCATCCCTCATTGGCATTGGAATCATAAGTGCTATCCCTCATTAACATTGGCATCACCAGTGCCATCCCTCATTTACATTGGCATCATCAGTGCCATCCCTTATTGGCATCATCAGTGCCATCCCTTATTGGCATCATCAGTGTTATCCCTCATTGACATCATCAGTATTTGATTGGAATCATCAGCACCATTTCTTATTGGCATTTGAGTCATAAGTGTCATCCCTCATTGGCATTGGCATCATCAGTGCCATCCCTCATTGGCACTGGAATCATAAGTGCCATCCCTCATTAACATTGGCATTATCATTGCCATCCCTCATTAACATTTGCATCATTAGTGCCTTTTCCCATTGGCATTAGCATCATCAGCACCATCTAGCATTGGCATTGGCAGCATCAGTGCCATCCCTTATTAACATTGGCATCATAAGTGCCATTTCTCATTCACATTCAAATCATTAGTGCCATCTCTAATTATCATTGGCATCATGAGCCATCCTCATAGGCATTGGCATCATTAGTGCCAAGCAAACTATGCAATAACTTACTGTAGTTATCATTTTAACTTGTGAATGTGATTCACAGAAGGAATTTCAGCTGCCTCCATTTTCACCAGAAAACTTGTGTGTTATCATTCACCTACTTCCTTTCTTTTCTCCAGTCTTCAGGTAAGTTTGTACCAAGACATGTATTTTGTTTCAAGGTCGCTTGTTTATGCTTGTTTTCAGACTACAGATTGAAGGTTTTAATCAAATTATGGATTCAGTGTTGATCACTTAAAGCCTTGCATCACATGTTGTAGTCCTTTGAGATAAGGAAAGTTCATTAAGATTTTGTTTCTTAAGAACTTGTTGTTAAAAATGTGAATGTTGTAGACCTGATTAGACTGTACATCTATGTGTGTTTAATGCTGATCATGGTCTACACTCATCATGAATTAAAGTCTATTTGATTGCAGCAGGCTACGGGCTCGAGCCACAGGGTTCTATAGTGCGAGAGGTGCCCGTAGACCAGCATTAGTGACAGGAAAGTGCAGAAATGCTGGAGATACATATTTCAGACGGGACCATAATAAATCAACAAGATTTAAGAGTATCTATATACATTATGATTTGTTTAAAGAAAAAACCAGAATAAACATGAGAAATCGTAAACAAGCCATCCTGAGAAGTACTGGTGGTTTATATATGCAGCGATCTCGGGTTCTGGCTCAGGATTACGGTCCAAGAAGACACAACCAGCCTCATAGAGGTGACAGTGTGAGATATAACCATAGACACTTTGGTGCCCATGTGTATCCTCATAGGCAACACGAGATAAGTAGGGCTGGTGGTAGCAGCTTGCACCCACCCAGGTACAGCAGAACAGGAAACAACTACAACAGACCTGCTAACAGCTACATCAGCCCCAGTAACAGCTACAACAACCCTGCTAACTTCTTCAACAGCCCCCCTAACAGCTACAACACCCCACCTAACAGCTACAAAAGCCCTGCAAACAGCTACAACAGCCCCCCAAACAGCTACAACAGCCCCAGTAACAGCTTCAACAGTCCCGCTAATAGCTACATCAGACATGCTAACAGCTACAACAGCCCCTCTAATAGCTACAACAGCCCTGCAAACAGCTACAACAGCCCCGCTAATAGCTACAACAGCCCTGCAAACATCTACAACATCCCCGCTAACATCTACAACAGCCCTAGTAACAGCTACAACAGCCCCGCTAATAGCTACATCAGACATGCTAACAGCTACAATAGCCCCGCTAAAAGCTATATCAGACATGCGAACAGCTACAACATACCTGCTTACAGCTACAACAGCCCCACTAATAGCTACAATGGACATGATAACAGCTATATCAGACATGCTAGCAGCTACAACAGACCTGCTAACAGCTAAAACAGCCCTACTTATAGCTATAATGGACATGCTTCCAGCTATAACAGCCCTGTTGGAAGCCACACCAAACCTGCTGACAGCTACAACAGCCCTGCTAACATCTACAACAGCCTTGTTAATGGCTACAGCTGACCAAATACGAGGTATAGTGAACCAGGACCTGCAAGCAGCATCAACAAATGGATTTACATGAAACTTGTATGACTGTATTTAACTGTAACCGAGAGTTTGGAGAAAACTAGAACAGGGACAGTTGGGAAAAAGTTTAGATACTAGTGCCAAAAACTTTGTTTTACAATATTAATTAATTTATCTGCTGGAATCATGATTTGTTTTTGACAATATTAAACAAGAAATTCTGTATTTATTATATTATCGCCATTGCAATAATACATGTACAAAGTATTTTAATTGTTCAAGTGTAGGTAATGTTAAACATAGCATGAACAGAGTGTGGACAGTTTGCCAGTTAGGCACATTTTAAACAAGTCATAGTGTTGTTGACAAAAGAACTTAAATGATTGATTTAGATTTCACTGAATTGAAGCGTTAGCAATAAACATGGTTATTGAAGGAGTTCTGATTTATCAGGAAGAAGTCATGTTATAAATTTAACAATAAATTATTGTTCTATATTTTAACATTAACTCACAAATTGGAATGGAAAACTTGGCAGGCCTAGTTAAATCATGCTATAACTATTGTGCAGTTAAATAAGAAGTCTTTTTACATAAACTTTATGCTGTATATGAATGTTTACTAAATGTACAACCCTTGTGATTGAAGTTACATCCTTGCGCTGGGTTGTGTGTGCTGTAACTAGGTTGGTCAGATACACAGTTTACTGTGATAAGCCTGTTAAGGTTTGTAACTGATCACCTTGTCAGTTCCACAGGGCTTGGGTTGGTCAGATACACAATTTACTGTGATTTGCCTGTTTAAGATCTAAATTGAGGTACCAAAATATTGCTATTTTTAGAAATTATTAAATATTAAATGAGGTACTCAATAAAGAAGAGTTTTATGTGTAACCCTCTAAATATGTATAAATCTACCCATAATACAGAAACAGGACTAATTTCTTATGAAATAATAAATAGCTTCTGGCGATATATTGCAGCGTAGCCCCTCATGACATATATCAATGCATCTGAATGATGTCCTGTGATAAATCCTGCCATATACCACCTAAAGCTATTTATTATTTCAATTCTAAAATAAATATGGTTTATAGAGCTTTCCTAATAATGGTACTTCTTCGCTGAGTATGTTTGTAAAGCGGTTTATGACATTAAAACTAATGTTTGATGTCAGAAAAGGAAAAGCAGTGATATATTGCCGATTTAATCAATGTTGTTTCTACACATTGCCTAAGGGAAATCTTGACAGTCATGTTTAAATTCAAGTTATATCTGGAATTGCCGGATATTAACTCATGTTAAAATTATACTTATCAATACAATGAATAATGGTGATAATGAATTTTTCATAATGAAATTCACTAATCAGAGTTTTACTCTATACTATGGTAATTGTGGTATAATTTAATTTTAAAGAGATTAATTTTAGTGCTAAAGGCACATATTACATTTTCATGAAAGTATAAATTCACAAATTATTTCACTGGGGTATGATTTGCATACCTTTCCTAGCCTGAAATACGTTAACATTAAACCTGCTGGAAATATATTGATATTTGCCTAACATCTATTAAACCCTTTCTTCTATATATACTTAAAGAAATTAGAAACGCAACTTCTTTATACAAGAAATACATTTCATGCTTAAAGTTGTGTTTCTAATTTCTACAAATACATATTACAAAGTAAAAGAAATTAAAAACGCAACTTCTTTAATCAAGAAACATATTTTGTGTTTAAAGAAGTTGCGTTTCTAATTTCTTTAAGTATATATGCCTTTATGGTGTGGACAAACAGTATAGATCCAGATCAGCCAGCACACCTGGATCTACATTATTGTTTTATGATTTATTAGGTTTTTTCTGACCAAAAAACTAACAGTGCAGATCCTTAACAGACTTGATCTGGATCTAAACTGGTCACAGATGCTTTGAAATGCCTATATATGGGTAAAGAGTTTATAATATCAAGAAATAACCAAATATTTTTCTAAATATAATTGTATTGTGGTGTGCAGTACTTTAATCAATAAACATTATGAAATTAAATATTTTGATGTACTACCCAGTGAAAGAGAGATTCATGTCATAACTCTCACATCAGTTGTTTTAACCCTGCATTGAAACAGATATATATAATGCTGTGCTGGAACACAATTAGGTTAATATTTAAAACATGAATTCACTGCCTGGCAACTTGCCTTGCAAATAATTAGAAATGTATTCCCCAGAAGCAGTTAGTAATATTTGTGCACTGAGTTCAGACTTAATTATTCTATAATTATAAATAAAATTACCATTTGCATCTGATATCTGAATTGCTGAACCAGACATATAAAACTACAACAACCTTATCAAATAACACATATAAATATCTTGCAATGGTTTGTTAAAGTAATTTTTTAAAGAAATTTTTGTTTTAGGTTTAAAGCATATTTCTGCTTTTCTTTAAAACCTCACAGTTTTTGTACCAAAGACCACAAGACATTGTGTACAAAAGTTTTTATCTATCAGCAAGATACTGTGTTTTTTTGTTTTTACCTGATATAAACACAGTTTCATATGGGTATCCCAGAGTTCTGATGACTTATTGGCAGAGTTAATGTAAGCAAAGCAACAATAGCAGTTTGTGTTTACTGAGTTATGGCCCTTTGTTATAGCTACATATGATAAAATGTATTTTAGCACTATTCATTTTTCCCACAGTACTCCGAGGAGCATCCCTTGGTTCCACCAATTTCTTGTCTTTGTCATTAATATTCTGTAAAGTATAACATAGCAACATGTTGAGGAGGTTCAGTCAGTTGGAGTGTCAGAATCAGGAACTCACAGTGACACAAGCTTTAACCCTTTCCTCCATATATACGCATTTTTACGCATGTGGGACCAGTGTAGATCCAGATCAGGTGGCACATCCATGCCATCTGATCAGGATCTGCACTGGTCACATTTTGTTCAGAAATAATCGAAGGAATAAAAAAGTGAACAGTTAAGATCCTGATCAGACGGCATGGAGGATGTGCCAGCTGATCTGGATCTAAACAGTTCGCCCACACAATAACGGTGTATCTATGGAGGAACGGGTTGAAGTTCAAAATTTGTACAAGAAATTTTACTGAAGCATATGTGTAACTACTTGAGGACCAATGTCTCACAAATATTGAACTGAACATAAATAGATGTAGTTGTTGTCCTAGAGCTGTGAGCTGTAACCTGATGGTCACAATGTGGCTTTAAATATCAAAGTTGGATTAAAATCTTTTGTAACTGAGCTTAACATGAAATTAATCACATGTTATCATGGTAAAGAACAATTTCCTTACCACTAAAGTCAGTGTGACACATAATCATGTTTATAAACCATGTCTGTTTGGCCCCAAGAGGTCTGTCTGTCCTGAGCCTCATTATAAACATTTTAAAAGATATTAAAATATGGTTCTGTATTTTATTGCCAAGAAAAGTTAATTTATACAATTACTATAATTTCCCTTAAACAAGATAAGTCCATAGAACTCATGCATGTTTTATGCCTCATTTCTTGGGACTCAAGATGTATTATTCCTCCTCTGTGTTTGCATTTTTATGTTTTCATCATCCTTTCATTCCTTTCTAATTGTATGTTGCAGATCTTTCAGTCTGGTACAGTTTCTTGTTGGTACTAGCTTTAGTCTCTGTATTTCAGGCGTGGTAACCCAGCAGAATGTCGGCCGTCTGATTTCCCAGCAGCCACAAGCTCTTCCAGTCCCCTCACTGTGGAGCCGGCATCATATCAACCCACTCCAACATCACATGTCATTCCAGCAACAGATTCCCAGAGACCTGCTGAAAGTGCAACACCAAAATCAGACAGAGTGAACGGTGCAAACCTTCCAGCTGCCATACCCAGTGGTATGTTATTAACAATAGTGATACTGGTGATAAAGTTGGGCCGCATGCACAGCTAGCTTGGACACTTGAATGTTGCATCACCTTGTTGTTGTTGTTGTATTAGGATTTGAGCTACCTGACACAAATAAGCTTCATGTTGTTGTGATGGATTTTATATAGCATGTGGCTATACGTTTTTGACCCTGTTTGTTTATGTATGTACATTTTGGGGCATTGTTGTGGGTCTTAATATTAGGTGTTAGTTTAACCCTTTAGTCTATGGGATATGATTGTTATCCATGGGGGAACAGTGTAGATCTGGATCTGCACAAAGATATGACAGCTGATCTGGATCTACACTGTTCCCATATAATATGATAAAACCTGTAGATATGGAATAAAGGGTTTAGTGTAATGGGAGTGAGATTATTGTTAGAAGTTGAGATTGGATCTTGTATTATTGTAATACATAACACCATTACGTTATTGTTTGCTGATGTTAACTTGACCTTTGTATACAAACTGTATAAACATACATGAATAAGTTAATCAGCTTATATTTTAAGGTTAAATGTCCTGTAATTCTAATAAGGATACTAGGTGTGTTGAGCTGTATCTTAACTGTACAGTGTGAATGTGATGCATAGTTTGCCAATTTATCTTAATCTTCATATATTATTACTATCAGGTCAGTTGTCAGTGGTAAAGATATCACCGTTAAACAACAAGTCTGTGATTTTCAGAGAGATTATACAGTTAATGTCATTATTTGAGTTTTGTAAGGTAATATTTTTGTTGAAAACAATAACTTTATATTTTTGAGCAATTTATTGAATCTCATTTGCAACTGAACTAGTCTTTCAAAGATAAATTGTATTGGTTTAGTTGTCATATTTTGTCTAGCATACTAACATGTTATAGAACGGCAATGGGACATGTTTACTTTGTTGGTTTAGTTTATAACACTTATATTTGCACTAGATGCACTTGCATTGTTGTTTGGTATTTTAACTATAATTGCTTAATATACATATACTTTTTTTCATGCAAGTCGAAGACAGGTTGTATAAATAAGTAATACACTCATCAAAGACAGTGATATTAAGTGATCTCTGGTCGTATGGCTGGCAGCTCCTGAATGTTATCTGGACTTGAACTGAAACATAATATGTTCTGTTATTATGAAAATTGCTAAATGCCTTCAAGCGCATTATTTGGAGAAATCTGGACAAATATCACTTAAGTTATGGCCCTTGAATTGAGAACAATTGACAAAATTGGTAATGTCCTGATTATAATTCTATGTGTTCAGACTTAAATGAAAAATAAAAAACACCAGAATGAATATTACACCCGAGTGAATTTACACCTGAATGAATTTTACACCTGAGTGAATGCAACACCCGAATGAATGCTACAGTTGAGTTAATGTAACACCTCAATGAATGTTACTCTGGAGTGAATGCAACACTTGAATGAATGTTACACCTGAGTGAATGTAACACCCAAACAGTGAAAATAACCTTATGACCAAACCAGCTTCACATGCACATTTCAACTTCTTATTATCACTTGCCCATTACAAAGAACTGTCATTTGGATAAAGGAAGAAGAAAATCTCCTCATTGTGGAAAGCATTGGTATTTCAATGAACACTGACCAGCACCATTCACTCTTGTACATGAAATCACACCATGATAACAATCAAATTGTGAAAAATAGTTTTAAAATTCAGACGATTGCTTATGAAAGATGAAAGTAGGGTTAGAAATAATAGAGCATCATGTTATTTTGAAAAACTTACAGAAACAACTTACCGTCAAGAACAATTTGATACAGTATTCAGTGATGTCCTGCAAGGTTAACTTTATTTCTGCAATGGAGCTGTCTTTCTGTGAACTCACATTAGAACTTTGCTTAAGATAACTGCATCAGAAGATGTTTTGTCATCATTGATACCATTAGCATGTTCTGTCCTTTTTGATAAGATCCATGTGGTGAGCTGCTGTAATAGGTTCACTATGCTGTTTTGTTTCAGAATACATCAGAAAATGTTCCATTGTCGTACAATCCTAAAAACTCCTGGTTAGAAACATGACAAAACTCCTGGTTAGAAACATGACAGCTTTAAAACTGCCAGAAACATTATAATTATACACCTGTCTCCGATTTGTTACTTTTTTTTTTTTTATTAAATAATCATGATCATTCTACATGAAATTTTGTTCATGTACTACATTTTAACTGTACTTCACAATCTGATGAATACATTTCATTGTTAACGTCTTGGTGAAACATTAAATGTGTTTTAGTGAAGGCTAAGGGGTTACCACCTTGCTGTCTTGATTATCATGATTTTGCAATTAACATTACTTTTAGTAATGGGTTTGTGTCTCCTGTGGTGTTGTAGGGGATATTAATCCTAAAATCATGTGACATACGTACTTTTTGAAAATATATTAGATTGTTTTACTTACCAGATTTGATGTGTGTATTGTCAAACATACTCTGTCTACATACTTTTACTTCTTTTCAATCTCTTGCAATATCTCGTACAGAATAGACTGTGCCACTGTTGAAAGGCTTACTTGCTGTTTGTGGCTTCAGGTGATGAACAAGTCTATGGAAGCAGCACACACCCTCCACAAACAGTTATATCCTGGCCTACAATAATAGCATTGGTCAGAGAATGGCTCAAAGGCAGAGGATTACATGCATAAAAGTGAAAGTCTGTCTCACATTTTTCTTGACTTGTGTTCTTTGTTAATGTTGTAGAAACAAGGTTAATGTCTCCTTTATGATATTTGGATTATGATCAGCTACACTATACAAAACTGCCATGTCTCCTTGTATATACTGCTTATGGATGTAAATCACATGTCCCACACTGCTATGTGGATGTAAATCACAGGCCCCACAATGCTGTATGGATATAAATCACAGGCCCCACACTGCTGTATGGATGTAAATCACAGGCACCGCACTGCTATAGGGGTGTAAATCACAGGCCCCACACTGCCATAGAAATGTAAATCACAGGCACCACACTGCTATATGGATGTAAATCACAGGCCCTTCATTGCTATATGGATGTAAATCACAGACCCCTCACTACTATCTCTTTTGAGGCCATCATGAATGAGAATGTTAGGAAGGTTTCCAGCTGGCCTTCAAAGATCAGTGGTTCTGCCCAACCACTAGCATGTGCCAGTGATAATACTTTATTGGGCTTCTTGTGTCATTTTTCACCAGAAAACAAAGTTTCACTCTCAATGTTATACTCTAACATGGCATGGCATCATCATCATTATTTCTGAAAGTTGTTGTAATACTCAAAATTCTATGCTTGTTTTTTGGTGCTTTATATATTATTTTGATTTGTTACAAACTTGGTTTTTGAACTAATGTGAATTTCAGAAACATGTATGATGTGTGATATATTCAGCTTATTTTTTACAGTAACAGTCTTGTTCTGCTTTATATTTTCCTATAAGTTGTTTATATTGTTTTTCAGCCAATTGTTGTAGTTTATATATAATTGTTATTTGTCATATACATGTAAATCTTGACTTTGTACTATATCATCATTCATTATTTTGTCATTGGATGAAGGACATGGCAGAGAAAAATATTGATTAATGTTAGTCATTTTGTGGGGTTTTGTAGGGGTGTAGGAGTGTACTATAACTTGACTGTGCTCTCAAAATGTTTTTGAGCAATTCGTCAACAACTGTCTTCTGTCTCTAAATGTGAAAATTGTTCACCTTTGGAAATCTATCACTGAAAACACAGTAACATACTGCCTTTTCTGAGAGAAACTAGGGTCATACTAGGCCAAGACCATTAAGGATCATACCTGGCTATGGTTTTTAAGGGTCATACCTGGCTAAGGTCATTAAGGGTCATACCTGGCTAAGGTCATTAGAGGTCATACCTGGCTATGGTCATTAAGGGTCATACCTGGCTTTGGTAATTAAGGGTCATACCTGGCTAAGGTCATTAGAGGTCATACCTGGCTAAGGTCATTAAGGGTCATACCTGGCTTTGGTAATTAAGGGTCATACCTGGCTAAGGTCATTAAGGGTCATACCTGGCTAAGGTCATTAGAGGTCATACCTGGCTATGGTCATTAAGGGTCATACCTGGCTTTGGTCATTAAGGGTCATACCTGGCTAAGGTCATTAAGGGTCATACCTGGCTAAAGTCATTAAGGGTCATACCTGGTAAAGGTCATTAAGGGTCATATCTGGCTAAGGTCATTAGAGGTCATACCTGGCTATGGTCATTAAGGGTCATACCTGGCTTTGGTCATTAAGGGTCATACCTGGCTTAGGTCATTAAGGGTCATACCTGGCTAAAGTCATTAAGGGTCATACCTGGTAAAGGTCATTAAGGGTCATTCCTGGCTTTGGTCATTAAGGGTCATACTTGGCTTAGATCATTAAGGGTCATACATGGCTTTGGTCATTAAGGGTCATACCTGGTAAAGGTCATTAAGGGTCATACCTGGCTTTGGTCATTAAGGGTCATACTTGGCTTAGGTCTTTAAGGGTCATACAAGGCTAAGGTCATTAGAGGTCATACCTGGCTTTGGTCATAAAGGGTCACATATCTGGTGAAGGTCATTAAGGGTCATATCTGGCTAAGGTCATTAAGGGTCATGTCTGGCTAAGGTCATTAAGGGTCATACCTGGTGAAGGTCATTAAGGGTCATATCTGGCTAAGGTCATTAAGGGTCATACTTGCCTATGGTCATTAAGGGTCATATCTGGCTAAGGTCATTTAGGGTCATATCTGGCTAAGGTCATTAAGGGTCATAATTGGATTTTGCCATTAAGGGGTCATACCTAGCTTTGGTCATTAAGGGTCATACTTGGCTATGGTCATTAAGGGTCATACCTGGCTAAGGTCATTAAGGGTCATACCTGGCTAAGGTCATTAAGGGTCATATCTGGCTAAGGTCATTAAGGGTCATATCTGGCTAAGGTCATTAAGGGTCATATCTGGCTAAGGTCATTTAGGGTCATATCTGGCTAAGGTCATTAAGGGTCATAATTGGTTTTTGCCATTAAGGGGTCATACCTAGCTTTGGTCATTAAGGGTCATACCTGGCTAAGGTCATTAAGGGTCATACCTGGCTAAGGTCATTAAGGGTCATACCTGGCTAAGGTCATTAAGTGTCATACCTGGCTAAGGTTATTAAGGGTCATACCTGGCTAAGGTCATTAAGGGTCATACCTGTGGTCATTAAGGGTCATATCTGGCTAAGGTCATTAAGGGCTATACTTGGCTTAGGTCATTAAGGGTCATACCTGACTGTGGTCATTAAGGGTCATACCTGGCTATGGTGATTTAGGGTTATACCTGACTTAGGTCATTAAGGGTCATACCTGACTGTGGTCATTAAAAGTCATATCTAGCTTTAGCCATTAAGGGTCATTCTTACCTATGATCATTAAGGGTCATACCTGAATGTGGTCATTAAGGGTCATATCTAGCTTTAGCCATTAAGGGTCATTCTTACCTATGATCATTAAGGGTCATACCTGGCTATGGTCATTTAGGGTTATACTTGGCTAAGGTCATTGAGGGTTATACCTTGCTGTGGTTATTAAGGGTCATACCTGGCTAATGCCATAAAGGGTCATATCTATCTATGGTCATAAAGGACAGTTACTGAGTAAGGTCATAAAGTGTCCTAAATATAATAAAGAGTCTTACCAGAAGGGTTTTGTCTCTAACTTTTGTTGTATTTTATATGAAATATGGGATTAAATTTTAAATGTTAAACATTAATTTGCTAAACTACGAAATTTCTATTTGAACCAGCTGTTCGTTTTGGTGGTAAGGTGACCATTATTGCAAAATGTATTGCAGCCTTAGCCAGCAGTAATGTATGGCCTTTGTTTGAGCCTGTTCATTCTCAACTGGCTGGTTTGTTTTGCACAAGACAACTTGCAGAACAGCAATCAGAATAGAGCCTGTTTAGACAGCAGCAACCTATCAGGGTCTACAATAGTCATACCGGTATACGTGACTTTTGTCATCTCTAGTGCTTAAATGAATAAAAACTTTATAGAGCTATGTTTTTTCTACACGAGTCATTTGTTTCCATTCGTCTTTTCCAGTATATAATTAATTGTTAACACTATTTAATTTTAATGCATGCTGTGTGAAAATTGTCACGTATTAGAAGCCCATACTAATAGTATAAAAAAATATTAGAAGGATTGTAAAAATTTTGAAGGTCAACAAACTTAAGCTATATTTTATGCAGATGCCTTTTTACATACATTTATAATTTTGGTTTTATTAATAATTGTCTTGGTTTGTTAAGAAAAGATAATAAATTATTTTTGTACAACATGTGGTTTTCTGTTTTGTTTTATGCATGGCCATGTATGCTGAATGACTAGGAGTGCATTGTGCTTGTCTCAATGTTAAACAAGATGACCTACTGGTACATTATTATGTTGGTTTAGATGTAAAATTGATGATTATATATATGCGCAACTTTTACAAAAGTATCTGATTCTGGGCCCAAGATCATAAAACTAAATCTGGAGACCAGTCTCAAATCTCAAGCATCTTATTGGCTAAAATGGCAACTGGTCAACATTTCAGCCAATCAGATGTTTGACATTTGAGACTGGTCTCTAATCTTAGTTTTATAATCTTAGGCCCTGAAACTGGAGACCTGTCTGAAATCCCAAGCATGTAATGGCTGAGATGGAGATAAGTCTTCATTTCAGCCAACCAGAGATCAATCAGCCAATCAATGTTTGAGATTTGAGACTGGTCTCCAATCTCAGTTTTATGATCTTGGGACCCTAAGTAATTTAGTGTCAATCACAATGCATCTTTTCTGATATATAATCATTAGTAATAAAGTTGAGACACTAAACTGATGTGGATGGACTTTTAGAAGAATTTCTACACGAGGTAACTGATGGTTTAAGTGAAGATATGATCGCTCTATTACCTCTTTTTAATATTATAAGAACACTGAAGGTTGTCACACATGAAGTGTTGATGAGGTCCTGGGAAGGGACTAAAACATTGCCTGGATTGCAAAACAAGGAGAATTTGGTTAACCCTTTCCTCCATATAAACGCATTTTTACGGATGTGCGACCAGTGTAGATCCAGATCAGCCGGCACTGTTTGCCCACGCAATTAAGGTGTATCTATGGAGGAAAGGGTTAATAGAGATGTACAGATTTTCACTTTAAACTTTTATTATGTGTTACATTATCTATGCCTTGTTCTGCCCTTGGGATACTTCAGAAGATACAAACAATAATCATCAAAATGTATAATTAATTAATTATTGATATTGTTCATTACACAATTTTATTGTTTGACCTAGTTGTTGTGCCATAACATAACATGATGGCCAAATTTCATAATGCTGACATTTATTATGGCCAGTACTACCTGTCAGAATATAAAAACAACAACAATTGTTCAGTATTCTGAACTGGTAGACCTATAAAATATTTCTATATGGCCTAATGATTGTAAAATATTTCACTATGTCCCTCCTTGCCTATATTAAACTGTCTTGATAGATTTTGCCAGAAAGTTGGAAATTGTCATGTAAATGCCCTAAGACTTCCCCAAATGAACCTCCTTTCCAGAAATTTTTCATCCTTCCCCAATAGCTCTGTTAAATTTGTAGAATATTAAGAAAAATTAGGTTTGAAACAATGGGAAGGATAACTGGATGATGGACTGTAAAATATTTTCACAAATATTTCAATTGTAGCTTAAGCAGACATCTGCCACTAGGGTTTCTTAATCAAACAAAAATCACAATTGATCATTGGAAATAATCGAACAACCCTTTTCGATCAATCATCAATTATATAATCGAAGCATTTACAATAACAATGTACAATGTACATGCTTTTATAAAGAATTCTTTATCTATATTCTAGCAACAAAAATACTATTAATTTGTTTTTATATTGCATATTCCTTTTTGCAAAAAAGCTAATTTCAAAATGATTATTAGCTCACCTGTCACATAGTGAGCTTTTGTGATCGTCCGTCCGTCGTCCGTTCACAATTGTTGTCCGCACTCTAGCAATTGTAATTTTGGTCCGATCATCTTCAAACTTAGTCAGAATGTTTATCTCAATGATATATAGGCCAAGTTTGAAACTGGGTCATGTGACCTTGAAATCTAGGTCACTAGGTCAAGTTATGGAAAAAGCTTGTCCGCACTCTAGCGGTCGTAATTTTGGTGTGATCTTCTTTAAACTTGGTCAGAATGTTTATCTCAATGATATCTAGATCAAGTTTGTAACTGGGTCATGTGACCCTTAAAACTAGGTCAGTAGGTCAAATTAAAGAAAAAGCTTGTCTGCATTCTAGTGGTCTTAATTTTGGTGGGATCTTCCTCAAACTTGGTCAGAATGTTTATCTCAATGATATCTAGGTCAAGTTTGAAACTGGGTCATGTGACCTTGAAATCTAGGTCACTAGGTCAAATTATAGAAAAAGCTTGTCTGCACTCTAGCAGTCTTAATTTAGTGCGATCTTCTTTAAACTTGGTCAGAATGTTTATCTCAATGATATCTTTATCAAGTTCGTGACTGGGTCATGTGACCCTTAAAACTAGATCAGTAGGTCAAATTAAAGAAAAAGCTTGTCTGCACCCTAGGGGTCTTAATTTTGGTGGGATCTTCTGCAAACTGGATCAGAATGTTTATCTCAATGATATCTAGGTCAAGTTCGAAACTGGGTCATGTGACCTTGAAATCTAGGTCACCAGGTCAAATTATAGAAAAAGCTTGTCTGCACTCTAGCGGTCGTAATTTTGGTCCGATCTTCTTTAAACTTGGTCAGAATGTTTTTCTCAATGATATCTAGATCAAGTTCGTAACTGGGTCATGTGACCCTTAAAACTAGGTCATAAGGTCAAATTAAAGAAAAAGCTTGTCTGCACTCTAGCGGTCTTAATTTTGGTGGGATCTTCTTCAAACATGGTCAAAAAATTTATCTCAATGATATCTAGGTCAAGTTTGAAACTGGGTCATGTGACCTTGAAATATAGGTCACTGGGTCAAATTATAGAAAAAGCTGTCTGCACTCTAGCGGTTGTAATTTTGGTGCGATCTTTTTTAAACTTGGTCAAAATGTTTTTCTCAATGATATCTAGATCAAGTTTGTAACTGGGTCATGTGACCCTTAAAACTAGGTCACTAGGTCAAATTAAAGAAAAAGCTTGTCTGCGTCCTAGGGGTCGTAATTTTGGCGGGATCTTCTTCAAACTTGGTCAGAATGTTTATCTCAATGATATCTAGGTCAAGTTTGAAACTGGGTCATGTGACCTTGAAAACTAGGTCACTAGGTCAATTTATTTATTTGAATTTAATCAGACTTGTACAATACTTGAGTAACCATAAGATCTTGGTTCCTTTCTTGAACTGGCTAGATTCCATAATGGGTTCCAGAGTTATGGCCCTTGAAAGAGCCAGTGTTCTGTTCTACCTTTCATGTCTCTAAGAATCAGGTGAGCGATTTAGGGCCAATTGGCCCTCTTGTTTTAAGAGTCTTCTGCTTAAGTCATGCAAAACACATTTAAAAATTTTTTTATAGGAGAATTTGTTTTAGAAATGGGGGAAAATATATTAATTAGGGAGGGGAATGCTGTTAAATTATTCAGCCCCTACTATCATATATCCAACACTGTTTTTGTTCTGACACAGTGATCTCCCTTATGAGGCTCTTAAAGAACAGCAAACCGATGATTGATTTAATCCCTATCTGCCATAGCAAAATAAAGTGGAAAGTCCAACAACAACAAAAAATGACAGTAAAATACATCTAGAACCCTATACATGCCTCGGTAAAAACTTCTTTATAGTTATCTGTAAGCTACTGGACTTATGTGAACACATCTAAGACCCATATTCAAAAGCTATCAATACTTGCTCTCCAATGGTAGTTTGTTGGCCTTAAATTGCAACGCAAAGAATTAATTGAATACATAACACCTATGTGAACTACTCATGTGCAGTATGTTACATTATCCTCAGATCCTGTCAGGATGATGAGTTACCTGAATTATTTCAAGAAGCACGATCTGCGCAACCAGAGGAGGAAGATGCAGAGCCAATTCGAAGAGGAGCGCAAGGCTAAAGATAGGAACAGGGTTACATATCGCCGTACCCCACCCCCTCAGCAACAACCTCAGGGAGAACTTGTGTTCCATGGAATAAACATACAGAGATGCACTCAAAAACCAGAGTTCTGGTGTTCTTTAAGCAGACTTTTAACACCATGATACAAATAAAAAGTGACTATCCAGATGGTCCATTATGCCATTTCTATGATCTTTTTGAATATGACTTTGAAAAAGATTACATTTAATTAAGGCCTGAGAATGCGAAACAGAGATCAGACTAAAAACCATAAGTTGTGACTTTCAGTTTGGAAACTGAAGTAACCTGTTTGAGACAGAAATTTATGTCTGTGAGCTGTAACCAGTCTATAAAGTAAAGATCAAAGCAGTGAAGATTTAAAGTGAACTCATAATTTTTCAATTCTACACAGCATCATTTTGCTGGCCTTCAGGAAGGCCTTATGAGAAATGTGAGAAATGAGTCTACAATATGACCGTGGCAAGTAATGATGTTCAGGCACAAGGTCTATGATGAAACATCAGTCTTGAAACTCTAGCATGTGTTTGATCAATTTGTAGACTGGATATCAGCTTCAAAATAATTAAAGGTTTGGTGACAGTTTCTGTTCTGTTATGTGGAGACCAGGACACTTGTTCCCCAGGCATACAAGGCAAGTGTTATGCATTGGTCAAGAACCAGCCAGAATCCTCAGTGGTAGAAGGGTATAGACAGGTATTTATTGATTGGTTCAAGATGCAGCATTTACCTTGAGAACAGGTTATCTGTGTGTGGCAAATTGAATGATTAAAAAAAAACTCTGAACAGAGCAATTGGAAATATCTTTGCCTCATGTTTTAAATATCTGAAATGTCAGTTTCTTTGGTATCACTAAACATATGCCCATAACATCTGGTTTAGTTACAGCAGGTTTTATTTATCAAACACATATCTGCCTTTTATCTTTTAATTTCAATACCAGAAAGCAAATATAAACAGACATAATTTATAAGATAGAAAATATAGAAAGATGCCAAGCTTCAGTAACAGCATCGACAGTAAAACAGCAACATGATTAAAAACAGCAACATGATTATGTGTTGTGTCTGATAAGGTATGTAAAATGTTGGACTCTCATCTCTCCACTAGCCAACTGTTCTAATATACCTACTCCAAAATACCTTGTTGCAGTATAGATAACCTTTTAAAAAATTTATGTTGACTCAAGTTTGTTTTCATTTATTATAAATACAAAATGAGATGAGAATCAAGCATTTTTCACATTTGGACACTTACAATGTTCTAAATGTATGTTTGTTCATCAAAACAACAAAAGCAATAAAAAAACATATTATAAATCAGCAAGGATTTCTCCGTAAAAATATCATTTGATTGCCCATGCCATTAAGGCATTTATATGGAGGAAAGGGCTTGTCAAAAGATTTTGTTGTTAAACAGTTAATGGACAGTTACTGAAATTCCTAAAACAACAATAATATGCACGAATTTTTTTGGCATGTATGTGAACAGCCATATTGATTCTTTACCAAGAAAAACAAATAACTGACAATGTTATCACAATTCATCATCATAATCTCATAATAAATAAAAATAATTAAAAAAAAATAAATGCTGTAATACATGAATTTTAATGCAAACAAGTTATCACAGTTAGTGCAGGACTGGTCAGTGCTGTCCCGGCCTCACTTACCTTTAAGTTAAAGCCAGGCTGTATTTTAGGTATGCGCATATATCATATTACTTATCAGAATAATAGTATTTTGTGCACATTATTAAATAGAATAGGAGAAAAATCTTGATGTGCACTTATCATAAATCATGCCATTCTTTGCTTACCGTCTCAGTGATTGTGACCATACCTAAACACTGCCCATTCATGTCACTAACACTTTGTTGTACATTAACTGTGATACAAATATTCAAAATACAAGAAGTATATATCTAAGGCAATATACCGTCTATAAAGGTCCGAACTTCAGTTGTGATAAAGATACTCTATGTCAATACAGAACTTGTACAATTTAATACTGGGTATATGGGAAACTAATGAATACATTTTATTGCAGTATTTCATGGTCCCATTAATATGTTAAGAGAAATGTCAGCTAGTTTCTGTGTTCTGAGCCTACAAAATAAACTCCAGCTTCTATGATGCAGTGTTGGTAATATATGGTCAGAGAAAATAAAGTTTTAGATTTACATCTCCACACTGCTTGAAAACACCTACCCAGAACTTTATTGATCCCCTACTCACTAAAAGACTGAAAGTAGTAACAGTAATTTGTTTAACTTTGGTTTTCCCATGCATGTAACACCCTGTTACATATTACACCTAGAAATGCTAATTCCAGAATGGATATTTATGTTTAGAGTTTTGTGTTACATAATGCTTTTCTCTGTTCAAAACCAACAAGAATATTGGAGTCTTTATGCCCCTGTTTTCTCTAAATTCCAGATGAAAATATAATCATATTTTCTCTGCCATAATTATATAAATAAAACACACATTTTGGTCTATCTTTTCAGTATTCAAAAAAGTTAAGAAATCTAAAATCACCCTCACTTATTCAATATGAAAGATATTTCAAGTTAACACACCTCTTTTTAAGATGCACGATCAGTTTTCGATCAACTGGCTCAGACAGTGCGAGTGCAAAAAGGAACAATGTTTTATAATGTTTTCCACTAATTAGATTGTTCTGAAAGAATATTTTGAAGTTTAAGTTAAATACATCAAGCGACAATGCTGCAGAAAGCAATTCATTGCAAAATACTATAAGGCAAATACCACAAGTCATCACCTGCCAACAACATTAATTAATATTATACATGTTAACCTTTTCTCCATATGTATGCGTTTTACACATATGCAGCCATTGCAGATCCAGATCAGTCAGCATATCTATGTCATCTGATCTGGATCGTCAATGGCCACATCTTGGTCAGAAATTATCAAACGAATCAAAAAGCAAACAGCGCAGATCTTGGATCTCTACTGTTTGAACATGTGATAAAGGCCTAAATATGGAGTAAATGGTTTATAAATATTTATACTCTTAACGATCAGTAGTAACAAGTCAAAACTGTTTATTTACCATTACAATAATATATGACATTCCTGTCAATGTGTCAGAATGCATATTAGCTCCATTATGTATTTTCTTACAAGATGTTTGCGCATCATCTTCTTTACCTTGAACAAATTTCATACAAACTAAAAATATGGCATATATGCAGAAACCTTACAAATACATTCCTCTTACAGAATGAATTTTTTTAACAGACAAGTTTGCTCTGACTTGAATGCTGGCCACTTCTTCAAAATATTGTTAAGAAGTACAGGTGATATGTGGATAGCATAAAGTTAAAGCACCAGCTCCCAGCTGAGTTGTGTGTCATGTAACATCTTGTCGGTACTTGTTTAGATGGGTCCTTGTTCAGATACCACCTCATACTTGACGTCATGCTTGTTTAGTCTGTCGATGAGGCTTGTGTTGCTGAATATTGCAGCTGTGGTGTACACACCCCCACTGAAATAATTAACACAGGACCTATGATCATATAAGTCTCCAATCCCTAGCTGTTAACTGGCTGAAAACGAGATCTGTCTACCAAGAGTTAAGAGTTTATGGTAATAATCAAATTTTATTATATTGCACAGATCTGTTGGTTTTTTAATACAGAATATCTTAAATTTAGTTGCTTTTTTTTGGTAGATAGTTGCAGGGTAGATAATCCATTTGTGTTGTGTCCCTTATATTCTATGCATGTTATATTGTATAACTTCAGTTCACAACAAGATTTTGTGTAAAGAGAGGTTGGCATCTTTGGATGAGTAATGAAAGGTTTTCAGAGTTAACAAGAGCTGTCACTTGAAATTGACATATGCCCCCGAAATGCAGCTTTGAGATCGAATTGGTATACATATGTAGTAAAAATATGCCTGTGGAAGTTAAATAGTAAAGAGTAAGAGCCCATAACCCTTGCAACAAGAGGGTACATAGGGTAGCTCACCTGTCAACAACTGCTCAATGGTTGTAAGAGTTGTGTGCAAGTTTGGTAAAATCAAGGGAAACAAGAGGGCCATGATGGCCGTTAATCGCTCACCTGAATACAACAAAGTTGTGTTGTATGTGACCCATCGTCTCGATATGGTGAACATTTACACCAAGTTCTTTTAAAATCCAATAAGAAACAACAAATTTACAGCTTGGAAAAGAAAATGCTATTTTTAGTAACAGTTACCTTGACCTTGGACCTACCGGCATGGGTATTGTACGCAACACAACCCCTTGTCATGGTAAACATTTATGTAAAGTTATTTTGAAATCACTCCATTCATTAGGAAGTTACAGCCCAGACAATAAAATTTTATTTTTAGTAACAGTGACCTTGACCTTGGACAAACAGCCATGGGTTTTGTACGCGAAACAACATCTTGTCATGGTAAACATTTGAGCCAAGTTATTTTAAAATCCAATGAGAAATAACAAATTTGCAGCCTGGACAAGATTTTTCTATTTTTAGTAACAGTGACCTAGTTTTTGACCCCAGATGACCCATATTCAAACTCGTCCAATTAATAACTGGAACTAATGTCCTGACCATGTTTCTTTGCAATCGGACAATCAGAGCAAAAATGTGACCACTAAAGTGTTTACAAGAAAATTCCATTTTTAGGAACAGTGACCTTGACCTTGGACCAACCGACATGGTTTTGTACTCAACACACCGCCTTGTCATGGTGAACATTTGTGCCAAGTTATTTTGAAATCCAATGAGAAATGAAAAATTTACAGCCAAGACAAGATAATTCTATTTTTAGTAACAGTGACCTAGTTTTGATTCCAGATGACCCATATTCGAACTGTTCCAAGTAATTACTGGGACTAATGTCCTGACCATGTTTCGTGACAATCGGAGCAAAAATGTGACCGCTAGAGTGTTAACAAGAAAATTCTATTTTTAGTAACAGTGACCTAGTTTTTGGACCCAGATGACCCATATTACAACTTGTCCAAGAAATCATTGGGACAAACATCCTGACCAAGTTCCATGACAATCGGAGCAAAAATGTGATCGCTAGAGTGTTAACAAGAAAATTCTATTTTTAGTAACAGTGACCTAATTTTTAGACCCAGATGACCCATATTTTAACTCATCTGAGAAATCATTGGGACAAACATCCTGACCAAGTTTCAAAACGATCGAGGCAAAAATGTGACCGCTAGAGTGTTAAAGAATGCGGGATGTACTGACGGACTGACTGACAACTTGGCGACTATATGCTCCCCCGAATTTCTTCGGGGAGCATAAAAAAGTGTGGCCTTACCTTGCCAGTTTGTGTACATAAACTGTATACATCTAAGACTTTCTTAAATTTAGTCTTAACATTTTGAGAATGTGCTTCAAATTTGTTGTTGTTGTTCTTTTTGTTGTTTTACTTACAAACAGTGAATAACATATTCAGAAAAGCCTGATTTTCAAAGTGCTATAAAGTAAGAAAGTTTATTTGGTCACTATCCATAGAAAATGACAAAATTTACCCTATAAAATCTTCCAGATCAAAGTTCTTAATATTGCATAACACAGATCTAAGCAGCAAAGTTCATCAGGTCATTGTCCAGCAACTTGACCAATATTAATGAATAAACTGGTCAACATCATAATTATGTAGCTGAAGACAGGTAGAAACATTGGATTTTGACACTTGAAATTTTCACTCTGCTACTAAAATTTCTGTTTCAAATTTTATCACTGAACAACCAGTGAATGAATTGTTCAGGAAAGATTGAATTTTAAGATGGTATAAAGCTTGTGTCAAAATCTGGTTGATAACTGTAGAAAATCAAAGATTAAAAACAGATTTTGAAAGAAAAAAAAAATCCCCAAGGGCAGGGCCCCTGGTCAATTTAATAACATGATTTTAATCATTTGTGTAGAAATCATCAATATCAATATTCATACCAATTTCATGACAATCAGACAAACAAGAGGGCCATGATGGCCCTGTATCGCTCACCTGAGTACAAAAGTACTTTCAGCTTTACCCCAGGGCCAACATTTAAATAATGCTGGTAAAGGGTCTCTTTACTATACTCAACACGAAATATCTAAGGTCTAGTCGCATTAGTTTCAGAGAAAAATGATAATTTATGTTTTCCTATATAAATCAATGCAAACTAAGAGAACCCTGGGGCGTGGCCAATTTTGGCCCAGGGGACATAATTTAAACGAACTTGGAAGATATCCACTAGACAATGCTAAATACTATATATCTAAGCTGAAGGCATTGAGGTTTCCAGTAAGAAGAATTTTAAAAATTGCCCTTTTTACATATTAAGGACCCCCGCGGCGGAGCCAATATTGACCCCAGGGCTAACATTTAAACAATGTTGGTAAAGGGTCTCTTCACAATACTCAACACCAAATATCTAAGGTCTAGTCCTATTAGTTTTGGAGAAAAATGATTTTTCATGTTTTTCCTACATAACTATAATGTAAACCAACAGAACCTTAGGGCGTGGCAGATTTTGGCTCAGGGGACATAATTTGAACAATCATTGTAGAGTTCCACTAGAGGGTGCTAAATGCCAAATATCTAAGCTCTAGGCCTTGTGGTTTCAGACAAGAAGATTTTAAAAGTTTTTCCTATATAAGTCTATGTAAAATGAAGTGACCCCTGGGGCGGGGCCAATTTTGACCCCAGGAAAATAATTTGAACAATCTTTGTAGAGTTCCACTAGAGGGTGCTAAATGCCAAATATCTAAGCTCTAGGCCTTGTGGTTTCAGACAAGAAGAATTTTAAAGTTTTTCCTATATAAGTCTTTGTTAAATGAAGTGACCCCTGGGGCGGGGCCAATTTTGACCCCAGGGAAATAATTTGAACAATCTTTGTAGAGTTCCACTAGAGGGTGCTAAATGCCAAATATCTAAGCTCTATGCCTTGTGGTTTCAGACAAGAAGATTTTTAAAGTTTTTCCTATATAAGTCTATGCAAACTGAAGTGACCCCTGGGGCGGGGCCAATTTTGACCCCAGGGAAATTATTTGAACAATCTTTGTAGAGTTCCACTAGAGGATGCTAAATGTCAAATATCTAAGCTATAGGCCTTGTGGTTTCAGACAAGAAGAATTTTAAAGTTTTTCCTATACAAGTCTATATAAAATGAAGTGACCCCTGGGGCAGGGCCAATTTTGACCCCAGGGAAATAATTTGAACAATCTTTGTAGAGTTCCACTAGAGAGTGCTAAATGCCAAATATTAAAGCTCTAGGCCTTGTGGTTTCAGACAAGAAGATTTTTAAAATTTTTCCTGTATAAGTCCATGTAAAATGAAGTGACCCCTGGGGCGTGGCCAATTTTGACCCCAGGAAAATAATTTGAACAATCTTTGTAGATTTCCACTAGAGGATGCTATATGCCAAATATCTAAGCTCTAGGCCTTGTGGTTTCAGACAAGAAGATTTTAAAAAATTTTCCTATATAAGTCTATGCAAAATGAAGTGACCCCTGGGGCGGGGCCAATTTTGACCCCTGGGAAATAATTTGAACAATCTTTGTAGAGTTCCACTAGAGGGTGCTAAATGCCAAATATCTAAGCTCTATGCCTTGTGGTTTCAGACAAGAAGATTTTTAAAGTTTTTCCTACATAAGTCTATGTAAAATGAAGTGACCCCTGGGGCGGGGCCAATTTTGACCCCAAGGAAATAATTTGAACAATCTTTGTAGAGCTCCACTAGAGGATGCTAAATGCCAAATATCTAAGCTCTAGGCCTTGTGGTTTCAGACAAGAAGATTTTTAAAGTTTTTCCTTTCGGTTGCCATGGCAACCAGAGTTCTGCATGGAATTGATTTCTTTGAACAACTTTGGAAGAGCTTCATGCAAGGAACATCCGTGGCAAGTTTCATCAAAATTGGCCAAGCCGCTTCAGAGAAGAAGTCAATTGAAGCAATTGTTGACGACGGACGACGCACGACAGACATCAGGCGGTCACAAAAGCTCACCCTGTCACTTTGTGACAGGTGAGCTAAAAATGTAACCTCTATTGCTTTAACAAAATTTACCTTAGGGTTAGGGTTAGGTAAAAAGGCCCATAACTCGGCCAAAAATAATCCGATCAGAAATTCCTTAGGAAATGCAAAACTAGGCTTGGTGAAAAACACTCCTGTGAAGTTTCAATGAAATCCCTCAAGCGGTTTCAAAAACGCTTAGGGTTAGGGTTAGGGTTAGGTAAAAAGGCCCATAACTCCGCCAAAAATAATCAGATCAGAAATTCCTTAGGATATGCACAACTAGGCTCGGTGACAAACACTCCTGTGAAGTTTCAATGAAATCCCTCAAGCGGTTACGGAGAAGAAGCGAGGACAAGATTTTGCTAAAAAGGGCCATAACTCAGCCAAAAATAATCCGAGCAGAAATTCCTGACGATATGCACAACTAGGCTTGGTGACAAACACTCCTGTGAAGTTTCAAAGAAATCCCTCAAGCGGTTTTGGAGAAGAAGCGAGGACAAGATTATTTCGGACGGACGGACGGACGTACGTTCTTACAAATCGGTACTTAAGTGGCTATCCTTTTGTTCTCCCCATTGATCTTTTAAGCCACATAAGCTGAACTAGCCACATAAACCCATTACGGAATGAATGACATCAAAGAAAATGTACAGTTACCTATTGTCCCTACAGCCACCTAAGTACCAATTTATCTGGTCGGACAGACGGACGGACGGACGGTCCGATTACTATATGCCTCCCTTCGGGGGCATAAAAATGTCTACAATGCATTTATAGATTGATGTTTTTCAGAATGTTTTTCACAGGGTTTGCTGGAATTTCATCTGGTTTGATATGCTTTCAAAAGCTGCATTTCTAGGCATCATTTAACAATGATGTTTTCCTGAATGGCTGCTGAGAAGAGAAATGTTACTCTTTTCCGTTAATAATTGCAAAATGATTTGTAGTATTATGTAACATCACTTACGAATCTAAGAGTGAATATACAGATCCACAAACTTTGTATTGCAATACTAATATGTTAAGAAATTAAAACCCATCATTGCACAAAGGTAAAGGTTTTGAGGAAAGACATATTTAATATCTTTATTTTGATACACAACACACTGAATGAGTAGGATCATGAGTCGAACTTAGTATGTTATGATTTTGATAAACTATATATGCTTTGACAATATACCAGTGTTCTGCTAAGAATCATCTTTTGTTCTGGCAGGCTGTCAAGTGATCTTTCTTCAAAAAGTAGGAAAAAAGTAGGAACCCTTTTGACAAAAAAGTAGGAGAAAAGTAGGAAAAAGTAGGAACTTTTTCCTCAAAAGTAGGAATACATAAACAGTTTTTCAGAGTTGGGACTTCACTCTTTCTGTTACAAATTATATGTATCATGGTCATCCAGCTGAGGCCCCAACACATAAGCCAGACTGCCATTGCTAACTTAAAGAGATGTCTATGTGGAGTCAGTATGGGTCAATGGGGTCTCATCTTGATGAATAAAAACAGCACTTACAGCAATACCATGGGTTTAGTCTTCCCGCTATTATGAGAGATGTTCAAAAAGTAATGAAAATGCAGTTTTATTGCAGAAAAAATATCGACTTTCAGTGTTTCAAGTTATACCTTGATCAGAGCTCTGAAAAAACTAGACTGTGTCCTGGGGACACGGATGCCCCAAATGCTACAAGAACACTTGTAAAACAAAGGGCCATAACTGTGGTTAAACTAGTCACATTTTCTTTACGATCATCTTCACATCCTGCTCGATCAATCTTTGCAAGTTTGAAAGAATTCTGCCTATTGGTTAATGAGAAGTTGATGAGAGAGGGACAAGTGCAACTCTCTATGACCCTCACCGAGGGGGCATTATGAGTGCAACTCTATATGCCTCACACTTCATGGGGGCATAAAAAAGGGGTTTTATAAAGGCTCAAGTCTAAAAAGGCCTTTTACTGTAAATATTTCAAAATAACTAATTAATAAAGGATACATTTGTTAGAATTCTCATTGAAAAAGCATAACATATACATTTGTATCAGTATACAAGTGTAGGGGAAGGGGCCCATAACCTTTTTAATTTTGGGGAAAAAAGTTAATTGACATGGAAACCTACTCTAAAACCACATATATCTGTAATAGGCATGTTTTATATCTAAACTTTGCTATAAATGCTTTTGCCCACAGTTGCAATAGTGTAAACATATCACCAGACCCGATTTAAACAAAATAAATTTTACAACTCAGCATTTGTTAGAATTCTCATTGAAAAAATTCAGACATTCATAACGCAAGCAGTGCTCAGTTGCAATAAATAATTGGTCATTTTGAAAAATGCTGAGTTACATTATAAATCCTGAATACATGGAAAACCCATGGTCTTGAAAACACTACTGCCAACATCTAAATGTATCTTGTTGGTGAACACAACAGCATTCTGAAAAAACTCAAAAAGAAGGGAGGGGGAGAAATACAACCATTACAGTGACAAGGCTGGGAGTCTATAGATTTTGAGTGAAAACTACAGGCTTTTTGGCCTTTTTATAGGTTTTTCAGAACCAGGTGTTTTTCAATGCCAAGGGATATTGTGGGGGAAAATAACATTATTTCTTCTGTAAGGGAAATAAAATATCTTATGTAAAGTTACTTTTTGCAGAAAACTGCAAGATTTTAAAGAAATTTTCTGAGGGGAAGACTGTCTCTACTAAAGAAGAAAAAAAAAGCCCTGAGAAGATTTAAAAGCTTTTAAGTTTGCTCTGAAATTACAGGTCTTAAAGGTTTTAAAGGTTATGCTAGGAGGCTTGCTAGATGGCTCAAACATTCCTCTAAATACTCTTAACATTTTGGCCACTTTCTATCACATGAGAATGACGGTCAGACCTTTTCTACGATGTATAAAGTTATGACTATTTCTGAGGTGTTTAAAGGTGATTTCCTGTTAAAAAAATACTTTTTTGCAATTTAACGGTTAAATTATCAGTTTTAAAAACTTGCATTTAAGGAGTTTTCAACACTCACTTGGCATTAATGAAATTAACTGTTATCTATTTTACCCACATGACTTTTATAACCCCTTTATTTCTATTATTGACTTAGACAAATGACATTGTCAGGCCTGTTAGACCAATAGCGGTAGTTATGTAGACAGAAGAAATTCATAGAACTTCACACTTAATATGAATACAGGTATGACATTTACAAGTACATTACTTTCTGAACACAAAAAAAATATTTTTAAAATCTCCTTTTAAAAGAAATAGATTTTTTCTTTTGTCCATCTGACAAAAAAGTAGGAATAGTAGGAGGTTTTTGTAAAATAGTAGGAAAAAGTAGGAACAAGACTAAAAAGTAGGAAAAACTAGGAAAAAGTAGGAAAAAGTATGACCGCTTGACAGCCTGTTCTGGCAATATCATAAGTTTACAGTTTACCTCATTTTTGGATAAAACATTATGTTCTCATTCAAATTGAGCACATTTTACAGTAGTAAGTGGATAAACATATAGACAAGTTGACTGTAACCCATTTACTTCATGGTTTTAGAGATATTGTTATACATGTAACATTTAACTGTTTCTCATTCCCATCACTTTAAAGCAATTTTCTGTATGGATGTTTTTACTAAAACAGATCATCTTTAAAGAGACGGTGTGGGTTCGCTCCCAGCTAGAGGCACTATCATTTAATAATTTGATTGTATTTATCAAGTAGATACTATACCTTGTTTTATCTTTGGAGACCTCCTTCAGTAGTGTGACAGCACACTGGACCATACAGATAGGTGTTGTGACATAGCCGGCCTCTGGTCCGGACACCTTCACCACCATCTTGGTGTCTGGGGGTGTGTCATGCTGGCTGTCAGGATCAGCAAGCTTCTCCGTCCAGCCCTTACCAATCAGTGTGATGCTGAAGCTTGATGTCTCTATCTACAACAGAATAACAGATCTCATCAGTGTGATGCTGAAGCTTGATGTCTCTATCTACAACACAATAACAGATCTCATCAGTGTGATGCTGAAGCTTGATGTCTCTATCTACAACACAATAACAGATCTCATCAGTGTGATGCTGAAGTTTGATGTCTCTATCTACAACAGAATAACAGATCTCATCAGTGTGATGCTGAAGTTTGATGTCTCTATCTACAACAGAATAACAGATCTCATCAGTGTGATGCTGAAGCTTGATGTCTCTATCTACAACAGAATAACAGATCTCATCAGTGTGATGCTGAAGCTTGATGTCTCTATCTACAACACAATAACAGATCTCATCAGTGTGATGCTGAAGCTTGATGTCTCTATCTACAACACAATAACAGATCTCATCAGTGTGATGCTGAAGCTTGATGTCTCTATCTACAACACAATAACAGATCTCATCAGTGTGATGCTGATGCTTGATGTCTCTATCTACAACACAATAACAGATCTCATCAGTGTGATGCTGAAGCTTGATGTCTCTATCTACAACACAATAACAGATCTCATCAGTGTGATGCTTAAGCTTGATGTCTCTATCTACAACAGAATGTGCTCAAGCTGTCAGCCTTAAGACTCATTCTGCTTAAGAACAACAGGCTTTTCCTGATATGCTTATGTCACTTTGTCATCATCTGCTAACAACCCTGTGATAACTCTAACATAGCAGATAGCCAAGAGACATCAGCTGCACAGTGATAACAACTACAGTAAATATCCATCAAAACATATAAATGAAAGAAGGTAGTTAGCTTACTGAAGGAGGTAGAGCTTTTAAAACTAAGAATGGAGGCCAGTCTCAGATCTCAAGTATCTAATTGGCTGAAATGGAGACTTGTCTCCATCTCAGTTTTATAAACCTTAGGCCCTGATATAGAACAGAAAAAAAAACATACCTGTTTCTTGGATGGTCCTCCATGTTTGAACACTCCAAATGTAAATATCTGTGGGTACTGAAATGAAAAAGGAAAAAAGGAATTATTTAGCATAAAAACATGTAGTTCTAACAGGTGAAAGTTATTTAAATGGTTGCTCTGTTCATTTACAGACAACTCAATGATCAAGTCTTTCAACATCATAATTATTTCTTTGTATTAATTGACACTGTTTGAATTGTACAAACTTGCCTACTGCATGATCATTGCAACAATGTAATGGTATGGCATGTTCATTTATTCAGAACTCTGTTATGATAGTGTGATCCACTGATTGCTTTGGTATATTTTTTCTCTCTCAAAAATTACATACCCATGAAAATATTGATTTCAGTTAAATCCTGGAATTGACTCTCACGAAAACAGATGATTTTTCAAAATATTTGTCTAAGGTATTCCATGACTGCAAATAATATGACAGATAAAGCTATAGACAGTACTATTTTATACCTTTAAGATAAGTGATCTTCCAATACTGAACTTGGCCATTACCCCGATGATCAAGCCTAGCAGTATGGTCATAACCATGTAGAGAAAGCTGGGCAGCTTGATGTAAGCTCCTACTTGAAACTGAAATCAAAACAACTTACTTAAATGTAACTTGTCGTGTATAATGCACAATTCTACTAATTGTCAATCAACCATTATTTTCCACTGTTCTTGTATGACTGACTCATAAAGTAGTTTTTTTTCTGAACCAGCACATAAAATTAACATTGTTTATGTTAAATTTTCTTTCATTTACATATCTTTTAGCTTGATGACCAAACAACTAGTTTTCTTTATTAAAACAGAAATTTAACACTTCCAAAAAGAATCCAAGTTAGTCATTTAAAGAGGTGTCAAGATGTTATACTAGTTATGTATTAAGTATATACAAAGTAACAACAAATGTTCGAAGATTTTTATTACAGTTTTTGGTAGATTTTAGTGAGATTTGTTTAAGAAAACATACATGTAACAAAATTTTTAACGTTTTCTTAGACAAGTGTGTGGGTAAACTGCATATAATCCTATCCACTAACCATGTCAAAAAACATTTACTTATTGAGTGCTACGTACGGGTCGTTGTTGGTTGACCTCATAGTTGAATCTGACACTCCTGTTGATGATGGCACGGTCACTGCCAGGGAAGTTCAGACACCATTTATTTACCTCCTTGTTAAAGCCCACAGCTCTGTGCAAAATAATACACAATTATTTCATCGTTAATATGCAGTTAGTAATGAGAATCTAGATATAACAGGAACAACAACTGCACTTGCAAATTACACCAATCTTACTTCATGGTTCTATTATGTATAAGAAAAAAATCAGAACAGCTTATACTTCAATATTTTTTTTTCAAGCATTAAATTTGGCACAGTAACAATTACAGGAATGTTATTGCTTTCAAATTGTGAACATTGACAAAGTCATCAATATGTTCTGACTAACAAATCAACATTTGTAGATATTCCCGCTATTAGCTTGTATATTCTCATTCTCAGTCCAGTATTATTAGTCTGAGATATGATTTTTCATATAAACATTCTTGTCTTGTTGTTTTAATAGCACCTGTTACATGTATATACGAAATGCGCAAATAAAAAATCAATTAAAAACCTACAAGAGGAAGTGTCGTACTTAAAATATTCAGGTGCTAATTTTCATGACATCAAACAACAGCGACAGTTAGGCGCCAATTATCAGATATATGTGCCCCTAACTGTAATCTTGTTTATTGGAAATCATGGGCGAGGTGTTCATAATCAGCTGTCAATTGGCAATTTGTAAGATTCCATAAAGACAACTGTTATAAAAATTGGTCGATTTTTGGTACATTTTGTAATCAAGTACTTGAAAACTTTATGAACTACTCGGGTACTCGGAAGTTAATCAAGTACCCGCGTACTCACATACTCGTTCCCATCCCTAAATTAAAGTGATCAAATCCTTGGTCATCAAATCCCAGAAAAAGTGCAGTTTCGTCTGACTTATCACAATTATTTAAAGCTTTGCATGAAAGCATGGCCATA
Source organism: Corbicula japonica (assembly GCA_038501625.1). Taxonomy (NCBI): domain Eukaryota; kingdom Metazoa; phylum Mollusca; class Bivalvia; order Venerida; family Cyrenidae; genus Corbicula; species Corbicula japonica. The sequence continues at coordinate 911,032 of JAZAYU010000025.1, forward strand.
ACAAAGAAATGTGCACTGTTAAGAGTAGACATGTATGGTATACATACTTGGACTGTAATTTGTAAGGACTCCTTGGCAGAGGTGTGGGAAACAGGGACTTCCTCAGTGGTCTCAGTTCTCCAGCATGCGCAAAGCCATGGAGAGCACTCTCCAGTGTAGTGATGTTACAACCAATACCCTGACAATGTAAGTACAATCTTCATAACATACAAAAGGAAGCAATTGGAGTAAAATTATCACAGCTCCATTCACTTGTTTCCTCATCAGTTTTTTTTATTTTTAGCTGGGTATATGAATCAGCATGTACACTTTCACAGAGGTTACTAGTGAAGCTGGAGAACATAAACCTCAGAAAAGAAGTGTGATTATTATTTTAGTCATATTTACCTCAAAATAATATTGTATTTAAACTGCTGATCAAGAAGCAGAAATCATGGGCCTTACCATTTTTAACATTTTTGTTGAAAATCACGCTCTGAAAACAGACTAATGTGGAAATAAAAATTTGAATCATTATTTACTGTGGTATGATTTAATTTTGCTGGTATGAAATTTCGCGCAATTGCCGAAAACGACTGTTTCGCGCGGACGTAAATTCGCGCAAATCCTATTTTAAAAAAAAAATATTATTGTCGATATTTTACCGACCCATTATCAATACCTATTGTTTATTAAAACATGCGAGCTTATCATGTGTCAGCCCCCCCCCCTGTCAATTACCACTTCCTTTAATTGTTAGTCAATTATCGGACCGCTGTTTGTTCGGCGCCGCTAATTGACACGGGACCCGTTTAGAATATCTGGACCATTCATATCATAATTGGCATGTTAAATTTTGTACCCGCTTTATGGTCTAAGGTGTCAATTAATTGCGAGACAGTTACTCAAAAAAGTGTCGATAAATTAAAAATAAGATGACAACGATACTGTTTGGTAAAATGTGACCTGACCTAAATGTGCGGACTAAATTGTCGTTCAAGTTTTGAAGTAACAATAAACATATTCCAAATGAAATTCTACAGTTATAACTAATTTTTATTTTCTTTATTAACACAATTATTTGATACTTCAAGTTTGAATCAAATAGCGATCAGGGCAACTATATATAAAGTGTAGGTCCATTCGGACATAGCACGTTTCGGATACGTATTTGGAACTTTTTGGTTAAATTTTAGCTTTGGTTTTAAATTCGCGCTCTGGCTCGAGCGCGAAATACGCGAAAATTAAGCCATCGCTAAATATAATGATACCACAGTAACTGTTTTCTAATAACACACTTGATTTCAAAGGATTCACCAGCAACGAAAGATGCATTCGTTTAAAGTGCCGTTTTCAATTTACAGTGACCTTGACCTTTGTACTAGTGATCTCAAAATCAGAAGGGATCATCCTCATATCAAGGACTTTTCTACTTATGTTTTGGTAATTGTAGGCACAAATGTTGAGTTATTGTCCGGACAAGCTTTTTGCACCATTGATTATGTGACCTTGACCTCTGACCTACAGATATCAACAGGTATCATCCACAGATTGAGGGCTTCCAACATACAAGTTTTGCCACCAAAAAGGCAACATGTATCGCGTTATCACAGGGACTATTTACACTTTTTGATTCCATAAATTTGACCTATGATAGTCGCCATAAATTAATAGGGATCATTCTTGTATCAAGAGCTGTTTTCATACAACTTTTGGTAATTAGGGGACAAACATTGTTGAGTTATTTACTGCAGAAGATTTTTGTACCGTTTGATTATGTCACCTTGACCTCTAAACATGACCTCAAAGTCAATAGGTTGCATCAAGGGTTTCACACATGTACAAGTTTTGATGACGGCTGTCGTGTTATTATGTGAACAAGGTTTTTACATTATTTGATTCCCCTGACCTTAAGCTAATGACCTTCAAATAAATCGGATCATCACAGTATCGAGTGTTTTCCACAAACAAGTTTTTGGTGACTGTAAGTACAAATGTTGTTAAATATTTGTCCAAACAAGCAGAAGTCCATGATAGATGAATGAACACTGCCATTAACATAATACATATTATGAATATTTTTTTTTCAACAAAATTTTACCTTCAAACCCAAGGTGTTACCTTAACCTATGAGGTTGGGTTATGGTTCTTACACCTAACACTCCACTACATTTAGTTACAATTCTATAAAGTTTGGATGAGATTTCATTACAGGGCAACAATTTACTGGTACATTTTGTATTCTTATTAATCTTCTGCAATTACACAGAATAGAATCAAATCTAATCATACATAACTAGAAATGTGTCCATAGGACACGGATGCCCCCGCTATGCATCGTTTTCAGATACTAAAGTGCAATGATGGGAATAATAGCATTTCAAAGACAGTGATGTTCAAATAATTATAAGAATATGCATAAACTTGATGATCAAGTAAATTATTTGTATTTGTGACACTGTTGTCTTCTCATTACGGAAATGTCTGTGAAGAAGTTGGTGGTAATGCCATGCAATGTCATAGTGAACATTTGTGCCAAGTGAAATCCCTTCATTCATAAAGAAGATATAGCCATAACAAGTAAATTCAAGTTTTAGTAACTGTGACCTTAACCTTGGACTTACAGGCATGGGTAATGTACGCAACACACCGCCTTGTCATGGTGAACATTTGTGCCAAGTTATTTTGAAAACCCTCCATTCAAAACAAAGTTATAGCCCGGACAAGAAAATTCTATTTTAAGTAACAGTGACCTTGACCTTGGACCTACAGGCATGGACATGGTACACGACTCACCACCTTGTCATGGTGAACATTTCTGCCAAGTTATTTTGAAATTACTCTATTCCTAACGTAGTTACAACCCTGACAAGGCATGGGCATGGTACGGGACACACCATCTTGTCATGACGAACATTTGTGTCAAGTTATTTTGAAATCAATCAATTCCTAACAAAGTTACAGCCCGGACAAGAGAATTCTATTTTTAGTAACAGTGACCTTGACCTACAGGCATGGGCATGGTACACGATTCACCGCTCTGTCATGGTGAACATTTGTGTCAAGTTATTTTGAAATCCCTCCATTTATAATGAAGTTACAGCCCGGACAAGAAAATTCTATTTTAAGTAACAGTGACCTTGACCTTGGACCTTCAGGCTTGGGTATTGTGCGGACACACTGCCTTGTCATAGTGAACATTTGTGCAAAGGTATTTTGAAATCCCTCCATTCATAACAAAGTAACAGCCGGGACAAGAGAATTCTATTTTTAGTAACAGTAACCTTGACCTTTGACCTACAGGCATGGGCATGGTACCGTACGCGACACATCGCCCTGTCATAGTGAACATTTGTGCCAAGTTATTTTGAAATCCCTCCATTCATAACAAAGTAACAGCCCGGACAAGAAAATTCTATTTTTAGTAACAGTGACCTTGACCTTCCACCTAAAGGCTTGGGCATGTACGTGACATAACATCTTGATATGGTGAACAATTATACCAAGTAATTTAAAAATCCAATAAGAAATAACAAAGTTACAGAGCGGACAAGATTTTGCAAGAAAATTCTATTTTAAGTAACAGTGACCTTGACCTTGGACCTACAGGCATGGGTTTGTCACGACACACCGCCTTGTTATGGTGAACATTTGTGCTATTATTTTGATATAGTTATTTTGAAATCCCTACATTCCAAACGAAGTTGAGGGCAAAGTGTATATTTTTCTTTACACAACATGTAAGTGAAAAAGGGCCATAATTTGAAAAATATTGGAAACAGGGTTATGGGTCTTGTTGGTTATAACTTCTGAACGGAACATGTAAGAGCAAAACCCCACCTTTATGCACAACAACATATCAGGCCAAGCATTGCGGTAAAGTTTCATCAAATTCCCCGCAGAGGTGTAGGAGGAGTTGCGTTCACAAGATACATTCATATTAAAACTAATGTAAATGGAATTATCAAAGGGCCATAACTTCTGAACGGAACATGTAAGAGCAAAACCCCACCTTTATGCACAACAACATATCAGGCCAAGCATTGTGGTAAAGTTTCATAAAATTCCCACCAGTAGTGTATGAGGAGTTGCGTTAACGAGAGATATACTCCTATTAAAACTAATGTAAATGGAAGTATCAAAGGGCCATAACTTCTGAACGGAACATGTAAGAGTGAAACCCCACCTTTATGCACAACAACATATCAGGCCAAGCATTGTGGTCAAGTTTCATTAAATTCCCACCAGTAGTGTAGGAGGAGTTGCGTTCACGAGAATATCGGACGGACGGACGGACGAACGGACGGACGGACGGACGAACGGACAGGAGCAACTCTTAATGCCCGTCGCCATTTCATGGCGGGGGCATAATAAAAATAAAACTTACATCAGAACCCGGATGAAGGCTAACAAAGAATTCCACAGTGTTAAGATCACCTAAAATACAAAGGAATTTAAATTGGAACATTGTACCCTCACTTTCTATAAAGATACTGACGAACACTGAAGCTTGCGGTTTTGAATCTGCAGAATATTTTTTTCTGTTTTATAATAATTATAAGCTTGGAATAAACAGTTGAACACAAACACTTTCTATGCTGGGGGATAACAATCATGCACTGTCACTTCCTTAGCTGGCAGGATATACAGTCATGCACAGTCACTAGATTACTACCATAGCTGAGAGAATAAACAAGCCTGTATAATCAAACATGAAGTCCAGACTTCAATCTTCACAATCTAATTAACCCAAATTGAAGCCCAAGTTATATTATCTTGGATTCTGGATTATCAAATTACTTTCCGATAACAATGAATGTAAAATAAGCCAACATCATGTGGGTGCACAAACATGTACAAACTGTAATACCTTTGAATTTGTCAGTGAGGAAGGCAACGCCCATGTCACTGGGAACACTGTCGAAGCCACACGCCCCTACAACATACACCCCCTCCTCTCGTGCCTTTCCACTGTACAGCAGCTGCATCCTCTCCAGATACTGAAACATGAAAATATGTCTCCACTTTCTTTCCTTATCATCTCTGCTTAAGAGATGCTAGTTCCCCACCCCCCCATAGTTAGACTAAAAGTAATGTGAAAAACTCCACTGGAACTGGACAGATCTGGATTTGATAAGGATTTTACAAATAAAAATATGTACAATCCGTAACACTGATTAACTATCAGAACCTGCATTCTGTGATACCATTTATTTTCTCCAACATTAAATTTTGTGGTTTGTCAGAATGACTATTTTTGGGAGGATGTAAATTAGTGGAATTTGATTTAAAAATTGCCGAAACAAAAAATAAAGTAATACTAATGATGCTGAAAAGAAATGCAAAACCAACACAAATGTGCGTATACAGCATTCTGACAAATGTTCTGGTAAATAAATCAGGATAATACTGCGTGGTGCATTCAAACGATGATTCAAAATGCAGTATACAAGAACTAAAAACATAGTCCTCCAAAGAGGCAGCTGGAACTTACCTGTGGTTCCCCACTGATGTCTATATGATGTGCCCCATTCTCTATACATGCTTTCACGACCTGCTCACCATAAAATCGATACTGAAATAGTAAACATTGTTTCTTGCCACAAGTTGGTGCAGTACAGTTGTCACAATTCGCTCATTGGTGTTTTGTTTTTATTCTATAAAATACGACTAACAGGGTTTCCCCCAGGCCATTTACGCTTGTCGCATGCGACAAGCCACAATTTCAGGTCCTAATTTGCAACATGCCATAATTTGTCCGCCATGCCTTATCTCCCGCAGCGACTTGTGTACCTGTTGATTGCATTATCAGTATGAAAACTCTTCTTAATAAACAAACAAGAGACAGCTGATCGCGCCGATAATTGACAGCGTCATCAGCTTTGTGAGTTAACCAATCAGTAACAAGAACTGATGGATAACGCATGTCGGCTCTGCCCACATGTTGGCGACAGTTGATTATGACCGCATGTGATATAGATCGTAGCCGAATTACTATTTGTCCGCGTTGTCAGTAATCAGAACAAAACTTTATAAAAATGACTTCTTTCTGCCATCTGACCATTTCGAGCAAAGAATGAAGGAACTAAAGCATCCCCTTTTTGATAATATCCACAGAAAATATAACTTTCTGACATCTTGATTATTCCGTAACATAGCCTCTAATGAAATTCAACAACAGCAACAAAGCCATTTTCATTTTGAGTAAATCGAAAACAAAATAACCTAGACGCTGGCATCGTTTTCAGAACATTGTTGGTTTGATCTTATAACATTCGCATAACAAAAGAGAAACACTTGAAACACATTTTCAATCCAAAATACGCTGTAACATCCAGCTTACATTCAATATTGTCATATGCCGCAGCGAAAGTTTACACAAATGACGTCATACAGTGGATCGACTTCAGAAGCCGTTTACGGTTATAATTTTTCTTTCTAGACATAGTGCAGTTAAAATGATCGATTTTATTACATGTTTTGCAAACGGGACCAATGGTACGATAATTTTTTTGTTGGGCTTATGTATCAGAGAAAGCATGGCGCATCAAGTTTATGTAAATTATAGAAGTTTTTTTAAATATAAAAAGCGCGAGTTATTATTTGCGTTCCTATTGTTCTTTAATTGACAAGGCATGGGGCATCATTTCTTTTTCGCACGGGTAGGTATAATTAGTAAATTATAAAAGCGAAAGGTGATATTCGCGGTCCGTTTGTTCAGTATTTGAGAAGAAAGGGCGATTACGGAAAAAGAGCGATGTTCGTGCAAGTTTTGCCGATCTTGAAAAAAAGGGAGGTAATAAAAAGTGCAACTGTGTAGTTTCCACCATCAAAAAATGTTTTATTGAAAAAAAATGCTTTTAGTTTTTCTGAAACATCTTTATATAATTACAAATAAGCACATTATATTGTAATTTCCATTTATTTTAGTTTTTGTGTTCATAAATATTTCTAATTGATATTAGATCTAATTACAAATGATCGGATCTGAGGAATTTCAGCCGTTGTAATATAATTAGGATTTGTGTTTCAATTTAAAAAAGCATAAGATTTTTTGGTGTAAGAATTTAATTTACGACTTTTGAATCTTTGTTATAAATCTTTTAACCTACAGCAGCCACAGAACAGTGTGTGTGAATACACATTTATTATTAACATGTATGTCATTTAAAAGGCTTTAAATGAATAAAGCCACTAAAGAATAAAAACAAAACTTATTTTTTTCATTTATTTATTTAAATGAGAAGCAAAAATGATATATACATAAGACTGAAAATGAAACACCGCGTTGCAGCGCGGGACAAAATGGATAAAATCAGTCTATGCTGCGACGACCCTTCCTGAAATCCTGGGGGAAACCCTGGACTAATATGCATTCATCACATCAGTTCCACAGAAAACTATTACCAGGCAAGTCCTTGATGAGTTATCAAACTAATTAAAAAAGTTATATTCATAAAAGTTCATTATCAATGTCCAGTAAAATGTCTTATTACTGCTTTCTGAATTAAGACCTGTTTGGAACCATAAATGTGGATAAAGAAGTACATGTATTGTGTTTCCTATAGACAGGTTAAGATATATTTGCATATTAGTGACTTACAGGCCCAACACAGTTGAGAACAACTCTACTCTGCTTGCACATATCTGCTAGTGACTCTGCACTGCTTACATCTGCGATGATGATTGTGGTCTCTTCCAAATCTTTTCCTGAAATATTTTTACCAAAATATTTTTTCAAACCTCTTTACAAACAGATTTTCTGTGTTCCTGAGATGGTACACTAAAGTTCCCTAGGTGGTTCGCTACAGTCCAGGCCTTGAGGCTGGAGAGTAAGTAGCTCAATAGTAAGAAGGCAGATCTAATAAAATTAATGAACTTATGAAGACAAAAAGCTGTCAAAAACAACCACAATCTGCACCAAAGGATTATTGAATCTGGCCTATAAATCATTACAATTAAACTTTGGTGTGAACATGCATTAGCTGTCCTGCTGAAGAGAAAGTTTGATGGAAAAATATGCAGAAACAAAGCTTCTGTCCAGTGGAAAGTTATTGTAAATAAAAAAGAGCCTGATCACCTAATCTTATAATGACAGTTGCTTATTAAAGAAACATAGTACATAACAATAAACTAGAAATGTGTCCATAGGACACGGATGCCCCCGCTATGCATTGTTTTCAGATACTAAAGTGCAATGATGGGAATAATAGCATTTCAAAGACAGTGATGTTCGAGTAATTATAAGAATATGCATAAACTTGATGATCAAGTAAATTATTTGTATTTGTGGCACTGTTGTCTTCTCATTATGGAAATGTCTGTGAAGAAGTTGGTGGTAATGCAATGCAATGTCATAGTGAACATTTGTGCCAAGTTATTTTGAAATCCCTTCCTTCATAAAGAAGTTATAGCCCGAACAAGTAAATTCAAGTTTTAGTAACTGTGACCTTGACCTCGGACTTACAGGCATGGGTAATGTACGCAACACACCACCTTGTCATGGTGAACATTTGTGCCAAGTTATTTTGAAAACCCTCCATTCAAAACAGTTATAGCCCGGACAAGGAAATTCTATTTTTAGTAACAGTGACCTTGACCTTGGACCTACAGGCATGGACATGGTACACAACTCACCACCTTGTCATGGTGAACATTTCTGCCAAGTTATTTTGAAATTACTCTATTCCTAACGTAGTTACAACCCTGACAAGAAAATTCTATTTTAGTAACAGTGACCTTGACCTTGGACCTACAGGCATGGGCATGGTACGGGACACACCATCTTGTCATGATGAACATTTGTGTCAAGTTATTTTGAAATCAATCTATTCCTAACAAAGTTATAGCCCGGACAAGAGAATTCTATTTTTAGTAACAGTGAACTTGACCTACCGCCCTGTCATGGTGAACATTTGTGTCAAGTTATTTTGAAATCCCTCCATTTATAATGAAGTTACAGCCCAGACAAGAAAATTCTATTTTTAGTAACAGTGACCTTGACCTTGGACCTTCAGGCTTGGGTATTGTGCGGACACACTGCCTTGTCATAGTGAACATTTGTGCAAAGTTATTTTGAAATCCCTCCATTCATAACAAAGTAACAGCCCGGACAAGAGAATTCTATTTTTAGTAACAGTGACCTTGACCTTTGACCGATAGGCATGGGCATGGTACGCAACACATCGCCCTGTCATGGTAAACATTTGTGCCAAGTTATTTTGAAATCCCTCCATTCATAACAAAGTAACAGCCCGGACAAGAAAATTCTATTTTTAGTAACAGTGACCTTGACCTTCCACCTAAAGGCTTGGGCATGTACGTGACATACCGTCTTGATATGGTGAACAACTATACCAAGTTATTCAAAAATCCAATAAGAAATAACAAAGATACAGAGCGGACAAGATTTTGCAAGAAAATTCTATTTTTAGTAACAGTGACCTTGACCTTGGACCTACAGGCATGGGTATTGTCACGACACACCGCCTTGTTATGGTGAACATTTGTGCCAAGTTATTTTGAAATCCCTCCATTCCAAACAAAGTTAAGGGCAAAGTGTATATTTTTCATAACACAAAATGTTAGTGAAAAAGGGGCATAATTTGAAAAATATTGGAAGCAGGGTTATGGGTCTTGTTGGTTATGATGTAGATTTTGATGGTGAAAATATATTTCAAGTTTCAAGGCAGTATCTCAAGTAGTTTTAAAGTTATGGGCAAAATGCATATTTTGCTCAACACAAAATATAAGAAACAAGATATATTCCTATTAAAACTAATGTAAATGGAAGTATCAAAGGGCCATAACTTCTGAACGGAACATGTAAGAGCAAAACCCCACCTTTATGCACAACAACATATCAGGCCAAGCATTGCGGTAAAGTTTCATCAAATTCCCAGCAGAGGTGTAGGAGGAGTTGCGTTCACGAGATATATTCCTATTAAAACTAATGTAAATGGAAGTATCAAAGGGCCATAACTTCTGAACGGAACATGTAAGAGCGAAACCCCACCTTCATGCACAACAACATATCAGGCTAAGCATTGTGGTCAAGTTTCATTGAATTCCCACCAGTAGTGTAGGAGGAGTTGCGTTCACGAGATATACTCCTATTAAAACTAATGTAAATGGAAGTATCAAAGGGCCATAACTTCTGAACGGAACATGTAAGAGCGAAACCCCACCTTCATGCACAACAACACATCAGGCCAAGCATTGTGGTCAAGTTTCATTAAATTCCCACCAGTAGTGTAGGAGGAGTTGCGTTCACGAGAATATCGGACGGACGGACGGACAGGAGCAACTCTTAATGCCCGTCGCCATTTCATGGCGGGGGCATAAAAAATCCTAAAGAAACAAAATACAATTTTTTTCAACGGTTATTGGTACATTACTGATCGACCATCATTGTCTTTATCAATTTAAGCACTATTAACATTGTTACTTCCCTTTTCTTCCCCCTTTCAATTACGCAAAATGGCTGTTGATAGATTTTTACTATCATTTTATGGAGAAAAAAAACGGGGTTCACGGCTCAACCATGTTATATTGGATTTCGCGAATAGCAGAGCTCCACCGTAGTTAACTGCTGATCATAAACATGCATGAAACCAATAATGAAACAAGAGATGTTAGTAAAACATGTATGCCCCCACAACCCCAAATGAATAGTAAACTGCCGTTAAGCCCCGGTCACAACCCGCCGTACGTGCAAGTACGTGCTGTCTACGTGCAAAAACGTGGACCAAATTCAGGGATCCGTACGTGGTGAGTACCTCCTCCGTACGGATTTGGGAGCACGCAGAGACGCCGTAGCATTTTTAGTGCATGCAAAACTTTCTCTGTGTTCGAGCTGCATGCGGGCTAGGGATTCACCATCCGTACGGGTGACGTGCGTGCCCTGTACGTCCACGAGCGCATAACGCACTGCCTCTGCGAGTCTTTGCGTGGTCCGTGCTTCTTCAGTTCAACCGTCCAAAACGCGCACAGAACTCAGGCGGACCGTACAGAGCAAGTACGTGCTCCGCACTTACAACGCATGGTGTGCCCATGGACCTCTGCGGTATATAAAATATTTCGAGTATCGATAGGTCGTCCTTATATATTATATATCACCCAACAGCGACCGAAATAAACTCACGTGCACCGCACTTGCACGCACTTACAACGTGCGTGCGAGTAAGAACACCGTACGTGAGCAGTACGGCCTCCGTACGTTGACATGGAAATCGCACGGAGATCTTGCGTTGTAAGCATGTACAACTCACTTACCACCTACGGAACGTACGATGCACACAACCTTTTACCCCTAGACGTGGCGTGCGGGCAACATACTCACACCTTGCGTGTGACGTGCATCCTCTGCTCTTGCCACGTCCGACCAAAAAACGCCGCAAACGTAACCTCCGCAGAACACGTACTGTCAAAAAAGACGCACTGCGGGTTGTGACCAGGGCTTTATTGATCATCCACATCATTGTCTAGTTATTAGTAGGTCAATATATACTAAAGTTCACCATGACCTTGACCTTTGACCTGCGGACCTGAAAAGGATTATCCTGATTAGGATTCATATACTGAATATATGTGATGACTAACCTCAGAGCAGAATTGGAGGATCATAGGCTAAATTGTTATGTAGTTATTGGCAAGTGATTTTTTTTGTATGAAAGTGGCTGTGACTTTGACCTTTGAGCTACTAATCTAAAAATCATTTGGGGATCATGGTGATGATCGACCTCCCTTTTACATCTGATGACTGTAGATGAAATTGTTTAGTTATTGGCCAGACATGGTTTTTGGAAGGTCAGTGACCTTAACTTTAGACCTACTGACCTGAAACTACATATGATGACAAACCTTCATTCCAAATATAAGGACAGTTGGTAGAATATTGGTGAAGTTTTTGGTCAGACAAGAATTTTGTGTTGAAGGTGAAAAGACATTGACCTTTGATGAACTGACCTCAAAATTAATAGGAGTCATGTAAAGGTAAGGACAAGATCACTGTGAACTTAACCTTTGACCTAGTGGCCTGAAATCAATAGGGGTCATCCACAGATGATGACCAACATCCCTACCAAATTTGATGACCATAAGTGAAAGAATTGTTATTGATTAGACATGGTGGTTATTGACCGACGTGTCAAGCAATATACCTCAGATTTATGCTTCAAGTTCAAAATGTCCTTGGAAGTTATAACTCAGAATAAACTGTATTAACAAAAACATGCCAATCCTTATAAAAATGCTGTATAAAACCTCAAAGACCTTGAATAATTTGCTGTCATGCATCATGTGTTAATGGTATACAAGCTTTATAGTCCCGCTGCAGTGTTTTTGTTAGTAATGGTTAAAGAACTTGTTAAAAAATGATTTTTTAAATTTATGTTTTATTTTAAATTTTTAACTTTCTGTTAAAGCTAAAGCATGTTTTAACCAATATAATTAGCATGAAAATCCTTAAAAACAAGAGGTGTTTGTCAAACACAAATGCCCCCCCTGACGTGCAAGTGATATCTATTAGCATTGAATTTAAATTTTTGGAAATTTAGAGACTTTTGTAAGCTTTAGCAATGAAGGGTACCAGTCATGAAAGCAATTTACAAGACGGTGGAACTCCTATATATCAATAACCAGGTCATCCAATGAGAGGATTACATTTACCTCGACAAACATAAGCGCGTGTAGATTAACCTAGTCTAACACAAAGGATTTTATTGTAATTTAAATCAAATATTCGCTATTGGCGGAGATATAGTAGCTCTAGTGTTATGTCAATTCCGGTAATGTGCAGGCTTTAGTGACCATCCATACGAAACCAAAGCATTTAATAAACACAAGTGAGTGATAATCAGTGCCTATTTATGACACGGCATATATTGAAATAGTTTAAAATTAATGTTATGGATCATTAATATATATCTTTACTTGAAATTGTCATGGGGAAAAATAATCACAACTTTACACTGAGAAGTATTTTATTTTATTATACAAATAAACATAAAAACGTTGTCTAGTTATTGATCGAACAAGGTTTTTTGTTGTCAAGGCCACCGTGACCTTGACCTTTGACCTACTGACCCCAAAACCAATAGGGGTCTTCTACTGGTCACGACCAACTTCCACACCAAATATGAGGTCTGTATCACAAAGCGTTGTCTAGTTATTGATCGGACAACGTTTTTGTATGCAAAGGCCACTGTGACCTTGACCTTTGACCTACTGATCCTAAAATCAATAGGGTTCTTCTATTGGTCATGACCAACCTCCACACCAAATATGAGGACTGTATCACAACGCGTTGTCCAGTTATTGATCGGACAAGGTTTTTGTGGTCAAGGCCACTGTGACCTTGACCTTTGACCTACTGACCCCAAAATCAATAGGGGTCTTCTACTGGTCATGACCAACCTCCACACCAAATATGAGGACTGTATCACAAAGCGTTGTCTAGTTATTGATCGGACAAGGTTTTTGTGGTCAAGGCCACTGTGACCTTGACCTTTGACCTACTGACCCCAAAATCAATAGGGGTCTTCTACTGGTCATGACCAACCTCCACACCAAATATGAGGACTGTATCACAAAGCGTTGTCTAGTTATTGATCGGACAAGGTTTTTGTGGTCAAGGCCACTGTGACCTTGACCTTTGACCTACTGACCCCAAAATCAATAGGGGTCTTCTACTGGTCATGACCAACCTCCACACCAAATATAAGGACTGTATCACAAAGCGTTGTCTAGTTATTGATTGGACAAGATGTGGTCTACGGACCGACATACCGACCGACATACCAACATACCGACATACCGACCGACATGTGCAAAGCAATATACCCCCGCTTCTTCGAAGGGGGGCATAAAAATAGATGAAGGCAAGTGTATCATCGAGTTCCCTGTTTAGTTTATGACACAGTTATCATACACTGCTTGTCAATGACCATGTCCTCGTTATCACGTAATAAACAGAAAATGTGCAACTGTGCAGTAGAATAACCAATAAACCATTATGTTAATTGCACTATAAATTAGATTTAATTACTTAATAATTATTTTTCATTACAATTTTTTTTGCAATTTCATACAAATCCGGAGATTATGACTGCAAATCCGCATATTGTGACTGCAAATCCAGAGATCTTTTGAAGTAACTTAAAATCTGGAGATTTCAGATTATGTCCGAGTTGACAGGTCTTAACTGAAATAAGACTGCCAAGAGCAGCAAATGGAGCTGCAGCACAATTTCTGCACAGTCCAAATGCCTTGATGCAAACTGATACACTCAGAATAAACAACTGTTTTACCTGTTCTTTGTGATGATTCTTTCAGCACTTTCTGTAATTTTTCCATGGATCTTCCTGCAACAGCCATGGTCATGCTGCCACCCTCCTCTGCAATCACTCTAGCAACTTCATCCACCACAAATTGTCCAGTAAAACCACTGGCACCGAAAACAACAAAGTCGATTCGTTTCTCAGACATGTTTTCTTTAATGATAATACTTCGCAAATGTCAAGATACAACGCATAAATTAACCTGGGCGATTTTAAGTAATGAGTCAGAGATACAGCAAACGTGTGATGAGCCGAGACGCTGACAGTTAAAATCGCTTACATCATAATTATTAATAATTATTGATGAATACAAAACACGTAAAAGCTTTCCAACTTGAAACAAATGAGGAAAGAAAAGTGTATTTAATAAGACTAGCAATATTTTAATTTCATGCTGAACGTATGTTGTCAATTCTTAATTTTATTTTCGTAATTTTAGGCTATAAGCGACTATAACCTACTTTGGGAAATCCCGACGCAATATTGTTGTCTTGTACAAATAGGCAAAATGGATCTATATGATCAGCACGATGATGGTCCAGGGTTTGTTGGAATCAAGTTTTGTAAGGAATGGTGAGAAAATATCTTTTTGAATTAATCCCATAGCTGCGCTGACTACTATGTTAGTTTGTTATTACATTTCGCGATATCAAGTAATGAATTTATTGATACACGAGTTTATTTTGGTAAGAATATGTTGTAATATGATGATTATGTTTAATCGTGCTATACATTTATGCTATACCCCTGTGCTGACTATAATATCATTTATCTTTACAATATATTCATGCATGCTTAAACCGCACAGAGTCAGTTCTACTCTTGCAATCGCACAGTTAACATCATGCTATAATAAAGTGTTATTATACTGTTCAATACTCTTGGAGTCATTCTTTGCCTACCACAACGCCAAACTGACACATGGTGTCAGAAGTTTTTGATGATTGAATTAGATTCATTAATCTACATTCACTATTGATCAAAATGGAGTTAACTGGTGTGCCAATGCCTAAGATGGACTGGGCATCATCAAATTTGCCTGAGGCATGGACTCAATTCCAGGACCACACTGCACTTATTTTCGCAGGTCCGCTGAGGGAAAAAGAAGAAGCAGAAAAATGCATGTATCTGCTGTTATGGATTGGCAAGAAAGGGCGTGAAATTCATAAATCATGGAATTTGTCAGCTGAACAAAACAAGAAGCTTGACATTCTATATAAGCGTTTCTGGGAATACGTACAGCCAAAGTTGAACTCTGTGTTTAAGAGATACCAGAATTGCAGCGAAGGACTGCAAATTTCCCAACACTGATGAAATGATAAGGGACAGACTTGTTTTTGGTGTAACTTCCTCGAAGATAAGGGAAAAACTTATCAACGAAGGCGATAGTTTGACTTTGGAAAAAGCTGTCCAAATAGCTCAAAGCCACGATTATGCTCAATCGCAGCTCCGCCAAATGAACAACAATAGTTCAGTTTCGGCAATCGGGAAGAGCAGTCAAGGTCAAGCCTATGCACACAAGAAAAAGCGCAACAATGCAAAAAAGAAGCCAGATTTCACATCAAAAGGTGAAGATAAACCACCCATGGACAGTAAATGTGGAAATTGTGGACAATCAAATCATCAAAAAGATCGCTGTCCGGCAAAGGGGAAACGATGTAACTTTTGTAAAAAGTTCAACCACTATGAGAAAGTTTGCAGACAGAAGAACAAGAAGGTGCACGATCTGAAAACGGATGATAAGGATTATAAAAGTGACTGTGACAGTGATAATTTTGAAGTGGATACTATTAAGGATATAACACTAACGAATCAGGTATTTGCTGATATTCAGGTTGGTCCCAAGCGTCAGCCCATATCCTTCAAGATAGATACAGGAGCTTTGTGTAATATTCTTACAGAAGCAAACCTGCAAAGCCTTCACATTAAAGCCCCACTTGTAAAAGCTCACTGCAACCTCACAGCTTACAATGGCGCCAAGTTAGATGTACTTGGTAAAATCATTCTACCGTGTAGATATAAGTCCATTTCAAAAAATGTTGAATTTTACATTGTTCGCACAGATAGATACTGCATTGTTGGACTACAGACATGCCTTGAGTTTAATCTTATCAAGATTATCATGGCATTAGACGAAACATCTACACCCTTGTCAAAAACACAGGTGTTGTCAGAATTTCGTGACTTATTTCATGGCATAGGTAGACTACCAGGTCAATGCACTCTTAAGGTAGACCCATCCTATCCACCAGTGGTGCACCCACCAAGGCGTGTTCCAGTAGCTATTCAAGACAAAGTTAAGAATGAGCTTCAAAACATGGTCAATGCAGGAATCATTGTTAAGGTTAACAAACCGACAAAATGGGTTAACTCAATGGTAGTTGTTAACAAGCCAGGTTCTGACAAGGTCAGAATATGTCTCGACCCAAAAGATCTCAATAAGGCGATATCGCGACCTCATTATCCAATGAGAACGTTGGATGATATTTTGCCTCAGTTGTCAAATGCAAAGATTTTCACCAAACTAGACTGTAAGTCAGGTTATTGGTCTATGGTTCTAGATGAAGAATCATCTTACCTCACAACCTTCAACACCCCACAAGGTAGATACCGTTATGTTCGAACACCTTTTGGTTTGGTCAACAGTCAGGATGACTTCCAACAGCGCATGGATGAGTGTTTGGAAGGTCTTGATGGTTGTGCAGTCATAGTTGATGACATTATTATCTGGGGTCACACCAAAGAAGAGCATGATAAAAATTTAAGAAATGTCCTTCAGAGATGCAGACAAAAAGGCATTCGTCTTAACAAGGACAAGCTTGATGTAGGTGTATCGGAAATCCGATATTTTGGTCACATTATCTCTTCCGAAGGTCTCAAGCCCGATCCCGAGAAAGTTTCAGCGATTCTTGATATGGATTCCCCAAAAGACAAGTCTGAACTTGAAACAATTTTAGGCATGATAGTCTATCTATCAAAATTCGCCCCAAATCTCTCCGAGATTGTTTATCCATTAAGGCAAGTTCTTAAGAAGGATGTTCTCTTTTACTGGGAAGAACCTCAGCAAAAAGCATTCGAGGAGGTGAAAAAAATCCTCACACAGGCACCAGTATTAACTTTCTATGATCCAAAGAAGCCTCTTGTTTTGCAATGTGATAGCTCCAAATATGGTCTTGGTGCTACTTTGTTGCAAGATGGTAAGCCGATTGCATATGCAAGCAAATCACTTACTCCATCCGAGGTTAATTGGGCCCAAATAGAAAAAGAATTGTTTGCAGTTCTTTTTGGCATGGCACGTTTCAGACAATATGTGTATGGTCGGCAGGTTTTAGTCCAAACCGACCATTTGCCTCTCATTTCTATAATGAAAAAGCCTGTACATGTTGCACCACCCAGGTTACAGCGCATGATGCTTCAGCTTCAAGGTTATGACTTTCAACTTGAACATAAAGCTGGCACACAAATTCCTTTAGCAGATGCGCTATCAAGGAAGTTTCTGCCAGACACATGTCCTGAACTCTCAGAAAAGGCCAATTTTCATGTACATTTTGTTATCAAGTCTTTACCCTACAGTGACAGAAAATTTCAGGAGATTAGGTCTCATACACAACAAGATGAAGAGTTACAGCTTCTGAAAGATGTAATTCTTACAGGATGGCCACACAATCGAAAAGATTGCCCCTCCCAGTTATTCGATTACTGGAATTTCAGAGATGAGTTAACAGTCAATGATGACATTATCATGAAAGGTCAACGTTTACTCATACCTGCAAAGTTAAGGCCAGAGATGCTAGAAATCCTTCACTCAGGTCATTTTGGTACAGAAAAGTGTTTACGTAGAGCACGTGACACAATGTTTTGGCCAAGAATCACGGCAGACATAACAGATAAAGTTGCCAAATGTGATGTTTGTCTTGAGCACCGAAGTTCAAATCCCAAAGAACCTTTGATACCGCATGAATTGCCAGACCGTCCTTGGCAAAATGTTGCCACAGATGTATTCACACTACAAGGTCAAGATTACTTGCTCATAGTTGACTACTATAGTCATTACTTTGAATATGCTAAATTGTCAAATACAACCAGTTCTGTTGTCATTAAGCAAATGAAACAATGGTTTGCAAGACACGGTATCCCTGAGAAGCTAGTCTCAGATGGAGCTAGTTATTACACATCTCAGCAGTTCAAAGATTTTGTAACTACTTGGGATTTTGCACATATATTCTCATCACCTCACTATCCGCAGTCAAACGGATTGGCAGAGTCATATGTTAAGATTGTTAAAAGGATTCTCAAAAAATCCAAACAGTCAGGGAAAGATCCGGTTATGGCATTACTTGAATACCGTGCCACTCCTCTAAACATAGGTTACTCACCAGCAGAATTGCTAATGGGAAGGAAAATAAGATCATTCTTACCAATTTCTCCCAAACAACTCATTCCTAAAGCTCCAGAACCCGAGCAGGTCAAGCAACTACTTTCTTCACAGAAAGACTTGCAAAAGAGCTATTATGATAAAACAGCTACACCCCTGAAAACTCTTTCAATAGGTGAACCTGTTAGAATTCATCAAGATACGTGGAAACCTGCCACTGTTGTGCAAAAACACAATGACCGTTCATACACAGTACAAACACCTGAAGGTGCTGAGTATTGTAGAAACAGGCGTCATTTGCTAAAGACAAACGAACCTCCGCATCCTCAAATTCTCCCAGATTTTTCCATACCAGAAACACCAGATATTAACGAACCACCACAGTTAATAAATGTAAACCCCTGTGAACCTCAGCCTCCCCAGCCAAAAGATCCCCGGGCAAAACCTGAATCATCATTTTCAGCTAGAGCTGAAGACAAGAGCAAACCTTATATTTCTAGATATGGCAGAACAGTTACACCCAAAATAATTGAATCAATGTGAGAATAATCAGTATCCGTGATAATGCAAGATTAAAATTCATTTATTTCCTCTGTTATGGAAACAACAGAACAGCGCTAGCCTAATTATTTGTTTATCTCTCAACAATTGTTTTGTGACATTTATAATCTGGATATTAACCTAACCCATGGATGATAACAAGACATTCTACATTAGTGAAATATGATATGCCTGGACATTAACCACAGGAAGAATTTCTTTCACAAATAAACGTTTACATTAAAGCAGCTATGTTTATTAAAGTTTGTTTATTTTCAAAAAAAGGGAGATGTTGTAATATGATGATTATGTTTAATCGTGCTATACATTTATGCTATACCCCTGTGCTGACTATAATATCATTTATCTTTACAATATATTCATGCATGCTTAAACCGCACAGAGTCAGTTCTACTCTTGCAATCGCACAGTTAACATCATGCTATAATAAAGTGTTATTATACTGTTCAATACTCTTGGAGTCATTCTTTGCCTACCACAACGCCAAACTGACACAGAATACAGTAATAAATGTGACTCAGAAACCAGTCTAGCGTTTTGTGCTGTCATATGACTACAGTCACTCAGTGTTATGTTTAAAATGCAAAAGCAGTATAACGAGAATGTGTCCTCGGCTAACAACATTTGTTACAAAGGGCCACAACTCTGTTAAAACAGTCCTAGGAAAAAATCTTTACGATTATTTAAAATTGTGCAAGTTTGAAAGAAATCCTTCCATGAGGAGTTGATGCCACAAGATTAAGGAGATTTACAGACAAACTTTGGGACGAGTGCAACTGGATATGCCACCCATTATCTATCTAACCTTGATTTTATGTTACTTTATTAGTTTCCTTGATTAAAAATTGTTACAGCGGTGTTTGCATTGTCCGACAAATGTTGATAAATAGCTAAAAAGACACAAATTGTGTCATTAGCACACAATCACACGTAACAAAATACTACAAATTTCGATTTCAGTTAGATTTTGGCTTGCAACTGTGAGGAAAATTATTTGATGATTTAGCTTGGGCCGAGTCTTACTGCTAAATCTTTCTGGTTATTTTAATACTTTGAGTTAAAGTAGTGTAGTTGAACGGTAAAGCCAGAGAATTCCGTCAAATGGTATAAAAGCAAATGCCGTTCATTGACACTGAGCAGTCTGTTCCTGAGAGTCGAGGTGTTCACATCGATGAATTTGGATTCAACATTGGTCTGCATTATAGGTCCAATATAGTACAACTCTGTACTAGGGCATATTGACCGGGTTGTTTCAGTGTGAAAGTATTGGTTGAAGCTAGGGTTGATTTAGACAGTGTCCTCAGACAATTGCTGGAAACACATGCGTTTGAGACACTTATAAGGTAGCTTCAGCATAAGTGTTGAGGATAGGGTTAGATAGTGACCTCAGACAATTGCTGGAAACACATGCGTCTGAGCCACTTGTAGTTTGAGAGTAAGAGTTGAGAATAGGGTTTTAAATAGTGTCTTCAGACAATTGCTGGAAACACATGCGTCTGAAACACTATTGTTCAACAGGCTAGGCTAGATTTTAGTGTTGAAGGTTGTTTGTTTAGGGTTTTGTTTGAATGGTGATTGTTCAAACCGTGTTGAGCATTATTTTGAAATTTGATGTTGCTCAGGTTTGCTTTTATTATAAGAGTTCGAAACAGTATTGTGGTTCTTATTTGTTTTATTGCTCAGCATATGCGCTGAGATTGTGCTTGAAGTTCGTGTGTGATTGTTTTGTTTCGGACTGTGATTTTGGTTTGGGTGAGCGGTTGAAACTTTAGTTTGAGATCAATTATTTGTCCAGGTGGTTCATTGTCCTGGAGATTGTTTTCATATGTTCAGCCGATTCTCACTTTGATTATGTTGTTTGAAGCCAATCATTTCTAAAATCATTGTAATCATTCTGGAGCAAAGTAGCTCAGGGAAAATTCATTATATTGTTTAACCAATACATTGCTCAGAAATATATGTTGAAATCATTGTGAGAGAAAAATTATTATATATTTAAGCTGAGACACATAGTCTGAGTGCCTTCCGCTCGAGGCACGTTACACAACCAAAACATCAAACAAAAGCGGCAACTGATATTTTAGTTGAGATGTAGCGCAGGAAAGTATATATTCAACATCCATAAGGATGAATGAACCCATAGTGACAAAAATTTGATTGACATCAAAAATTTATTTAGAAGTAAAATACAGCGTCTTTTGCTTGGAGCACCAGTTCTAACAGTCCTCACATGACAAAAAATGTGGTCGGCATATTGTGAAGTGCTGCAGTGCAATAGGTGTTTACAGAGGTTGCTTGCTGGGTCAAAATCTAATTGAAATTGAAATTTGTAGTATATCAAACTTTATCATTAATTAACATTTAAGCAACAAAAAAGAAGCAAATTACTTCAATGAATGCTTTTCATTTCATGAATTTGGTCACTGTTTTTAAAGTTTACATTAACCCTTTCATCCATATATACACATTTTTACGCACGTGTGACCAGTGTAGATCCAGATCAGCTGGCACATCCGTGCCATCTGGTCAGGATCTGCACTGGTCACATTTTCGTCAGAAATAACCTAACAAATCATAAAGCAAACAGTTTAGATCCTGATGAGACGGCACAGATATTCCAGCTGATCTGGATCTTAACTGTTTGCCCATGCAATAAAGTTGTATCTATGGAGGAAAGGGTTAAAGAAACAGAAAATTTTTATGACCAGTTACCATTAATTGCTAAATCCAATAACATGTTCAGAAAAGTTTTCCTTATTTTAATGTTTACCCTTGTAAAACAAGATTTCCCTAATACGCTCTATACTTCACCATTATTGGCAACCCCCCCCCCCCCCCTCCCCCTGAAATACAGTCCATATCAGAAAACAGGATAACAGGGTAATTTTGAAATTGAGAATGGTTGTTTTAGAGTTTCAGATACCACCATGCATTGTATTAACTAGATCTTAGTGAAATTCATAAATATCTAGGCTGTTTTAACTCGTAAGGCATATTACTTGTAGGTGAAATTGTTTTGCATGCACATAGTCACATCTATAGTTCATAGTTTGCATTTTCATTTCGGTCTTTCTTGTATAGTTTTCCTGAAGTCAGTGCATAGTGTTGTATCCAGGATTTTAAAAGGGCAGGGTGCTGTGAAAAAAGGGCAGGGTGCTGTGAAAAAGAGGCAAGGTCAAATACGTGTTTTTCGCTAGCAGAAGGGCACTTTTCAGCAACTTAAGTTGTTGTTGTTTTTTTTTGTTTTTGGGTGGGGTAGGGGTTGGTGAATAGGTGAATATGCTATTTCAAACAAATCTGAATCAATGAATTATCATGTGACTAACTCTGACAACAGACCAGCAAGAGTACAATCCTTAGTTCTGTCACTTAGTGATACTTGATGATATTGTAGGTGAGATTTTGACCAATTTATGTGATTGTCAAAATTTATAAGATACTTACAAAAATAATAAAACCTTAGAATAATTGTGGGCAAATAAAAGGGCGGGGCGCAAATTTATAAGTTACTTACAAAAATAATAAAACCTTAGAATAATTGTGGGCGAATAAAAGGGCGGGGCGCAAATTTATAAGTTACTTACAAAAATAATAAAACCTTAGAATAATTGTGGGCGAATAAAAGGGCGGGGCACCACGCCCCGCTATCACGCTATAGATACAACACTAGTGCAGTACATGGAAAATTTAAAAAAAAATTGTTCCATATAAAAAAAACTTACCTATAGGCTATAGGATTTATGAGATTTACTCACTTATAATTTCAGTAACAATATGTTGTATCCAAAAGAAGATAAAGAATCCAGAAATCTACTGTATGCTGTAAGTTATTATTAAAATATTTATTGTGTTATTTTTTTCTGTACATCACTATGCATCATTTTATGGGATTATTTTTAGGAGTTGTTGTTGAGAAAATCCTATTTATAAGATAAGGCAGTAGAAAAAAATATTTTAGATTCTCATCCCCGCCCGCCCCTGTCCAAAACCACCCGCCCCCAAAAGATTTATTGGTAAAAAATTCGGAATATATTCTGTTTCGGACAGAATGGGTTTTAGACCATCCCGGATATGGAAAAAAACATGGCCGTCAATAATTAAATAATATGTTCATCATTTCAAAGCTTACTGACGGTGATAGTGTCACTATTAAAGACTGGTATGGCTTTTCAAGCAAGAATAGGCACCAACATGCTACTTTTGTAAGTTTTTATCATGATATTTTGGAAGAAATTGAAAAGGTGGACGAATATTCTACACCAAAGGTTCTAGTAACTATAAATGCCATTTTCTCAAAATTTTAAGTTAGTTTTTTTCTGTTCTCAGGTATTTCGTAAATAAAAATTAAAAAGTGTCCACCCGCCCCTTTTCTTCCCAAAATCTGGATGAGAATCTAATAATTTATTTTCTCTGGCCTAAACAAATCTTATGGTTTAGCTGAGCAGTGGCTTCTTGCCACAAATGATCATTACAGCATAACAATTTGTCATGCACTTTAAAGATTAAAGTGGCATTACTTCAATTTAACCCGCTCTTGTATGAAATATTACATGTATTTGGAACTATAGGCACAAATTTGCAGCATTAGTTCGGGTTAATAAAATTATAATTTACTAAAATAAATTTGGTACGCGCGACTAAAAGCGAAAGTAGGATTTCCGAAACGTCACAGAAAACGAGATCGCGCATGTATTGGTCTCAGGGCTTTTTTTCCTTTTATAGCAGGGGCCGTTTATGGGCGCCTTCCCCTCAGAAAATTTTCATTCCCCTTTGATGAAAAAATGACGCTATTTTCCCCAAAATTATAGGGCATGGGCACCATCCCCAGGCAGTAAAAAAAAGCCCTGGGTCTCTTCGTCGGTGCTAAATATAGCTCCATTATATTTAGCTTCTTAAAAGTTTGTTAACTATAATTTAACAATATCGTTGAAAATCCTTTCTATAAGAAAGAATTCAATCGGACCTTTTGTGTTCTGTTAGAGAGTTGATATATTGTAGTCTACAGTGAAACCTGCCTTAGCAGCCACTTGCGAATAGCAACCACCTGTCTTAAACAGCCAGTTTGAATATGTCCTAACTGGCATTTTGTTCTCATTTTAACCTGTCTTTAACAGCCACCTGTATAGAGCAGCCACTTTTTGTCACTCCCTTGGGTGGCTGCTAAAGACAGGTTTGACTGTATATGGACAAATATGATTTTTCAATAGTATATTCTTACTTAAGTTTTGGGCTGGGGCTTTAATGATTGCTGTTGTTTTCTATTTCAAAATGTTATTAATTTCATGAGTGCACTATTTGCATGGTATTCATTCTTTTTAGGGTTGTTTTGTTTCAAAGAAATGTGAAAATTGGTTTCAGTTGGCAGTGGGAAAATTTCTTTGTTTAATAATACATTTGAATGAATGTAAAATACTGAAGAACATTAATTTAGTTTTGGTGTTATTGGTATTGTAACTATGTTAGCTGCTGAATCAATTTTCATAATGTTAATTATGTTCCAGTTTTCCTGTGAATCAACTAATTAGAACGTTGTTTTGTTTTCAGTGTCGTAACTGTGACTACCAACAAATTGCAGATAATCCGTGTATCTACGTTAACAAGATCACACATGAAGTCGAGTACGTTTGTCTTTAATTTTATTCAATTTCATTTTAAGTTTCTATTAATGTTTGAAATGTTATAATTAGTTTAGAACCTAGTAATAGTAATAGCTGTTTGATATGCACTAGAGGTGAATAGAATATATCTTTAAGAAAACAACTGTAATAACATTTTAGTGTCATAGCAAGTCATTTTTGTCCAGGTCTACAAACCATTACATACAAAAACTTCGAAAAAGGAAATGTAACATAAAAGAGATGAAAAACGGGGATAAATCAAGATAGCACAGAGCTAAATATATTGTAAGGACCAAAAGTTTGGTAATAAATACAAAATTATGAAAGTAATTTGAGAAAATCCGCCTTTTGTTGGGGCGCTGGTATTGGTAAGGGTCAGTGACCTTCTGTTCAACATAACGAGAACATTCCATTTCACATGTACCAGGTATTTGATTGTCTAAATTGTTTGATATTACAGCGAGCTGACACAGATCATAGGAGATGTGATAGCTGACCCAACATTGCCTCGCACAGAGGAACATCCCTGTCCTAGATGTGCTCACAAGGAGGCTGTCTTCTTCCAGTCACATAGCTCCAGAGCAGAGGTAATGTACAACATACATCACTGGTGTTTAGGTGTAGTGAAAGACTGTTTTCTTCCAGTCACATAAATGTAGCACAGTGCCGAGGTACTGTACAATGCTACATGCATTGCAAACATTAGTCACCAATATGGTGAACAAGTGAAAACAACCATGGTCAAGTCTATTGTTGTATATAGTATTGGGGTTATCACAATCAAACAAATCAATGGATGATCAGATACATTTGCTCATTGAGCTAAAATGCTTTTTGTGATAGCAAGTAGACACTTAGCACACTGGACATAGCTTTCGCGCCAACGACACGTCTATCGCACCAACGACGAATTTCTATCGCGTTAAAAACGCATTTTGATGGCGGATTTCGTGGCAAAAGAGCAGTAAGTTTACACTTAGTACTTATTTAGATGATGATACATTGGCAAGGGACTGATCGCAAAGTACCCCCTCACCATTCTAGTTTTTGTTTGTATCACTAGAAAATGCACAAACCTTGCCGATTTTTTGGAGAATCGCCCACAGTTTTGTGAGGTAGGTGCAAAATGTTGTGATTTCAAAGAAAACATTAGTTTGTACAATACAACCAGTCATATGCCCATTCCTAACAGAATAAAAATATCGGGGGAAGTCATTATTTGACAAATAATACATTTCTTGTAAAATATATGCATCTTCTGCTAATTTATCGCAGAAGAAGTGAACTGAACGCGTCTAGAACGCTTTCGTCTGAACGCATCTACGACGCTACCCGGTTTGTTCCATGTAAATTTTTAGGTTTGGCAGAGGAGCATGTTGCTTTCAACAATTCAAAGTATAAGCTCGTGTGGATTGTGTTTAAACCGACATAAAATTTAGTGTCTGGGAATATCTCTTCTCTTTATAAGCTTGACAGCTACGCGTCTTGTCAAGATATTGCAGATTCGTCCTGATGCAGACTTTTCTTAAATGTTCTCAAATGGTTTCAATGACAAAAGAGCTAAAATAATATCATTTAACATAATGCATGTAAAACCAACGAAGTCTTGGATATTCGGCGTGTAGTAGCACTTAGTGATTCTATCTTAAACGCTTTCTAATTTGCTCAGATTTCAAAATTTGCCACGAAGGATCTATGAAAAAGATTGTTTTCGAACAGTATTTCTTCTGACACCACTGGTCTAAAAACTGCTTTGCGCGCATGCGCATTAAGAAAGTGAACACAAACTTTATATGACTATATTTCTAACAACACACAAAAATGCTAATGCTTTTTATCAACTTGTCAAAATCAACCAAAGTCAAATAACACTCATAAAAGTTGAACCGATGTTCATTGAAAAAAACGAAAAAAAACAACATTTTTGCGAACGTTAAAGTGAAAACAAAATCTTCTCAAGTGGGAAATTCTTCTTTTTTGCGTCTGATTTAAAAATTATGTTCGGGGTTTCAATATCGCATTCTTTCCCTTATAAAATTAGATTTTAGTTTGCCTTTCAGAAGATTTCATATTTACTTCTTTAATAAATCGAATTATTTTCATATATCCACTGTACTGCCAGGAGTATGGTTGAAAACATGCTACCAGAGAAGAAATGTCTATTGGGAATAGTTGATGTCTTAAGTTCACATACATGTCAGTTGTATGTCTCTTTACATAAGCATGTTCATTCACTTTAGAACACATGCTGACGATATTTCCTAAGGGTCCAAACGAAACATCGTACTTTACAAATACGGCATTTCGTTTTCGTTTCAGGCCCTGTTTAAGTGAAGTCTTCCCCCATTTATTCTGTATTTTATCATTATAATACAATATAACAATCATTGAAAGATCGAATCTGTAAAACATAAATAATATTACAGAATTGTGTTCAATATCATGTATCATATAAAAACGTATTAGATGTGTTTTGCATGAAAGTAGAAATGTATCATTTGGAAAATTTAGTGCATTTCTAACGTCACAACACAACTCTTATTTTGCGTGCTCAAGTGAACAAACATCGATTTTTTCCAGGTTTTTTGTCGTTATGTGGTCAGTATCTTTCATTTCTAAACAGCCGTTATAATACATACCTTATAAAGTAAAGAAGAATCTACAATGTACAGCGTGCAGACGTAGGTTACATCGATGCTAAGTACTTCGTCATTAACTGTGACATTATTAAACGAATATTTACTTTTTCAGACAGTGCAAACCGATGTCGGCTGAATTATTTAAAGTTTAATATAAAACCATTTGAACAGGACAGCAAAATGCTAATGTTAATGCTAATAGTTTTTACCATAGTCTGGAAAGTCTGGAAATGCTATGGTTCGGGAGTGTTTCCTTCATATACTGCCATACCTGTGAACCCTCCGGACTTAGGCGGGAGACTCCCGATTTTTAAGTCCAATCTCCTGCCTCACGCATATTACGCTATTTCTCCCGACTTTTGACATTTCCATGTAAAATTTGCGAAATCTCCCCATTAAAACACATTTACGATCATGCTTTCATCACGTGAGTATAAATTAGACTGGTTTAGGATATTTTGGCGCCTTTTTGAATGACAGGAAGTCGTAAATGGATTACCAGTCAATGAAAAGAATAGAATAAAATAGAATAGAATAAATTTATTTTCCAATCATGGGTCATGTTACATGACATTGCAATAAACATATGAATGCACTTACATGCATAAAGAAAACAAGGCTTAATTCTGATTTGTTAAAAACAATTAACAAAAGATGTGTATGGCTACTTTTCAAGTCATATCTTCCAACACTACCTTTTTTGTATTTAATTTAATTTTACTAAGTAGGGTACAGATAGAGAGCAATACTAAGGAGACTGTATGATGAAAAGTATACCAATAAAATAAAATATGAAGATAACCTATAGCTGAGTAATATTGTAGTTAAGACTGTATGATGAAAAGTATACCAATAAAATACGAAAATAACCTGTAATTGGGAAATATTGTAGTTATCATAATCGTATACAGTCTATTCATTATTATAAAAATTACTGAGGCTACCTTACATATGGAGGGTAACAAGTATTCTTATAAATCATGTGGAAGATATTCTTAAACAAGTAACACATTAACATAGGATTTTAAAACAATTAACAACCTAACAAAGTTCACATTTCTTGTTAACAAATGGTTCATCTGTGGACAATCACTGATCTTGGACTACTAATGGATAAAAAATAAACATCACATCCATAACTGTATTCATGATTATACTGTTTCAATTCAAAAATATTTATGTAGTGTTTTTCAGGATATCAAATCTCTTATTGTAACATGTGTAAATATATTTTGATACTTCGTTGATGACAATGCTATCTTCATTACTGAACATCCAAACAAACTTCTGTTCTGAAATCAAATTATTAAAGTTCATACACAGCTTAGACAATGATTCATATAGCTGAGTACGTTCATTCCTGTATGCATCACAATCTATCATAAAATGAACTTCATCTTCAACTAAGTTACTATTAACACAAAGCTTACAAAATCGCACATTTGACTCTACTTTCTTATATCGCCCAGCCTCTATTTCTAACTTATGGGAACTTATTCTAAGACTAGTAACACATCTCCTGATTTTAAAGTCTTTGACAACAGACAAGTAAGCTTCTCTACACATTCGTTTTTTAAATAAAACATATGTTCTCAATTTTCCTGATCTATCTATAGCACATTTATCTAAGGTACATGCCCATTTATATTTGTATTGTTCAATCAGTTTATTTTTTACACATTTAACAATGTTTACACTCTTCAACGATGTGTTGTCATTAATTCCCAACAACTTGATTAAAAACTGCACATCAGAAAACCAAGATTTTTTATGACAATTGTACAAAGACTGTCTTGCTCTCCCATAATGCATCTTTCAACAAATCACTAACATCTTCTTGCTGCAATCTTTGCAAATATTTTACAGTGCTGCAGAGAGCTTCAAAATAAAGAGGGTATCTGCCTAATTCACCTTTAACTGCATCATTAGAAGATTTTTTATGAACACCCAGAATATATTTTAAAAACTTGACATGCAATTTTTCACATGGAAACACGTCAAGAGATTTAAACAGGTCATACTTGTCTTTTGCCACACTTTTGCTAGAAGAATTTATGGTACCCCAAATTTCACTGCCATACAATGCTACAGGCTTAACAGTATGATCAAAAAGATGTAGAAGGGTATCAACATTTCTATGTATATCTTCAAAACATTTACTTAACTTAAAATATGCTTTAAGAGCCCTCTTATACAAATCATTTTGGCAATGCATAAATGTGCCCGATGAAGAATAAAGAATACCTAAATATTTATATGATGTTGCATGCTCTATTTCAACATTATTATACACAAATTTAGTGTTGAACTTTTTACCTGATTTACAGAATATAACAATATTTGTTTTCTGCAGATTCAAACTTATTCCATTATTCTGACAATATATATTTAATTTATTGAGACAATTTTGTAGACCCGATGCTGATGTGGATAAAAGTACTAAATCATCGGCATACATAAGGCAACTAATTGAACTATCATGCAAAATCACTTGATCATCATTAGCGTCAAAACATGAAGGTAAGTCATTTACATAAATTTTAAACAAATTTGGGCTGAGGTTATCACCCTGTCGAACTCCAACATGTTGCTCAACTGTTTGGGTAAGCTTATTTTTAATGCGTACATGCAGTTAATTAGCAGTATACATATTTTTAATGACATCATAAAAATTTCCAGAAATATCTAGTAAATGCAGCTTGTATAAAAGCAAGGAATGAATAATGGAATCGAACGCTTTGGCAAAATCAACAAAACAAGCATAAACCTTAGCGTTCTTACTTCAACAATAGTACGCAATACAAACATATGGTCAGCTGTCCGTGCCTTTGGTTGAAAACCTATCTGAGCTTTGTCAATAATATTGTTTGTATCAAGATAATTCTGTAATCTATCATTCAATATATTATTAAACAATTTAGATAAACATGGCATAATTGATATCCCACGATAATTAGAAGGTTGAAGTGGGTCATCTTTTTTATACAATGGTTTAATGTATCCAATTCTCCAATCATCTGGATATATACCCAGTGACAAAAATATATTAAACAATTTCACAATACATGGTATTAAAATATGTTGGCCTGTCTTGAACATTTCATTTCTAAAGCCATCAAGGCCAGCTGACTTTTTGTTTTTCAACTTAGAAATTGCCCTAGAAACCTCTTTTTGTGTGATCAGACAATCTAAAGGGGTAAAAGATCTAAAATTCTCTTTTTCAGAAAGAAGTTTTTCATACCTATCATTTAAGTTTATGAATTCCTTCCTGACTGTAAATAAGCTTGAAAAATAATTAGTCCATGAAGACGGCTTAACTTTATCACAAGGATCACAAATACCACTAGAATCTTCATCTTTAAGATCTTTAACAAGTTTCCAATATTCAGTGGGATCTTTTTCATACAAAGTATCCAATTTTTCCAATAGAACTTTTTTAAATTCTCTCCTTTTCTGTTTGCATTTACGACTATACAACTTTCTGTATTTAAAGAAAGATCCTCGAACAATAGGATCATTAGGGTTTCTTGTGTACAAAATACTTTTAATATTTAGTTGTTTTCTCATAGCATACAAGTCATCATCAAACCATTTCTTGTTCTTTTTTCTTACTTTCTTAGAATATATTTTCTTTTTCAAAGAACGATCACATGTATATAAAAGAATATCATTGAACCTATGCAAAGCATTGTTAGCATCATCACATAAATTATCAGTCATGAAACTATCAACTTTCTTCTTAACATCAGCAGAAGTTAAAGCATTAACAAACTGTATTGATGAAAGCTCGTTCCAAATATAGCCATGTGTAATCTCAATCATATCATTTTTACAACTATCAGCTTCATAATGAAATGTGCTAACTATTTTTACACATATACATGAATGGTCACTTAACAAAGGTAGATGAGATTTTACTTGGAAGAACAGAATACAATGATATAAAGTCTCTGATACTATACATAGGTCTACTACACTGTTACCATTATACTGAAAACATGTATAATTACCCAAAGAGTCACCAAATGTCCTGCCATTCAGAATCAGCATATTAGCAGCTGTACACATATCAAGGAGTTCACTACCTCTACTATTGCACACACTATCCTTACTTTTTCTTTGTTTACCATTATTATCACATGAAACATATTGAGGTACCTGCACATATGTATTATCATTATCTACAAATTCATTTTGTATGCCAACACGGGCATTTGTATCCCCGCATAACATCACATCTCCCATTAAACTGAAACTGTTGACATCTTTTTCAATAATTGATAATATATCTAAATTATGTCGTAAGCAATATGAGGAGTTTGATGGTGCAATATAAGCAAAGCACAAGAAAATATCTTTTTCTAGTGAAAAGTAATTTTTATTCAATTTAAGCCATTGAACTTCACTTGACCTATTTTCAAGCATAGTAATGCCTTTTATAACATGGGGTTTAACTAAGATAACCATACCTCTAACCCTAACCCTAACCCCTAACCCTAACCCTAACCCTAACCCTAAACATAAGATGTCATATTGTTTGACATTGTCTAAAAAGAGCTTATCTTGATATTTATTTCTTAGTCCATTAATATTCCAACAACCAATATTTAAAGATGTGTACTTTCTACTGTTCATTATATCTTATTAGTATCCGTTTTAAACAAATGCAGTCAATGCAGCAGATTATTCATATTGTGACTATTTTATCCGATACATTTAATAACTTCTACAAGTAAATAGTTAGACAACATCATTCTTTTTTTGTAGTCTAGCACAAATAAAACATTAACATTAGAACAAACAACAATAACCTTTAGAACAAACAACAATCAGTAATATCTGTGCTAACTATATACAGTTATATTTTATATTTGTAAGTTAATACTTTTAGATCAAGGCTTAGTGGTAATATTAGTGGAATTACAAAAAGGATGACTTGCTAAATATAGTAACTAGGTGTTTTGCATACCATATATGAAGGTCACAGTCTTGAATAATAATACAACACATATATTTGTAAATTAAGTTAATAATTTTAGATCAAGGCCTTGTGGTAATATTACAGTTTCTACCAGCAGGGTTTACATTATATCTTGAGCATAACACCTAAAAATAGCATCAAGTATCGCTAAAGCTAAATAGGCTAGACTAAAATTTGAATAGATGGTAGAGTTCTTCTTGAATGTTTCTGGCCAGCACTGTAGAGCCCCATCTGGAGAGATGTTTTTCATGGCTGAGAATTCCCTGCAATGGTCTGCCCCTGTAGAAGAGGTTGGTGTTGTCACTGCAAATGACACCTGGCTGTTTGTCAAATTTATTTATCATTTGGTAACTTAGTTTTCTTGCCTTTTCATTGATTGTATTGTTTCGATGTGGGAGAGGGAGGGAAACTACTGTTTTATGCTCTGGACCAAATTTCTTCCGAATGTTGTCTACTAAGTCATTCATTCCTAATAGTATGTCCTCCACACCCATAGATTCTATGTCATTACATGTGACTTGAAGAACAGACGCAGCTGGTGCTTCCTGTGTGTAACCTTTGATGAACTCGTTTGCTTTCTTAACCGAGTATTGTGTCTCTTTCTGAACAAATTTGCCTTTTCCCGCCATATATATGAAATGTCATGCATGGCCTTGAACTTCAGACAGGTTGATGTTTTGATAACAATTATTGATTTTCTCACCTTACATGTGCACAAATGAAATTACCGAGTTGGTCATTAGCATTAGGGTACTGGTGGACATCAAAGACACCACATGGACTTCAGTTTGATGCTCGTGATAAATTTCAAAGTGCTACTGTACTAAGAAAGCGTGTGTACTTTACAAATAAACTGTTAAAGCTGTTGAAGATGTTTAACAGTAATGGTCACTAACGAATACACTGTTTGATATGACAAATAACAGGGTTGGATCTAGAGGGGGTTCAGTGGGGTTGATTGACCCCACTTCTTGGGCCAGAATGTATGAAATCATCATATGACTGACACTAACAACCCCTTTCCTGGAAATCTTCCGTCCAATCCTGAGTCAGATAGTGATTGTTTAACTTTTTGGCTGTCGATTCTTTATGATAAATAAATTATTTATTTATTAAAAAATTTTTTATTTATGTTTAGTAGTGTTTGTAAACTAGAGGTCTCAGAATAAAAGTATATCTGACAAGAAAAACAAGAGTAAATTAGATATATTCTCACTATCCAGAGCTAAAAATGTTCCACAGTTTACCATATAACAACGCTTCGTAAAATCTCCCACTTTTTTACCTGATCTCCCACTTTTTTTGAGTCAATCTCCCACCTGAGCACGAATAAAGGTTCACAGGTATGTATACTGCTGCTTCATTAACTTTAAATAGGTATAACGATTTACAGAAGAATCTGATTTCCGAAAAAAGTGCTTTGAAAAGGAATATTCAACTGTATCTACAATAAGGTTTTTCATTAGTCCAAAGCTTTTTTTTTTAAATAGTGGTTTCATGGTGGTCTATAGTCTTTATTTAAAGCAATTAAGAGTTCCAAAGAGATTAACTGTAAAATCCTTCTGCGTAAATCGGGTTCTTAGCTCTTTAATCGTTTCTCAAAAGTTTTATTCTGTTAAACATGTAATCGATATCGCTCCCACACGAGAAATAAGAGGAAAATTGGCATGTTAATAATACACATGATATATTTTGACAAATGCGTGTTCTTTTCTTAGGGTAAGCATCATCTAACACGCATCAAATTTACTAGGCAGATGAACTATAAAAGGGTAGCGTCGTAGATGCGTTTAGACGAAAGCGTTCTAGACGCGTTCAGTTCACTTCTTCTGCGATAAATTAGCAGAATATGCATATATTTTACAAGAAATGTATTATTTGCCAAATGATAACTTCTCTCGATATTTTTATTCTGGTAGGAATGGGCATATGCCTTGTTGTATTGTACAAAATAATTTTTTTCTTTGAAATCACAACATTTTGCACCTACCTCGCAAAACTGGGCGATTCTCCAAAAAATCAGCAAGGTTTGTGCATTTTCTAGTGATACAAACAAAAACTAGAATGGTGAGGGGGTACTTTGCGATCAGTCACTTGCCATTGTATCATCATCTAAAGAAGTACAAAGTGTAAACTTACTGCGGTGACGCTCTTTTGCTACGAAATTCGCCATCAAAATGCGTTGTTTGCGCGATAGAAATTCGTCGTTGGCACGAATGACGCGTCGTTGGCGCGAAAGCTATGTCCAGTGTGATAGTGATCCTATCGTCCCGCAGCGTCCAGTAGTCCCCCAGCTTTAACATGAAACTTAATGTTGCCTATAACTGTGAAAGTACTTGTACTATTCACTTCATACTTGGAATATACTTGGAATAAATGCTGAACAAAGCAGTCTGTGACAAAAAGAATGATAACAACTGTTTCACTATTTTTTTAGTTATGCCCCTTTCAAATGCAACTTTAACATGAAACTTAATGTTGCCTATAACTTTGAAATTACCTGTCCTATTCACTTGTTACTTAGAATATTTCATCTTCATGAAAAATGTCATTGGTTACAATTAGAATGATAATTCCTGTTTGACTATTTTTGAGTTATTTCCCTTTCAAATGCAATGTTAACATGAAACTTTATGTTGCCTATAACTTTGAAAGTACCAGTCTTATTCACTTGAAAATTAGAATATATCATCTTCAGGAACATCATCGGTTACAACAAGAATGATAACTCCTGTTTCACTTTATTTTGAGTCCCTTTCAAATACAACTTAAATATGAAAGTTAATGTTGCATATAACTTTTAAAGTACATGTTCTATTCACTTATTGCTTGGAATTTATCATTTTCATGAACAGCGTCATTGGTGACAAAAAGAATGATAACTCCTGTTCTACTGTTGGCCCACATTTCAACTTAATGCAAGCAGGTGACACGTGTTCCGCGGAACACCAAATTCTAGTATTTGTTTTAATTTCTAGGGATGAAAACTTTATTTATACATTTAAAGAAAAGGGACGTCCTGGTAATTGTTTTATCTTTGGTATTTTCAGGAGGGAATGAGACTGTACTACGTGTGTACCAACAGCCAGTGTGTGCATAGATGGACAGAATGAATCAACATTCCCTGTTCACACATATTCATTGCAGTAACTGTCACCTAATCATTTTTGGTGCAGATCAGACGGATATTGTGGTGTCTTTTATTTGTGCATGACATTGTACTAAATTTAGCACAAACAACACAACTGATGACTGGAGAATATGTTCCCACAATGTGAAGATATGCTTACAAAACAATCATCCTTTGTGAATTTTCCTGGAAGACTACCTTTCATTTTGCTCAGAATTACAAAACAGATCAGACTTACCCAAAATAATGATTCTAGGGTATTTTGGAATGGTGATTTGAGTCGAGGAACCCAGCAGATAATTAAGAACGTGCAGACCTTTAGTATGTTATAGTGTCTTTTAAAGAACGCAAGTGAAAGATTATACTTTGTGACTTCTTGATAGTTACCATGATGTTTTGTTGGAAAGGTTGAAGAGTTCAGCCATAATGCCATGTATGTAAAGTGTACTTTGTAAATATTTCATCTTTGTTTTACAGTAGATTAAAATTATGTTTGGGAAATAAATATCAGACTAGTTTTGTCTCTATACTTAATGAAATAGTTAATTGTAAGGAGAAAGTAGCCAAAATTCAAGTTTTACTTCTTAGCTGCTCATATCATCTGAAGATAATCAAGATTTATCCATATGCTAGTATAGGGGTTTCATGTTGTCATTAGTTTTTCACAAAACCTGGCCAGATCTAAAAATTACTGATTTGTATAGTATGCAAAACAAGAGGGCCATGATGGCCCTATATCGCTCACCTGAGTACAAAAGTACTCTCAGTTTTACCCCAGGGCCAACATTTAAATAATGCTGGTAAAGGGTCTCTTCACAATACTCAACACAAAATATCTAAGGTCTAGTCGCATTAGTTTCAGAGAAAAATGATTATTTATGTTTTCTTATATAAATCAATGTGAACTAAGAGAACCCTGGGGCGTGGCCAATTTTGGCCTAGGGGACATAATTTGAACAAACTTGGTAGATATCCACTAGACAATGCTACATACCAAATATCTAAGCTTAAGGCATTGAGGTTTCCAGTAAGAAGATTTTTAAAAATTCCTTTTTTACATATTAAGGGCCCCCAGGGCTGGGCCAGTATTGACCCCAGGGCCAACATTTAAACACTGTTAGTAAAGGGTCTCTTCACAATACTCAACACCAAATATCTAAGGTCTAGTCCTATTAGTTTCGGAGAAAAATGATTTTTCATGTTTTCCTATATAAATCAATGTTAACTAAGAGAACCCTGGGGCGTCGCCAATTTTGGCCCAGGGGACATAATTTGAACAAACTAGGTAGACATCCACTAGACAATGCTACATACCAAATATCTAAGCTTAAGGCATTGAGGTTTCCAGTAGGAAGATTCTTAAAGTTTTCCTTTTTTATGTATTAAGGGCCCCCAGGACGGGGCCAATTTTGACCCCTGGGCCAACATTTAAGCAATGTTGGTAAAGGGTCTCTTCATAATACTCAACACCAAATATCTAAGGTCTAGTCCTATTAGTTTTGGAGAAAAATGATTTTTCATGTTTTCCTATATAAATCAATGTAAACCAAGAGAACCCTAGGGCATGGCGGATTTTGGCCCAGGGGACATAATTTGAACAGACTTGGTAGACATCCACTAGACAATGCTACATACCAAATATCTAAGCTGTACGCATTGTGGTTTGTGAGAAGATTTTTAAATTTGCTTTTTCACATATTAAGGGCCCCCAGGGCAGGGACAATTTTGACCCCAGGGAAATAATTTGAACAATCTTTGTAGAGTTCCACTAGAGGGTGCTAAATGCCAAATATCTAAGATCTAGTCCTATTAGTTTTGGAGAAAAATGATTTTTAAAGTTTTTCCTATTTAACTATATGTAAAATGAAGTGACCCCTGGGGCAGGGCCAATTTTGACCCCAGGGAAATAATTTGAACAAATTTAGTAGACATCCATTAGACAATGCTACTTACCAAATATCTAAGCTGTACGCATTGTGGTTTCAGACAAGAAGATTTTTAAAGATTTCCTACATAAGTCTATGTAAAATGAAGTGACCCTTGGGGCAGGGCCAATTTTGACCCCAGGGAAATAATTTGAACAATCTTTGTAGAGTTCCACTAGAGGGTGCTAAATGCCAAATATCTAAGCTCTAGGCCTTGTGGTTTCAGACAAGAAGATTTTTAAAGTTTTTCCTATATAAGTCTATGTAAAATGAAGTGACCCCTGGGGCAGGGCCAATTTTGACCCCAGGGAAATAATTTGAACAATCTTTGTAGAGTTCCACTAGAGGGTGCTAAATGCCAAATATCTAAGCTCTAGGCCTTGTGGTTTCAGACAAGAAGATTTTTAAAGTTTTTCCTATATAAGTCTATGTAAAATGAAGTGACCCCTGGGGCA
Source organism: Corbicula japonica (assembly GCA_038501625.1). Classification (NCBI taxonomy): domain Eukaryota; kingdom Metazoa; phylum Mollusca; class Bivalvia; order Venerida; family Cyrenidae; genus Corbicula; species Corbicula japonica. Next base: position 949,034 of record JAZAYU010000025.1, read on the forward strand.
GGGCCAATTTTGACCCCAGGGAAATAATTTGAACAATCTTTGTTGAACAATCTTTGTAGAGTTCCACTAGAGGGTGCTAAATGCCAAATATCTAAGCTCTAGGCCTTGTGGTTTCAGACAAGAAGATTTTTAAAGTTTTTCCTTTAGGTTGCCATGGCAACCAGAGTTCTGCATGGAATTGATTTCTTTGAACAACTTTGGAAGAGCTTTATGCAAGGAACATCCGTGGCAAGTTTCATCAACTTTGGCCCAGGGGTTTAAGAGATGTTGTTTAAAGCAAAAATTGACGGCGCACGATGCACGTCGCACGACGAACACAGGGCAATCCTAAAAGCTCACCATGAGCACAAGTGCTCAGGTGAGCTAACAAAAAATGCTAATGATAAGAACTCATTTATACCTTACTGAAGACTGTCTGTGATAGACAAAAAAGTAGGTCATAGGTCAAATATATCAATTTTGGGTATAAAGGAAGTGTTTCTTATCAATATTGGGTATAAAGAGGTAGTGCTTTCTTGTAGACACCATCTTAAACTGCTGATGTCAAGAGTCAAGCGCTGTGACATATTTTTAACCAGGTTTTCTTTAGAAAAATCCTGGTTATTAGATTGGGGTATGTCGTTGGGCGGGAGGCAGGGTGGGCAGGCGGGAGTCAACATTTGGTTAAGTTTTTTGTTAAAGTTGTCTTTTTCTCAGTAAACGTTCAAGGTAGAGCTTCAAAACTAAACATAGTTATCTAACATCACAATACTAATTATCAGGACAAGTTTCATAACCCCTGACTGTATTTTGCCAAAGTTATGCCCCTTTCTCACTTAGAATTTTTAAACTTTTTTTGTGAAAGTTGTCTATTGACGCCAAATTGCCTATTGTCGCCAAACTTGGTATGTGAATTTCTCATAACAAGAGGCAGCTTGGGATTACCACCCAGGTGTCTCTGGTTATGGTCAAGGTCACTGTTGCTAAAAATAGAAATTCAGTTTCTGCTCAATAACTTTAGTTTGCTTTGGCCTATTTACGCCAAAGTTTGGTGTGTCTGTAGCTTATATCAAGATGCTACTCAGGATTGCTACCTGGTGTCTGTGATCAAGGTCAAGATCACTGTTCCAAAAATAGAAATTCAGGTTCCACATAATTATTTGAGTAAGCTGTGACCTATCAACACCAAACTTGGTATGTGGGTACCTTATATCAAGACACAACTTGAGATTGCTAACTTGATGTCTGTGATCAAGGTCAAGGTCACTGAGACACTGTTGCTTAAAAAAGAAATTCAGTTTCTGCTCAATGACTGGAGTTTGCTTTGACCTATTGACACCAAACTTAGTGTGTGGAAAGCTTATATGGGATGCAACATGGAATTGCTTCGCATTTGTCTTTGATCAAGGTCACTGTTGCTTGTTGCTTAAAATAGAAAATCAGTTTCCATGTAATAACTTCAGTTTTATTTGACCTATTGACACCAAACTTGGTGTGTGGATAGCTTATACCAAGACGCAACTCGAGATTGCTCCTCAGACCTCTTTGATAAAGGTCATGGTCATGGAAATTCCATTTCTGCATAATAACTTGAGTTAGCTGTGATCTATCGATATCAAATACAAGTATTAAATGAAAACCTGGTTTTCGGCGCGTGGCGATGTTTTTTTTCTCGTTACTTTTATGAACGAGAAGTAAATTACTCCACTTGTATAACAAATGAGTTTGGAATATATGTATCTTGCACAAAAATGAGGTGAACATGGAAAAATTGTTACAGAGGGTAAGCAGTTAGGTGTTAAACAACCGAACTTTTTCATGCAAGGTACTTTTTCTTGCATACCTTTATTGTTTATTTGTGTGTATTCATAGCGTCTCTTTTGTGTTTCCATGCACTGAAATTTTGACATTAACAAACCTCATTTTCTAAATAAATGACGTCGCCAACTTCATGACCTCGCTGGTAAAAGCAGGTGAACATTATCCTTCCTCTTTAAAAGATTGAATTTTCATTCCTTGGTCAAACACCCAGCAACACTTACCTGGTATGCAAGAAAACTAAGCAACAAAGAACAGCGATTTAAATGCTCGAATGAGTATAATAATGACAAAAATACACAAGGTCCTTTTGTCTTCCAAATGTATATTATACTAGAATTTACAGCTTGTACAACAGCTTGCATGCAAACTTTGGACTTGATGTACAAGGTGGAAAAGGGCCATAATTTGATCAAAATGGAAGTAAGAGTTGTGGTTCTTGGCATAACCACTTGGGAGTGGCAAGTTTGAAGGATGTAGCTACAGTACCTTAAAAGATGTGAGGTTGCATGCAAACTTGGACCAAAAGTGGGACAGCAATAACGAAAAAGTATGTAGAATAGCTCAACATATTCTTCGAATGGTCAGGCTAAAAATCACCACCACAGTTCAAGTGCCACCACAGTTCAAGTGAGAGAAAAGATTATGAAGGCAAGTTTTAGTATAGAAGATATTTGTTTAATATCTGAAAGAAGCAATGACATGGTACATACAGATGAAGCAATAGAAGTGCAAGACCTGGCCGAGTTAACATGAGCACTACTGTAGAATGTCCAATGTGCTGACCTTGTTGCAGTATAATACTTCCCCGCTTAAAGCACCAACATTGTAACTCAAGTACAGTATCTTTATTTCTTTCTTTGAACTGTTTTTTTTTCCCTGTAAACCACTATAATGGGTTAAGGTTCGTTTATTTATGACAATGTGCGAGTGAGGATCACACAGTACAATTATAGCAGTAGTTTCACAAACTGTTCGAGATCAATAGTAAACAGTCTTCATGGTCAAGTTTTAAATGTGATTACCAAAACAAAGATGGGTATGTTCATTGCAGGGATTGAACATACTACAGCAGTGCTCACTTCGTCAGTCAGGTGACTTGTTCTGTGACAAATATAGAAGTAACTGGCATGCAACACCAAAACATCAATAATGGCAAAATCTTGTATAATAATTCTGTAAAATACCATGTAATCAGAATTCTTGTGTTCAAGGAACACCTTTGCCCAAGATCATAAAACTAAGATTAAAGACCAGTCCTAAATCTCAAGCATGTGATTGGCTAAAATTACATCTGGTCACCATTTCAGCCAATCAGATGCTTGAGATTTATGACTGGTCTCCAATATTAGTTTTATGATTTGTGCCCTTGACAACCAATCCCTACATTTTTACCAGACAATTTTTAACTGCACTATTGATTTATTTTGTTAAAGAAAGATGCTTCAAATATGTTTGAAAGATGCTATTACTTTGTGTGAGTGGAAAGAAAGCTTTTGTGATGTGGCCATTTTAAAAGATAGTCATTACACATCCTGTCAACTTTCTTGTCAACAAAACAAAGAAGCAAGAATAACTTAGTAAATTCTAGTTTAATAGTCATTTTCATGTATTGTTGTTAATTAGATTTTTTGTAAATGTATCTGTTTTTTTTCCTCCTGTTACATTTATGCATAATTTACCAACATGATTCATGTATACTGAAGTTACATTTTCTAAGTTCCAACCAGAATATAGTTTACCTGTCATATGATGTTAAATGTAGTTTAACAAACAATATATAAAATAAAGTCAATTAAAATGATTGTGACAGAGTTACCTACTATAAAAAGTAGCAACACCCCATACCTAACAACAGTCAACATCCCTTGGTACTGTTTGCCATTAGAGCTTAAAACTAACATATTTATTTCAATGTTAAAAATGAAAAAGAGCAACCTTAATATTCTGTTGTTTTTCCCCATAAATCACATTATGCAAGCAGCAGCAACATTAAAAACTTGTTGATGTATTTATATTCTTATAAAAAATCAGTTAACTGTTAAGACAAATTTGTTAGTTACAAAAAAGATACTTGTAACTCTAAGAATTAACTGAGCATAAATACTTCTGTGCCCAAGGTTATATAATTGAGCATGGAACCAGTCTCAAATCTCAAGCATCTGATTGGTTTTTATAACCTTCAGCCCTGGATAACAGTTGTCATTCAAACTTCAAATAAATAAGAACTTTCTAAGAACTTTCTAATCCATTCACCAAACTTGTTTAAATCAACAAATGCATCTGTCTATGTATATAATAATCTATTGCACAAAGGATATAGTTAGCTAACTAAACTAAATGTCATTTGAAATATTTAACAATCATACCTAATCAACAGCAAACAAGAAATCGCAACAGTTTTTTGTACTCTAATGTATAATACATTGACATAAAGTAATTTCACAATTCTGACAGTGAAAATGCCCATGCTAGTACATGTATATAAGATCTATAGAAGATTTAAAATAAATACTCTGTTGGATTATCAAACTTGACCAACAAGTGACAGACCCCTCTTACAGCAGAAACAACAGATTGATATGGCACTCAAAAGACTGGCCTCAATGTAAAGCTCTACTTTCTTGATCTACATGTCTACTGTTAGCAGATGTCCAATACAAAATATATACCTGCTGGATTTTGTAAATACAATATATATACCCAGACTCTGCCAAACAGATAGCCAGTGCAGATAGCCAGTACAGAATGGTCATGGTATTACCCTGGGAACGATGAAGGCAGGATCAGAACTGTACACTGTCCTGATAATATGCTCCCACAGTTACCAGAGGAGGTACTTAAGCCATCACTAGTAAATGTGTCAATAATGACAACTTGTCTGACACTACACTATATCCATCTATCACCAATGTAAGTGTTTTGCTACTGACCTCGGCACTTTAACACTACATGGATATCAAAGTCTACACTCATCTACAATCTACTTAAATGTAGGGACAATATGAGCTGTGTTGTAACACATCTTCACAGAAATTCTTGTAGAATTCTATTATCTAGATTAAAAGACCTCAAGCTGTAACCAACACCAGTTTGCAACATAAACATCATTAAATTTATCAACAGAATAATCCATTCATTTACATGCATCACAATCTTCTCAACAGCTTTACAAAATGGCAAAAAAAAATTAACAAAATTGTTTACTAATTACCAATATTTAATAAAATTAATAATTATTCCGTACTCTTGCTTTCAAACAGGGCAAGATTGAGGTGAGTGAAGTGTATTACATACAATATTTTATCACAGAAAATTGCTTCTGGTTAAAGAATAAAGTTCACTGTATTCCATAAAGCATCTTAACAATCTACCCTGTCAACTTACATGGGGAACCCAGCATGCCATAACCTTGGTGAAAAATTCTGTACAGTAACCTAGATTTTCACAAAGGTGACATGTTTGAGTTCCACATTCAAGACTAGCAGTAAACATAATAGCTTTGCTCCACGGAGATCGAGTTAAATCAACCCTGCCAACAATACAACAAAACCCGAACACAATCCTTGTATGGATAACTGCCAACTCTTCACAGCTATTGTACGAGGGATGATCCAAAATAACGTAGACTTTTGTTATAGTTTTTATATTATTCAAAATACCACCAATAAAATTACACAAGATTAAATCGGAATATGTCCAGCATATTTTTTACAAAATATCAGCAAAATACAACATCACGTAAAAAAACTATGAACAATTAAAATCATACACTAACCGCTATCCGGCGCACGTCAAAAGTAGATCTAATAACGTCAACGACGCTAATTCAAGGGCGCAGCATTAGCGAAGCGGCGTATGTTCTAAGTTTCTTTAAATAGACTCCGTCACCGGAATGCTATTCCGGGGAACCCATTTATCGAACATAGTAGTGTATCATTGCTGGTCAAAGTCTCGCAAGTGTTTATGAGGCGATCAAAAAAGTGGTCCTCTTTTCGCTCGTACCGCCGAAGAAACGACCAGGAATGCAATACCCACAGTATCGCAATACTTTAGCAACAGGCGTGTAACTTTTAAAAAACTCATTACAAATTTGTATTTGTTTATATATCAATATAATTGCATTTAGGACACAGTCTGTGTAGCTGTTACTCAGGTGTAATTAAAATTAAAAATAACTTATTTATTCTTATTTGATAATAAATGACTTTGTAATGATTCAAATACCAAACAACAACATTTTTTGAAAAAACATATTTGTTAGTTAATTATTAACACACCTTTAAAAATCTTATTTTTTTCGGCAATATCCGTTGCAAGGTACCTCATCCAGTCTAGAATAGCTCAAAAAGCGCCACAATAGTAAGAATTTAGTCCGCTTCAATAACCTCCCGGCTTGACGTCACTGCCGTAACGCCGGTTTTTGTTTCTTTTTTCCTTACCCCAGTCCTTTTTAATGGCTCTTCTGACCATAAAAAAACAATGGTACCACTTAAAAACTAGAGCTCGGCTTACGGAAGTTTTCATTTGCGTCTGCTAAATTATTATAGCTTTTCATACGGTGATTATCAAAGACCATGACAGAATTTTATAATAGCGCGTATTTCCGGGCGATCTGACGGCGACATTTCTGACGTTTTAACGTTGGTGATAGCTCTCTTAAATATTGACTGTTTTTAAAACGCAGAGTCAGAATGACGTAAAATTGCGGCATTACATCATTTGTAAACCATGCTTTGAAGTTGCGAAGTTTGGCTCTTTTTCCACTAGTAGTTTTGTTTTTATTGACAGGTTTATGCTTTTTAAAGTACAATGGCAACGGCATGCGCCGACTACGTGTTACCATGGTTATTCAAATAAGCGGCGCGCTTTTGAAATCGATTAAATATATGAATATTTTAGTTCAGTATGTTACGTTTGTTTTCTGATTGAATTTAATATATAATTTATTGCGAACGTGTTTTAAATTAAGATGCAATGACAAAAGTCTACGTTATTTTGGATCATCCCTCGTACTATTTTTGTCCGTCTCTTAAGTGTTCTATAGTTAAGTTCTAAACTACACTTATAAATGTTTCAAAGGCTTAGAACAAACCTGCAGTTGCACAACCATAAACAATCAGTTATACATCAACATCAAATGCAGAGTGATAAGTATATTTTTTTCTTTTATATCCAAATACATGTTGAAAATACAATCACCTGTCAAGGTTTCAAGATTCAATTAGTAATCGCAGGTTTTGGACCGTAAGGCATCACGTCCTTGTTAAAAGAAAATTATCAAAACTAACAAATAATGGATTTTCATATTAAAGCATATACTAAAATAATATTTAAAACATGTATCTCTATACAGTGCTTCACAGTAACATAACAATGTCTGCTAAATATACATTACAAAACTTCCATACCCAGCATAACTTTAGCTGAAAATAAAAACAAAAGAACTGCCAAGCAAACTGCAGCAGGAGTTACCAAGTCTGGTAAAACCCTGTTCATATCAAAAAGGAAAACAATTAGGGTTCCCACACTTTCGTGACAAAAAAATCAATAACTTTTTCAAGGATATTAAACCAAAACAATGATCCTGCCTGGATTTGAATGAACACTTGGCAGCACTGGAATATATGAAGGATTTGGTTAATGAAGATTTAAAACCAGATAAAAGATGCAAGTTATCCGATCAAGTAAACATCATTAAGAGGTAGAGACAGGACCATTTTGCTGTGAACAACAGTTACTTTGCAAGGCAATTCAATGATTTCTTTTAAAGTCTTTAACAATTTTTGTAGAAATCAATGAAAAGACTGTGGGGGAACCCTTAACAATAAAATTTTAAAATCTATAAGAATTACTTGGTCCCTTATTCAACATTTTAAGCAGATTTTCATGATATTTAAAGTACTTTCATTATTTGCATAGCCCAAATCATGTCAAGGTGTCAGGATATGTCACATTTATCCAAGTGTCCAATTACATGTCACATGATATACACCACATAAGCAATGTTTACAGCGAATGCTACAGCAGGCTTCCATTGTGAACATATACCGGTGGCGACTAGCTCCTTGATGATGTCATGTTGCCATGGTGATACGATGATGGTGGTGAACTCACACTGAGGTACCTGCTTCATTCAAACTGCTCTGTGACGAGGCCTGAAAACAGAAATATAACCTGCTTTAACCTGCCAGCTGACACACAGCATCTGATACATCTACCTTTTGTCTTAAGTGTGCAACAATCATGTATTATGTATGAACATGTATAATATTTGTATCTTTGTTACAAGCTTAAATACTACATGCTGTTTGAAGAAATAAACTCAAAGAAAGTCTCAATTCTCATGACAACTGAAAACAGAAAATCTAAATCAGTCTTCCCAAATATATTGTGGTAACTGCAAACAGAAAATCTAAATCTGTCTTCTTGAATACATTGTACATATATCTCCTGAACAAGAACCTTGTGAGTCATCTGCTTGGTTTTAGACTTATAAACAACCAAGAAAAACTCCAAAGAACTTATATAGTCGACACAATGAACAAAAAGCCTGTCCTCCTTCATGCACTGTCACCAATATCCTATGATTTTCATGTTTATCCAATGTTTTCCCATTAATTTATCTCAATTTTTTTCCAATTAAATTATCATCTCATAATTGGAAAGTTTTCTTTTAAACACTTAAGTAAGTCTCATTAAGTAATGGATATCAGAAGTGTTGGTAGGCTTGTGTTTGTTTTTCCCTTCATAGCTTTTTCTATTGGTAAGTGCAGTGAACCTTTGAAAACACTATTTGCTGCTCTAATTATCTTGCATATGCTCGGGTAAAGACAGAAAATATCTGTCATTTAGAAAAATCTAATTCACATTTAAGAAAATAATTTTAAAACCTGTTTAAACCTTAGTAGTTAGAGTAATGAAACCAAGACTTGTGTTAATAAAAGTATAAATATAATAAAATAACATTGTGCAAGTTGCATGTGATGTATGAAGAGAAGCATTCTCAGCACCTGATATCTGACAATGATTTGACAGGCACATATGACGATGATTTGATAGGCACATAAACTGTTTGTGCTCACCACTTAAAGCAGTAACAACAGCAGTACCATTTTTACCTTTACAGTCATACTGGCTAAAAATGAAATAGATACACAGATATCATTTTGAAGAACTTGATTTTCCATTTAATGTGAAAGTTCCCGTCAACGCCTGCTCTCTCCTCAATAGTCTCACACCAAAATAACCCAGATACTACAAGTCTAAAAATACCTGATGAAAAATGTGGCGTCTAATGTGCTAACATTTGGAAGCTGAAGACAGGGGACATCAGACAAAACTTGATCTTGTTAGCACACCCTGAGCCTTTGGCAGAGGTCAGCTTAACATCTTGTGCAGTTTCAATATATGTAGTGCTCAATTTGATGTCTATGTCTTGATGCACATATTGGTGAAATTAATTTGCATAATCATCACAGGTGGAGTGTAAACATAAAAATCATGCAACGGGGAAAATAATATAATACAATGTCTGAATTTGAAGTCTGGGTAAAGGATGGGTATTCATCTGGACTGATTCAGTCCTATTAGTTGGCAGAATGTTAACTCAGTACATGTATCTAACATTAGGTCGGAAATTAAAGGTATGAATTGATGCCAATTACCAACAACTTTTAATACTAATGAAAAATATCCTGTCATAGCTTTCATCCCAATCTGTAATCCACAGCATGCAAAATATGAGAGACAAGAGTTTATATAATTCATACCCGCTGGTTCAAAAAGGTGTTCTGTTGTTTGGTATGTGTAGATCTTTATCTGACTGCACTGATGTCAGACCCTTTACTCCATATATACACATTATATCACATGTGTGACCAGTGTAGATCCAGATCAGCCTGCACATTCGTACCAGCTGATCTGGACCTACACTGTTTGCCCACGCCATCACATCAAGGCATATATGTGGCAGAAAGGGTTAAGTGATCCAGATCTACACTTGTAGGATGTGTTAGTTTTTTCTGTTTACTGTGATAGGGTTAAGTATAACTCCCAGTTGTCTAAAGGTTACTGTCTGACGGAGTTGAAACCATTGACATCAATTTCCCAGTCTTCTTAATTAACTTTTTATCTGATTGCTTAATACTACAAAATACCAACTACAGGTAACAGTACAACAAAAAACAACCTAATTACAGATATTCAGTCTCTTTCCTGATACTGATGCCTAATATTCTGGTGGATCATTTAATTCTGCAAAGTTTAATTTTCATGATGACGATGAAAATGAAGTTTCATGCAGCCATGAACTTGCACAAATCAATTTCTCTGCTGACAAAGAGTATTTCACTTCCATGTGCAGATGTACAGTGTAGATCCAGATCAGTATGTATGGATGCGCAGGTTGATCTGGATCTACCCTCGTAGCACACTGGATGAAAGCTGTAACCATGAAGTAAAGAGTTAAGCATTAATACATCAAAATTTACCACCTACAGAATGAAGTGATTCCACTTTGGCCAAAGATTATAAAACTAAGATTGGACTCCACTCTCAAATCGCAAGTATCTAATTATTGGCTGAAATGGAGACTTGTCGAGATGCGCGAGATTTGAGACTGGTTCTAAGTTGCATAGTTTCAAAATCTTGGGGCATCTTCTTGTAAACAGAACGCAAGAACAGATTTCTAATTTAACTTTAAAAATGCAATACCCTCTATTCAAAATAACAATACCCTCTACTGTACAAAATAATAAGTACAAGTAATAATTGAAGTACAGAGCTAAAATATGAAGGAAGCAACGTGAGGAGATATAAATGACGACCATGTTGTACCATCTACATTACTTACCATGACACCTAATTGGGCCTGATAGAGAAACACAGAAAATACTCGATCAGCTGCATTAACACCTTGTCTCACAGTTAACTCAATTATAAATATATCATGCTTTACTATGTTAAATATGTATGTTCAAATTAATATTTTCAACCTTTTTCTTTTCTGTCCACAAAAGATAATTGCTTATTGGAAAACATTCTAAAACCATTCAAATTTTTAATGTTAAAGTTTAGAAACATAATATTAAATTACTTTTCAGCTTTTCCGAATGTAAGAAATTTACTGTGTTATACAACTAAATGATTACAAAAGTTATTTTGTTGGATTTCTAACAATTAAACTTAATTTTATTGAAAATGTCACCTACCAATCTCTGACTAAGTAGTTTATTTGCACTAATTTCTTTTTCTAGTTGTTTTTCTTTATCAAGCAATTTTGAACGCAGCTGCAAATGCATATGGTAAAATTAGTAGTAAATAAAATTCATAAGAAGCAAACATACAGCTAAATACATGTACAAATAAAAGTGAGCTAGTTAAATAAATTACTACTATGTCCCACCAAAAGTAAGTCAGAAAACGAAAGTTTATACAGTGATTGTTTTACACAAAATGTTAGATCCTAAAAAGACCATAACATAAAAGGAAAAGCCAACAATAAAAAAAGCTTGAAACAATCAATGCAAGTGACAGTAGTCAAATTGCTTGATCTCATCTGCCGCACCCAAGTCTATGTCAGAGACCATGGCCCAATATCATAAAACTAAGATTGGAGACCAGTCTCAAATCTCAAGCATCTGATTGGCTGAAATGGCAGCCATTCCCCTTTTTAGCCAATCAGATGCTTGAGATTTGAGACTGGTCTCCAGATTTAGTTTTATTATCTTGGGCACAAACATTCTCCCCCTACTGAGAGACCAGGGGAATAACATTCACTCCTATCTTGTAAACTTGTCTGTCTGCTGGACCAGGAAGTAAGAGCTAATGTGATGTTCAAGACATGGGAGACTGGAGCTAACAGCTTTGAGACTACAGTAGCTTATTCCTAACCTGACAAATTAATAATGTAATAATGTAATGAACTTGCCTTCCTTTCAATATGAGGCAGTCCATTATTAGTCATAGTGATGTTTAACATAAATATAACAAAAATGAATTAGAAAGACAAAACAAGTGTAGACCGTTAACAGACTGCCAGCAAATAGGACAAAAGCTGTGCTAAGCATTCAACGGGTCAAGCAAATGGTTACCATTACAAAACATAGCTTGACTAAGCTTGTGCTCTAATAATACCTAGGCTAAAAGGACAAAAAAAAACAAGTCCTTTTCCTTTAAGGTAGTCTAGGACCATTAAACTGCTGGCAAGTCAGACAAATTGAGGAACAAATGTATGAAGCAATCTCACTACTGGCAACTTAATCACAGGAATTCTCCTAACACTTTACACGTCCTGCAGTTTTACACAACAGTCTACTGTATCCAATAATTTCTGGCTATTTAAGGAGTAGATATTTCTTAGCCAGGAAAACAGGATAACAGTACTGCGGAATATGTCATTTTAATGTAACATTTAAGATCAACACAGAATTGTTCACTAGCTTGAATAAAAATTGAGTGTCTGGATCTGTATTTGACCTCAAAAGTTGTCTTCCCACAAAATGAGATAAGATAGTGAGAAACAAGCAAGTCCCTCTCGTTTTCTCGGACTACTAGACAGATATTAACTATATTGTTGTTAAACATTGTTGGAAATGTAAAGTGTTGGAGATCACAACAAGAATCGAGAAATAAACAAGCCACAGTAAGATTTGCCATTAAAAAAATTACTTACTTTTGGTGGGAAAGAACAGTTTAAAAATCAATTAATTTTGTCATTAATAAAGCTGGCATCATCAATAAAGGTTATACTATTTCTATCTATCAATATCAAATCTGTACAGGTGCTTGAGTAGTAAACTTGATAAAATAAAGAACAGAACAATGAAACAAGGGCCCAAGATCATGGAACTGAGATTGAAAACCAGTCTCAAATCTCAGGCATCTGATTGGCTGAAATGGTGATCAGTCTCCAATCTCAGTTTAATGATCTTTGATCTCAAAAGTGCAGCTTGAGGAAAGCACCGGGGTAAGCTTGTAATAATTTCAATCTTAAAGACAATATGGATATAAGTTCTTCTATATGAACAGACAGTTTAAGGATCCTGGCATATTCTATGTCTATGCCCATGCATTAAGGTGCATGCGTCAGGTTTGCTATACTTGATACTACAGCAGGAGTTAGAGTGGCGTATGTCTGCAGTTAACACTCAGACTTTAACACATTATTTCACTCACCTATCAATGGTTATTTCTAAAATATGAAGTGATAGTTTAAATGTGCACTCCACTCAAGTTGTTTAAATCAGTTTAAAGTTATTTCACAATCAATAAAATTGCTCAAACTTTGCTAAGGATCACACATCATACATTGTAGCTGTAGTCTTTGCTCAAGCAATAGTGAATTACTTTAGTTTAAAAATAAATCATTCTCCTTCTGATATATATCAACTGTACCAGACAGAGATTTGATCACATCACCTATCTATGCATAAACATGTGCCATCCCTTTATGTGGGTATCCATGTTGGTGCTGTATTGCTAAGTAGTGTATCTGTTTTAACACACATTCTTAAATTTTTCATAAAATGCAATTGTATCCAAGTAAATATAACTTCTAACAGATACATCATTTTAGTACTTTTCTTCAAACTGTATGAAATGTTTAAACCAATCTTTAGCAAATTTTGAGTAGAATATTATGCAGAGAAACTAAAAGGAAACCTTAATGGTAAGAAGAAATGGTCAATATTTACCTGATTTGCTTCGGCATTCGAATCATTTGCAACATCTGTTGAATTCTGAAAAAAAAAATTACAGTTTACTTGAAATTATGCAAGCAAGTCAGGATATTGCCAACCAAGCAAGTTTACAAATGTTACCTGTCAATTAAGCGCCATAACTGGTAATTGGAATTTCATTGCGAAAGTCATGCCACTTATCTACTATTTCAAGCTGGTGTTTCAGCAGTACTATGGCTATATAAATGAGGTCAGCTGTCACATGTCTGCTAGTTTTATTCACTGCAACCAGCTGTCAACATAGAATGGCGTGCTAGCAGTTCAAACTGTTTGTGAAATAGGCTGACATTTGGTTCTTTTTGTTTTCCCCATTCTTTTCTTTGCAGGGGCTAGTCAGCATTGTTGGTGTTGGCCTCAACGTTGCAAATCTGACTTTAAAGTAAAGTCTGAGATCTCCAAAATCGAACTTGTCTTTTTGTCTATTACCTTGAAACTGACAATACACAACAGACTATATATCAACTTACGACTGTGGCCCCATTAGACAACTGGTCCTGTAACTTCTTGACGAGGTTTTGTTCCTGCGTGAGCGCATCATGTCCAGTCTTGATGATACCGTTGAGCCGGACAATCTGGGAGGCCAAGTCCTTATTCTTCTTCTTTTCTTCTTCAATTTCTTTCCTTAAACTTTCCACTTCCTGTAACAACAGCATCATGCAATGTTTAACTATATCAAACCTTAATCTTCTGATTTCCTGTTACAGACTCATCATGAACAAAATGAACACTTGTTTTTAAAGTGAAAGATATAAATATATTTGACTTGTGAATTACGTTACTATATATTTTCCTATGTGACGTTGGCTTTGAAAGAATATTCCATCGCTTTTACTTTGTTTACATGTCTTTTACAGGATAGAATTAAACATTTATGAAAACTGCCAACACTTAATATTTCTGATCGGATATGCGACCAAGAACCTTTAACAGCATGCTATATACTTGACGTGTTAGAGCACAGATGACTTACTGTAGTTATAACTGTAATACTGGCTGTAGATTTCTGGAGCTCCACTATCTGTGTTGTGTGCTCACCTGCTTTCTTCTCAGCCTAATGCAGAAATCATACAATATAGTGTCAGTGATTTTCCAAAATCTCGTAACTAATTTGCTACAAGATTTTGCCAATATTTTTTTCTTAACTCTTTCTCAAGATGAAGTAACCCTGCATATTCTGTCAAAGTCTCGTTGTTTTACGCCAATAGGAACCCTAGAAAAGTCATGTGACTTAAGGATGATCGCCTGGTTTGCTAAAGTAATTTAACTTTTCTAGATATTTTGTCAGGAGTTAGTCCATTCATTAACTAGCAAAAATCAAGTAAAAAATGTAGGGGTCACCGTGCTTCTTTTTTCAAAAAGTTCGATTTTATCAACATACCCTCAGAAATTTTGCAAAGTTTTAAACTCACAAAAATAAAAGGGTGGTGTTTGATGAATCATTTTCAGAGGCTGTTCTGCTAGCAGTTGTTGCAAGTTTTTACCGAATCGGTTTACAGACATATTAAACAACACATCTGTAGCACACATTTTGACTTCCTTGCTTTTGCTTGGAAAACAGAGCACCAATTACCCCACCCACTTAATTATAAAGCAAAAGTTTGTATATCATGAAAATGGAGTAAAAATAGTGCATAGATTAATTTAACTTTTTTTTAAACATTGATGATAGCCATGTTTATGTATCAGTCTTCACAATTACACCAAAAAAATATGGGGTCACCGACCATTTAAGAAAAATATTGACAGTTATTTCCAAAATCATCATTTTTTAAGAAAATTGTGCTATTGATGAGGTTTTGTTCTTCTAAATGGTGGTTTTCACCACCAAAGGCATTATTTCTGAAGGTTTGCATAATACTGTATTAGAATATTCATAGTTTGAAATAAAAAAAGGTCAGGTACTTGACAAATAGAGGAAAATGCCTATAAAATTACCCCACCCACCAGTTTAAAATGTACAATAAAATTATTTTGTTATCTGGAGCATTCTTAGTATTATCTGTTTTGTATTAAATATAACTATAAATGAAAAACAAGCTTAAATAAATGATTATTACAAAAAATAATGTATTTAATCAAAGGTATTTTGTTTATAAAAGTGATATGAAAAAGTATGTTGAAACTAGCGGCTGATAAATTCCAAATAAAACTTCAGCACTCCACACAAATTAGATATTTTAAAGTTTTCTGTGATTTTGATTTTTTAAGTTTTATACATTTTCATATAGTTGACATTAGAAATTAATAATGATATACATGTTAATGATGTTATACATGTTGTCCCTGAATAACACCATTCACAAGTTCACAACACCTTCAGGCTTCAAAACTGTGTTAAAGAAGAAACATATTATTAACAACAAATTTTCTTGGAATATATCACTACAGCCCTAAGTAAGTAATAGCAATATAAGCAAAAAAACATCTGTTAAGTTAAATACTTTTTTAGAGATTCAACCATAATTTTATTAAAGTCTTGCTTATTTGAAAGAAAACATGTGTTATATTACCCCACTCACTAATGCACAGCAAACATAATAATATGTGACTTTGTATAGTTTTTTTTTCCTTTTGCTCACTGTTGTAGGAATAAAACATCTGAACAATCTAACACTGATAAATCAAACTTTTTGAAAGCATACTTTTATTTAAGATAAAGACTACTTAATTGTAATTAAAAGTTATGAACCCATGTTTCAGATACATGTATATGGTTCATTCATTCTGGAAACATTTGAAGTTGCAAGTAATGCAATGCTGTTACTTTTCAACTAAACTTCTCTGCCTTCTCCCAGTCATACTAGTTGGAACTACATAAACTTGCTTACATTCTGTATTATGATGTTTTTGTGACTATAAATACCTATATAGCTGGTATATTTAGATAAAGCAATACTATTAAAAGTAAACTTTAGTTCCTCACCAATAGCAAAATATAAAATATTTGAAAATACCAAAACCTGTGAAATAATCACATTATAAAAAAGACAAAATCTTATTTGTAAACAAGAAATGCAATTTAATTGTATAATTTTTTGCATTTTCAGTATATGAAAAAGTAAAATTACTAGACTGACATGTCAGTCTGTGTTGTATTATGTTGTTTAAGCAAACTTGTGGAATTACTGTATTCACAGATTGCATTAAACTTCTATTTGAAAAATCAGTGAGTCTCTTTAAAAAAACAAAAATGCATGGAAAACTTAATTTTAATGATATATTAAGAAAGATTTTTACCAAAATTACTGCCTTGTTTTCATTTCACAGACAAGAAGTGTAACATGTTTTGCTGAAAATTTGGAATAGATTCATTAACAGTTAATATTTGCTTAAAAATATAAATAGAGTGAAGTTTTACCCATTTTCAGTACAACAGATATATATTCACTTTTATTACTCCCACAAGGCTTTTTCAACTAGTCTCACGGGGCCGATAATGGGACCCATTCCCAATGCCAAATAAGGACTATTTTTCCCAATTTCAAGAAAAAAAATCCCAGTTTTAAGAAAAAAATTCCCATTTCAACAGAAATAACTTTTTTTCCAATAAACTAAATACAAAAAAGAGAATAAATATAATCAAGGGGCTTTTCAAATGACAAAATTAGATTGTTTACATTTGATCAGTGATCTGTGAAATTTACATTCCTTAAATTTATGTATGCAACCTGTGTAAAACCAGTGTATACTGTGTAAAAATTTCCCAATTTGAGCAGGGGCCTTTTTCCCAAAACCCCCTGAAAAATCCCTGTCTCAAGACAGCTTCTCAGGTGGCATCTAACAGTATGAAAAATATGATATAACTAATAATAAAGAATATCCTTGTTCGGCGGCAACTTTCAAGGAATGTATGGGGTTGTGGTGACTGTCACTTCACTTTTTGGACCTACAGTGCAGTGTTGGGCAACGGGTAATGTGGTAACCAAAAGTAAAATAGTAGGATGAAAATATAAAGGCCTGGACTGAGATTTTACTGTAGGATCTCCACAGCAGGAAACCGCCAGGAATAGAACTTCAGATCTTTGGCATACTGCAATACTCTCACAATATGTCTAGTTTGGCTGCCTGATAATTATGCCAATTGCCATATAGGCTCTATTTCAATATATTAGTTGAAAAATTAAATACAAATCAAGATTCGACACTACAGATTTGCAGCTTGACTACACTTTGAATTGACAAAAATGATCCTGCAGATTTGCAGCTTAACTACACTTTGCATTGATGACAATGATCACTAAATTTGCCTATATTTCACATTTCATTCAAAATTGCAGTCTTTACCGAGCAAATTTTATTGAAAAAGAGTTGGTGTACTATAATTCTTGTAAGTTAGCAGAGTGACAACAGCAAGGAATGGAGATCCACATTTTCAAGACCTCAATTTTTCAACTCACACTGAAACATAAACTATAAAGTGATAAACAATGCATTACCAGTTCTCCACTGTCATGACTGTGTCCATTATTTACAAGATAAGTAGGTCAATAACAATGCTGTAATAAGCCAGTGGTAATTAAAAAATACTCAGAGCTTATGTCCATTATTTACAACATAGCTCGGTATAAAATTCATCACCAACCAGCCAGTCTGACAAAAAGTATTTGGTTGTTCTTCCAAGTCATTCCACAATTGTTTTATCGTCCTTGAAAACAGGTTGACCTTTGCGAGCATTGAAATCACTTGCTGTGAAAATCAATATTGGCCCGGTACACGTTCTCTACCTGTCTACAAGGTATAGCTTTCCATAAAATGACAATGCAATGACATGGGATGGGCTAACTAAGCCAGACGGACAAAAACTAGCTTTCAATTTCAAGTTGGAGGACGAGCGGAAGTAAAGCGTTTTGAAAAAAAAATGACTGTCGCAAAATATTTTCTTAACCTACGGACGAATTTAAAGTGAAAATCAATAAATTTAGAACATTACTGATAAATATGTGTTAGTTCCTTAATTATAGCTACTCAATAAATTAAAAATACCGCTGTTGAATTTTAACGACAATTCGTCCTTTTGCGGTAGTTAGCACATGCGCACTTAACCAGGCGATCATCCTTAAAACTCGTAGCTCGATTGGCTGAAAATAATTATCAGTCAAAAAAGCGTAACGGTTGGTAAATTTTAATACTATCTTAAACAGGCCATAAAGTGTTTTCTTCCTCAAATTAAATGGTTCTACAGAACCGTAAGTTATTTTAATTACATTTTCATATTTATAGATAATTATATAATCATTTAATAACCTATTTGAGTAAAATTTCCATGAAAAATAAGATATGTTGCAATGTTGCATTAGAATTAAAAATAGAAAGCTTCTAGTTGCTTACTGAACACGTACAGGCTGTGTGGGCGAATAAGCTTTATCCAGACAAATGCCGAACATTTCAAATACACAGTAAATCTATGTTTTAGGGTTTTAGTTTGCTTTATATGAGTTACGAGATTTTGGCAGTACATCTTTTTATGGCAGGTTTTTATGTTTTGTAGGTAGGCGATTTTGCCAGAAACCTTTTTTTGTCTCTCCTGAAAAAAATGATTCTGGCCAAACAAATTAGCTAAGAGATTTTGGAAAGTCACTGACGATAGACAGGATCTAGTGTAACCATGCAAGTGAAACAATTTCCTGACATTTTGGTAATAGACATTTTGCTACCACATTTTCTTTCTTTCAAAGTGAATAATAATTGATTTAAAGAGATATAAACCAATGGTTTAATAGTTGTATTTAATGTTTTTCTGCACAGTTTGTTTTTCAGTTGTTTTTAATAAAGAAAGCTCTGCATTAATCTCATGAATTACTTAAGATTTTCAAGTTTAAAGCAGCAATTTTCATACAAAGTCAAAACTGAAGCCATGGCCATATCTTTCTCTTTGAATATTTAGCAAGATGCCCTGTAAGCCATGGCTTACCTGTCACAGCTAAGGTTTTAATTCTGAACCTATCTAAAAACCTTTTTAAGCCCAGATTCTTACTCTGAAACCCACTTACCTCTCTGAGCTGAGATTCTAACTGGGAACACCTTTCCTGCGATGAACTCAGCTCTGATTCGAGCTCTATCACTCGCTGCTTCATCTGCAAATATAACAGTATGTTGAATATCAACTTTGTTGTGAGCATTCTGAAATTTCTACCTCTGAAACTTTTTGCACAATCAATAACAATAACAGTGAAATAAATATAAGTAATAATAAATATGGCAAACATTGTGGATAACAAGTTTTCAATACAAGAAAAACAATAACAAGTATTATGCAACAATATAGTGACATTATGTCAGATAATCATTAATTACATAAATCTTGCAGTAAGCAAAGTAAATAATGTTTGACATATTTTAAAGAAGTAAGGAAATGATTCAGTATACAAATGATTAGAACTTGATGTAACAGGAGAGAAGAAAACACTACAAGACACTTGTACAGTGACCAAGCCACAGTGCCATTGCAGTAAACATCCTGCCACCTAACTAAAGTGGCTAATAAACAAACACTAAGTACTAGTTAGGTAAACTGCAATCCAACACATGCTGCATGCACACAGGTGATACAGCTCTTTTGGAGATTGTTAGGCAAGTATACATTTTAATATTAGATACACGTAACAAAGTTAACCCCCTAAATTTGTATAAGGACCAACATTTCAAATCCTTGCATAGTAAAATGTGTTCCAACCAAAAAGCAAACAGTGTAAGCCGTTCAATCTGGGTTCACAATGGGCACAAATTATTGAAGTCCACAAGTACAGAAAAAATATTCACTGCTTATGTAACAGCAAAGGGTAAAATTGTCCTTTAACTTTCAAGAATCAATAGCTTAGCTTGCAGCTATTTTCAATTACTTTCCATTCAGACCACCAATATAGAATATTTTACTGTAATACACATGGCTAGACAAATGGGTACAACAGAGCTGTTCAGAGTCCTGGTAATAACAAAAGCAACAAGCTGAATTTATTAACAAAATCATCACAAAACATGTGTACACATACATGCATTTCTGATGTGCAGTTTACCACTACACAAATACCAACACAAGTTTGGTATATTTAAGTATTCAAGGGTCAAGTCAGATTTCAGAAAAACAACCCGATCCAAATAATGATCAAACAATACACAAGAAAAGCCAGGGACAAACCAAGCATTTTGTTAGACATTCTATCCAATCAGTGTGAGAATACGAGATGTTTTCTCCATGTACTTCTGTGCTTAGGTAAATACTTAGTTAACAGATAAGTAGCTATTTACAGATGGATAACTTTCCATTATTACCCCTTTATTCCTTATACTGTATACACGTTTTAACAAGTGTAGATCCAGATCAACCTGCATGTCTGTGCAATCTGATCTGAATCTACTCCAGTGGCAGCTTCGTCAGAAATAACTGGATAAAGCAACCAGTGTAGATCCTGATCATACAGGACAGATGTGTTGGTTAATCTGGATCTACACTGTTTGCCATTTGATAAAGGTATATCTATGGAGTAAATGGTTAACTGTCATATACCACATTATTTCACATACAACTGTAGCACTTATATGTTCTTCTTCTGTTCAAAGATTTACAAGTCAAAAAGACAGTATTAAATTGGTGAAATATGTGGTGGAAGCTTTCACTGGTAACAATACTAATTGACATAAATTAGAAACTGAAGTTAACTTCAATTATGCTGATTATCATTGGTTTCAAACAATTATAGACTTAGATTTTAAACTCAAATTCCAATTGTAATTATTTCTGAATGAAAATTTATAAGGCACATCGCGTCAACATTGAAAACATCTTCACTCTGTTACCTGATACACATGATAAGAAAGAAGTTCAGTGTATCTTTAGACAATGGATACACCAGATCATAATCTAGTTCAGAGAAATTTACAGTTGTAAAAGTGATAACGTAAAAAAAGTCACATCTGAAAATAGCTACTTCTGTATTTTAATCTGTTTTAAGTAGAAGTAACATTATGCATGTACATGTTAAAACAGAATTAGTTTTGCAATTGTTTTAAGTTTTCCTGTCATAAGCACATTGGTTCTGAATTCTAAGCATTCCTGGTTAAGGTTTAAAACAAAAAGAGACCACTTGCTGAGAAGTACAAGAATACAGAGTAGAGGTTAGTGAGGTAAGGGTCCCGTATCAAGGTGAAACATAGCATACCTCATCTACTATAGTGGTCAAACTTTTCTCAACACACCGATATGCAAACCCAATATCAGTTAAATCCTAAAAAGGGATTGGGTAATTGTTTGAAGGTGTCTATATGCAATCTATTCAAATCGGCATATATATGATGTCTGAGATCATACAAGATAAAATCTGTTTATAATTATGTATATGACATTACACTAAAAATTGAGGTGGAAATGCGATTTTAGTAAAAAACAAACTTAAATAATTCAAAGAGAAGTTACATTACTGAACTCAAGCAAACAAGCAGGGTAACACACATGCAGGTTTTGTCATAAAAATGTAATTATGGCATAATTAAACTCTTTAATTTCATTTAAAAATAATGAACAAAAAATGTCAATGCTTAAGAAGTTTTTTTTCTGGATATAACGAATCACAAGTAAACAAAAGAAAAGAACTTTTTATCAGACTGAGTTCAGATAAAAAATATTAAAATATGTTACTGTTTCAACAACAAAAAAACAAGAACTAGAAAAAAAGTTAAGAAGCCAAAAAGTGATTTAAAAATTCAACATTTGATTATATCAGTAGGCATTGGAATCCATCACCAGTCAGTTAAGCATAACAAAAGCAAGGCTTGAGAAAGTATGTTTACGTACCTCCTGACTGCCGGCTGCCTTCAGAGCTGCTTCTCTGCTGCTGGAGATCTCCTGTTGAGCCTGAAGTTTAATCACAGCATAGTTTGTACACACTTTTGTTGGTTAAACTCGATATTTTTGTACTGCTTTATTATAATTATTCTGCTAGGATTCACATGTGAAATGACTGAAGTGCATTTTATATCCCATACTGCATACAAGCATCATTCAGAATATAAAATTTGAATAATGCTTATCTGGAAATGGAATTTACCTTTTAATCTGGAAATTTTACAAATGCTAAATACACTGATTGCCTTTTTAAATTTTTGGATGAAATCCAAGAACTTTCTTTTATTATCTCCTGATATATATCTGGAATTTTCACCTTCCAATTCTGAATCACATGTATAGCCCCAGATTTTTGCCTATTAAGTTTAAGAAATTACGAACAGCTTATTCCTTAACTGTTTTAGTTTTACACTTCATTATGAAATATTAATAAAAAAATCTTTTAATACTTTTTTGTCTTGTTCAGAATACTGCTTTTAAACATTCATTTTTACAAATACGTACTTGCTGTAATTCTAGATCTTTAGCTTGAAGTCTTTCCTGCCATTTCTTCTCTTCAGCTTCTACACTGTTCTCTAATTGTGTCAGCTTGTTTTCCTGCAGAATTTCAAAATCAAGTCACTCAAAGCTTATACATCTGATTTTATAGCTTTAATGAATATTGTGGTGTTTTAACTTATTTGAAAAATAAAAGAATTAAATTATCAAACACATAAGCAGACGTAAAGACTTACTGTTTCTGCAAGAACATTTCTATATTGTGTGACTTGTGATCGTAGCTTGTCACAATTACTTTCAGCCTCCTGTAAACTGGATGTAAGACTGTTGTATTTGTCATCGGCTTCTGTGAGACGACTCTTTAGCTCACAAATCTCTTTCTCATATTCTTCATTATTGCCACTAGAACTGCTACTAGATTCCAAGTCTTTTAGTTTATTTTCTAAGTTAATGTTTTGTGACTTGGCGTCTGCGAGCTGACTCTGTAACTGGCTGATTTGTGACAGTTTCTCTTGTAACTGCTTCTCTAGATCACTCGTTGTTGTCTCTAATTCTTTTACTTTATTCTCTAATTTGGCACTCTGAA
The DNA here is from genome assembly GCA_038501625.1 of Corbicula japonica. Lineage (NCBI taxonomy): Eukaryota > Metazoa > Mollusca > Bivalvia > Venerida > Cyrenidae > Corbicula > Corbicula japonica. The sequence continues at coordinate 972,495 of JAZAYU010000025.1, forward strand.
ATGTATTTATAGATGAAGTTTGTTTCTGGATATTTCACAATTTTGTTTAACTTTAATGTATACTTGTTTTAGTAATTGATTATTATCTGAAATTTATTCCAAACATATTAAAACAATGTCTTTAATAATGATATGGAAAGATAATGAGAAAACTTGATTATAAAATACATGTAGTTGACATATTATGGGTCAATTGCAGACAGTAAATTCTGTCTTAAGAATCAATTTAAAGACGCATAACAAGCATCATAAACAAAAACCAATAAACTCATTCCAATCCAACAGATGCAATGTACTGAACTTGGAAAAGCAAAATGTTTCAAAAGCAAACAATCATGAATTCAAATTAATTTCAAACCTGTGCTAAAGACCACCTGTAAACAAAGACCACCTGTGGATAAAGACCACAATTTATTTGTTGCACAGACTGATATGAATAACATTAATTCACATGTGAACAAAGACTACCTGTCTTCAAAGACCACTTTGAGGCTATCCCCCAAGTTGTCATTGAAGACAGGTTTGACTGTATACCAATTTACATAAAGAAGTCTGCATTGTGTCAAGTTATCTCTTCTATTGTTTGTCTTTAATGCTTGTCCTTGAACAAATTTTTCCCTAAGGAAATAATAAGGAATATAGAAATATGGAAAAGACAATACATTCTTCCAAAATAATATGTTACAGGGATGTAAGGTAAATGTATACATGGATACACGGAGGATTGCAAAATTAATAACACCTGTCAAAAATTTAATAACAATAACAGGAAATATATGAAATAAAATGACTAGAACAAAATTGATGAAATCAACAAAAAGTCTCATTTACTATATTTACATGTTCTTTCATCTAAAAATTATTACACAAAAATTGAAAAGAAATACCGGTAGCTGAACTATAATCTGCCATACCCTTAACATCAATGTTAAAACTAGGATTTATGCTAACACATTTGGGTGTACATAATTTAGGTAAAGTATGATATCAACAAGCCTGTACTGTACTGTTGATCACCTTATGTGTGGAGTGAGGAAATATCCGGGAAAACAACTGCAGAAATAATACAAATGTAATAATGGGTATTCTTTCACTTATTCTTAAGACAATATCAGTGAATAAGTTACTAGATTTAACTTTCTAAATGGCCAGAAAGGATGCTTAACCCTTTATTCCACTGGTACTGCATACATCCCACATGTGCAACAAGTAAAGATCCTGATCAGACAGCACAGCTGCGCATTCTTATCTGGATGTACACTCTTTGCTCAGTGGTCATAAATACTTTTAACGAATAAGAGACAGTTCCAGATCAGACTGCGTGAATGGTCCATTTCAGGATATAGGTTATATCATTGGAGTAAGGGAATAAAGGAGGTCTCTTATCCTAGCTAGAAATTGTAAAGGACATACAAAGATGACCTCTAACCCTGGCCAGGCATTGTTTCAGTCACACCAAGATGGTTCCTAACCCTGGCCAGGGGGTGTATGAATGAATTAACAAACACAGTATTCCTCATGGTATGATCCAGTAATGTTCTGCCACCTGTCCCACAGTCTCAAACTCACAACTGGAGTCAACCTTCCCTTGAGATAAAAGTTCCTCCAACAGTCCAACATTAATTATCAATAAATACATGTGGACAAAACCAGCACTGTACAGATCATTTACAAGCTACAACTACAAGTTTCAGGGTGATTCAGCTTGAATTACTACAATTGAAGCTGAGGCTCATTTTTTCAAAACAGCCATCACTTTGCTTTCTGTCCTTAAATTTCATATTATATTTAAATGTTGCTTGATTTCTTGTACTACAATATCATTATACTTACATTATCACTGGATGATGCTGAATGATGTTTGGCACTCGTTAAATGACTGGACACTTGTTTTTCAAACTCTGCCATCCAATCTTTGTGACTCTGACAATAAACATGTTCATTAAAGCAACATAATTTATTTAAAATTAAAACATTCAATAATCATTATTAAAGCTAATTATGCTTATATAACATGAACAAATGAGGAAACTGTACATTACAAATTTTTTTCTACCATTATATTGAATAATAATTATTATTTTTTTGAAAAAAAAAATTATAACAATTATTTTTGTGGAAACGAAATTTGTTTTGGTCTACATCATTCGGCTGAATTCGGCAATTTCTGAAATAGATAGGTCATTGCCGACTTCCGCCCTCGTCGAAACGCCATTTTAAGGCGCACAGACAAATTTTAAGCCCGCCCGCCACACCCTTCATTCCTTAATGAATGTTTGTCGGTTGTTTCTTACATATTGTCTGTATATATATTGTTTCTGTTAAGCTTATATTATTATTTTCTTTAATTAATAGTTCTGTTCTTGGTTCGTTTGCTGCTGGTGTCTTTGTTTTTGTATTTCCAGTATCGTCTGACAAATGTAACGCCAGGGCCATCGTTCTTCAGCACAAGATCAGACAAACACTCAAACACTAGGTATCTTAACTTGTTATTGCAAGAGTGAACCTTTGGTTATCATGTATTGTACGTTAAGATTTGGTTGCTTACTTGTTTCTCATGGACAGAGATTTCTGGGAACAACCTTTGCATCACAGATTTATCAAAACTTTCCACCTCAGCTTGACTAGCCTCCTGCAAATAATCATGTTGATACTAACACAACTAATTCAAGTTAATCAACTGCAAGTGAAACAGTGCAAAACAACATAATAAATAGATCATGCATAGCCAGCATTTTTAAAGGCAATGTTAAGACTTGGTGATTGCAACATTGAAAATTGTTTGCGATGAAATTGATATGCTACAGGAAATGTCTAAAGCAGAGAAATATGTTAGTACACATGCAATCTCTGGACGATAAAAAGTTAAAATGATTTAGTTTATCGTTTCTAGTTTACTTGCCGTCTGAGCTAATTTAACGCTAACTATGTAAATACTATTGTTCAGTATTATCTGCAATATCCTTTGCTCGTAACGACATTTGATTTAAATACAGAAATAATCAGTTTCTTAACCCTTTACTCCCTAAGATCAGGTTACCCATTGGTGAACAGTGTATATCCAAACAGGCTGGCACATCCATGTCCTCTGATCAGGATCTACATTGTCCCTTTTTTAGCACAATTGGGTTGTTTTCCCGGATATTTCCTCACTCCACACAATTTGACCAAGAAGTGTTAAGTAAAGATCCAGATCAAATGGCACAGATGTGTAAACAGATCTTGATCCACACTGGTCACACATGCAATATAACCAGTGTATATGGAATAACGGGTTAAAAGCAAAAGCTGCATACATTTAGAAATCCAACATGCTGACAAAGCTGAAAAGTGACAACTTAGAATTACGTATAATTGTATCTTATCATTATGTATAATTACGTCTACATTCAAATGGCAAGCTCACCAAGTACACAAAACACAAGCAATGCAATGACACATTAACCTAATAAAAAAGAAATAAGATATTTCTTGGAAAAAAAGGAGTTTATGAGAAATGTGAGCAGTCCAGATGATGACAATATCAATAGTGACAGATAATTACCGCTCTTTCTTTAATTGCACTTTGAACTTTTTGTGAGACTGATTTTTCAGATTTTTCTAAAGCATCCATTGCCTTCCAATTCTTTTCTCGCAATTCCTAAAACCAAAAACACTGTCTCAGTCATTCTAGATAATTCTCATTTTGTCTCTGACCATTATTATGATGATCAATTAAATACTACACTCCAAGTTAACTTTAATGATACACAACTTTCACATACAATACGAGGAATTAATCATTTTTTTATTAACATCCACCGTCAGTAGTAAACAAGAGCCTGTCTCAAACAACAGCATGCCTGACTATTTGTAAAAATCACACAAGATTCTATCAGCACTTTTTTTTATACGAAACCACAGCATGCTCAACAATTTAATTAAATCAAGGGATGTACTGGTGGAGTTGGGGATTGTTTTTCAAGTTTTTTCAACCAAAACCTAACAAAAAAAGTATGAGTGGAGAGAAGGAAATTCAGCGGACAGACCTTGGGGAGGAAACTCATTTTCTGGTTTAATGTTTTGCTGTTTAATTTATGGAGGTAGAACAGTCAGTGGTGCAAAATAACAACCAACTGTGGTTATCATTGTTTACATGTGTACAAATTTTCAAAGCTAAATATTAGTAGTTTGTTGGATATAATGTAGGATCTTAAATGCAAACGTAATGGAGTTATGGTTTTTGGCATACCAACTTGGAGTATAATGGCGAAGAAGTCAATCAAAATTGGAAACTGTAGCTTTAGTAGTTTGTAGGCTATAATGAGGCTGCACATTAACTTTAACCTTAAATTTGACTTTGACAAAAACTGAGAAGAACTTGACATTTTCTTTGAAGTAGTTGAACACAACATTTCACAAACCAGTTAATGTAGGCAGAAGCCTACCAGTAAGAAAACTATAAGGCTGTATATTTACATTATTTTTCTTCTTCTGTGTTTCTAGTTCTTGTTTGAGGGTAGATAGTTCTGTAGTTTTTAGTTCAATTTCTTTGGATAAAGTGTTGATTTCCGTCACTTTCTCTGCCAACCTGTAACAAAGACCTTCATATTCAACAAGCTGCTTGAAAATCTGCTTTTATACTGCTTATCACCGTGTTTAACTCTCAAATCATTCTGAACACCTTATTTTGTATTTAAAAACCTGGGCCCAAGATTATAAACTAAGAATGAAGACCAGTCTCAAATCTCAAGCATGATTGGCTGAAATGGAGACAAGTCCTCAGCCAACCAGATGCAAAAGAATGGTTATGATCTGGATTTTATGATATTGGGCGCTGGCTTAGAGGTTAGAGTCGAGTCTTGAAACTACCTGTTGACTGTTCAATTTGGTGACAGAATCAATGTCAGTCAATCACCTGCTCCAGATTTAAGACAGGTCTTAAACTTAAGTTTTCTGACACCTGCTTACTAATAGTTTCATCTTTATTAATCTCAATTCAATCTTGAACTTAGGTGTCCAAAAGGGAGGCGTAATAAAATGCTAACAGCTTACCTCCCCTTTACTTTGAGGTGTTTGAACTAAGCCTAACAACAATGTAGAGAAGATAACCAAAGAAGATAATGTCGCACCAGTTCATTACAAACATATCACTGATGATCCTTGAACAGAAAGAGCTTACATGTGCTCATGCTCAGCTTTGGGTACCATGTTGACTTCAGCATGTAGATCTCCATTGTGCTGTGGCTTCACTGTTTCCCGAGCCTCTCCCTGCCCCTTCTCCTGTACAATCCTCAGCTCGGAGTTCAAGCTGGAGTTCTCCTGCTTCAGGCTCTGTTAAGTACCAAACAACCAGATCATAAACTTCTGACCCAAATTAACAACACTGACACAGTACACTGACATTGGATGTCAATATTTGATGGTGATTGTTATTTCAGATATCAATTTTGAATATATAATTCAACTTAATTTGATATTCAGTGTCAATGACAATCAAATACTGATTATAAATTCCTAGTCATGATACACGACATGCATCAAACAGTAACAGACATAACATGTTAATAACATATATAGCACTTGTTTATGGAGCAATTAAAATAAAACTCCTGAAACTGCAATTTTGCATAATTTGAGTAAGTTTGACAGACTGTGATATATCAATTATCATAACCAGTGCATATAGTTACTGCTGATTTAGCCATTTCATAAACTTACAGTTATTTTTCTTGAAGTAATAAAAGTATTCAAAATGAAAGTATACAGTAGCAGAAAAAAACCTGTTTTTCATTATTAAATTTCATGAAAAGCGAAAGGGAAACATGTTTTGTGACTTGCTTATAATTTCAGAAAGAAATAGCAGGAAAACCAGTTTGTAATGTGCTGAACATCAGAAAGGAAGAAGTGAAAACCCATTGCTATGATTAGTGACTTGCTAAATTTCAGAAAGGTAGCAGGGAAAACTTGTTGAGACTTCAAGAACTTCAGCAAGGGAAAACAAGTCTTGACTGAAATTTAGACAGGTCTCTAAGGTTATGACTTTCCCAAATTTCAGAAAGATAGCTTGATTTGTCACTTACTTGAATTTCAGAAAGGAAGCTGGTCTTTTCCTGATCAAAGCTCTCAATCTTCTTCTGTAAGTTTTTTAAGTTTCCCTCGATGTCAATTTTCTGTCTGTCAGCAACCTGAAAAAATCAATGAACCTTATAATAGATCACAAGATTATCCTATGTGTTAAAGATCTGTTGGAAGGGGAAAAACTCAATTATTTGTTTATCATTGTAGCTGCCAGAAACAGTTCTTTGTGAATGATGTCAATTATTCTCTTTAATAAGAGCATGGTAGTAAGTTACAGTGTACCAGGTTTTTATTAATGGCTTTTTGACTGGCGTCAATCTCACTGAAGACAGATCTAACAAAATGTTAAACCTGATTACAACCCACAAACACACTAAATGATATAGCGGTTTTCTCAGATATTTTAGACACTCAATACAGGAAGCATGTTTCACAACACTCACAAAATGATCTGAAGATGTCTTAACAGTGCAAATCAATGCAATACCACATAAAACAGACTAATCTTCAGTATAATATATCTTTCATCGAGTTTCAACTCTTTCTGTGGTTTACAAGACTCTTGTGTACATGGAAACAATATCCAATATAACGTTCAGAAAAAAAATGTTTGTCTTGATTATTTCAAGTTTTGATTACGAGTCAGGTTGAGCATAAAAAGTTAAAGTTAGCAGCATGTATAAAACTCATACACGAGTTGTAATGATATACCATTTAAAAAGGTCTGTTCTGCTAGTACTGACTTCATATTGTTTATATTTACTGTATCAGTATGTTTGATGTAAAAGTCAAAATAAAATATCTGTTCTGTTCTATTCATGATGCATTCTTACAAATTACAAGAGATCGGTGTGATACCTTAAGTTTTTCTTCCATCTGGCGTGTAGACTGGTCACTTTCAGTGAGAGCTCGCTCCAGCTCGTGTAACTTTGTTTTCAGGTATTCACACTCTTTCTGTGCCAGGGTGACGGCTTGCTCCTTGTTGTGTAGATCTTTACTGAGGGCAGAATTCCTGGCCTCGAGCTTCCTTAACTCCTGTCCCATCTCATCAACTCTCTTCTCCATCACATGCTCAGTGCTTGACTGTAAACATTTAAATCATTAGAGCTGTGCCTTGCAAAAACTTTTCTTAAGGCAATTGATGTCATTCCTTGTTATAATATCAAGAAGTTTAGCAGAAAACATATACTTGTATGCATTTTGCAGGAATAAATACACAAAATACTCAAAACTTGAAACAGGTATAATCAGGTCAGATTTTATCACTGAAGGGATTTCAATCTGCAGTATCCAGAATAAACAATTGGATACCAATTACCTGTACTTATGTGCCCAAGATCATAAAATAAAATCTGGAGACCAATCTCAAATCTCAAGCATCTGATTGGCTGAAATAAAGACTGGTCTCCATTCTAAGTTTGATTATCTTGGGCCATGAACTGAGGACTGACAAATGATATTACCTGTTGTGATTCATATTTCTTGAGTTCGGCTTCCCTCTGAGACAGTTTCTGCTCCAGGCTCCTCTTAGTGTTCTCACTAGCGTTCAGTTTCAAGGCATTGTTTGACAGCTCTTTTTCCATAATGGACACTTTGTTCTTCAGATTGGCAGCATCGGCTGGGGACATTGACTCTGACCTGGTAGAAATTCAACCCAGAAATTGTTGACAAAACATGACAAAGAAGCTAATTCCAAATCATTTCAGTGGCAATGCTATACAGAATCACTTTGACTGGAATGAAATTATGACTTAAGAACATACTTCAAAGTCTACAGACTAGCATCTTTTACTTCCAGAATGTGTGTATCAAGCATGATTTACCCATGAAGTCCCATTTCGGCTCCTGTGTGAGTGTAACTGGATAAAGACTTCCAGCTACTAATATGTCATATGTATTGCTATATTACTTCCTCACATTATGATTAAGGATTCATCTTAATCTTACAGCAACGTGAGGCCTTGTTGGACAATTTTGCCTATATCATTGCATTTCAACTGAGGATATCAAGTAGATATGAATGATTGAGCACGAGGGTTAACTCACTGTGTTTTGGCAAGTAAATCCTTAAGACTGTTGTTTTCATCAACTATCCTCTGCACTCTGGACTGGTCTCCAACCTGAGACTCTAACTTTTGGATCAACGCTCTCATCTGACTTGTCTCAACCATGTGCTGCTCGTGAGTATGCTGAATCCTGTTGTGCAGGGCTTGAACTTCACGTCCCTGTAAAGTCGAAGTAAAGAATAATATATAAAACTGTCTCAATGAGTATTTGAGTTCAGTATTTTCATTGTCACCAATTTTCTTGTCATTATTTCGGGCAGCAAAGTTTAGTTACATGGATTTATAACTGTACATATGCATGTATGTGACACTGAGTATCGAGTAACCATTAACATCCTTAGATCCCTAATATGGCACTTGCAGTCAACTGTCCACTAGAAAACTCATGTATCCAAACTGATCTTATGCCTACCCTTGCCTCTTTGTTGATCGTGCACCATTTTTAACAAAAGAATCATTTCAATTCAGCCACCACATGCATTGCATTTTGTTTGCTCATGTAAAACACAATCTTGAAGTTGATTGGTTATTTTACAATCTGAATGACACAGCGTAAAGGTCAATTAAACTGCCAATATGAGAGTGGATAACATCGAGTCAACAAAAATTGCTTTATTTATTGTTTCTCAGCACCTGTCTGAAAAACAATAAATATAATTATTGCTCGTGGTTAAAAGGTGAATATGAACTTTGAAAATGGTTATTTATGGTTACTTGATTTCAGTGTGACTATTTGACTTATAGCACAGTGACTTTTAAAATGGTTTTCCAGAGGTAAACATAAACACCAGCTTTAATAAAAATCCTACCTGATAGTCAATTTTATCCTTGAAACTTTTCTCCATAGCTTGGAACTTGATTTTTTCATCACTGATTTCTTGTTTGATCTCCTTCACTCTAGAATTAGCGGCCATTACCATCTGTTGCTCTATAATAACATAACAAGACTTGTTTCGGGAAATGGTTGTAAAAACATCCAGCATTCATTTTTCTTCCATCTAAAGCAATTTTTTTTTATTGAAACTAGGCAAAGCTTAAGTGCCCTTACCAGCTAGGTTTTAAATTCAAAAGTAATAAAATATCACAAGTTCAAATGCCCATTCTGGAATGTTCACTCTTACATATAGCGAATGTTTAGTTGATTACTATATGAAACATTCTATGATCTTATTTATGAAATAATGTAAGGAATGACCATCAAGGACCTGCATTTCAGATTAATGTTCAGGAGACCTAAATTCCTACTTACCACTATTGTCAAGTGCATGTGTATATTCATTTTGATAATGTATTACTGGGAGATCCTATACTATGCACAGTGTTCTGTTGCACAGAATTCAAATTTTCCCTTTAGCTTAGAGATTATTTTGATAGTGTTGAGTCTGCATAGTGTGTTTTAAATCCACAATTGGAGTAAATCCTGTCTTACCTTCTTGCAAGGCTCTTTCCTTTTCTTCTAATTGTTTTCTCAACAAGGTTACTGGGTCTCCTTTCTGGGATTTCTGTTAAGTACATAAATGTTTTACTAGGACCATGAAATCACAATTCAAGCAGTTATTTTATTTTTTGATGGTAATATCATTTTGAAAGCAAATTGTTACTTGTGTATTCAGGGCTTTTCATCAGAAAATTGGGAAGAGGCCCTGGCCTTTCAAATTAATGCGCAATAATTGTTTATTTTGGAAAAAAATCATTGAAAGATGGGTACAAGTTTATAAATTTGAATAGTATTAAGTACTTTTAACTTAAATTTAATTCTTTTAAAGCACTATATTTTCAGACTTCAATTTTCAAATTCCACTCAGAGGATTTTGATCAATTTTTGGAAATTTAGGACCTACCTAGCATTTTGGTTAGTCTCTGCCACAATTGGGAAAATATTATACTTTTGGACTGGGAATTGGCCTAATATAGGCCTCTGTTATATAAGGATAAAACGACCTGGTTCATGTCATTAACATATGCATTAGTCCTGCTGTATTTATACTGTGTAGTAGCAACCATTTTAAATATGGATGATTCATTAATATCATTAAAGTTTTGCATTGATTTATAGACAGACTAGATGTTTTTTGTGAAAAACGCATGTCTCCCCCCTGCGCCACCCCCCCCCCCCCCCCCTGCGCCCAGACCCCTGTGACCTTGACCTTTGACCTACTAATCCCATAATCAATAGGGTTCTTCTACTCAATAAGGGCTATTACCCTATTTAGTTTGAATGCTCTGGGTCAAGCGGTACTCCAGTAATTGACCAGATACCGTTTTTACTCTTCGGGGCCCATGTGACCTTGACCTTTGACCTACTGACCCCAAAATCAATAGGAGTCCTCTACTCAATAAGGACATCCATCGTATGAAGTTTGAATGGTCTGGGTAAAATAGAACTCCTATTATTGAGTGGAAACGGTTTTCACTTTTCAGGCCCCTGTGACCTTGACCTTTGACCTACTGACCCCAAAATCAATAGGGTTCTTCTAATCAAAATGGGCTATCACCCTATGAATTTTGAAGGCTGTTGGTCAAACGGTACTCCAGTTTTTGAGCGGAAACGGTTTTCACTCTTCAGGCCCCTGTGACCTTGACCTTTGACCTACTAACCCCGAAATCAATAGGGTTCTTCTACTCTATAATGGCTATCAACCTATGAAGTTTGAAGTCCCTGGGTCAAAGGGTACTCAAGTTATGGAGCAGAAACGGTTTTCACTCTTCGGGCCCCTGTGACCTTGACCTTTGACCTACTGACATCAAAATCAATAGGGTTCTTCTACTCAATAAGGGCTGTCATCCTATGAATTTTGAAGGCTCTGGGTCAAAGGGTACTCGAATTATTGAGCGGAAACGGTTTTCACGCTTCGGGCCCCTGTGAACTTGACCTTTGACCTACTGACCCCAAAATCAATAGGATTCTTCTAATCAAAATGGGCTATCACCCTATGAATTTTGAAGGCTGTTGGTCAAACGGTACTCCAGTTATTGAGCGGAAACGGTTTTCACTCTTCAGGCCCCTGTGACCTTGACCTTTGACCTACTGACCCCGAAATCAATAGGGTTCTTCTACTCTATAATGGCTATCAACCTATGAAGTTTGAAGGCTCTGGGTCAAAGGGTACTCGAGTTATTGAGCGGAAACAGTTTTCACTCTTCGGGTCACTGTTACCTTGACCTTTGACCCCAAAATCAATAGGGTTCTTCTACTCAATAAGGGCTATCACCCTATGAAGTTTGGAGGCTCTGGGTCAAAGGGTTCTTGAGTTATTGAGCGGAAACGGTTTTCACTCTTCGGGTCACTGTGACCTTGACCTTTGACCTACTGACCCCAAAATCAATAGGGTTCTTCTACTCAATAAGGGCTATCACCCTATGAAGTTTGGAGGCTCTGGGTCAAAGGGTACTCGAGTTATTGAGCGGAAACGGTTTTCACTCTTTGGGTCACTGTGACCTTGACCTTTGACCTACTGATCCCAAAATCAATAGGGTTCTTCTACTCAATAAGGGCTATCACCCTATGAAGTTTGAAGGCTCTGGGTCAAAGGGTACTCAAGTTATTGAGCGGAAACGAAGTGTGACAGACGGACAGGGCAAAAACAATATGTCTCCCCCAGAGGGGGGGAGACATAAATATCAAATGTAAGCTCTTCCTAACCATAACATCCCAAATAGATAGACAGACAGACATGCAGGCAGGCAATGAAACTATATAGCATACACTTTCCTGCTGTTATTTGTTCTGTACTCATATGAAAATCTTGCTTTTCATAATACAAAAAAATGTTATCAGAAGTATGAATTCAACTTCGGCAATACTGATTCCTTAATTTCTTATTGATTCTACATGTGACATCATATTCACCCCCACACCTAAACATTCATTTAATTAACTGTTGCATTGCTGAATGAAGACAACTTTAATTTAAGATAATCAAAAGCAGACATTTACTAAGACCGAAGTGAATTAAGCTGATAAGATCAAGTCATCCCATGCAGTTTATATTAACAACCATGACTCATTAACATGTTTACAGTTTGAATGCCAATTTTCAACAACCTTCCAGTACAAGTATAATGGCAGTTGCTGAAGCTGACATGTTTTCCTATTTTTCTTACAACAACTCAACCAACAGTGACAAATTCACAGTACACACCAGGGCTTTTCATCCTTATATAACAGAGGCCTATGAAAGGCCTCTTCCCAATCCAAAAAAAAGTATTTTTTTCCCAACTGTGGCAGAAACTCTTCCCAAAATGCTAGATAACATTCCCAAAATGCTAGGTAAAATGGTTAAAACTCCTCCAGGGGTTTTGAAAATTGAAGTCTGAAAAAAAAGTGCTTAATTAAAATTAGATTTAAGTTAAAAATACCTATTACTATTCAATTTTATGAACTAGAACCCATCTTTCAATTAATTTTGTTTTCCCAAAATAAACAATTATCGCGCATAAATTTCCCAACTGGAAAGGCCAGGGCCTCTTCCCAATTTACCGATGAAAAGCCCTGCACACAGAAATATAATACAATATTTATGACATTGTGGTGCAACATTTACCATCAAACTGAACAATAGAATTGTTTCTCTACTCTGCACAATGATAAATTCTCAAAAAGTGAGATTCTAGTATACACAGGAAAATTTAATGTGAGTGGCAGCTTGTTTTCTGAGAAATGCTGGAAAATCGTATCTTATATGGGAAACTCCAAAGACACCCAAAACATCACAAGTCAAAAATCGAGACCAGATTTAGGTTCTTAGCATGTGACTGGCATTGACTGGTCTCTAATCAGTGCTATGATCCTGGATCCTGTTTGAGAGGAGCTCTACCCACCATGCTGGCTGTTTGAAAATGGTCCACTATTCATTTGTGTAAACGTTTGTAAATGCAATATAAACCTACACTAAAACCCCTTTAAACCGGAACCCCTTTAATCCGGAAACCCCTTTAAACTGGACAAAGCGTCCAGTCCGAAACTTTTTACTATATAAATCACCCCTTTAATCCGGAAACCCCTTTATTCAGGAAACCTGACAAGAATTATGGCACAAATTGGATTTTTCCGTTATAAAACACCCCTTTAAACTGGACAAGATTAAAGTCCTAATACGATATTTCATGTTCAGATGGAAATGAATGGTCTATTAGAAGAATGAAAAAAATGAATTTCGTTTAAAAATACTTGTACATATTAAATCAAGTTAATGAATATTGTTGTCATAGAAAATTTATTCACACCAATATGAATGTGTGTATGGCTAGAGCATATAATAATAAGTCTTAATTGCTATGACAACCAATTGAGTTTTATTGAAAGTGTTTTCACAGCTTTTTGTTTAAATTTTGACACCTGCGATATTTGGCATTGGGCTAGTGTATTTGTTTCAAGGGGTTCCCCTTTAACACTCAATTGAAATAAATAAGTTATGCAAAACTAACAAACAGTATCAATTTGGTTTGTTTTAATTTTGAAATATCCTGCGGAGAAAGTCTGCTGATCATTTCCTTGTATTGTGATAATGCATTTAACTTTTGTTAGTTTAAAAGCTGCAGAGATAACTAGAATTATCACTGAAAGTGATTAAATACCCCCACATGTATGCTTGATAATTGAACTGGGAATGCTTCGAATCAATGGCATAACGTGCCCCACTTTCAATCCAAAGTGTCGTCTTCACAGTAGCCACATACCGTATACCCCCGTTTTAGCGCCCCCGGGGGCGTAACATTTTATGCGAAAAAAATAATACCTTACAAGTTTACCGTTATTGTTAAAGTTGTGATAATAAAAAGTGTTTAACAGTTTTCAATTGATTTGTGTTGGAATAATACTGGATTATTGTCAGAAAAGGTAAGATCTAATTTAATTATTTGTACTTTTTTGTCAATTTTAAATGTCTTTCTGCCCCTGATTGAAAAATTTTAGAATGAAAAAGGGGAGGGGGCGTTTATTAGGGGGGGAGCGTTAAAACGGGGGTATACGGTTCAGCAAGTTTCATCACAATATCTCATTCCTTCTAAATTTATTGAGCAGAAATGGTTTAAATATGTTAGTAACAGTGGCCTTTATCTAACTTTTATCTAAGAACTGTGTGCCAAACATTGTTTATGAGAAATCATCCAGAAACCATTTTTTCTATTTTTAGTAACAGTGACCTTGACCCCATCAGGCCCAATTTCAATACCAAGTTTCATCTTCACAGACACTACCTATATAGCAATTTTCATCACAATATCTCATTCTGAATTAAAGTTATTGAGCATACAGTTTATTTTCTATTTTTAGTAACAGTGACCTTGACCCCACAGGCCTTGAATCCCAAAAGTCATCTTCACAAAAACCATCAATACACCAAATTTCATTTAAGAATCTCATTCCAAGCTATAGTTACTGAGTGGAAACGAAGTTTTGAAGTTTAAATAACAGTGACCTTGACCTTGAACCCACAGGCCCCAAAGTCAAACCTAATCTTTATCTTGTTATGTTACATCTGTGTCCCAAAAAATAATTAAATCTATGAAGTATTTCATGAGTTATAGTCCAGAAACAATTTTTCTTTTTTAAGTTACAGTGACCTTGACACTGACCCCTCAGGCCCCAAAGTCGAACTCGACCTGTATCTTCTGATATTACATATATGTACCAAAAAAGGATTTAATCTGTGAAGTTTTTCATGAGTTATTATCTGGAAACCCTTTTTCTATTTTTAGTAATACTGACCTTGACATTGACCCCACCAGCCCCAAAGTCGAACTTGACCTGTATCTTGTGATGTTACATCTATTTACCAAACAAGGATTAAATCTGTGAAGTGTTTCATGAGTTATCATCCGGAAACCATTTTTCTATTTTTAGTAACAGTGACCTTGACACTGATCCCACCAGCCCCAAAATCGAACTTGACCTGTATCTTATGACGATATACCTGTGTACCAAAAATTATTTAATTCTGTCAAGCCTTTCATGAGTTATCATCTGGAAACGAAGAATCCGACCGACCGACCGACAGACCTACCGACCGACCGACAAGCTCACTCCTATATACCCCCTCAAACTTCGTTTGTGGGGGTATAATTATTTATTATTACGGATCAATGCAGTTCTGTACATAATATACATCCTAATGTCCATGTTTGGAAAAAAGGTTGGAATCCTGTCCAGTTTTCAAAACCCCTTTAGTCCAGAAACCCCTTTAAACCGGAAATTTTGTTCGGTCCCGATCTCGTCCGGTTTAAAGGGATTTCAGTGTACCTTGTTCCAGTCAGCAGCAGCTTTCATCGGAGAATCTCCTTGCTTTGCCAGTAGGATCTCTATCAGGGTCTGAGTATCACTGTCACTCAGGGAAGCTGCTTTCACGGTCGAAATTAATTTTGATCCACTGGTCTCTATCAGAATAAAAGGGTAATAATACAGTTACATTACATCAATAGCAGTTTTAGTATCTTCAGATAATCAATTCAGGGTTTCAAAAATCCCACCAACTTTGAAATATTTAGTCTCTGTTCAAATTAAAACCTTTGTGAACATGTTCTCAGCTCTCCATCTAGGCTTAAATAGATGGGCCCCACACCTAACCCTAAAATCTGATCACCCAGCACTAAATAATGTGCAACATTTAAGTAGTTATATTTGGTAAGCCAATTCAAAAATCCAATGTAATTTTAACTTAGACCCACATAACACAAGCAGACGTCGGGCAAATGTACTATTGTCAACAAGCATTACTAGGAAAAGCACTTACTGTAATACTTATAAATCAATATTTGATTGCAGCATTGTTTATCTAACAATTATAAATTATATATTGGGATAATCAGATGAATTGGATTTCAGTTATATCTTTTAAAGGGAGATGTGCAGGATTGATGAATGGAACAGATTTGCGAAAAGGGTTATTAATCAGTTGAATATCATTATTTGAAGCTCAAATATTGATTTACACCCGAAATATTTCAAACCAATATTTTATAAAACAAAAAATCTATAAATGGTGTTTCCTATCCTATGACACGTGCATAGGTTAGTGATTTTTGTATTTCCAGCGTAAAGCCGCGGTGGTTTTTGGGATTGTCACATGATCACTTCAACCAAAATACGCATTCGGTGTACCTTGCCGACTATCGACGTCGCCATTTGTTTCAAAATGCCTGGGCCACAACGAATAGTAAGCTCAGCGATGAGCTAAATATAAACTGATCGCTAAATATAGAATGTATTTTTGTATAGGGATTTCTTCAGCGGATTGTTTTCAGGTCTGGTAAAATGGTAAATTTTTAATGTATATATGGATGAACTCCGCAAAAAGTAAAAGAAATAAAATAAACTGTTAAATGAAATTGAGTCACCAAAGACTGAATTAAAGTAACTGTTGCTAAAAAGTAATGTTGGCCACTACATGTATGCTGTAAGAAATGTAAATCAACAAGATGGAAAGGCCAGAGCAGCAGGATAAACTTTAAGGAAGTCGGAGGCCAATGTTCGTTCTTTAACGAAGCGTGCTGATCAACTGCAAACTGTAAAGACTGAAAATAAATTGTTAAAAGAAGATCTTACAATACAGAATAAAATCTATCTTCAATATAATATTTTCATTATTTCTTAAAATTATAATTGTGTATGTTGTTGTACTACTTGCTGTGGTCGGAAATTAATTAAAAAATATATAGAAAATAAATTCTACAACCTCTTCATTTCTAATTGCAATAACTTCATAGGTTGCAAATATATAACAAAACTGATTGCAACAATGGATTTAGCATAGAATTTTACTATAGAGTCGAAAATTTCATGCAGTTATCTTTAATATTAAAAAAGTTACAGGGATTTTACTGAATTTCACTCGTTTTTCAGTGCCATGAATTCCATGCATATTCTTATATAATTTTTCATGAAAAATTCCACGAAACGACCAAAATTTGAGACCTTTAAATATTCATAATTTTGCTTCTAGTAGAGATATCTTCAAAATTTAAAGTGTTCTGTGCAGCAAATGAAAAGATGCACAATATGAGAGGGTTTTTATTAATATTAATTGATAAGAAAAAATCAGCTGTGGTTGCTAGTAAAATTAACCGAAAACTTCCTCCTGGAGGATTTGAAATGTAGAGTTTAGTGAAAAGTACACGTAAATGTTACAAAGATCGATCTGTTTACGATTTAACGAGTACACCTTCTCGACCCTGCACATCTCCCTTTAAGAACTAGTTGCCCTTAATGCTTAACTGCAGTGGGTTTTTTTTAAGATTGTGTCTCTTTTTAACAAGTCTCTTTTTAAATTTGATTAGTTCATCTCTATTTTCTAGTTTAAGGTGATGTTAGTACATGTTGAAACTCTGATGACATATAAAATAGTATACCTACAAGAAAAAAAAAGGCATTCCCTGACCAAAAAAATAGAGAATGATATTCAAGTACTATTTATTTTGTTGGCTTTTAATCATTTACTCCATATACTGATTTTATGGCATGTGTCATATTATCAGTATCTAAACTGTTTGCTTTTTAGCAAAAAAAAACCCTAATTAATCAAATAGCCAACAGTGAAGGTCCTGTCCTGACTGTCCTTATAAAATCCTAAATACAGAATTATGTATAGTTTTCATTAATTGTTTGCTCACCTTTGAACCTAACAGATGAATCAGATACTGGTGGAGCAACTGTCTGAACTCTGCTTTCAGTAACCACCATCACTTCTTCTACAACAGGCTGTTCAGCTTCTTTCTTCTTGGCCTTATCCTTTTTCTGTTTATCTTTTTTGGCCTCGTGGCTATGCTTCAATTCCAGATCATCTTTTGGTGCTGGGCCAACATGGACATACTCTTCAACAAATTCTTGTGGAACCACTGGTGTTTTCTCATCTCTGTTGTGCAAGATTGTTTTGGTAGGTTTGTCTTTCTTCTTGCTCATTTTCAGTGGTACCTCTGCCTCTACTGGTTCTATTATTTCTGGTTCTAGTTCAATGTTAACCATCTTGTGTTCTTTTTCTGGTTCTGACGAAGCTTTTGGGGACTGATCTCCCTTTAACTTCCCCTTGGGTTTAAAACGCCTCCTGGTTTCTTTTTCAGCTTTCTTCTCTTGTTTACTTTTCTGTTGCAACTCTTCTTGTTCCCTTCTCTGTTCAGCAATTACCTCTTCAAATGTCTTTTCCTTCATAGTGAATGCAGATATCAAGTAGATAATAATTGCAGAAACAACAAATACAACAGCTCCTATTATGACCACCTGTAACTCCATTGTTGCTGTGAATACTATGTCCCAAGTGATTATGGTTTATTTTGAGCGAGGATACACCAGGACTGTCCTTGGCCGTGCAACCAAATTCACCACGCCCCTTCGTCCGCGTAAGTCTTCTCCACAACCTATCGGCGTTTGATGTATGCTGAAACAAAAGTTCATAAACTTTTAGCAAACATATCATAAACAAACTTAAGATATGCAGGACCTTGAATCCATTCAAAAACACATGGCCAAAATAACGTCCACGTCAACAGGTTTCTGACGGGAGACATTGACAGTTGCAAAACATGCCAAAATTGTCTTCCTACAGCGCTTAGCTCGGCTATATAAAGTTACAGCATGAAAAGAATAGATAACCTTCATTAAAGACATGTCAATTAACACTCACTTAACTAGTTAATCTTCTGGCGAACAATTATTTCATAACTTCGCACCTTCCAGCCGGCTGTGCATCAATGGAGGTGCTTTTAACGTGCCGAAACCGTATGTAACAGAAGTTATCATTGGACAAATCTTGACAGCCTTAGCTTTTATAATACCCTCCCCGAATACAGTATATATTAAACAGCAGTTCGCCTGTAAAACGTTTATTAATAATAAAGGAATAATTTTCAGGCCGGTATTAAAAAATCTCTTTCTAAACCGTTAAATAATTTCGGTAAGAAACTTTGAATTTCAACAAGACCGATAATTTACATGCATTGTGACGACCGATTCAACAGCAGACATCATTGTCATTTGAGCGCCCTCTGCAGTTCAAATTTACGCACCTGTCAGTAGCCATTTCTTTTGTTGTAGAAGTGCCGGCATCATAATATTTAATTTTAGCGGCGTTCTCTCGCAAGAAAATGGCACCGTCCACAAAGAGAACGCTAGAAGAAGGAGAATCACTGTTAGAAGGGGTGAAAGCGCTTGTACTTGACATAGAGGGCACGATAACTCCAATTTCATTCGTGACGGTAAACAAATTTATTTTATCACATGTGACCAGTTTCCGCGTGGGTTCAAATTTTGGATCCTGCTGCTTGCCAGAATTGAATTAACGTTTGATGGATTGTATTTATTATATGCCGCCTTATATATTAGAAATAATTGTCAAACATTGTCATTAATTGGTGTGATTAAGTGAATCATAGAGTATGGCAAGCCGTTTGCACAAGTATTGAAAAGGTGGGGATTCCCGCCGGCCAAGTATTCATTTTTTTAGGCAACCTCATTGAGAATTAAGATAATCAGATCGTGTTAATTGTATTCCCCTCAAATACTTGTAACTATGAAGTTTAAATGGGCTTTAAAAATGGAGAATTGTTTTTTGTAAACTCCATTGAATAAAGAGGCCACAAAGATTAATTACCAGTGTTTTTGCTTATAAGTTATAATTTGGAGTTTGTAATTCCCTAAGAGATGTCTACTGTTTCTTGCATTGTAACCTTTTAGCTAGCGTCCATTGACCTTTTCAAAATTAGTGTCTATAGTGCACATATTAGGAACATATCCTTACCAAACACAACTTAAAATCGATTTTCACGCTTCATTATCATATCTTGAACATAAAATGTATGTAACCGCCTATATTTTTCTAACCGAGAAAATGGATTAACATGAGATTCCTTCGGAAACTTGTTTCCAGATTCTCATACCTTATTGTGATTATATACGTTTATGTACTTGTAACATGCAATATGGTAAATAAATATTGTTTAAACTAAAATTAGTGTCTAAACAACGGAAGCTGTACCCTCCGTAAAATTGTTCCAGAAGGTTACACATATGTATAACAACAAAGAGGATTATGCATTAAATTGATAATGTTTTTTTAACCTTTATCAACAAAACCTTTTCAGGAAACGGTTAATGCATCTGTTAAAATATACTGATAACCAAAAATAATTTTGTTTTGTGTTACTTGTTGAATATTGTGATAGCAGCATTAGCTTCATCTGACAATGTTGATAAAGAATAAGAAAATTTTACATTTAAGTACCAGCATTAGATATTTTTATGAAAAGTTACAATTTGTTGCTAAATTCAATTACATGCTTTAAAATGTGTTTAGTAATTTAATGTTAACCCTCAAGGCTCATAAACATGTTTTCCATAATACATTTTACCATTATTGGCACCTACTCCCCCATGACCAAAAGACGATCCATACCAAAAACTGGATTAAAAGGCAATTTCGAAATCGAGGATGTTGGTGCACCAGTTAATGCCTTATCTACCTTGGTGGGCCTACATAGGTCTCATAACTACACATTTTGATTTTAGTTAAATTTTTGCTTGAAATCAAAACCTCGAACTTCTGGCGCGGCGACAGAAATTTCCTTTGAAAAGTAGCAGGAAAGTTTTATGGCCAGAATGCTGTTCATAGTGATGTTCATAGTTAATCACCCCCCCACAGGTTGCTTGACTGTAAGCCACACCTTTTGTTATTGCATCAGTGCCATTGAAATCTTTAGAAAATGAAATTTTCAGTTCAAGGAGACAAAAAAATTGATTGACACTAAAACCTAACTTGGAAGTGTCTTCTGATTGGAGCGGCAGTTCTAACAGGTGTCTCATGACATAAAACCTGATGGTCGTCTTTTGAAGTGTTGCAGTGCAACAGATGTTGTCCAATACCAGTGCATTTGTAGTATCTCTTTCAAATGAAATTATAAATCAGTCCTTAGAAATAGCAACAGTGAGACTGGATGCAGATTAAATGCATTTAAGAGTTTTGCAGAATACAGTAACCAAATTGAAGGGAAGAAAATGAAAATTCTTGAAAACTTTCCCAGGCTGGTAGCTAATTGAATGAAGAGGTAGTTTTTAACTTCATTTCTACTGCAGTTATTTGTTCTACAGAACGCAGACAGAAGTATCAGAACCAAGAGTTAGGCGAAGAACGAGTCCAATATTGACACCAGTGCACGTGTTAACACAGATTTAACATCCTAATACAGTTGTGAAGTGACATTTATCCTTGATAGTTTCAGTTTGCATCGAATTTTAGTTAAAAAAGATAAATACATTTGTCATTATTTTGTTTTTTACTTTCAGGAAAAGTTGTTTCCGTATGTTACCGAGAACTTGGAATCCTACCTGTCAACACGGTTTGATGAGGAGGAGACACAAACTGATATCTCTGGACTGAGAGAATTGGTGGGTATAGTTCATTTGTACATGTAGCTATATCAGTATCTACACCTCTACCCTACATGCTGACTGTTATCCAGAGTAAGGCAAGTCTTTGACAAATATTCAGGGTGTTGTGTTAATTGGTTTGAGCAGTCATGGAAGTTTTTAAAGAACAAAATCAGGACTCAGGGGTTTTTCAGGACTGTCTGCGCCTCCGGAAAACGGAGGTGTTCCCAAAGCAAACGGCCCTGTTCCCAATCATATCCAGGTGTCATTTTTATACGCCCGTTTGAAAAACGGGACGTATTATGGGAACTCCTGCGGCGGGCGGGCGGCGTCCACAGGGTTTCCGCTCTCTAAGTCAAAGAGTTTTCATCCGGTCTTAATCAAACTTGGTGAATATGTTGGTGGGCATAGTATCTCGACCAGGTTCTATAACCAGCAAAATCCCCCCAGGCACTCCTGAATTATGGCCCTTGAATTGTCCGAAATTACTGTTTCCGCTCTCTAAGTCAGAGTTTTCATCCGGTCTTTATCAAACTTGGTGAATATGTTGGTGGGCATAATATCTCGACCAAGTTCTATAACCTGCCAAATCCCCCCGGGCACTCCTGAATTATGGCCCTTGAATTGTCCAAAAACTGAATTAGCGGTATCTGCTCTCCAAGTCGAATAATTTTCACCGGATCGTAGCGCAACTTTGATGATCAGCATTTTGACGGGCGTATTTTGTGTCAGTTTGGCACTCTTGTTCCCAATTGAAAACATATTTTATTTCCGAAGTTTCGGCAAAAATTGAATAAAAAATATCCAAATACACAGGTAATAGAAGAATGACTTCCCTTTATCTAGAAATTGCAAGCGTTCAGAGACCCTGATGTAACTGTAAGCATGAATTCCGGACCTTCTTTCAACATTATAGCTATTAATAATATCAATAAATTTATAACTATTCTGGAAAACTTTACAGAAAGTACCTGTAACTGCAGAAGATGCATCATAATTTGACTCGTTAGACACCTAATTCTTTTTGTAATGCATTTTCGCGACTATGATGGCTTTGCACAACAATAAGTACTACAACAAAAACTTATGTTTATCTGGTCTGTTTAGTTAATACTCTAAAATGACCATTAAATTTACTACAGTTTCACTATTTTATAAAGAATTTCAATTTCATATAATGAATAATTTAAATGAGAAAATTATTTTCTGATAACAGTTGGCTAAAAAGTTACCAGTTTTGCATTGTTTGTTTGAATAAAGACCAAAAAGCTGGTAAAAGTATATTGGTAATGTAAAAATTGACTGATTTAAGCTAAATAGGTCCAAAATTTCCCAAAATGGACTATTTTATCGATGTGAAAATTCCCAATATGGGCATTTTTGTCGATAAAAAATTCCCAAAATGTCCAGACTCCTTTTCCCAAAATAGACAAAAAAAAACCTGGGACTTGATAAAACAAATGATTGTGAATAATGTACTGTACTACCAGCCCGGTTAGCTCAGTAGGTAGAGCGTCCGCTTCCGGACTGGGAGGTCGTGGGTTCGATCCCCGGCCAGGTCATACCAAAGACTTTAAAAATGGTAGTAATGGCTTCTCTCCTTGGCGCTCAGGGTTTAAGGGTTAGCATTACGACCGATTCGGCGGGTGTCAGTATAGGAGGACCCGCAAGGAGATCCGAAGTCGGAGGTGCTGAGCCTGCAATATGGCGGTCTCCTATCCAAAAGCGCAGCACCACGCTTACACGCCGAAAAGGTGAATGCCAAAAAAAAAAATGTACTGTATTCCCAAGGATGATTCAAGTAATCTAGCACTTAGCGGTTGCCATTAATCCTGAATTGGGTTGAACATTTATAAACATGTTATCTTTCTCACCAATTGTGCATAACAGAGAAATAAAAAAAATTATTTGAATTGTCTAAAAGGGAGAAGGAATACTTGACATTAGTTATTGGTGGTGTTTTCAGGCAGCTAAGGTGAAAGAGGCTGGTGAAGATGTGGTGGAGATCCCAGAGGCAACAGATGATAATAAAGATGATGTGATCAAGGCTGTCGTAGATTTTGTTAATGCACAAATGGATGCAGACAGCAAGGCAACAGAACTAAAGGCTTTACAGGGGCATGTGTGGAGGGAAGCTTACAAAACCAAGAAAGTGGAAGGAGAGTGAGTACATGTACTTTTTGTTTGTTTTTATGCCCCCATAAAAAGGCATAAAGAGTTGCGCTTGTGCCACTGCAAGGGGACACAGCATCCCTGTACAGGGGTACATTCTATATCACACCAAGCCTGTGATAGGGCGACACCTAGATCACACCATGCTTCCACATGGGCACATTCTCTATTACACATGCCCTTGAAGGGAAACCTTGATCACACCATGCCCTGCAGTTCACGATTCTGAATTCAGCTTTTTATCTGTATGTGTTGCCCCATGTAGGGATCCCTTAGGTCTGTTATAACCTTGTGGAATTCTGAATTTATTTTTGGGTTAAGCACATATAAATTTTAACAGCTGAATAGAACCAAATGTGAATTTCTTCATGATCTACAAACATTGTTGCCAGTTAAGCCACAAGTTACACTCAACAGTTATCTGTAGAATATTTATTTACATTCTTTTAAAATGTTTATTTACTTGGATCTGTATGTTCTACCAATCTGAGGACTACTCCAAATGATTTTATCATGTTCAGGAATTTAAAAGATGCTGGCGCTTAGATGCAAGCAAATTTGAATTATTCCACTTTTGACCCCCCCCCCCCCTGATAATGAGCATCGGGTCCTTTTAATGCAAAATTATTTAAGAAATGCAGTCAAATTAAGCAAGAATAAAAATAGATACTATAAGTGTTGCATATCAAATATAAAATACACAAGTTTTTGACAATTGAAAATAAATTAAAATGAAGTAATGGCAATTTTATAAATAGCAAAGTGCTATGAATAAATGATATGACTTGTGTCAATCTGATTATGACCCCTTGCAAATCCTCAAAAGGGGTCACATGTCCCCAGGTTTTTAATAGATATTGAAAGCCCTGATTTTTTGTTTGCTTCAAAACCATTAGGTTACAAATTTAGTGACATTAGTGACTGCTTATGTTTTGAAACTATAATAGACCAGCAGCTTCTAGAATATAGATAAGTGGCTTCTACAACATAATTTTTTGGGAAATAAGGTTTTATAACTTCTCATGAATCTGAATTGACACATTTAGATAAAGAACAGGCTCGTTATTTTGATTTCAATTATTAAACTGTTCTTTAAAACAGTAAAAAAATATTGATGTCATCTAAAATAAGTCATGTGAATAACAAATTGATTGGTTTAAAAATTGCACTGGTAGTTGTGTACAAGGTGTGTATGATGTGTTTCAGATTGTTTGAAGATGTGGCGCCAGTGTTACAGCAGCTTGCAGAGGAAGACTTCATGTTGTACATATACTCATCAGGCAGTGTAGAGGCTCAAAAACTGCTACTCTCTCATTCTACAGATGGTGACATCACCGATGTAAGCTATTCTTTATCAAAGCATCTAAATTGAGCTGCTGATGTGAAAGATCAACGCAGCACATGGTTCTTTTACTGTTTGACCAGTATTCTACAACATTATCATTTATTCATTATAAATGAAATCAGATTCAGTTATAAATGGGTTTATCAAGATGTATTGCTGAAGAAGTGGTTTTTAAGGTGCAAATGAAAACTGGTAACAAGTTGTCACTGGGTACTGTACGTTAGTCTTTTGTTGAGATTTGCAAACACCAACACATTTTTCACCTTGCATTACCTTTACAGCACCAGTAACAACCTTTGCAACAATTCCTAATGCAGTGCTGAATATTATGTCCATCACTCTGCCTTCTTCATTTAAAAAAGTACAAATTTTCTCTTGTTTTTTTCAGATGTTCACAGGTTTCTTTGATACAGAAGTAGGACCAAAGACAGAAAGTGAAAGCTATAAGAAAATCAAACAAGAAATTTCAGAAGACATAGAATCACAAGAAATATTATTTTTAACAGACAACCCTGAAGGTTGGTCCTTTGTTGACAATTTCCTTATTTTTCATTTAAAAATATTTACAAGATTTTAAATGAATAACAAGTTAACTATTGTAGCAAATGTCTTTATTCTAGATTGTCAGTGAACTGTGATTTTGTTTTCACAAACTATTGTCACTCAAGTGTGCAGGAAACCTAGTTATGTCTCCCAGCGGGTGGGGGAGATGTTCTTTTTTCACTGTTCATCTGTTGCACTGCTTTCTGTTCCATATAACCCAAAGTCTATAAACTTCCTAGGATTAGTGGACTTGTTCAGCAGATAATCCTAATTGTTTTTGGGGTCAAAGGTCACGATCGCAATATGTATGCGTGATGAACTCAACATAGTACTTTTTGTGTTAACAGAAGCAAAGGCAGCATGTCAGGCCGGCTGGCAGGCAGTACTGGTAGATCGATCCATGGAACAGGAGGGTAGTATTGAGCTAACTGATGAACATCGGCAAAACTTTATGGTGATAGAGAACCTCAATGAATTGTTTGGAGAAGATGAGGATGATGAGGAGGCTTATGGTGGAGTAAGTTATTACACAAATAATGCATCTTGAATTTCCAAGTGCATGAATTGATAACAGACCATGTGCACAATAAGAATCATTGAATCGGTTATAATTATTATTCAAAAGGCTGTTACATTTCATGTTTTTGAGACAAAAATTAGTGGTTGTCATTGTTTAGTCGCCTGACTAGGCGACATATAGGGATTACTTTGTCGGCGGCGGCGAAGGCGTCCGGATTTCCTTGTCCAGAGCCTAATTTTTTCACCATAGGTCCAAATGACTCCAAACTTGGTATGCATGTTTCTGGCAATGATTCGAAGTACACTGCACAAGAACTGTAACTCTACCTTGTTCCGTTTTTTTTAATTGT
Organism: Corbicula japonica; assembly: GCA_038501625.1. Lineage (NCBI taxonomy): Eukaryota > Metazoa > Mollusca > Bivalvia > Venerida > Cyrenidae > Corbicula > Corbicula japonica. The sequence continues at coordinate 998,901 of JAZAYU010000025.1, forward strand.
TCCCCTTTGATTTTTACACAGCATTTCTTGTCCGGAGCGTAACTTTGTCACCATAGGTTCAAATGACTCCAAACTTGATATGCATGTTTCTGGCAATGATTCGAAGTGCAGTGCACAACAACCGTAACTCTACCTTGTTCCGTTTTTGAATTATTCCCCTTCGATTTATTTTTTCCTGTTAAATTTGTACAATTATAGGTAAACTTGTACTCAACAGATTAATAAAGTACTGACAAAAGATTCCAGTGCTTTTTAAATCCGGTACAAAAGTAAAAACTAACTTCATGCAATACAGTTGGTTAAAGGAAAGAGCGGCAGATGGGACTGTAAAGTGTAATAATGAATAAATATATTTAACTGAAAACAATGTAACATTTCAGGCAAAGCGTGCACGTATGGCTGGTAATGGAGAGTACGAGGGTGAAGAAGATGAGGGTGAGGGAGGTGAGGAGGATGAGGGGGAGGGGGACTATGGAGATGAAGAGGAGGAGGAAGGTGGTGAAGAGGAAGAAGAGGAAGCATGAACAAAATGGCAGCCATTGTAGAGGCTTCAATTGACTGTAATCTGATGCAGCAAATGTTGATTTATTATAGCTGTATGTATTGTGTTGTTCTCCTTGTTGGTTTTAACCTCTTGAAATGGCCAATCCTGAAAGATCAACAACAGGTTGGAACATTTCATCATTACATAATTTCCTGAAATACCACTATCATTACAGTGAAGCATTTGTTATAAAATGACAGATTAACATATGTTTGCAGGGGAGGGGAACAGTCGAACACACTTCATATATATATATATATATATATATATATATATATATTGATAACCCACAAGTAGAACACACAATACAGCGGGCCATTGAAATCAGAAGATAATATTACTGTTACTGTATGATGACTTAACTTGATGTTAAACTTCTCTGTGTCTCATTTATATTGTAAATGGAATCTTTTATCAGGCAGTATTTAATGAACCACTACATTTCCATATTTGTTATAAATTTTCACACTAATAGTCTTAACATGTCTGTTAATAACATGGTATGAATGAACTAAATATGATCTCATATGTTATTTATTACTGAACAGTCATAGATCAGCTTATTGTTAAAAAGTTGATTTTTAGTGAATAACTTGAACGCATCATAAAATAATTTATTTAGGACCCAAGATAGTCATTGACCGCATTGATGATTAGTATGTTTAAAACTTGAGGGATAAATAAAAAGAGCCCCAAGATCATAAAATGGAATGGAGACAAATTAGATGCTTGAGATTTGAGACTGGTTTCCAATTCCAAATTTTATTATATTGGGCCACAAGAGATCATGCAACCGAGGATTGGAGACCAGTCAGTTTCAACCAGTCTGCAATAAGAATTGAAGTTTCAGGTTTGATACATAGTGTTGGACAACGAGAAAACCAGGTTTCTTTATCTTATTTTGATTGTTTCTGAATTAGGGGGATTTACAATAAACAGACACAATTGGAATAAGATAGGAGATTGTATTATGTAGTCTGATTCATTCTTGGAGTAATTGATAACATTTCTAGACTAGGTATCATTTTACTATTTATTATCTTTCTGATATCAGTAATAGATATACCAAAATATTTTGATATCAATTGTTAAGAATTGAGATATCATGTTAATTATTGCTATCAAAAATGAATGTTTTGATATGTCGAAAGTAAATATCGGTTGAATTACTGATGTCATAAGTAAGTGTTTATATTGTGAAAACGTTATTTTTGATACCTACTGGTATCAAAAATGAAAATCGCAAAAATACTTTTTGAGTAGTAAAACCACACCTTGTATTAAACCTTATCTCACTTATAGAATGTCCTGACAGTGGATATACCTTGACACTATTAGTTATAAAATAATTTAATTAATAAAAAATTCTGCTACGCAATGATAGATCATATGGAAACCATATAAGTGGATGTGTTAGTGGTGAATGTTTGTCATTGAAACCATACCAGCTGTGTTTAGTGTTATATGATTGGTAGGAATCTGAACACAAGCATTGATGGCAGATAAAACTTTTAGAAACACAGTTGCTATGTTACAGTATGGGAGTGTATGTTACTTAAGTCAAAAGAAACATTGTATAAACTTATCCAGGATATCAGGGATTGTGTTTCCATGGATATTTTTTGTCAAATTTCAACCACTTAACAAGCCATTTCATCTAAATGTTTAGTTTTACTTTTGAGGCATAGGATGTTAGTATGTTGGGACAAATTGTTGTGTTTTTCAGCTGAATACTTACATTTAATAATTTGTTTGTGTTCGTCACTTAAATATATGCACTCCTTAAAGAACGGCTTAATATATTTCTTGTTTTTTTACTCTGTAAGGTGATTGTGAATATTTGTTTTTATTTGTTTTGACCTAGACTTTGTGGGATTTTAAATCTTGATGTATTTTTACACCAAACTTAGATGTTTATTGGATTTTTTAATAAATCATTTTGACTTGAACAAGGGATTCTGAATTTCACTTATATTTTTGTTAGCGATCTTTTCAATATACTTTTTAATATATATTTATGGATCTTTAATTACAAATTAAGTTCCAAACTGAGCATTTTTCTTCATTGTTATTTGTTTTATATGTTGTTATTATAAATGTTGCACGAACCAAGCACAGAAAGTACCAAAATCTAAATGTCACGTATCTTCAAACCAGCATTTGTGGAGTGTGGCAGGAAAGATTGTGTATATAGAATGTTGTGTATATTGTGTGGTAGTGTGTGTATGTATCATTGTAGATAGTGGACAACACATCATGATCACTCATCGTTATCATAACTGACATTAAACACCAGCATATCAATGCATTGAAATTGTGAAATAGAGATCACAAAGTTAAAGAAGTTGATTATGAGATATGACTTGCATAAAATCATTGTATAATACCGGTAATGCAATAAGTACTTGTCTCTGACAGCAAGGTTATTGAAATGCAATCTTCAAGGTCGTTTATGCCCAACAGTACATGCTAATGTTATAGCTTATATGTCAGTAACCTTGATATGAAGAAACAGCTGTAATTTCTGAAACAGATGCTCGCTCATCTTGAATTATTGGTATGTTATCCTTTTATACTTGGCTGTTGATAGCTGCATAATACTGCATTTTAATTTCCATAAAAGAAATATCATTATTAGTTTAAAGGATCAAGTACTGGTTGTTGACGGCTCTTTAGAAGTGCTGACATCTTATTACCAGCTTATAACTAGCATAAATAAGAATGGTATGCTAACATTTGATGCTTAATATGTAAATATCGAAGCAGATTGGATAATTTGGCTTAATGATTTTTCTAGACATTTTGAAAATGTACTGTCATTGCTTATATCAAGAAATTCTGGCCGACTGTGATGATAGAATTTTGTAAATAGATCTTGCCCATGTCAACATCAGTTTGTGTTCAGTATTGGGATATGTGTAATTAGTCATGCGACAAGATGTGTCTAATAAAATTGTAGATCTTTACGCATGTTGTTGTCACTTACGGTTGGTAAATTGTAGTCATGGTACCCAAAAATGTTTGAAGTACTTAATATTGTTAAGTTTACAGCACCACCGCTCTATTGTTTAGTTATTTGTATGCATGAATTCAGGAATTTTCCACAACAGTCATAAAACTTGAACGGATTCAAGCATCTTTTCAAGGTCTATTTCAGGCAATGTCAAAACTCTGGCAAAAAGTGTGGAAAGAAAAACTGGGTAATGATGCACCAAAATTAGTTAAAATATTTTTTCTTCCCGCTACAGGGAATCGTATTGAAATTGCACCATCTGGCTCTCCACTAATTTCTTGTGTCAGACTGTAAAATCATGTATGCATCACTTTTAAAATAACTTGTTACATGTGTTCAGAAGTACAAGTCAGACATAGCATGCCAGACCCATATCCCCACAACCAAGGTCAAGGTCATACTTGGTGTGTGATCACTATGCAATTCTGTATAGCAACCTAGAGTATAGGCAATCCTCTCCAGGCTATGTATGAATCGATTATCAAATAGTTGGCAACGTAATATTATGTTCTGCATATCCAGATAATGTCAGCTACAAGACATGTCCCTACCGTCAAGGCCACATTGAAGTGTATGATCACTGCAATACAGCATATAAGGATGTATAACTGTGCATGTTTAGGATGTCAAGACGACGTGTTGGATGCAAATACCATTGTCTCTACCTCTAATGTCAAGGTCAGTTAGGTCGAAATTGTTGTTTGGTTGCTATGACATGCTGCATAATAAAGAAAAAGCATTCAGTTATGCCCAGGCTGTAATCTTGTCATGTATTGCTAAGTTATAAAAAAAAATGCCATACTGTTTGGCATACCACGAAACGTGACATTGTTGTGTGCAAGACGTGCCTCTACATTCAAGGTCAAGGTCATAATAGATTAATCACAGTGGAATGCAGGACAGATTATAGGCATTTGTTTAAGGCTGTAACTTTTTCATGTATGGACTAACTAAAATAATTTTTAGCATGTGTACCTCCTGTCAAGGCGACATGCCACATGCAAGACATCCCTACCTCCAAGGTCAATGTCACACTTGCATCACTCTGTAACTTTTGAATGAGAGAACTCAATTGAACACAGAAGAGTGCCACACTACCATAAAATGCCCTGCCAGCTAAAGGATATGGGCAAAGCATCTGCATTAAATGGTGCAAACTGCAGAGAAATGGGGGAAATCAGGTTGGTTATTGAACTTGACTGCATTTTTTAAAATTCTTGCAAAGTTTAATAAATATTTTGTATGAGTGGTCAGTGACAATATTTTCCATATACTTGAAATGAAAGGACCATTAATTGATAGCAACTGGAGAAAAATGGCTACTGATCAATATTGGCTGGGATATTATGCCCATAACCATTTGAAGTTTGATGAAGATTTGATAAAGGTTCAAGCAGAGATGGCAAATATAATGAATATATTTGCAATTCAAGATCTCAACTCACTGGGCAAATCTGGCTGGCCATCAAACTATGCCCAGCTGTGCACATTTACATTCTTAATTTCTGTTCTATCAAGAAAACTTTCTATGTTTGAGCAGACTGCCCCAATTTGTCATGTTATATAAGTTATGCAAGGGCTGTAACAAATTAACAATACAATGTAGTGATCAGTGGATGCTTACAAACTTGTTGCAGGTAATATGTTTGGTGAAGACTGTACAGGTATTGCTCAAGTTAGAGTGCAGGCAATTTATGTGAACACACCAACCACAGGTAACCCTGTAAATGGAAGTGTAAAGGATAACTGACCAGTCTTGGAAGATACACACCCTGGCCCCTTTCTTCTTCATTATTCTATGAGTGTTGAATAAAAATCAGACTATGTTTTAAATTTTTAATATATGGAAAACAGATAATTTTGTTCTTAGCTAGACAATCAATCACCTTTTAAGGTATTGCAAATGGCGAAAACAGGCTAAAATTTCAAAAAATGAATTTTGGGGGAAATACTTATTGCCACCTAGATTTTAGTAAATAAATGTATTTAGCAGAATCTACTTTCACTTTGAACCAGGAAGTAAGATTTCCTTAAATTTCTTGAAAACCCTAACATTATTTTGACGAATTGGCACTAAACATTGTAGACCTGCATATACTTATTTCAGATATGAGTTGCTTTGGTATATTGTTCATGAATTTCAGAGTTCTCATGCAAACGGTTTTTCTTTTGTTTTAGTATGTGCTTGGTAATAAGAACATGAATTAGACTAAATTGAGCTTGCAAACATTTACTACATCCATAGCTAAATACATTTCTTTAGTAAAATATAGGTGGCAATAAGTATTTCCCCCAAAATTCATTTTTGAAATTTTAGCTAGTTTTCGCCATTTGCAATGTTTGCAACCTCTTAAACATGGAGTGAACAAAGATAGACAAATGCTGAAAGCTAAATTAATCAATTGTTTGCCCATAAGGTTAGTACTGTACAGAATCAGACTTCTTCAAAGATTTTGCCATCTTTTATACCCTGCATGTTCTGGTCAAGTAACAGCTCTGGTAGAAAAACATATCTTTGACAATTTACACTACAATTCCTGTTATACCAATCAGTAGCATTATCCATTAATGTGAATACACCCACCACAGGTAACCCTGTAAATGGGGGTGTAAAAAGTAATTACTGACAATAATCTTGAAAGATACACACCCTGGCCACTTTCTTCTTCATTCTTTTATGAGTGTTGAATAAAAATCAGACTGCTATGTTTTAAATTTTTAATATTCGGAAAACAGATAATTTTGTTCTTAACCAGTCAATCACCTTTCAAACATGGAGTGAACAATTACTGAAAGCTAAATCAATCAATTGTTTGCCCACAAGGTTAGTACTGTACAGAATCAGAATTCTTCAAAGATTTTGCCACCTTTTATACCCTGCATGTTCTGGTCAAATAACAGCTCTGGTAAAAAAACATCATTACATTATATCTTCTGACAATTTACACTTTACAGTTCATGTTGATACCAAGCAATAGCATTATCCATATCCTTGTCCCTGAACTACCAGTACAAAGAAGAGTCTTCATCTACACTGTCAGTAGCATAAAGCTGTGTAAAGTTGTCATCTGGTCCGTGGCAGTTTTACTGGCGGTTCATTCGGTTTATCTTCCTCCTCATCATCTTCTTCTTCATCCTCTACAATCCACAAGTGTGAAAAGTTATAAACCTGATAATGACTGCCTGATAATGACTGCCTAAATTTCAATCAGTATTGATATAATATTACACCAATTTTACTGTTCAATGTCTATAATAGATGACAATAGATTGTGGGTTGATTAAAAGAATAAATTTACCAGTTTAAACAAAACCAGAATATGTCCTCAGGACACTGATGCCCCCACTGTTGCAGATTTGTAACAAAATGGTGTATCAGGCATTAACAACATGTTGTCATTATGAATAGTAAAAGAGGAGTAAATTTTATGACTAACATAAACAAAGGGCCATAACTCTAGTGAAAATGGTTGCAAGACAAATTTGTTTACTACAATCTACAAATCATGTGTAATCATATGTGCAAGTGTGAAAGAATTCAGCCAAGTAGAAAATGTGGAGTTGATGCCACAAAGTTATATGACTAAAATAAACAAAGTGCATTATGTCAAAGACCTATATTATATATATAGGTCTCTGATTATGTCTGGTTAAAAAGGTTGCAGGAAAAATTTTGTTTACCACAATCTACACATCCTGCTGGATAATGTGTGCAAGTTTGAAATAAATCCGCCAGATAGAAAATAAGAAGTTGATGCCATAATTCTGGAAAAAATTCTTAACGACCATCTACACATCCTAGCTGCTTTATCATCTTTGCAAGTTTGAAAGAAAACCGCCTGAATGAGGAGTTGATGCGACATGCGATTTTAACGATGTACGAGTGCATCTCTTTTTGTCTCGAACTGCTTTGAGTCATAAACAGTCATAGCCGTCTGAATAAGCGACATTTAAACGACCGATTACCATCTTCATCATTGTCGTCATCCAAGGAAATATCGTTTGTCGGAGTTGTCCCCCTTTCCTGCTCCAGCCGGGCGGTCAAGAACGAATTAACCTTATTCTGCAGTGACAGCAGTGAATGTGACAGAGTTTTAAGGTCTAACCCATCTCCGCAGCCAGCGTTAACAGTCTCTTCAAGCTCTTTAGTGGACCCATCCCTTAATTTTATCATTACACGTAAACATTTGTTATTGGTCATTATTTCAGCAACTTGTGTACACCGGAACTTGTGGAAGTGACAAATCTGTCTTCCAAGTAAAGAGCGCTGGCATTTTTAAAACATGAAACAGCAACGGGTTTTTCTGGAGACAAGACCAGGTAAAAGTGTGACCTTCATGTCAGAAAGATTTATTGAAAACCGATTTTTTGCAAATATAGCATAAAATTGCATGACATGTTATATTTTTATCACAAGCATACATGTTAATAGGGAGGTACATATGTATCTTGTATATGTATGACTTGAAATGTAGCCATACACATTTTTGTTAATTGTTTTAACAAATCAGAATTAAGCCTTGTTTTCTTTATGCATGTAAGTGCATTCCTATGTTGTTGTTACTTTTACTTTTATTTGCTGCATTATGTATACATTGATTGCAATGTCATGTAACATGACCCATGATTGGAAAATAAATTTAATCTATTCTATGTATCATTTGTTATCTGCAGTTGAACTTTTGAAGTGGGTTGGGTGAGTGAAATCCTTATAATAATAAATTATAATTAAAGTACAAACATGTATTACAGATGACGGGACGTGCAAGATTACGGGACACAATTGTAAAAATTTGTTATTATGTGGATTTTACCAAAAAGAGAGCCATTAGACCCAATCCCAAATTGAAAATATTAAATTTTTGCATTTAAGGCATCCTTATACCCTAGAAATCAAAGTTGATTCTTATAAATTATATGTAGGATATTTCCAACTTTACCATTTTTTGAAAAGAAAAAAAACAACAACAAACAACATTTAATTTTTCACAAACACTCGACCCTCAAAGTAAAAGATTAATTTATGTCTTTGTTGGTTACTATATAAATAAGTTAATCCTTTACTTTACTTTGATATTGGTTATATCCCATGGGTGACCAGTGAAGATCAGGGTGTATAACAGTGCATATCTGATGAGGATCTACACTGTTTGCTTTTAGATATTATGCTTAGATTCTGACAAAAAGCAAATGATGTAAATGCACGGATATGCCAGCTGATCTACACTGGTCTCCCATGTGATCAATCCATATTCATGGAGTAAAGAGTTAATGTCCATTTTCAACCAAATAAAATTTGTTATGTGTGCTGCAGAGTTGGAATAACTTGTTTCTGCATTTCTGATAAGTTTAATTTGCATAAGAAATGGTTTCAATATTCTAATTTGCTGCGCATAGATAGTAATTCATGTAAAATTTACTTTTCTCTCCATGGCCAATAAATTCACATTTCCTGTAGTATGTAATAAAAGTCCAAGTTTTAAAACAATTTTCAAGTTTCAATTTAAAAAACAAAGTGTATAAGCCAAAAGCAAAATATGTGGGATAAAAAGCAGTTTAACTGCAGAAAACAAAGTCCTCCTTCATTGAGATCTGAAACAAAGTTTATCATTAAAAATGATTACTTGTATATTTTCAGGCGCTAATAATGAGCCAAGAGTAGAGAATTTTGGATATGAAGAGAGTGATGTTACACTGGTGTTGGAGGATGGAGAAGTGTCCATTGAAACTCTTTATCTCTCATTGGACCCAGCCTTGGTAAATGATTAACTCTTATGAAGGTTGTTATAACATCTCTTAACAATACATGTGGTTTCTGGCAGATCCTCTAAAATAGTGAGAGGGTTGTAAGGAAAGATGTAACAGAAAATGTACGGTACATATGTTTAGAATTGCCAGGGATTAAATAGATGGAAAATAATTTGTTGTCATTCTGTTTAACTACACTTGAAAGAACACCCACAAAACTTTGTAGTAACTGAGCAGATTTTAGTGTTCAGTTTTGTTAAGACAGTTGTTCTTGTAAAGTTGTTTTATTAAGCTCAACTATTTAATGGAAGTCAAGCTATTGTAATCACTTTTTGCCAGCTTCAATGTGAAAGTTGCAGCCTATTTTATTACAAATTACTCTTTGTACAGCTTTCTCACAGGCTACATTGTTTGTCATCATCACTGGGGTAGGATTGCCAACTACCATATGTCTAACTTCATTTTGATCAAATTATAGCCTTTTTCAAGTAAGATTTTAAGTTTGAAGTTTGAAGTTTGAACTTACTGTCTTACAAACTACATACAGCTTTGGAACTTCATACTCTTGTTTATCATCGCTCATCATCATAATCATCATCATAATCATCATCATTATTGTCACCTGAATACACTGCTAAGTTCCATAACTTTGATCAAACTTAGACCCATTTTGTACTACTGTTACTACATATTTTAAATTTTTTTCACCATTAAATGCTGTGTTGGTACATTTATGAAATATAATTTTATGTTTGAAGTTTGCATGCAAGTTTTTTCTTACATAAGACTTTACCTAAAGTGATTAATTAGAATAAGAACACATGATATACCAGAAGTAGAGTCATAATTAATATTGTGTATAATATTGCAAAATGTATCATTTGGGACATCGCCTTGCTAAATGACACCCTCCCCCCACCCCCACCCTCCAAATAAAAAAACAAAAAACACACAAAAACAAAACAAATCTTAGTTTTCTTCAATCCATTGTTTCTTAACTCACTTCAGCCAACCATAGCCATTTTGTTGTTTGTTGTTGTTGTTATTAACATACTTTACTATAATCACTAAGATGCGTTTTATATTGCTGACCACTTCTTTTTAACTTTTTGGAAAAGTGAAGCATCCTTGCTCTTGCTTATTTAACATTAATATCATATAATGTGTTGTGTCTATTATATTCACAGAGATGTCGTATGAATGATGACACTGGTGTTGAATACATGAAGGCGTGGCAAGTGGGTGAAACCATTCTTGGATTGGGAGGGGTTGGTCAGGTCAGCGAATCTAGAACACCAGATCTTGATAAGGGAGATTTAGTTCATGGTCTCATCAACTGGCCTTGGATACAGCATTTTAAAACAAGAACAGATGACCAGTCATTCAAGCTTACAAAGGTAACAGAGATCCTGTATTCTTTGTGCTAATTGTTATTTCCCTTACCTCCACCATTCCACCACTACCCGATTTTTTTTGTTTTTAAATCTGTTGTTCTTCCAATAATAATAATTATAAAAATCTGGTGTTAATTACTTCTTATATGTCCCCACGAAGTGGGCGGCATTTAGAGTTGCACATGTCCGTCCATCCATATGTACATAGTCATACATCCCCAAATCTTGTGGCATCAACTCCTCATTAACTATTTGCCGGACTTCTTTCAAACTTCCACTGATAATTGTAGATGATCGTAAAGAAAAGATTTTTTCCTGCTGCCATTTTTACAAGATTTGCTATTGCAAATGTTGTTGAAGCAGTGGGGACATCAGTGTCCTGAGAACACAGTCTAGTTTTCCTTTTTTTTATGCAATCTACCTCCCTAGTTGAAGTATGACTCCATTCTATGGGTGCTTTAATTTCTCAGACCACTTGTTTTTCCTCTTTTCAAATATTGTTGAGCTTGGTGCTTTTGTTTAAATTGCAGTGAAGTTCTCATTCATCTTGTATTTATAAAATATGTTTGTAAAACTTTCAGGTAGATGCAGCATTGAAAAATACTCCTCAGGTGGTGTTATCATTGCTAGGAATGACAGGCTTGACCTCTCTCCTAGGGGTTAAGGAAATGGGTCATGTGACACCAGGAGCCAATCAAACGTTTGTAGTGAGTGCTGCTGCAGGGGCTTGTGGGAATCTGGCAGGGCAAGTAAGCATTTGTGGTTTAATGCATAAAAATCATTTTGAGTAGATAATTTATTAAACTAAAGAAACACTGTTCATTAACTAATACAGACAGATTGGCCCATATTTTTTCCGCTATTTGACTCTGCCTTCTAGGTCCAGGTCACAGAAGCCTTAAATCTCAAACTTGCACAAAATTCCTTTGTCTAAAGCATAACTTTGCCTTTGCTCAAGGGTTGTAAGGGAAACCAACCACTATTAAATTGCAGAGTTGGATCTGATGACTGAACAACAAATTTCAATGTCTAACTATCCATTAGTCTATGCAACAATCCTTTGTCAAAAGCACAATTATTTGGTTTTTTGTTTGTAGATAGCCAAGCTTCTGGGAGCTGGCAGGGTGGTTGGTATCTGTGGATCCGATACAAAATGCTCATACCTGACCACAGAGTTGGGCTTTGACAGTGCAATAAACTATAAATCAGAGAATGTTCCTGAACGATTGAAAGTTTTGTGTCCAGATGGGATACATATCTACTTTGACAATGTGGGTGGAATTATCAGTGAACAGGTCATACAACAGGCAAGATGTGTTTCTTACTTTGTTCTGCCATATTGTTTTTATGCTCCAAGGCAGTGAATGGTTGTAAAGAATTTTTTTCTGCATTTTTATGGAGAGTTATGGTCCTTTCATTCAGTTAATTTCAGAACTAAAATAAATGTCATGGTGTGAAACCCTCATTTACTATGCAGGGAATTTATTTAAATGGTTCACAGATGATCAGGCAGGATATGCAAGTGGTTGCAAATAAATGATTCATCAAACCATCAGATATCATATGTAGATGGTTTTAGAGATTTTTTTGCCTTTGTTAGTTTTCACCAGAGTTTTGTCCTTGAGTAGATCATAAGAAAGGACTTTTATCTGAGACTTTTGTTTGAAGAATTACTGCTGGTGGTTGTTTTCAATGAAACACGTTTTCCAAACACCTAACTTGGTTTCAGACCTGAATCCATCATACAAACATTTGTGACAAATATGCAGAAGTGTGGGCATCAGTGGACAAAGACTAGTTTAATTCACCTTTGCTAACTATAGTATCATGTCAGCAGTATTTACCTTATGCAGTATTTTTCTTTTTCCAAGCCCCTTTCAGAATTGACTGTTTAACTGTGTAACAGATAACATTTACCCTATTGTTTTCTTTACTGGGCTGTGTTTTGGCCAGACACACAGGCTAGACACACAGTCACCAAGTTAAGTTCAAGAAAATGGCTTTTGCAGACTGAATAGTGTTACTTTTGCATTCTTGATTAAGCAGGGTCAGTATACTGATATATATGTGATCTGCTACCGGTAAGTTAAATTTTATTTTGAAATACCAGCTCATACTTTTTTCTTTCATTTTTACACATTTTTAGTGAAAACACAAAAATAGATCACTACTAGGGTAGACAGCTTTTAGAAGAAGGGTCAGTTTTTTTTTCTAAAAAAAAAAAGGTTTAACTGCTGATGTTGGCTTTTGACCTAATTTTGAAGCACTTTGACTGATGAAAGGTACATAGATATTGATAAAGGATCACTTTCTTTCAGATGGTGAACAATTCCCATGTCATTTTGTGTGGCCAGATAGCAGTGTACAACACAGACATCCCCTACCCACCACCTATTTTACAGGAGCTGCAAGATATTATTAAACAAAAACACATCACAAGGTAACCACGGTTAAGGGCCTACCACACTCCTCCCCAGTTTGTTCATCGATAAAAAGAAATTATCAAAATCTCAATAACGGCAAAATGGCGTTCAATGAAACTTTGCACAAATGAATGTTACTAATGTATCTTTAATGTGCATACAGTAAGACATGTTAGAAAAGTTAAGAAAAAAAGTTAGACTTAAAAATTACTTCAAATTCTATTTACATAAATTCACAAAAACTGAGCAATACAAAACATAATTTTAAATTTCCACATGAGTGCAATGAAACTGACAAGAAAATGTTGTGTACTTTGTAAAGAACTTTCAACTACTAACAGAGAAATCAATAATTGTCTTCCGTTTACGCGACCAGGAAATTGAAGGTCAAACACACTTCTACTAATATCTCATAAAGTTTACATATGTAAGTCACAAGGACACAAGACAGTGTTGTCAGTATCATATTACTCATGTGGGCATTTAAAATGATGTTTTGTGTTGTTTAGTCTTTTAGAATTTATGTAAATAGAAGTTTAGGGAAATTTTAGATCTTGCTATTTTTATTTACTGTTCTAACATGTCTTACCATAATTATGCAAAATAAAGACAAATTAGTAACACTCATTTGTGGAAAGTTTCATTGAACGGCATTTTGCTGTTATTGAGATTTTTTTAATTTTCTTTTTATCGATGAACAGACTGGGAAGGAGTGTGGTAAGCCCTTAACTTTATATTATTCATGCTGGCAAATTTTGGTACAGACAGACCTAATTAAAATGACTGTGGTCATTTAGCAAAACATTAACAGTTCCAGATTCTAGCTTGTTATTGGTCATATCAGAGATTGGTCCTGCTATTCTTATCTTCTTCCTTACAACACATATTGTTTTTATTTGAAAGAGTTTTTATTATTTTGGCATGTGATATATATTTTCACATATAATGTTGTTTTCTAGAGAAAGATTCTTGGTCATCAATTTTGAAGAGAAGTTTTCACAGGGTTTACAACAACTCCAAGAATGGTATCTGTCTGGAAAATTAAAGGTTAGTTATTTGATTTAAATACAAGCAATAGAAAATTCAGTAAACTGGACACTTCTACTGTAAGCCTGGCAGTAAGAGGAGTCCTTAAAACTCTACAAGTGTACTGTAAACATGAAATCCTATAAATTGTACAGATGTACCGTAAGTATGGCAGTATGAGAAGTCCTATAAACTGTACACATGTACTGCAAGCAAAGCAGTAAGAGGAATTCTATAAACTTTACACATGTACTGTAAGCATGGCAGTATGAGAACTCCTATAAACTGTACACATGTACTGCAAGCAAGGCAGTATGAGGAATTCTATAACTTTACACATGTACTGTAAGCATGGCAGTATGAGAAGTCCTATAAACTGTACACATGTACTGTAAGCAAGGCAGTATAAGGAGTCCAATAAACTGTACACATGTACTGTAAGCATGGCAGTATAAGGTGTCCTATAAACAGTACACATGTACTGTAAGCAAGGCAGTATAAGGTGTCCTATAAACTGTACACATGTACTGTAAGAATGGCAGTATAAGGAGTCCTATAAACTGTACACATGTACGTTATGCATGGCAGTATAAGGAGTCCTATAAAATGTACACATGTACCGTAAGCATGGCTGTATAAGGAGCTCTTTAAACTGTACACATGTACTGTAAGCATGGCAGTAAAAAGAGTTCTATAAACTGTACACATGTACTAAAAGCAAAGCAGTAGAAGGAGTCCTTTAAAGTGTACACATGTACTGTAAGCATGTCAGTATGAGGAGACCTATAAACTATTCACATGTACTGTAAGCATGGCAGTATAAGGAGTCCTATAAACTGTACACATGTACTGTAAGCATGGCAGTATGAGAAGTCCTATAAACTGTACACATGTACTGTAAGAATGGCAGTATAAGGAGTCCTATAAACTGTACACATGTACTTTATGCATGGCAGTATAAGGAGTCCTATAAAATGTACACATGTACCGTAAGCATGGCAGTATAAGGAGCTCTTTAAACTGTACACATGTACTGTAAGCATGGCAGTAAAAAGAGTCCTATAAACTTTACACATGTACTGAAAGCAAAGCAGTAGAAGGAGTCCTTTAAAGTGTACACATGTACTGTAAGCATGGCAGTATGAGGAATCCTATCATTAAAAGACATGCGAGATTTCATTAGTATTTTTGCATAACTTACATTCTTAATTGACACCTTGTTTACAGTGTTCACCGGAATGTCATGGTGAACCTGAAGGTATCTTTCTCCTGTGGGTAATAGTATTATTCTCTAAATTTGTGTTTTCTGTATTATTAAAAAAAATAACAGCATTTGACTGATAAACATTTTAAAGACTTGATTTTTGTCCTGTAGGTACCAGAGTTTATCCATGATGGTTTAGAACGTGCAGCTGAGGCTTTTGTCAACATGATGACGAGCAAAAACCAAGACAGAGTAGGAAAACAGATGATACGTGTTGGCTCTGTGTAGACACTGAACAGACAAATGACCCTACATTACATCTCCCAAATTTTTGAAAAGCTCTTTTTCTTCAAAACACTTTGGAATTGTATTTTTATACAGCATTAAAACATGTAAGCTTCATCGGTTTATATCATGGCATACAGAACATTCTAGTCGGATTTACTAGGTTATAATTAATGGTTTTTTATGCCTCCACCAAGTGGAAGGCATATAGAGTTGCACTAGTCTGTATGTCTCTCTGTCTGCCGTACATCACCCAAATCTTGTGGCATCAACTCATTAACTATCGGGGGGACCTCTTTCAGACTTGCACAGATAATCAAGCAGGATGTGTAGATGACTAAAGAAAAGTTTTTTCCTGCCACTATATTTACCAGAGTTATGGCTCTTTGTTACAAATGTTGTAGCAGTGGGGGCATCAGTGTCCTGTGGACACACTATAGTTGTATTATTAATATTTATTTATTGGGTTTTTAGTTTTAAGTATACCTGTACAATTAATTACATTTTTTGTACTTTTATTTTCAGTAAAGCATTTAACAGTTTAAGATTGTACAACATATCTTCCAGATACATATTGTTTTTAGATATATATTTTTTTACCATTTGATTGTCTTCAAACTATTACTATAGTAGGAAAATATACGATGTAGTGACAAATATTAAAAAGAGAATGAACGAATGATGAATAAATAAATGATTAAAATAAAATAATTGAATTGAATTGATTCTATTTGATATGATTTGAAATAATAAATTGTATAGAATTAAATGGAATGGTATCATATCACATGAAAGTAATCTACATCTTTTCTACCAGACCTATTTTAATGTTTAGGTTATGCCTCCTATTCACTTTTTTGAGTTTGTGTAAATGTTTTTTATTGAATTAGTAGAGCGGATATGGCGCATACACTATGGACATTACAGTAAATCCTTTCATAAAGAGTACCGGGGACCACCCAGATTACAATACCACCACATCAATGTTGAGATGGTTGACCATCGGAGCTAGCATGCAATGGGTCCTGGGTTCATTCCTTGATTCAGGTGTGAATTTTTCAGAACCCTAGTTACAAATGGTTCCCCGATAGAGAATTGAACCCGTGTCTCCGGCGTAAGAATCTGGGATACTTACTACTAAACCACTATTCCAATCTGGAGGGGTGTATGTAACCTGGCCACGGTTGAGTTAGTACCGCAGTTGTACTATCTCCCTATTGAGCTAGTTTTTATAATAACATTGTAGATCTGTAACTAGGGTTGAGTTAGTACTGCGCTTGTACTATCTCGTCATAAACCTATCTTTATGGTGAGGTGATAGAGCATGACTAGCATGTGAGATGCCCCAGGTTCAATCGTTGGTTCAGGCATGGATTTTCATAACCCTTGTTACAAATGTCCGCCAAATGGGGCCTGCCAGGGATATTGAAATACCTGGAGATCTTTTTTTCTTGCCTTTTAGTTTTATTTTCTAAGTGTGCCAGTTCCTTCTTTTTCTCAGTCGACTAAAATTCTTCATAGAGATATTTATAATTATATGTATATTATGAAAGCAAAACAAGAAAAAGATCTTGAGAACCCGGCGAGGACAATTGAGGTAGGCACACTTGACCCTGGTTTAAACCCCCTAAGAGCAAATTGAGGTTGGCACACTTGACCCTGGTTTAAACCCCCTAGTGGCAAAATGCTTTGCCAATGTCTGTTCCAAGATGGTTATTCCCTGGGTTCTCTGATTTGTTGTTTTGGTTTTAAAGAAAATGATCCTCCTATAACATTTATGCACTCTTTTCCTGTCTACTTTTCACCTCGAATATTCAAAGAGTAGCAGAGCTATCCTTACTCTGGCATCGCAAAGTTTTATTTATCTGATGCATAACTTTGAAACAATTTGAGATATCATCTTGAAACTTGGAGAATAAATATATTCAACATCATAGCCTATATTATTACCAACAAGAACCATAACTCTGTTACAAATATTGTTCAAGTTATGCCCCTTTCTCAGATTTTGTTTTTATAAGTCCTTACAGTTTTAAACTGCTTGAGATACCAACTTGAAGCTTGGAATGTATATTCACAAACATAATCTACATTGTCACCATAACTCTATATATATTTTTTCAAGTTACGTCCCCTTTATAACTGGTTTTTGCCTTTAAGTGTTTAACTGCATTTGGTATTAACTGAAACTTCTTGAGATATCAACCTTAAACATGAAATATTTATTTTTCATCTCAATCTACATCATTACCAACAAGAACCATAACTCAACTACATGTATTGTTAATGTAATATCCCTTTTTAACTTATATTTTGTGTTTATGCACCTTGTCCACCAACTACTTAGACAATGTGTACTTCAGACTGTTTTTTTTTAATGTATTAAAAAGATCCTAACTAACACAATTATCACTATTTTAAAAATTGGAACTGAAAACATATATTTAAAAAGCGAATAATACTGCTACCAAATCGGTATAACAAGTTCATCTCTGGGTCCAAACGTATCATGGAAATAACTTGAGATGGGGTTAATGGACGAGTCTGTTGAAACTATGACATGTACAGTGAAATAGTCTATCATATTTTCCGTATGGTTTCGTAGTGGTACTAGCGTTTAGAATAAACCTGAGACGGTGTCATAATAAATTCAATCTAAGCTAAAAAGTCCACTTCAGAGGACATCACATTTTAGCGACAATTTGTGAGTCAATGTTATTGTAAATTAACGTGACAGTATATGTTTTTAAACAACCAAATATTGATAAGACTTATAAATCTAATGTGCACGCCAGTTAACTGAGAGTTTCCAATCTTAATCACAGGTGCTTGGAAGACGGACCCCGTATTCTCCAAACAGGCCGCCCCCCCCCCCCCCCCAAAACAAATATAAATAGGGTCTACACGGGGTCTATACTACATAAACTCATCTTTTTTGTTTTGTTTTGATAGATCGGGATCGATATCAATCTATCCACACCGAATTTACTATCAAATACCAAGTTCTCTGAAAATTCGTGTTCCGACTATATAAGAGGGTATAAGGTTATTAACCAAACCTCCATTTCCGCCATTGGCGTCAAGCCCAAATGTAAACAAAGATTTAAAAATCGGCACATCTCAACAAATATTGCACTAACCTTAACAAATCTGGAATCCTTTGAAAAGTCATCTTCTCCTCTGTTGAATTCCGCCGAGCATTGGCTATGAAATTTAGAACATAACATCCATTTTTTCATTTTTCAGATGCCATACTAAATATTATCGCCTCGGGACAGACTTTGGTTACAATGCAGGTATATGAGTGAATTCTGATTTGACGAGCGATAATGAAGTAGTAATTTTTATTGGACGAGTATTTAAAAATTTGATCGAACCGCTGCAAGACTATGTGACGCGATAGACTGCGGCTCGCTCGTCCAATCAGAATTCACGCATATCATTCTTTGTAACCAAACTTTGTCCCGAGGCGATAATTTTTAGTATGGCATCGGCAAAATGAAAAAATGGATGTTATGTTCTTAATTTCCTAGCCAGTGCTCGGCGGAATTCAACAGAGGAATAATTAAATTTTCCATCGATACCCGATTTGATAAGGTTAGTGCTATATTTGTTTCAATGCTGATTTTTAAAAACTGTGTTTACATTTTGGCTTGACAAAATAGGATCGGGGTTATTTACCTTTACCCTCTTATATAGTCGGAACACAAATTTTCAGAGAACTTGGTATTTGATAGTAAATTCGGTGTGGATAGACTGATATCGATCCCGATCTATCAAAACAAAACAAAAAAGATGAGTTTATGTAGTTTAGACCCCGTGTAGACCTTATTTATTTTTTTGGGGGGCGGGGGGGGGGGGGGGGGGGGCGGCCTGTTTGGAGAATACGGGGTCCGTCTTCCAAGAACCTGTGATCTTAATGTGTTTGAAAAAAATGTCATGTTTATGTCTCCAAACTAGGAGAGTCAATATTTTTATATAGTGATCCCATATGTCCATCTGTTTTAAAATTTTCTATTTGCAAACAAATTTTCTTTTTTCTGTTTGAAGTAATTTTTGCAAGCAAAGTTTTTTCACATTTTCCTTTAATCGGGGTTAGAATATTAGAGGGTAAAGAATCGAGCTATATAGCATTATCAATTTAGCGATAATGCTGTTTTGGCTCGCCGATTTACCTATGCTTAAGTATCACGAGAAAGTAAATAAAACTGTACGTCAACAAGGTAAAGCTGTAACGTGACAAGCACGCTTCTGATGCATTTCTGTTGGTATTTCGGTGTTTTTTTTTCACTTTTTGGGGAAGGGGGTCGCAGCCCTTCGGAGGGGGAAAATTGCGACGTGAACAAAGGAAAGGGGGAATATTTGGAATATACTTGCAGCCTGTCAAACACAACAAAACGAAGGGTTCACTGATTTTTTAATTCAAAGAAAGTCAGTGGTCTACAGTGAAATGTCTCTTTCTCCCTCTGCAATTTTATCAATCAGGGCACGACAAATCCATTGCCCGGTGCCCGCGGACTACCACATTTGACCCTGCGGGCTACCAAAAATTTAGAGCGAGCGTCCGCCGGGCCACCTAAAAATTCCCATATTGGTTGCCCGACTAATCAACAGTTTCGAAATATCCAATAAACAGGAAGTTTAGTTATGACACTTTGCCGTAAAAACAAACACGCGCGTGTAATTATCGATTTCGTCACCTTTGATAAGAAATCAAAGCCTTCAATTAGTTGTCAAATACGCACGTTCTGTTGTATACTATGTAATTAATAGAGCGCGAGGATACAACGAAATTATGCGGTAATTTATTTTGATTAGATCATCACGCTGTCAATTAAATAACCTGTTGATTTATTTTTCACACTTTCGACTGACTAATTTAAATAACAATAATAATAAATTGAAGCAAATATTAAAGTAAAAAATCGGCAAATTATAAGTGCAATTAAATAAAGGGAGGTAATAAAAAAGCAACATAATTTAGCAATTTTATACAGGGACACAGTTACCTAACTGTTGAAGCGAAAATTTACTTAAAACATCAACATAGCAATTGCTCGTAGTCAATTTTTATTTTTTTTTTGGTCATCCAAAATATTTTCTGTATGTTTTTATATGTATTTAATGGTAGCCCATAGGTCTTTGTGTTGCATTATATTAACTATGTACCTAATTACGCAAACATTCTAGCAACATCAGACATGTACAATGATAAAATCTTACGTTGATAACTAAAAGATTAAAACTACAAATATAGTTATAGAATAAAGGAATAAATGGATTGATTAAAAATAGAAAAACTGAACAGCATCAGCTAAAGATTTTTTATCAAGTAAAACAGAGGATATACAGTCAGCAAAAAAAACACTGCATTGTAAAAAATCCCTCACGTTTTTCATTCTAATCTTTCACTTTGTAGAAACCAATCTCCCACCTAACGAGTTAAAAGGTTCACAGGTATGCATTAAAAATGTATTCTAACTTTCATGTTACTGCTACAGTTTTCCATACTACTGTGATAAAGTAAATAAAGTATATAATCTTGGGTGCTTACTATTAATAAGGTAATCCAAACACTATTACTGGTTTTATCTTTTGGTGAAATGTGTATATATAATCATATTTATAGTAATAAATACGCGACCGGAATGTCCGGGCTACCAAGCAAAAATCTTGGTAGCCCACTGGGCTACCAAGTAATTTTAGGATTTGTCGTGCCCTGATCAATTATTCTTGTCAATGTATTGTCTATCAGTGGGGTATCCATTAAACATATCCTGACTCAGTACGGTCTGTAACAGACTCCAGCAAAGGGGGAATTTTTTATCGGACATGGGGGAAAAATATATACTATTTTGAGGGGGGAATGGGGCCCTATTTCTCCCAATATTTGGCATAAAAAATCACTGTATTTAAATTAGCAGGCGAGTTAAATAGACGTTAAAAGATTAAACATTAATTATTAATACCGATTTCACTGTTGTTTAAGTTAAATATATTAAAATGAATTTAAGTCATCAAGATCATTTTGGTATGTTGTTTTTCAATCATCTACTGCGGTATCGTTTAATTCCGCTGCCACAAAATTTAGCGCAATAACCATAAAAGATTGTTTCGTGCTGACGAACATTCGTGCAATTCCAATCAAAACAAAATCAGAAATTTAATCGATTTTTGACAGACCCATTGTCAAGACCTTTGTTTATTTGAACACTTGAGCGAACCATGTCAATTACCAGTTCCTTTGTTAGTCAATTATCGGACCTCTGTTTATTCTGCGCTGCAAATTGACACAGGACCCATTTGCCCATCTATCTGGACCCTATATTAATAATTGACACGTTACTGGGCGTTCCTGTTTAATGTACCCAAGTGTCACATACTATATTGTTAAACAATTACACATAACACTGATGGCTTAGGAAAAGAGAAATACCAAAATTCTCGAATTACAATAATTCACGAAATGTCACACAAGAAGCATTACTTTTATTTATAGAACAAAATTGAAACAAAACAAAAACATGTCAACATTAGATGCTGGAATCTTTATTAAAATAATTATTTACGTCTAGAGATAAATTAAACATTTCAAATTGTTTAGACTTTTTCATGGATACCCTTTTAAGCACTTTACTGATTACGCTGCACTGGTCACTCATACGATTAAAGGCATATCCATGAACAAACTGTCGTCTTTCTCAACTTTTTCATGGGATTTGGAATAAATTGGCGTTCTAGAATTCTGCGATTGATCAACTATTTCTGCGAAGCAAGTCTTCTTAAATTGGTCAAAATCAGACCAGTCATCTGCAATTAAGAAAAAAACTGTTTTAAATGGAATAAATCTAAAATAAAAGGACCTATTTCAAGTTCCATAAAAGGACATAATTTATTAATAAGAAAACAAATCAGGAAAAATATGTCCTGCTCAAACTGTCAGCATGTGTTACACAAGAAACCGCCATTTTGTTATGCAAACTAGAAAATTGACCAAATTTGAGACATCATTCCGAGATAATGAAATATACATCGTACGTAAAAAGCACATCTTGCCATTAATCGGCGTATGCACTTACAAACAAACACAATTTTTTCCTTATCCATTGTCTAAATAAACGTGCTTATGTATTTTAATCTACCACATAATACAACAATGGCTGACCACCATTTATTTTTCACATTTAGTATCCCGTGATAAATCCTTTACTCTAGCATAATAATTTGAGCATCTACAGTAAAATACTAATTAATCATTCAAAGAATGCTTACAGATATAAAAAAAATCCAAATACGCTGTCGAACAGATAGGATTTAAATTACATTGATTTTTGTCAAAATTCCTGTAGTAGATTTACATCTTTATCAATAGCGTCCATTGCAAGTTGGGTCACGTGACTAATCCAAGACACGATAAATGACGGACCGCCGTCGTTGTGTAACCCTCTAATATTCTTACCCAGCTTTAATGTATCTGAACTCAGTTTGCAATATGCTCTTGTTTATTATGGTATTGCATTCTGTTTACAGTTCAACAAGATGATTCCAAAAGACAAAGTGAAGAAGAAACCCTTTCTAGTGAGGCAGTATCTTGAATTCACTGGCAAGAATCCATTCTTGTCTCTGTTGTACACAACACTTGTATTTGGAATTATTTTATACCCTTTCACACCAAAGGAGAACTTGTTGTATGGGAAGGATCGTGCATTGAAGCGTGAAAAAGAAGGCACAGACAATATTGACTAATATATGAGGTAAGTTTTATTGGCAAAAATTTGATATTTTAACGCATCTTATCTTTAAATTGCTTTAAAGAACATTAACATTCTGTTTTGTCATCATCACAATTATCCTTGGATTTGGCTGGAAGACTATTTAAAAAATGCAAAGTTTCCAGCTTTGAGAATAACAAAAGTGACAGCATCTGCAGAAGGAAGTGTCTTATGCCTAACTATAAATCATACCAGGGCAATTCCCATGTAACATCTTGCTATTTTATTTCTTCACATGGAAATCTTTTTCTTTACTTATGTTAAGCACTAGTAAGCTGTATTGTCATGATACAGATCGTTTGCATTTACTCTGTTGAAATCCACATTGTAGGCAGCATGTGGCATTGAAAAGCAAGTGCTGCATATTTTACTAAAACACACAAAAAAATTTCTGCCACATCAATTGAATTAAAAAAAAAAAATGATTAGAAGGATTATGCATGTCAGTTTGTTGAAATTTTAAACAACTTTATACTACAACAAAAAGGGAAAGTAAATATTCTTGCTTCATTTCATTACATCACAAAACCAGAAACTGTCAAGATCCGTTAAAAATTGCTTTCTAAAGCGGTGTAATTCTTTGGGTTTTTTTCTAAGGCAGTGTTATTGTTTGTTTTTTCTAAGGCAGTGGTATTGTTCTAAATGATTTCTAAGACAATGCTATTGTATTTTCTATGTCAGTGAGGTGACAGGCAGCTGTACAGATGTCTTCAGGCATCCAGGTAGATCGTGGGACTCCAGCAACTGTGCAGAGATCATCACTGACTGTGTACCGGACATCCATTCACAACCTGCTGACCCTTGCACGATCGTGCCGAACCCCATCTGGCCACATGAAGATACTTCAGAACACAACAGGGGGAAGCCTTACATTGACATCATCATCAAAACGCTTGTTTCCCAGTCTCTCTATCAAGAAGCCTATCATTCAGCTGCTTGTCACGGCTGCTCAGGGTCACCTGGGAGCTTACAGTGATGGCGGACTTTTCATCATTACATTTGCTACAGACCTTGTCCTAAAATCTTTGGATTCAAGTCAAAATGTCAAAATTTTGGCTGAAATTTATGAAAAACTGTTGTTTATATGTTTAAATTATATGAGGAGTGAAGTGTGTAAATTCAAGTATAATGCCAAAGTGTCAGATATCAGGTTCATGACTAACTTTGTGAAAAGTGTTATTTTGACCAAACCACTTTGTTGTTTATATGACTTCAATCTAGATCACATATCAAAGCTTGTGCTGGAAACATTCGTCCAAAGTGTATCAGACAGTGATCAGTGTTTGACTGTGTCTGATGCAGTGTTTTCAATATGTACAGCAGGCTATACAGTGACAGAGAGTAGAGTTGTAGAGGGCCTTCTGTTACTGGCTCCCGAATTTTCAAGATTCAGAGCTTCTGATATCAAACCTAAATATGTGAATCACAACAGCAGACGACATATCAAGGTTGCCATGGTGACAGTATCTCTCTCTGGGGATTTGGAAGAGTTGTCAGCCATTGACATTGAGATTAGTGGAAATGTTTCTATGGATACTGTGATTCTTGAAGATTTGTCTGGTTTTTGTGATTCTCTGATACAGTCTGAGGTTGGACTGGTTCTGTGTCAGAAAGTTGTTCATCCTAAACTGAAGCTCAGTCTGCAGTCGGCAGGCGTAGTGGTTGTTGATAGACTAGGGATACAGCCTGTCAAGTTTGTAACCACTTTAACAGGTACGCTTCTTGTATTCTTGTTTTTTGATGTTTTATGGAAATCTTTAGCAAATCCAGTCAAATTGACACATTTCTTAAAAACATGATTTAGTTATGAAACATTTGACAACTGTACTCCGTAAATTACTGGTCTAAAAACAGAGAAATTCAGAATGTTAAAGCTGAGAGGTCATGATTCTGTTATTTCTATTTTTACATTAAATACATTCAAGAAAGTTTGTGTTTGGTTGTCTTCAGAATGTGTGCCGATCTCCACCATTGATCCTATGGTGTCCCAGAGTTACTTCGGTTACCTAGATGACATCTGTCACACTATTGTGAACAAGAAGAGTTACCTGCAGTTGACCAGGAAAGACAACCCAGTGAGCACAATGTTACTGTACCATCAGCAGGACCAAGCACTGCTCGAGCTCAATGTTAGTTTAGTTTAGTTTAACCCTTTCCTCCATATATACGCATTTTTACGCATGTGTGACCAGTGTTGATCCAGATCAACCAACTGATCCATGCCGTCTGATCAGGGTCTGCACTGGTCAGAAACAACGAATCATAAAACGAAGAGTGCAGATCCTGATCAGATGGCATGGATGTGCCAGCTGATATAGATCTACACTGTTATATGCAGTAAAGGTGTGTCTATTGAGGAAAGGGTTCAAGCTATTTACTTACATCAGTTGTGAAACAAGTTGTTCCAAGTTATATTAGTAACAGGGGATGACTGCTTCCTGGGTTGCAAACCAGGATTGGTAAAACTGCAGACGAATCTCACCCCTGGTGGGATTTGAACCCACAGTCTCAGATGTGGAGCCTGAGGCTGCACCTCTAGACAAATGTTCTTCCACAAGCTTGAGCTCAAGGTTAGACAACTGTACAGCAACTGCTAAGTGCTCTACATGCATTTGTATTACAGGGCATGAAATGTCTTTTGTGGGATACAGGGTTTCCCTGAGTACTGAGGTTAAGTACTCGAGTAAGTACTGAGTACTGGATGCTTAAGATGTAATCGAGTAAGTATTGAGTACTCACTTTTGCGAATGTACTTAAGTAAGTACTGAGTTCTACTTAAGGTACTCACAAGTATTTTGCGAGTACACAAACTTCTTTTATTATTTTTAATTATATTGCATACTATACACTTATTCAAATGTGGTATGCTCATATAGTTTTATTTATAATGAAGTAATAATAATTTTATTATTGACATTGTCATTAGACAAAAAATAAAAAAATATATAAACACACACAGAAATCAAAAGTTTTCCATTATTGAAAAGAGTGACCATCAACTGTCAATAGTCACAGGTATTGCATAATAGTAACATCATTAGCCTTTCAAAAGTGTCATCTACACCTATCTCGTCTCACCATAGTCTTATTTGCAAAGGTGAGAAAACACATCTTCCATTGCATTATAATAAGGTGATAATCAGTTCTGTTGACTCCATTGCTAAGTCTTATAATCTTATTGAATGCACTGTAAATTTTAGTAAGGTATTTCAGCCATTGAGAATTACCAGGTATAATGATTTATTTAATGATTTAATAGAATGCATGAAATAGTATAAACAACCAAGGAAGTACATAACAGCATATACAAAAGGAAGTACATAACAGCATATACAAAAGTTGTATAATTACCCTGCCAAATATGTCATATTAATGAATTATTTCTTACCATTCCATTTATAAATGGATTATGGTGTATCAGTGTCGTCTTACAAAGTTTGTGATCATACGACCCTTAACTTCGAAAAGAGCAGCAGAAGTAGCATATCAGCTACTTGACATTTTCCTTCTCTTCGGTGCCCCCGCGATACTACAAAGTGACAATGGTTCTGAATTCACCGCAAAGGTTATCACTGAGCTGAAAGAGTTGTGGCCGTAGCTAGTTATGGTTCACGGAAAACCAAAACATCCCCAAAGCCAGGGCTCAGTAGAGAGAGCGAATAGTGACATTAAGGACATTCTGGTAGCCTGGATGAGTGACAACAACACCAATGACTGGACAGTTGGTCTGAAGTTCACACAACAACAGAAGAACTGTTCACACCACGCTGGTATAAACCAGACACCTTAGAAGGCACTTTTTGGTGAAAATCCAAAAGTGGGACTAACATCTTCAAGTCTACCAAGTGAGATTCTGGAGAGACTACAGACTGAAGACGATCTCCTAGCTATCTGGAATATTAAGTTCCAAATACGCAAGGAATCAATTTGATCTATGTCCACAAAAGCTCCTGACTAATTGTGATGTTAACACGGAATGTGACACTTCGCCAAGCTGTGAAAGCAACAACTTCAGGAGGTCAAGGTTTTTTTCGATGTGATTGTGGAAATGGTAAAAAACAATGTCAAACAAACAGATGTAAGTGTTATAAGGCTGGAAAAATGTGTAATAGCAGATGCCACAACAGTCTCACGTGTAAGAATAAGTAGACAATGTATATGTGAATTAAACATGAACATTATGTGTGGTATTGAAAATGTACACTTATGATAAGCGTTTCTAATGGTATGTTGCTGATATTGTGTTCTTTTATAAGTGAATGCTTTATACCTCTTGTGTGATTCAATAACTTTGAAGATTAGTTGACAGTTTAAAATGTCTTTCCTGATCATTTGATGTGCTTACATTATGTGCTTTATTATATTAGCTGTTTTAACCAATGTTCAGAGCTTAAATAAAAATAAACTTCAGTCTTTGTCTTATTTTAAGGGTTCGCTTCTTAGTTTAGCCATTTCATGAAATGACTAGAGCAAATTTTTAGTCATTTCATGAAAATGCTGAAATTTTTAGCCATTTCATGAAACAGCTGATTTCACAGATTGGCTGTAACATATACACATCATTTGGTCAAGTTTTATTTAATTTATTATTTCGTTAAAGTGTAAAAGTACTCATATAGTACTCGTAAAGTACTCATAAATACTGACCATTTTTCTTCAGTACTTATTAGTAAGTACGAGTATTTGTACTCATAATTTAAGATGAGTACTGAGTCCTGCTGAGTACTTGAAAATTGGTACTCGAGTAAGTACGAGTACGAGTACAAGTACGAGTAGTGAAACCCTGGTGGGGTAAAGGACTTTTTGGGGGGTTGTTTAATTTAAGGTTTTAATTTGATAAAACTTTAACATACATTGCTATATGTTGTTGGGGTTTTAAATTTGTAGGTGAACCTGCTTGTGATATACTAAAAATCCATTAAAATAAGAACTGCTCGAATATTCATAAATTCACTGTTCATTCCAAATTTAATGCTGTTATATAAAATCTTGCATATTATAACCCAAACAAGCCATTAAGTAAATGCAATATGGAATACACAATTTTTCATTACTGATTTTAAAGTTGCCTTATATTTGTGACGAGAGTTATTGGTTTTGTGATTTCAGTTGCACATTGTGGAGATATGATAGCTACAGACACTAAGCATTGTAATCATGATGAATACAAGTTTCATTAAAGGGCTTTTCATCCTTATATAACAGAGGCCTGTATAAGGCCACTTCCCAATCCAAAAACATAGTATTGTTTCCCAACTGTGGCAGACAATCTTCCCAAAATGCTAAGTCCAAAAATAAAGTGCTTTAAAAAATTAAATTTTAGTTGAATATACTTATTACTATTCAAATTTATTACTAAGTACCAATCTTTTAATGAATTTTATTTTCCCAACATAAACAATTATCACATATAAATTTCCCAGTTTGAAAGGCCAGGAACCTCTTCCCAAATTTTCTGATGAAAAGCCCTGCATTACCCATTAAAATGTGGTAGATGTAATGCTGATTGTGTGCAATTTTTCAGGATGTGTGTATGACAAGTCTGGAGGGCCTTCACCAGTTACTGTACACACCTGCTGTGTTAGCTGGAGCAGGCTGCTGGCAGATGGGTCTAGCTATGTACCTCATGTCAAAGGTAATATGAATATCATTATACCCCACAAACGAAGTTTGAGGGGGTATATAGGAGTGAGCTTGTCGGTCGGTCTGTCTGTCGGTTGGTCGGATTATTCGTTTCCGGATGATAACTCGTGAAAGGCTTGACACAATTAAATAATTTTTGGTACACAGGTATATCGTCATAAGATACAGGTCAAGTTCAATTTTGGGGCTGGTGGGGTCAGTGTCAAGGTCACTGTTACTAAAAATAGAAAAATGCTTTCCGGACGATAACTCTTGAAAGGTATCAACTATTTTAAAAATTTTTGTTACACAGGTGTAACATCACAAGAAACAGGTCAAGTTCAATTTTGGGGCTGGTGGGGTCAATGTCAAGGTCAGTATTACTAAAAATACAAAAATGGTTTCCGGATGATAACTCATGAAACACTTCACAGATTACATCCTTTTTTGGTAAATAGATGTAACATCAGAAGATACAGGTCGAGTTCGACTTTGGGGCCTGTGGGGTCATTGTCAAGGTCACTGTTACTTAAAATAGAAAAATTGTTTGTGGACGATAACTCATGAAATACTTCATAGATTTAATTATTTTTTGGGACACAGATGTAACATAACAAGATACAGGTTAGGTTTGACTTTGGGGCCTGTGGGTTCAAGGTCAAGGTCACTGTTATATAAACTTCAAAACTTCATTTCCACTCAGTAACTATAGCATGGAATGAGATTCTTAACTGAAATTTGGTGTATTGGTGGTTTTTGTGAAGATGACTTTTGGGATTCAAAGAAAGGCCCGTGGGGTCAATGTCACTGTTACTAAAAATAGAAAAAAACTATATATGCTCAATAACTTTGGTTCGGAATGAGATATTGTGATGAAAATTGCTATATAGGTAGTGTCTGTGAAGACGAAACTTGGTATTGAAATTGGGCCTGATGGGGTCAAGGTCACTGTTCACTGTTACTAAAAATAGAAAAAATGGTTTCTGGATGATTTCTCATGAAAAGCTTCACATATATAAACAATTTTTTGGCACACAGTTGTTTGATAAAAGTTAAGTAAAGGTCACTGTTGCTAACATATTCAAACCATTTATTCTCAATAAATTTAGAAGGAATGAGATATTGTGATGAAACTTGCTGTATATGTGGCTACTGTGAAGACGACACTTTGGATTGAAGGTGGGGCACATTATGCCATTAATACGAAGCATTCCCAGTTCAAGTATCAAGCACACATGTGGGGGTATTTAATCACTTTCAGTGATAATTCTAGTTATCGATAGGAACATTTCTGAAAATAAAGAATGCAGTTTTACTTTATTTACTGAATTGTTTTGGGTATACCTTGCAAAACCCATGATGTATACTAAAACCCCATAATGACCAAAATATGTCACAAAATCATTATCATTTGTCCACAATGGAATGATTTAATCTTTAAGAATTTTTATAGTTTTAACTGATTTTTCCATCATCAAAGGAAAAAAATATTCCATTTGAATGTTTTGGTGATCGGGTCATCAGAATTTTAGGCCTACATTTATTAAAACTACAAATTGGAATCTTTCACTTAAACACTGTGATCACAGTAATCATAATTGCAACACTGACAGCTGTGGTAATGAAGGTTTGATTGTCACAAAAAAGTGTAATAACCAAAGCTACCTAATGATTACTGCCTGTACAATCCTGTGGAGGTCTTCTGAGGCACAATAATGTGTAAAGACTTGCTTTTTAATTTTATTTAATGTTTGGATTTACATTTCTTTCTGTATGTTTATCCTGCTTAAACTAAATATATTCAAAAGTCAATAAGACTGAGCTGGTAAATCATAATGAGATTTTTTTAGCTCAACTGAAGAACATGGGAAACTATCCTACTCACCCTGGCATCCTGTTAAACAAAATGTGCATGTGTTCCCATAACTTTGAAACTACATGAGATATCAAGTTGAAACTTGGAATATATATTCACCATCAAAACCTACATCATAACCAACAATAATTCCCACAATTCTCCTACAAATACTTATTAAGTCATGCCTCCTCTTCATTTTAATTTTGTGTTGACAGACATATGCACTTAGTCCATAACTTAGAAACTACTTGTGATATCAACTTTAAACTTGGAATATATATTCACCATCAAATTCAACATAATTATCAACAAGATTCATAATTCTGCTACAAATGCTTTTCAACTGATGCCCCCTTTTCACTTGTAGCTTTGACAGTTCTTGTTTTTTTTGTTGTTTTTTTTTCTTAATAATTTTGTAAATAACGGGTAAAATTTAATATAATTTGAATAAAATTAGCATATTTGTATGTCACGATAGGCTAAATAACCTACACTGAAGAGCCGTCAGAAATACATAGAAGTCATTAAAAATGACAAAATATTATGTAAAATTATAAATGTCTTTCAAAGCTTTTTGACTGTTGTTGTTTTCATGACATTGATCTTTTTGTATTATTATTTAAAGGAAAACAACTAGTTCTTGTTCTAAGATAGTTCCAATATTTTGATTTCTTGGTTGTTGAAAGTAGCAATCAGTTTCTTATTTTGGTTATCAAAAGTCATTGAGTTCGGCATTTGTCCTTCTGTAATTGTCCCTAACATATTCAAATCATGTCCGAACTGGACAATTTTCTCAGATTTAAAACCAGATACAAATACATTCCTGCCATCTGTACAAACTCCCCTATAGCGTGAAACATTGTGATCTGTGTGGGTGGAGAGATGGTTTCCTTGGTAGTCAAGGACAACCAGGCCCTTGCACATATCACTAACAAACACTTTATCTTCACTACCACAGACAGCAATTTGCCTGTTATGACTGAATATTTCATTACCCAGTCCATCTGTAGTGACTCTTCTTTGCTCTTGGCCATTCATATTATAGATGTACACTGTTTTTTCACAGTCAGATATGAATAATTTCCCGTCTATGTGAGCTACGCCATAGCAGAAGTGCTTCATTTTAAGGTTACGGGTAGCAGCCATCTGGTCTTCTAGAGACACCAACTGAACAGATTGATTGATAAGTGTAACTGCAGCTTCTGTCTTACTAACAGTACAAATAGCAAAAGGATGATCAGGCAAGTCAAGATAATCTTTAACCTCCTCTGTTGACATGTATAGTCGCTTTAGTTTGCTGTTGAAATAGTCAGTGAGGAGAAGATATCCATCCTCAGTTACACAGCATCCATAGATCTCAAAAACTTTACTGTCACTATTCAGTGATACATTTACATTTCTGACTTTCTTTACTTTGTAAATGCCATCTTTTGGAATACACTTCAGATTTTCAAGTTTGTTCACATCATCTTTACCTTTGGCTTTGTTGATAGAAGCATAGACCTGAACATCTTTTAGATGAACTCCTTGGTTGTTTGCCGCTTCTTGTATGGAAACTGTATTTTTGGAGGTCCTGGAATGATCAATTTCAATATGTGTGTATTAATGATAAATACATGAAATGATAACTTATTGCTAGACATAACAAAATTAAAAACTTGTTTGCTTCCAGCATCTAGCAGTTGAACGGTCTGTTCGTATGTCTGCATCTGTGTCCGGCAAGTTGGATATTTCACAATTTCTCGAATGAGCCATGGCACGAATGTTTACACACTTTCTGAACAGTGCACAGGTCAAGACCCTGACAAGTTACATTACAAGTTATTTCTTGGGTAGTCCCTATTTTGTACTTAGAAAAATGGTTAACCTGTTTCGGCAAGTTGGATATTTCTCAATTTCTACAAAGAACAGTGGCATGAAAGTCATGACCCTAACAAGTTACATAACTGTGGCTACCTTATTTCTTGTGTAATCTCCCTATTTTTGTACATTGCAAGAAATGGTTAACCTGTTTTGGCAAGGTGGATATTTCTCAATTTTTAGCTTGACTATTCGCTGTCCTGCTAAATATTTAGTTGTGCTCAACCCGGGGTTAGGCATCGTGGGCAGAAATATGCATTTCCATTTATGTCCATGAACAACCTCAATCAAACTGAGCCTGCAATATTTCATATTTGTCGTGTTTGGTGGCTTTCAAAGTTCCCTTTTCATCTATTTGGTTAAACTTTGCATGCAACTTACTTATATCTCAAAAACCACTACAGCTTTAAAACTTGGCACACTTGTTTACCATCATATCCCAAGTATGTATGCCAGGAACCATAACTCCTACTTTCATTTTGATCAAATTATGGCCCTTTTTTCACTCCGTTAGTCTCTTATTGGGTAGTTTTTCGCTTGTTGGGTAGTTTTAAACAAAAGAAATACCCAACAAATGCCCATCTGTAGGAGCATCCGTCCGTCCGTCCGTCCGTCCGTAAACTTTTACTTTAAATGACATCTCCTCTTAAACCCCTGGGCCAAAGTTAATGAAACTTGCCACGGATGTTCCTTGCATGAAGCTCTTCCAAATTTGTTCAAAGAAATCAATTCCATGCAGAACTCTGGTTGCCATGGCAACCTAAAGGAAAAACTTTAAAAATCTTCTTCTCTGAAACCACAAGGCCTAGAGCTTAGATATTTGGCATTTAGCACCCTCTAGTGGAACTCTACAAAGATTGTTCAAATAATTTCCCTGGGGTCAAAATTGGCCCCGCCCCAGGGGTCACTTCATTTTACATAGACTTATATAGGAAATCTTTAAAAATCTTCTTCTCACAAACCACAATGCGTACAGCTTAGATATTTGGTAAGTAGCATTGTCTAATGGATGTCTACTAAATTTGTTCAAATTATGTGCCTCTGGGCCAAAATCGGCCACGCCCTAGGGTCTTCTTGGTTTACATATAGTTATATAGGAAAAACATGAAAATCTTCATCTTTAAAACCACAAGGCCTAGAGCCTTAATATTTGATATACAGCATCATCTAGTGGTCCTCTACCAAAATTGTTCAAACTATCCCCCTGGGGTCAAAAATGGCCCCGCCCCAGGGGTCACTTGTTTTACATAGACTTATAAAGGGAAAACTTAATAAAATCTTCTTCTCTAAAACCACAAGGCCTAGAACCTTGGTATTTGGTATGTGTCATCATGAAGTGGTCCTCTACAAAAGTTGTTCAAATTATTCTCCTGATGTCGAAAATGGCTCCGCCCCGGGGGTCACTAGTTGTGTCGCCCTTTCGAAGAAATGGCGATACATAGGAATCGCTTTGTCCGTCTGTCCGTCCGTCTGTCCGTCACGAAAACTTAACGTTGGCTATAACTTTGCCATTTCTTAATATTTCTTTATCAAACTTGCAAATTATATTGCTTATGACAACACGCTCAAGATGATGCCAAATTCTCAAGGTCAAGGTCACATTTGATGGAGTTATGCCCCTTTTTGTACTTGGATTTTTACACGAAAACTTAATGTTGGCTATAATTTTGTCATTTCTCAATATTTTTTCATCAAACTTTCAAATTATATTGCTTATGACAACACGCTCCAGATGATGCCAAATTCTCAAGGTCAAGTTCACGTTTGATGGAGTTATGCCCCTTTTTGTACTTGGATTTTTACACGAAAACTTAACATTGGCTATAACTTTGTCATTTCTTAATATTTTACATCAAACTTTCAAATTATATTGCTTATGACAACATGCTCATGATGATGCCTAATTCTTTGATGGAGTCCGTCCATCTGTCGCTCCATCACGAAAACTTAATGTTGGCTATAACTTTGTCATTTCTTAATATTTCTTTATCAAACTTTCAAATTATATAGCTTATGACAACCCGCTTGAGATGAGGCCAAATTTTCAAGGTCAAGGTCACATTTGATGGAGTTATTCCCCTTTTTGTACTTGGAGTTTTACACGAAAACTTAACGTTGGCTATAACTTTGTCATTTCTTAATATTTTTACATCAAACTTTCAAATTATATTGCTTATGACAACACGCTCATGATGATGCCAAATTCTTTGATGGAGTTATGCCCCTTTTTTTGTACTTGCATTTTTATTCCGACATAGCACCAGAGGGCGACACAAGTGTTCAACTGAACACCCATCTAGTTTTATTACATAGTGTTATATAGTAAATTTTTAAAAATCCGTCCGTCCGTCCATCACGAAAACTTAACGTTGGCTATAACTTTGCCATTTCTTAATGTTTCTTTATCAAACTTGCAAATAATATTGCTTATGATAACACGCTCGAGATGATGCCAAATTCTTAAGGTCAAGGTCACATTTGATGGAGTTATGCCCCTTTTTGTACTTGGATTTTTACACGAAAACTTAACGTTGGCTATAACTTTGTCATTTCTCAATATTTTTTCATCAAACTTTCAAATTATATTGCTTATGACAACACGCTCCAGATGATGCCAAATTCTCAAGGTCAAGGTCACTTTTGATGGAGTTATGCCCCTTTTTGTACTTGGATTTTTACACGAAAACTTAACATTGGCTATAACTTTGTCATTTCTTAATACTTTTACATCAAACTTTCAAATTATATTGCTTATGACAACACGCTCATGATGATGCCAAATTCTTTGATGGAGTTATGCCCCTTTTTTTGTACTTGCATTTTTATTCCGACATAGCACCAGAGGGCGACACAAGTGTTCAACTGAACACCCATCTAGTTTTATTACATAGTGTTATATAGTAGATCTTTAAAAATCCGTCCGTCCGTCCATCACGAAAACTTAACGTTGGCTATAACTTTGCCATTTCTTAATGTTTCTTTATCAAACTTGCAAATTATATTGCTTATGATAACACGCTCGAGATGATACCAAATTCTTAAGGTCAAGGTCACATTTGATGGAGTTATGCCCCTTTTTGTACTTGGATTTTTACACGAAAAACTTAACGTTGGCTATAACTTTGTCATTTCTCAATATTTTTTCATCAAACTTTCAAATTATATTGCTTATGACAACACGCTCCAGATGATGCCAAATTCTCAAGGTCAAGGTCACGTTTGATGGAGTTATGCCCCTTTTTATGCCCCCACAAAGTGGGAGGCATATAGAGTTGCACTCGTCCATCCGTCCGTACGTACGTCCGTACGTCTGTACGTCCGTACGTCCCCAAATCTTGTGGCATCAACTCCTCCTAAACTATAAGGCGGATTTCTTTCAAACTTGCACAGATGATAAGCAGGATGTGTAGATGATCGTAAAGAAAGGATTTTTTCCTGCGACCATTTTTACCAGAGTTATGGCCCTTTGTTAATTTCAGTTATAAAATCTTGTGGCGTCAACTCCTCCTAAACTACAAGGCAGATTTCTTGCAAACTTGCACAGATGATGAAGCAGGATGTGTAGATAATCGTGGAGAAAGGATTTCTTCCTGCGACCATTTTTACCAGAGTTATGGCCCTTTGTTATATTCATTAATTAAATCTTGTGGCATCAACTCCTCCAAAACTATAAGGCAGATTTCTTGCGAACTTGCACAGATGATGAAGCAGGATGTGTAGATGATCGTAAAGAAAGGATTTTTTCCTGCGACCATTTTTACCAGATTTATGGCCCTTTGTTAATTTCAGTAATTAAATCTTGTGGCATCAACTCCTCCAAAACTATAAGGCAGATTTCTTGCGAACTTGCACAGATGATGAAGCAGGATGTGTAGATGATCGTTAAGAAAGGATTTTTTCCTGTGACCATTTTTACCAGAGTTATGGCCCTTTGTTAATTTCAGTAATTAAATCTTGTGGCATCAACTCCTAAACTACAGGGCAGATTCCTTGCAAACATGCACAGATGATGAAGCAGGATGTGTAGATGATCGTGAAGAAAGGATTTTTTCCTGCGACTATTTTTACCAGAGTTATGGCCCTTTGTTTTTTTTTCAGTAATAATATCTTGTGGCATCAACTCCTCATTTACTTTTGGACAGATTTCTTTCTAACTTGCACACATGATCAAGATGGCTGGGTAGATGATCATAAAAAAAAAGGTTTTTTTCTGCTGCCATTTTTACCACAGTTATGGCCCTTTGTTTATTTCACTTACAAAATTTTGTGGCATCAACTTCACATTTTCTATTTGGCTGATTTCTTTCAAACTTGCACAGATGATTATACATGATGTGAAGATTGTTGTAAAGGACATTGTCTTGCAACAATTTTCACCACAGTTATGGCCTTTTGTTTATGTTAGTTATTAAATTTTGTGGCACTTACTCCTCATTTACTAATCATGATCACCACATGTTGTTAATACCTGGTACAAAATTTTGTAACAAATGTTATTGCAGCAGTGGGGGCATCAGTGTCCTCTGGACACAGTCTAGTTGTACTTGGATTTTTACACGAAAACTTAACATTGGCTATAACTTTGTCATTTCTCAATATTTTTTCATCAAACTTTCAAATTATATTGCTTATGACAACATGCTCATGATGATGGCTAATTCTTTGATGGAGTCCGTCCGTCCGTCCGTCGCTCCGTCACGAAAACTTAACGTTGGCTATAACTTTGCCATTTCTTAATATTTCTTTATCAAACTTGCAAATTATATTGCTTATGACAACACGCTCAAGATGATGCCAAATTCTCAAGGTCAAGGTCACATTTGATGGAGTTATTCCCCTTTTTGTACTTGGATTTTTACACGAAAACTTAATGTTGGCTATAACTTTGTCATTTCTTAATATTTTTACACCAAACTTTCAAATTATATTGCTTATGACAACACGCTCATGATGATGCCAAATTCATTGATGGAGTTATGCCCGTTTTTGTACTTGCATTTTTATTCCGACATAGCACCAGAGGGCGACACAAGTGTTCAACTGAACACCCATCTAGTTTAATTACATAGTGTTATATACTAAATCTTTAAAAATCTTCTTCTCTGAAACCGTAAGGCCTAGAGCTTAGATATTTGGTATAGAGCATGATCTAGTTACATTTTCTCCACAATAACAGCTTAATTTTTTGTGTTGCCCTTTCAAAGAAATGGTGATACATAGGGACCGCTTTGTCCGTCCGTCGGTCCGTAACGAAAACTTAATGTTGGCTATAACTTTTCCATTTCTTAATATTTCTTCATGAAACTTTCAAATTATACTGCTTATAACACCACGCTCGAGATGATGCCAAATTCTCAAGGTCAAGGTCACATTTGATGGAGTTATGCCCCTTTTTGTACTGAGATTTACATACGAAAACTTAATGTTGGCTATAACTTTGTCATTATGTCTCCCCCCCTCTGGGGGAGACATATTGTTTTTGCCCTGTCCGTCTGTGCGTCCGTCCGTCTGTCCGTCACTCCGTCTGTCACACTTCGTTTCCTCTCAATAACTCGAGTACCCTTTGACACAGAGCCTTCAAACTTCATAGGGTGATAGCCCTTATTGAGTAGAAGAACCCTATCGATTTTGGGTTCAGTAGGTCAAAGGTCAAGGTCACAGTGACCCAAAGAGTGAAAACTGTTTCCGCTCAATAACTCGAGTACCCTTTGACCCAGAGCCTCCAAACTTCATAGGGTGATAGCCCTTATTGAGTAGAAGAACCCTATTGATTTTGGGGTCAGTAGGTCAAAGGTCAAGGTCACAGTGACCCGAAGAGTGAAAACCGTTTCCGCTCAATAATTTGAGTACCCTTTGACCCTGAGCCAAACTTCATAGGGTGATAGCCCTTATTGAGTAGAAGAACCCTACTGATTTTGGGGTCAGTAGGTCAAAGGTCAAGGTCACAGGGGCCCGAAGAGTGAAAACCGTTTCCGCTCAATAATTCGAGTACCCTTTGACCCAGAGCCTTCAAACTTCATAGGATGACAGCCCTTATTGAGTAGAAGAACCTTATTGATTTTGGGATCAGTAGGTCAAAGGTCAAGGTCACAGGGGCCAGAAGAGTGAAAACCATTTCTGCTCCATAACTTGAGTACCCTTTGACCCAGGGACTTCAAACTTCATAGGTTGATAGCCATTATAGAGTAGAATAACCCTATTGATTTTGGGGTCAGTAGGTCAAAGGTCAAGGTCACAGGGGCCTGAAGAGTGAAAACCGTTTCCGCTCAATAACTGGAGTACCGTTTGACCCACAGCCTTCAAAATTCATAGGGTGATAGCCCTTTTTGATTAGAAGAACCCTATTGATTTTGAGGTCAATAGGTCAAAGATCAAGGTCACAGGGGCCTGAAAAGTGAAAACCGTTTCCACTCAATAATAGGAGTTCTATTTTACCCAGACCATTCAAACTTCATACGATGGATGTCCTTATTGAGTAGAGGACTCCTATTGATTTTGGGTTCAGTAGGTCAAAGGTCAAGGTCACAGGGGCCCCGAAGAGTAAAAACCGTATCCGGTCAATTACTGGAGTACCACTTGACCCAGAGCATTCAAACTAAATAGGGTAATAGCCCTTATTGAGTAGAAGAAC
Source organism: Corbicula japonica (assembly GCA_038501625.1). NCBI lineage: Eukaryota > Metazoa > Mollusca > Bivalvia > Venerida > Cyrenidae > Corbicula > Corbicula japonica. The sequence continues at coordinate 1,038,281 of JAZAYU010000025.1, forward strand.
CCTATTGATTATGGGATCAGTAGGTCAAAGGTCAAGGTCACAGGGGTCTGGTCGCAGGGGGGGGGGGGGTGGCGCAGGGGGGAGACATGTGTTTTTCACAAAAAACATCTAGTTTCTTAATATTTCTTTACACACTCATGATGATGCCACATTCTTTAGGTCAATGTCACATTTGATGCAGTTATGCCCCTTTTTGTACTTGGATTTTCACATGAAAACTTAACGTTGACTATTTGCCATTCCTCAATATTTATTCATGAAACTTTCAAATAGTATTGCTTATGACAACACACTCATAATGATGCCAAAATCTTTAGGTCAAATTCACATTTCTTGCAGTTATGTCCCTTTTTATATTTGGATTTTGACATGAAAACTTAACATTGGCTTATAACTTTGCCATTTCTCAATACTTCCTAATGAAACTTTCAAATTATATTGCTTATGACAACATGCCCATGATGAGGCAAATTCTTTAGGTCAAGGTCACATTTGTTGGAATTATGCCCCTTTTTTGTACTTGGATTTTTACACGAAAACTTAATATTGGCTATAACTTTGCCATTTCTCAATCTCTTCATGAAACTTCCAAATTATATTGCTCAACACAACACAGTCATGAGATGTTGTTTCGGTCAAGATGGAGTTATGCCCCTTTTTGAACTTGCATTTTTTTCCCACATTGTACCAGAGGGCGACACAAGTGTTCAACTGAACACCCATCTAGTTTTAAATTTTTGACTTGATTTTACCAAACTTGCACACAACTCTTGCAACCATTGAGCAGTTGTTGACAGGTGAGTGACCCAGGGTCCTATGGACCCTCGTGTCGTCAAATTATGGCCCTTTTTTTACCCCAAAGATACCATACTGCATACCATACCACACCACACCATACTAAACCATACCATACTATACTACACCCTAACATACCAAACTATATACTTTACTATATTATAATATCTCATACCATATTTCATACCATACTGTACTGCACCATACCATACCATACCATACTAAACTATGCAATACTATACCATATCTATTGTACTATACCATACCATACTATATTATACTATCAAAAATATACCATACTATATTATACCATGCCATATGGTACCGTACCATACCATACCATACCACACCACACCAAACTATAGACCATACCATACTATATAACATACCACACCACACCTCAGGGCCATTTGGTCCCTTGTTCTTCTTGAAATAATGCCCACTTGTCAGTTATGACATTTGCATGCAGAATTAACCCTTAAAGTGCTAAGCAGAGCATGTGCTGCATTTTGTGATAAGTGTAGACCCAGATCAGTCAGTACTTCCACATAGTCTCTTCAGTAAATAGAATTTGTAAATTTCTGGTAAATTCTCTATACTCCATGGGATATGTCTGTTATCCATCGGTGAACAGTCTACATCAACATCAGCTGCCACATCTGTGCCATCTGATCAGGATCTGCACTTCACTTTTTGATACATTAGGTCATTTCTGTCAAAGACTAGACCTGTATAGATCCAGATCAGATGGCACAGATGTGTCAGCTGATCTGGATTGACACTGTTGGCACATGCAACAAAACCTGCATATTATATGAAGTAAAGGAATAATGTTCAAGTATTTATCACTTAGGTTAAATACATTTTGCAAAGACTTGCCTGTGACTGAATTCCTTAGATTTATCAGATGTCACTTTACTCCTTCCAGTAGCCATTTTGTGAATTCAACTTAGTAAATGGTTCAGGGGCATGTGTGTTTATTTGTTCAAATGCATTCAGGAAAATCATGTGGCTGATAAAGAATTTGATAATTTTAATAGATTTATAACATCAAAGATACAGATGATTCAGCACCAGTCTGCCATATCTCATAAAGGATATAAGAGAAGATACATCAGTCATGCACTGAATCATGGAAGAAACCCATTGAAGATAACCTAACATAACATTTTCGTTTCATCCTTTCTTAAGTACTATGAGTTTTTTTTATTCTTGTCATGTCAGTGATACTTATGTACAGTATTAAATTAACTCCATAGATACACCTCTTATCACATGTGGGACCAGTGTATATCCAGAACATCTGTGTAGTCGGATCTGGACCTACACTTTTCAGATTCAATTCATTTTGTAATCGAATGGTGTTAATCAGATCTGGATCTACACAGGTCACCCATTTGATGTAAGCCATATCCCATGGAGTAAAGGGTAAGAATGAGTATTTGTCATAAATTTTACTTAAAATTTAGTGATACATCCAGTTACTACAAATTTCGATTTCAATTAGATATTGACCCAGCGAGGAACCTCCGTTAACACCTGTTGCACTGCAGCACTACAAAGAGGCCTACTACAATTGTTTGTCATGCAAGGATTGTAAGAACAGCCGCTACAATCACAAGACTCTGTATTTTACTTCCAAATTGGTTTTGCTGTCAATCAAATTTTTGTCGCTGTGGGTTCATTCCCCTTGCGGATGGTGAAACAATTACAAAAGGTGTGCCTGAAAGCAAAGCAACCTGAAGGCGGAATTAACAATGAACAATGTTTTGTCAATAATACTTCCTGCGCTACTTCTCAACGAAAATATCAGTTGCTGGGCATCATGTTTGATGTTTTGATTGCATTTGATTGCAAGCCAAAATCTGACTGAAATCGAAATTTGTAGTAAGTGTTACATCGAGCTGTTCAAAGTTCGCATGTAATTTAATGGGTTTTCCTCTACTAAAGTTGTTCAAACCCTGCCCCTTAGATGAAGATTATTAATTTATATACATATATTTTTAAGGGTCCACTAAACTCCTCCTTGCACTGGTGTTTCATTTTTTACTGGTGAAGCATCAGTGTGTCATTATTTACTGGTGAAGCACTGGTGTGTACATACTGAATAACCAATAATGAATTAAGATATTTATTACTCAGCCGACCGTTTTGTTTTATATTTCAGGTACAGAGTGACCTGCAGGAGTTATCTTGTGAGTTGGAATGTCCAGTGAAGATAGTATGGGAAGCGACTTCACTATTTTGTCAAGCTCTGTTAACAGCAGCCAATATAAATACCTCCTACCAGACAGTGAGCAGGCTTAGTGGTCACGTATTCCAAGGTCAGATCCAGCCAGATACCATCAAGGAGGGAGACCACTGCTGTTGTGGTATCTACACAGTCGTCAAGGTGGAGGAGCTGATACCGCTGACTGATTTGTTAGATAACTTCACTGTAGAATGTATAGACAACAGTGTCAATGAACGTTGTCAGCCACTGTCGGAGAGTGTGCTGGATTCCAGAAGGGTAGTGTTGGATGGTTCTACAATGTGCCTGAATGCCCTACAGACAGCGGTGCTGTCAGCGTGTTCTGTCCTGAAGATAGGACAAGTTGTGGAGAACATTTGATACCTTTACATAGCTGCAGACTGTGTCTTTATCTTCCAGTTTGATACTGAAATTAGATCCAGTATAAATTTCCTTCTAATTGAATTTTAGTTTCCGATGGTTTTCCAGCAGAAGTAATTTTCCAGACTTTCTTGATGATGCCCAAGTTTTAATGGTGTTTTTTTCTTATAGTATGGTACTGAAAGTTATGTTGTAATCTAGAACTAATATTTAATGCCTGTAAGTTTGTTTCCAGGAGTAAAAATTCAAACTCTCAAAGATTATGATAATCATGAAATTACGAGTATGTTTGTTTTGTGACATTGCAATATTAAAAGATATGATGAGTTTGATTTTGTCATGTGTGAATAATACTGATGTGATATCTTCAAAAGATTATGTAGAAAATAACTCGATATCAGTGTTAAGAAACAAATATTTTGGGCCCACTACACTCCTCCCCTGCTTGTTCATTGACAAAAAGAAAATTATCAAAATCTCAATAACGGAAAAATGCCGTTCAATGAAACTTTGCACAAACGAGTGTTACTAATGTATCTTTATTTTGCATGTGGTAAGACATGTTAGAACAGTAAAGAAAAATAGTGAGATCTAAAAATTCCCTAAACTTCTATTTACATAAATTCACAAAAACTAAACAACACAAAACATCATTTTAAATGCCCACATAAGTAATATGATAGTGACAACAATTTATTGTGTCCTCGTGACTTACATATGTAAACTTTACGAGAAATAAGTAAAAGTGTGTTTGACCTTCAATTTCCTGGTCGCGTAAACGGATGACAATCATGGATTTCTCTTTAAGTTGTTAAAAGTGCTTTACAAAGTACACAACATTTTCTTGTCAGTATCATTACACTCACGTGGGAGTTTAAAATTATGTTACTAATGTAACAACAAATGTGTAAACAAAGGCAACTTCCCAACACTAAATTGGCACCTGGTCCTGAGCCAAACAGATGTGTGAGATTTGAGACTGGTCTCCATTCTTTGTTTTATGATCATGGGCCCTTACCATACATTTGTTTGATAAATACCTTTTCAAAAACAATATTTCCAACATTTAAACCGTGCTGGCTGAAAAAAAAGAAAGTATTGTGGACTGAAATCTTAAATTGTTATCTTGTTTTAACTATCTTTAAAACTAAATTACTGCATTATTTTAATAATTTTTTAATGATTGAAATCGTAAATTAAAATTGTAGTTGGTTAATGAAAACCTGATTTTGTTTTAAGATAAGACAAAGGCCTGTGGTGATTTTACTTGAAGTAATTAAATAAACTGATGTTTGTTTTGCCATGTAGTGTTGTGTTGACATTACCCAAAGGCAATATTGGCTCAATACGCTCGTAAACAAAAGAAACAAAGTTCAGAATTAAGGTTTAGCTCTTGTATCTTCAGTCAGAATGTATTGAAACAAATGAGGCTTTAAATGGATGGAATAAAATACTAAATATATGCTTCCATCCATGTGTTGTTTGGATTCCGTATTTAAATATGTGTTCTCAAATGATGTATACCTGTCGGCTTTTGTATAAGCGCACAGCTTCCTTTCTTCTGGCAACTTTGATGTTTGTACGTGCTTACATTGTGTATTTGTCTGCAAATGAAAGTTATTCCCAATTACATATGAACACGTTGGTTTTTAAGAATACGTCGATGGTATTCCCTTCAAATATCAGCATGGATAAAATAAGAAAAGAATGGAAGTCTAACGGCACGTTATGGGGGGTTTGGTTTGATAGTGGTTTTCCTAACGACAATGATCACGTGATCACCATGTATCCAGGCAGAGGTCGCCTTGGTAACCAAATGTTCCAGCTTGCGAGTCTTCTCGGCATCGCTGCCAAATATGGATTTAAACCATTCATAACGACCACAGGATTTGATTATCAGTCTGTGTTTTCTGTGCCAACATCTAACCAGGTTCCCGTTAGTGTAAACATAACGTCGTTTAGGGAATACCAGGAGGCTGGGGTTTACACATTTGAGGAGCGAGATATATCCATGTACATAGAACCGTCGACTCTTGATAACGATGTAAACTGGAAGTTGGATGGCTACTTCCAAAGTTACAAGTACTTCATGCACATAGAAAACGATATCAGACGTTTCTTTCGTTTTCAAGACAGCGTAATAGACGAAGCGAGGAATTTTCTAGACAACACTGTAGGTGACAATAGCATCAAGGTCGGTATCCACGTCCGGAGAGGGGACTTCCTCAGTGACTACCATGTCCGCCTGGGACGTGTCACGCCAGGCGCAGGTACGTTATCAACATTATTACTGGCATCAGTAATAGTGGTCCGACTGTATTGAAATTAAAACACTTTAAAATAGTTCACTTTGTATTACGCAACAAAAGTCACGTGGTGTATTAACTGGCATTGCAGCTTCCTGATTGAAAAGATTAAAAAATATAAATATATTAAAAATACATTTCCAGGATCTTCATCATCAAGCTATTTAAGCTTGACAAAACTACTATTCTGAACAATTAAAAATAGGTAATAAAATGATGTTGACCCTACTGGGAAGCGAACCTGTATGTCGACAGCGCCTGGCCATGCAATTCCAATGCACGGACTTTATTTTGAATTCTCTTCAGCGTACAAGTATCCTATTTTCCGATCAAATTTAGAAGAAATATGAGATCCCAAAGTACAAGTTCGATACAAAAAAACAACACTGTAATGTGAATGAAGAGTTTGTAACAATATTTTAATTTAACCAAGGGTTATTACTCTAGTCAAAATGGGCTAAGGAAATAATATTTCTTAATCATCTATATGTCATGCATGATTATCTGTGCAAGTTTTGAAGAAATCCACAAGATATGCAAGATATCAAACAAATCTTTGCGACACTAAACTAAAATGTAATACTAACAAGAACAAAGGGTCATAACTCTGGTAAAACCATTACAGGAAATATCCTGTCTTAACCATTTACACATCCTGCCTGATTTCATGTTTAACAGAAACAGTAAATATGAGAGTTTGTAACAAAACTTGATTACTGAAATTAACAAAGGGCCACATCTCTGCTAAAACATGGACACATTCATTACAAACAATACTTTCTTTACAACTATCTACACATCCAGCTTGATCATCTTGACGAGTTTGAAAAGAAATCACACACACACACCATGAGTGAGAAGCTCGTGACACAAACAGAACATTTTATTTCTGAATGTAAAATGGTAGGATTGAAAAATAACTCCTTTACGTCCATCTGTACACCCTGCCTGATCACTTATTCACGTTTGAAAGCAATCCTCTAAATAGTAAATGTTTTGGTCGTGTCTCGAAATTCTGGATGACAGACGGACGTACGAACAAGTACAACTCTATTGTCTCAAATTCGAGGATGGTGCATAAAAATATATAAGAAAAGCTGAAAATTTCATCAAAACTCGAGAAACGTTATGTGAACGTTTAATTGGTTTGCATTTTGCCGTTAAAAACATTGTGATAATTTGGGTTTTTTATCGATGAACGTCAGGGCCCTTAAACAGCAACGAGACTCTACTATTTTGTTACCCCTCCAGGATGCTAGTGTGGTTCATACACAGTTTTTTTCTGTGTATGTTATAAATATTCTTTCTTCCATTCGATGAAATTAAGAACATCTCTACCACATTCATTTTCTATGTTTCAGAGTTTTTCGAGAAAGCAATGGATTATTACAGACAGCGATACGGACACATCACCTTTCTCGTATTTTCTAACGATATTGCCTGGTGCAAGGACAATATCCGAGATAATGAACACCGAGTCATATTTAGTCCATTCGATCAACCAGGATACGACCTTGCCCTCATGTCGTTCTGTGATCACATGATCATCTCCGTGGGAACGTTTGGATGGTGGGGAGGCTGGTTGTCAGGAGGAACTGTTATTTATTACCAGGGCTATCCTAGACCCGGGTCAGAGATAGATCAGCACTTTATCAAAGAAGATTTTTATCCCCCATATTGGATTGGGATATATTAAAGTCGTAATAAAAGGACTAAAAGCCACTGCAGTTTCTGGGTGGATCTCGGGTATCGCAGAGGTTATTTCGTCTTCGTGTCTTGTCTGGATCGACAGTGTCCTAAATCAAGTACTTAGCAGACAAATATTTCAGGTGTTGTTAATGATCGTACACATGCTTTTTACAAGTGTTATGGGCCTTTCTTATTTTCAAGAGAATCCATGGAAGACTTTATGAACAGCGGAAGAAGATCTGTCATTTAAGAAGTTACGACAGTCCATATTCTTATCTATGGTTTCGAAGAATGGGGTAGTGAAAATGTTGAATTTTTGAATTTGAGTTGAAATTTGGTACACGTGATCTCAAACCGATCAATTCCAAAACTGTATTTTCGGGGAAGTTGGTATTTAACCTTGAATGTACGTATTTAAAATTAGAATCATAGTCTATTGGTGTAAAGATATTGTGTACACACATCCGAAGATCTCTAATCGTTTGTATAAAACCTAGTTGAATATGTGTAGTGTAAATGGTATTGATTTGAATTGGTTAAATTTTGTACAAAATAATTTAAAAAGCACTGGTTTGTCTAACGTTTGGAAAAATCAGTATGCTAACCTATCAGTTACTTTTAAAAGTCCTGTTCAATTTATTCAAAATTGGTTTAGCAAGCAAGATAATGCAAATAAATGCTTGTATTATCGCATCTGTACGGGAATTGGCACTTGAAAGTTATTTTTACATTTCATCTCCGGTTCTTGCAAATGTTGTTCGTAAATTTAGATTTGCTAATCATAACTCACAAATAAAAATGATATTGCTCCTACTGGGGATCGAACCTGCACGGTGACAGCTCCTAACTGTGTAATGCAAGTTACGCTAACTGTTGGGCTAACCGGACAAAATGCAGCGACTGAAACATCGAGAGAAACCAAAGAACATGTCATCTTTGCTTTTAATGTATTATGCGATGAATTAACAGGATCTACATTTAATATGCCTATGTTTTTAACAATCCTAATATGGTCAAATATGGTCGACCGATGAACAGCACTGATAAATCTACTTTGTTAAAATTGTCCTCGTTAATAATAATAATTTCAATAATTATTTTATATTAACATGTTCGGTTGTCCATGTTGTCATTATCGTGTTTTTTTTAAATGCTCTACACGAGTTTTGAAAATAAACTGTTTGAATCTTTAATTCGTTTGTATCTTTAAAACAAGATCACTTCCCGCGAATTATATATTCCTTAAAGGGTTATGCACATACCACGATTTAACACATTTGTAACATATTTTAGCCAGATTGTGAACGGAAATCCAGATTTTATTATTGATGAAGTCTGTCTGTCTGTCCGTCCGTCCGTCTGTCTCTCTGTCATTTGTTGGAAATAAGTGGAAGAATGTGCTTATGTGTTGTGTTAAAGAAAAAAACTTCCAGTGTTGAATTGAAGAAAAATAAGGTTTAATAATAAGGATATTGGGTACATGAACTTGTTTTTCCATTGAACATTCCAAGGCGGTATCCCATCGGGTTCTCATTTTCGTTAGTTATTTGCGTTGTCTTTGTTTTTTTTATTAAACACAGTATGAACTCAGGTTCTCTACATTTTGGCTATGTGAAGATGCTGCGATTTCTGGATGAAGCCATTCTTGATATACATGTTCACTTCTTTTACTGATTCAATTCCATGTGCTTTGGTTTCGGAAGGTCATCAGAAGGATGACAGTGCCGTACTTATTTTTGTGTTGATGTTTTTGTCGGTTTGAATGTTTTGCATGCACACAATGCGGAGTTCAGCGATTTGTTTTAAGAGCAGCCCGGACGTGATATTCCCTGTTTTCAAAATACATCGTGCTGATCGTCCAGCTTCCAAGCCTTTAGTCAAGGAAATACTTGATGCTTGTATTCAAGAATTTTAATGTGTTAATGTGAGTTGTGGAGGAGACACAGCATGCATGTGTGTATATGGGTGATTGTTGATCCTTAAATTGTTTTGACTTATGCAAGATTTAGCGAAATTAACATTGGAAGAAGGTATAATTGTTTTGTTGTTGTTTTTAATTTTTTTAAATAAAGGGGGACAACCGCAGGACTAAACCAAATGTTATTACCACAAAGTAATTTGGTGATTCAAAACTTTTGAATGTACAATACTTAACTTTAATTTGTTGTTTTTTTTCATCATTTAAAACTGATATTTATTTTCAATTATTATAAATATTTGTTCAACTATCAGATACCTAAGCCAAGTCGGAAACGGGAAATCATGCATTTTGTAGATTTCCAAACTGCACATTTAAAACGGAAATATAGTTTTATAATGTGCTTGAATCAATTTAAGTAAAGATCCGAGATGTGATGTAAATGTATCTATGCAATACAGAGCTGAGTAGTGTGTACTCTTACTTTCCAGATAGATGGAAAGGGAATTTTGAAAGCCACGACAAATATGTAATTATTGCATCTTGGTTTGAATGAGACTGTTTACAAACAGTTAATACTCGGGCTGAAAACTGTGATTCTGGCGGACTTCAATTGATTGCCGATTTGTAATCAGATGTGTTGGTAAAGTACAATTTGTCGTTATCAGAATCTGCTGATAAGTCATTGTATTAAATAATCATTTTAATTAAAGTTTACTCGACAAGTAAATTGTTGCTAAGCGATGTCGGCGGGTTGGTGCTAGGTTACGTCACTCTCGCGCCATCAAACATCTAGCTAGTGGTTTAACTTACTGATGTTATTCAAAAATGTACTTGGCTTTGAAAATATCAGTTTGGATTTTGGCCGTAAGCCTTATTTCAAACATTGCCGGACAGCATATCCAGAAATTTTAATTTCATTTGATGCCCACACGAAGTGGGATGCATATAGAGTTGCACTAGTACGTCCGTACGTCCGTCCGTCCTCGAATCTTGTGGCATCAACTCCTCATAAACTATCATGCGGATTTCTTTGAATATATTATCAAGCAGGATATGTAGATGATCGTTAAGAAAAGATTTTTTCCTGAGACCATTTTTACTAGAGTCAGTGGCGGATCCAGGGGGGGGGGGGGGTTCGGTGGGTTCGGACGAACCCCACTAATTTCCGTAAATTATTGGGTCTAGGGTGGTTCGAGGTTCGAAGTTTGTAGGTATGAATCAATATGACTGATTTCCAGAAAGAAATCGATTACCAGTTGGTGCTAAATTGTTTCATTTGGCGGCAAAAAATGCGACCTCCGTGGTAGTCTTGGGTGTCAAATCTTACACTTCACGCATAGTGCATACTCTCAATTTAAACCTGTGTATTGCCAATAAACAACTTCGCACCCTTGCACACTTGCCACTGTAGGTGGCCAATCTGCTTTTAATCAAAACAAGAAAGTAGGAAATTGTTAATCTATGGAAAAATTGGTATTGTATGTTTTTGCAAACTCTTTGGTCACGGGCATTAAATTTGGATAAATCACAGAAAAGGCGACCTTTTGCAACTTAATAACATTCGAAGGGGGAGTCTGGGCTATAAAATGTATCATTAATTTCAAGTGCTAATATTCCCAATATAAGAAAAAAACAAATAAGTAAAGTTTGAATAAAAAAGTTATCCCCCAAAATATGCCAGGCGCGCCCAGGAGCACGTGCGTATATTAAACATGGTCGTTACAGGATTTTAGCGCCAAAATCATTACAAAATCGTTTCTGCTTACATCAGCTTCTTACATAAAAGTGCATCTGTGTGGACTGAATTTTGTGCCGTTCATGAAAATAAAGCATTTAAAAGTCGAAATATACTTAGCCGTAACATTCAGGGGTTCCACTAGCAGCTGAATCTCAAGGGTCATTTAAGTATCTGACCATTTATGTCCAAAGTACCCCCCATTTAAGGAAAAAAAGACCCTTCAGCTAAATTCATGGGGTCAAAATGAGGGATTTTGAAAATTTCAAGAGTCAAATAGTCATCTCCCGGGTCAAATGGAACCCGTGACTTTATATCCTACGAAGATTTATCGGTGCCGCTCCGTTTTTCCAAAATACTTCTAATTAAAAACAATATGATTTTATTTCGAGACATTTTATTCTTTATTCAACATTTGTTTGCATATTTTACGTTTATAAAAACAAGTTATTTTGTTAATTCTGACAATTTATGACTTGCCTATTATGGAAGCTGAGCGGATTATTCGCCGAGTTTTCTGATACCTAGAGGGGATGATTCTTAATACATGTATTTTATGGTAGTTAAGCTGTTTAAATATATTAAAAACTCAAGTAACTGTCTAATTTCTTTACTTCAATAAAGATTTTCAACGTTCAACATCAACAACAATGAATAAAACCGACGTTAAAAGTGAATATAATTTCGGATGGTACAGGAAATCGGATTTTTTTCTTTATACACACTGTTAACTTTATTATAATGCTATCACTAAAGTTGACTCTGGACTCGAAATATTAACGTTCATTAATTTATTTTATGCAAGTTGAAACATTGTGTTTTGCAAATTTAGATTCAAATAATGAGATGGAGTAATTGGATCTGAGTGCTTTTAATTTCACCACTACTGTTCATAGGGAAATAGTTAAAATCAAGTATGAAAGATAAGTCCAAATCATGCTATAAAATACCCCAGAATGCAGGATTTAGCATACAGATTTTCAAATTTTCCGAGGGAGTAGGCCCCAGGACCTCTTGATTAGATAGGCATCATACAAATTCATTTGGGCCTCTTACAAATTTTATTTATCGAGAATTATGGACGTGTCCGAGGGGCTGATGTTCAAGCTCCGTACAAATTACCAATTAACGCTGTTAAAAATATGATTCGCTGAGTTGAACCCCCCCTCGCTGAAATCCTGGATCCGCCCCTGTAGAGTTATGGCCCTTTGTTAATTTCAGTAGTTAAATCTTATGGCATCAACTCCTCATTAACCATCATGCGGCTTTCTTTGAAACTAGCATAGATGATCATGCAGGATGTGTAGATGATCGTCAAGAATAGATTATTTCCTGCAACCTTTTTCCAAAAGTTATGTGTATTTCAGTAATTAAATCCTGCGGCATCAGCTCCTTATAAACTATCAGGCGGATTTCTTTAAAACTAGAATAGATGATCAAGATAGATGTGCAAATGATCGTAAAGAAAAGATTATTTTCCGTGACCATTTTTATCAGAGTTATGGCCCTTTGTTAATTTCAGTTATTAAATCTTGTGGCATCAGCTCCTCATTAACTGTTTTGAGGGATTTCTTTCAAACTTGCTTAGATGATCAAGCAGGATGTGTACAGGATTGTTAAGAAAATATTTTTCATGCGACAATTTTTATCAGAGTTATGGCCTTTTGTTAATTTCAGTTATTAAATAGTGTGGCGTCAACTCCTGATAAACTATCAGGCGGATTTCTTTCAGACTTGCACAGATTATCAAGCAGGATGTGTAGATGACTGTTAAGAAAAGATTTTTTTCCTGCGACCATTTTTACCAGAGTTGTGGCATCAACTTCTCATTACCTATCAGGCGGAATTCTTTCAGACTTGCACAGATGATCAAGCAGGATGTGTAGATGATCGTAAAGAAAAAGATTATTTCCTGCAGAAGTTTGGCCCTTTGTTAATTTCAGTTATGAAATCTTGTTGCATCAACTCCTCATTTACTATCAGGTGGATTTCTTTCAAACTTACATAAATAATCAATCTGGATGTGTAGATGATCGTAAAGAAAATATTATTGCGGCCATTGATCAGAAAAATGGCTCTTTTTTAATTTCACTTATTAAATTTTATGGCATCAACTCCACGGGTTCTTTTGGTTGATTTCCATCAAACTTGCACAGATGATTAGACATGATGAGTAGATTGCTGTAAAGGACATTGTCATTTTCACCAGAGTTTTGGCCCTTTGTTTGTGTTAGTCATAAAATGTTGTGACACTTACTCCTCATTGACTTGTCATGATCACTACATGTTATTTATACCAATACACAATTTTGTTATAAATGTTGTGACGTAGTAGGGGAATCAGTGGCCTAAGGACATAGTCTAGTTTCATCGTGTGGTTCTGGTGTTAAAGCAAATTTATGGATAATTATTAATGTTCAAATTTACCGTGTGATGATATCTGGAGAAGAACTGTGAAAAAAAAAACACTCTTTCGTGCGATCCTCAGCCAACCAATTAATAAGTGAAATAATTTGCAGTTTGGAAAGAAGTAAATGCCCCAATATGTTTTCTCTATTTTCAGGTATCGAAACTAACAAGCTTTCAAAGTACGAAGAATCATGCATTGCCAATAATAATGTTCCTGAATATGATGAATCTGTTAGCCTCCATCTTCCAGTTATTTGGCAGTCCGAAACAGTATATCATTATGTAAAACCAGTTTAACCGGTACCTCATTCGGAAAGAATCGGATTGCCTCTAATATTCTCTATAAACTATCCAATATGACGATTTTCAACACCTCAAACTTGACGTCTATTGCATCGGAGAATCTGACGAATATATACGACGAGTACGAACTTAACGAACGTGTGATCACTTATGTCATGTACGGGCTGATATTTATTTTTGGATTGCTAGGAAACTCACTCGTTATTGTCGTCATATTTAAAAGCCAGCACAAAAGAACAACAACAGATATCCTTATTTTCAATCTAGCTCTGACTGATTTTGGCTTCGTAGTGTTTGGTGTACCTTCTCTAGCCGGAACATATGATCTGCCATCATTGCCTTTTGTAAATGTCTGGTGTAAGATTTTATATTACTTGATATACGTTTTTACGTATGTCAGTGTATATACACTTGTTATTTTGTCAGTTGATAGATACCTAGCTGTCATGCATCCAATTTCATCTAGGTTAGTTAGAAAACAAACTAACGCAGTACGCATACTGGTTATCCTCTGGGTCGTCGTCATCTTAAGCAATGTTGCATTACTAAAAGATTTCAATGTGGTGAGCAGTAAGTCACGTGGAGTATTAAGATCTGAATGTGGACTTTTGTGGAGCATTGACATGTTGAAATTATTTTTTGCATCATTTTTCATTTTTGGGTATGTTCTGCCGCTATCTCTCATATGTGTCCTGAACTTTTGTATGCTGAAACGATTGCTTCATAGCAATGTCCCAGGCTGTTCAGTAAGTGCGCAAAACAACCGTTCAAAGAAACGGATAACTAAACTGGTGGTTATTGTCGTGGTGGTTTTCGCGGTATGTTGGCTGCCGCTTCATATCACCTTTCTGGTTAAGTATTTTGGACTTGTTGACTCAGGTATTGCTCTTGACACCACGTTTCATGTTGCTCATCTTGCGGCAAATTGCCTCGCTTGCATGAACCCGTCCATTAATCCTTTTCTGTATGCGACGTTTTCCAAAAACTTTCGTAAACGTTGCAGAAAAATGCTCAATATTTAGGTAATAAATGTTCGATAACATATCAACATCTATCTATTCTAAATTCTTTAAAATGTATCATTTGGCCTTTGTCGGGTTTGATTTTTTATTTTGTCTTTTTTCTATTTCTTTTTTTTTAAAATTAAAACCATTGTTGATGAAGTTAGCAACTTGTTTTGCTACCTATTTATACATATAATGTTCTGCCCTTAATACTGTTACATAAATTTAGTCATATATTGTTGAACATGTATTTATAAATATGTATTTTGTATGATAACAATGGAAAAATAAACGGGTTGTAGTGATACAACTCAAATAAAAAAAACAAAAACTTTTGGCATGAAAATGACATTTAGAATCATCCCTTCGACATAAATCAATCGGAAAACACTCAACCAAATAAATATTTCCTTTATGCGACCTATTCTAGAATATGCATGTTCTGTATGGGATGGTTTGCACAGATTATGATAGCAAGCGCTCGAACAACCACAATATGAAGCAGCTCGCGTCGTTACAGGACTCGCCGGGTATGTCTTAATCTACCGATTAACGAAATCGGTTGAGTTTCCCAATCTGATCGAAGAAAAAATAAAAAATTAATTTATGTGTATAAATGCAAAAATGGTCACCTACCGAACTATCGATCGAACTGCTTTCTCAACTCTGTAGAAGATCCGACGTAATAACGAATTTTCCAACTCAACTAGCCCGACGTACACATCTTTTTTCCATCAGCGATAACCCTTTGGAATACGTTAGATCCCGACATTAAGGATTCTATCGCGATATTCAAATACATGTATAGATTAAAAGAACTACTGGCAATCGGCTGCATGGCTATTTGTAATAAGGGTTTTAGGAAAGAAGTTAACATTTGTTTGTTTGAGTTATCATATGGTTACTCAGATTTCCCGTAAACTTACTCTCATGCAGTTATTATCTTCATACGTCTCTCAAGATTGTTTGATAAAGTATTACAGTGCGTATATAATTCCCTTATTTGATTATGGTTGTTTGGTTTGGGGCGGAACAAACTCATGCAATATTTTTCAAATCGAAAAACTACAAAAATGAGCAGCGCGAATTATTCTTAAAACAGGGCTTACTACGCCTTCATCAATCATGTTTAAAAATTTAAGCTGGCTGTCAATCCGATGTCGTATCAAATACCATATTCTTTTACTAACCTACAAAGCATTACATAACTTAGCTCCAGTGTATATAACTTCAATGTTTAAAGAACTAACATATAGCAATGACAGGCAATTAAGATCAAATTCAAATGGGAACCTATTACTTCCAAAATTTAACACTCTATTATACAGTAAATCATTTTCAGTTGTTGCTCCAAAGTTATGGAACTCTCTTCCCCTGATTGTAAAAACATGCAAATCAGTAAAATTATTTAAAAAATATGTTAAAAAATTCTTATTTGATAATATGTAGTGCATTGTCAAGACAATTACAGTTTAATTATGTATAAATGATAAAATGTTTGGGTAATGAATCGTTTGTTATAATAACTATTGTTAAAATTATTCATTTAAATTTGTCTGCTTTCATCATTTTCATATTGTTCTTGAAATTTTAATTGTAACTTTATTTTTTTTCTTTCTTTCAATTATGAGAATATATGTATGTATGAATGTAAATTTGTAACTATTTGTACTTGTGTTTAAGAGGACCATATGTAAGAATGGCTATGCCAAATATGTTATCCTCTAAAAATAAAGAATTTATTATTATTATTATTATTAAGGTTATTATGTAAGGTTATTGGTACGATATTGGATATACAAACAAAGCATTAAATAACAGAACAGCGTATTTGTTTGTTGTTGTTTTTTGAAAAAAAAACATATTTTAATGATTCTAAATTAAACTATGATATATATCAAACTACAACCAATTTAATGTCTCTGCAAATGTTGATTGATGACAGCAAATGTTGTCGGTTCTCGCTCATGAAAGATGTTAAGGTGCCGCACAATGTCGTTTAATATTGTTGTTCTTCCGTTGATTTCAACCTTTCTAACTCGTCTTTTTTTCGTTACTTCCTTTGTTAACATACTTCTCTCTATGTATATGTTTATGTTGTAAACCGCCGTCAAGTGATGGCAAAAAAACATGTATAATGTTTATGCCAATAAAAAAACTTTGACTTGACTTTGTCACTAAAATGATAATAACAGTCAATAGTAGCATTTCTCCAAATTGTCTTTGTACACTGATGTATTGACGTTGACTTAACGTGAGAATCTTCTTACACAACTCTTTTTCTAACGACTCGCACGTATAAAAGTGAAATGCGAATATTATAAAGCCCACATTCAAGTTTCGTAAAAATATAGGATATTTGCTGTAGGATCTACTAGCAGTATGCAGAAGTTATCCATAACACGTTGACAGTTTCCACCAAGACTGTTTAAAAAAAACGCAACAGTTTCTTTATCCGGAATAAAACGTCCCTCTATGAACTTTTCGGGGTTTCATTTGAAAGCAATATCCATGAATTTGGAGCGTTGTGCAAATGTACGCTTTCTAAGTTCTTCCATTTTATCCTCTTTTTTCATCTCCAGTTAAGGCCAATAATATTTTAATAATTTGTATATTATATCCACCAAGCTAGTTGCATTGCTATTTTGTTAAGCTTTCAATATTTCACGATTTAACATTGAACGGTGACTGTGGAGTACTTACAAATGAAAAAAATTCGTTAATTTCGTTATATATCTTAAACCCCAACAGATCAAGGCCATGGTATACTTTCTAAACAAAGCTGCGGTAACATGTGAACGGGAGGGATAATGTTTTATATCGCTTGAATAAATTTCACTAGTTTATTCTCTTGAAAATGAGTGCGAGGGGATGTTTTTAATTTTCTTTTAGAAGACTATTGCATTATTTTTTTTTTCGGTTTATTATTAAATAATTATTTGAACATTATATAATACCATTTTTGAAGGGATCTTTAGACCGCTTAAAGAGAATGTGCACAACAAAAGACCTTTTCCTTTACATATTTATCTTTATTCATTTGTGAAATATGTACATCATGCATGAATCAAAACACTCAGACAATACTGCATATCCGCGCAGCGGAAAAAAAAGCATAAACAGTATTCTGTAAAAATTATATGACTTAATATCGGAATTCTTAAAACAAACCACACACTTGTTTTCCCCGTTATTATTATCTGTCCTTGTTTGAAAATATTGTAACCTGCAAGGTTTACAACAAAAGTGATGTCCACAAGTAAGTAAGTAAGACAGTAAGTAAGTTGAACTGCTGGTCGACGTATGTTATTACTGTCACTACTGGAAACAAATATCCTTGGAGACAAACCTCCAGAAACTGGTTCCTCGGAAACAAACCTTCCTGGCACTGAAATTAACATGTTAAACATATTTTGAGTGCCTACTTAATACAATTTTTCCCTTAAACAAGAATACTCAAAATGATAAAATACATGTACACGAAATAGATTACAAAATTAGCTAAAATATTTCAAATCATAATCAGATGGAGAAACACAGCTTGGTAAATTAAACAGACACTTAAATAAAGCTCAGTATAGTGGTTCTGAATTTAAGAATTATTTATTTAAGAAACACAAAAAATACTGAACCTTTAACAATACTGAATAATTTACAATGCAAAAAAGTACAAAGGAATAGACCAAAATACACTTACATTTTGTTTGTTGAACAAATCACCCACTTGATACAATGAAATCACCCCACAGTCACTGGCCCAGTCCTATTATCCGGTGCTGTGTAAGATGTAAATATGTTAATAAAAAGATGAGTATTATGTTGTGACCACGGGCTATGAGGCATAGCCGAGTACTGCGCATGCCCAGACATGGCCTATAAAACCCAGCTGATCACAAGGTGTTTATTTCGTATGAGGATTGACCTTTGCTGTCAAGAGCTACCGAAAGAACCTATGTCTCTATTTAAGACTGTTAAATCTTATAGCCTTGAACAATATAAAAGGGTTTGTAAACAAGGTGGCGATGCCTTAGACTGTGGCTGATATACCAACTATATAGTAACTTTTCTCAAGCTACTTTGCTTATATGATTGAATGAAATATTGAGCTATATGATTTACAATGATTTATATACGAAACTAATTAGTGTTGATCACAGACGTTTTGGCCTAAACACCTAGATGGTTTCTTTCTAAGCCACGACTTTCTATCTATGGACTATCTATCGAGCAGCTTCAACTCTGTAAACGTCAGCCACTACTATTGTGTTGGGACTATAAAGTCCAAACCGTATGGAGTTCCAACTCCTATAGACTGTCACGGATAGGCCGAGGGGGATACTCCGCCAAAACACAAAACTATGAACATTTTTACAATTTATTTGCAAAAATAGAATATTTATAAATGAGGAAAAAAATGAAATATTCAAATGAATGTCCTTTCACACAGATTGTTATCTTTACAATAAGTGTCTGTCCACAGTGTTCAACAAAAGTTCACTATATCCGACACCAACTGGAGGGTTCACAAAACCCGTAGATTGTAAAGATGTATAACGACACAGCGGGGACACTTTGCTGTCCTTGTATAGGGGTAACAAACCCCAAAAATATATATGTGTAATATCACTTCCCTGACACTATTGTCAGTCTCTCGGGAAATTTCAATTATCTGTAACTCCATCTTGCTCTCGCGTTTTGCGCTGCCGCAAGTGGTACCTTCCGCCTTATGCTGTACAGGCCCTATCTGTGGTGGGAATACAGTTTAAGTTGCCAACCGGCAATAACGTAACGTATGCTCCGAGTGACGTGACTACCCCAGCCAATGCTGCGCCCAGTAGAGCTCCAAGGGTGTATCACCTGGCCACTCCTGCCTAAAGTTTTAAGCGGCTGCAAATGAAAACACATATTCAATACCAAAGTGTTCCCCAAACTATGCTATGTGATGTCCTACATGTATGAAAATCATTATATCAAAACCCTGAATACATATGAAATGATAAAATATCTGAATAGATACTGCAACTTGACATGTAGAACATAATATTAATAAGTTAATAATAACTTAACATTGATTATCATGTGCCTTAGTACAAATACTAGATTTACATCAATTATGGAATAACTGACCTCTGGTTATACTAAAAACAATTTAACATGATAAAGTTTTGACTAGAATATTGAAATTCACTTATGCACAACAAAAAGAAAACAATAAAAAAAACAACAACGTGAGCTGGGATTGAACCCGTAACCTCGCAATTGCAAAGCCGATGCTCTACCACTGAGCCACAGGGGCTTCATAAAACATTACTTTTAAATCAAGTAGACACTGAAGTCAACAATAAAAATATTACCAAAAATCTAAGAAATAGCAAATAAAACAAAATTAAATTGTACCTCTAGCGTCCGCTTACAAAAATCCTAAATCCACAATACCAGCGTTCAAACGCTCTGTAAGAACACAAATGTTGTACTGCCCAAAGGGCAACGGTGGGCGATCAATTTATGCAAAATATTGCCGCCACATGCATTGCACGAATAAAAGCTGGCTCGGCGAAGTACTCGAGAAAGAAGATTCGTGAACAACCAAATTAAAGATGGATTGGATGAAAATCAACTGGTGATTTTAAGAGGCACATTATCATGTGTTGAATGAATGATCCTAGCATAACTATTAATAAATATTATAAAAATCCCGTAAGGAACCTCAGTCCAAAAAGATGACAACTTTTACTATACAGTTAAGTTCAAAATATATGTTCAATTAATACCCAATGTTTAGTACCTGTGACACATGTTCCCCCTAAAGAAGAAAATATTAAATTTTCTTAACGCAGGTACAAAAACAGGTATTGAAAGCAAGTACACTTTATATTATACACAGTATTTACAGCCACCTAAGCTAACCTAACACTCTGCTCTGCTTAAATAGTCTGCTCCCACATTCTCTCTACCCGGGATTGCACGAATTCGCATTCTGTAAGGTTGCAGTGCAAGAGCCCATCGCATCAGTCTTGAATTTTGCATTTTGACCTTGTTCAAATATGTCAAAGGTTGGTGGTCAGTTTCCAAGTCGAATTCCTTTCCAAACAGGAACCTGTGAAACTTAGAAACCCCCCATACTACAGCTAAACACTCTTTCTCTATCACTGAATAGTTTCTCTCTCTGGGAAGTAATTTTCTGCTAGCATACGCTACCGGATATTTACCGTCTTCATGCTCTTGCAATAATACTGCTCCTAAGCCAACGTCACTTGCGTCAACTCTTAAAATGAACGTCTGTTCCAGGACGGGAAGTTTAAGGATAGGTGATTCTATCAAACTCTTCTTAAGAGTATAAAATGCCCTTTCCTGGCTTGTTCCCCAAATGACCTTATTTGGTTGACCCTTCTTGGTCAGATCAGTTAACGGAACAGCTATTGCAGCAAAGTTTGGGACAAACTTCCGTTAAAACCCAACTACTCCCAGAAAAGAACGAACCTGCTTCTTAGTTTCAGGTCGCTTTGCATCAATAATTGCCTGTATTTTGCTGGGTACGGGTGCTAAAGTCTGGTCTTCACCTAAAACATGCCCTAAACATTCAATTTTACGGTACCCAATGCTGCATTTTGTGGGTCTAGCAGTCAGTTTACATTCTCGCAGTCTAGTTAGTAGTTCTCTGAGGGCTATTACATGTTCAGGCCAGCTCATAGAAAATGTCAAAATGTCGTCTACAAAACTGTCTGAATGTCCTAGATCTTTCAGGACCATTCTCACCAACCGACAAAACGTCGCTGGAGCGTTTAGAAGGCCGAAGGGCATTATTCGGAACATATACAAACCATCTCCTGTGTCAAAACTGGTCAATGCTCTAGCTTTGTCAGACATTGGGACTTGCCAATATCCCTTGGACAAATCGAGTTTAGAGAAATACTTATATTTAGAAACCTTGGCAAAAATTGCCTCTATGTTGGGCATTGGCTCTGCATCAAACACTGTCACCTTATTCAGTTGACGGAAGTCAATACAAAATCGTACAGTACTATCTCGCTTTCTAATCAGTACAATCGGTAAAGCAAACGGTGAATTTGATGGTTCGACAACTCCCAGCTGAAGCATTTTCTCTACCTCCTCTTTCACTGTCTCTCTTAAATGAAATGGGACAGGATATCCTTTGACTCTAATGGGGTCTGTCGTTGTCAACTTAATGTCATGTTCTATCAAGGTCGTTTTTCCAGGAATGTCAGTGAAAACGTCAGAAAACTCTTCTAACAGTGAGTCAATGTCCTGTTTACAACTTTCAGTCAAATCCGGGTTTATATCAACATTTTGGTAAGTTTCTTCACCTAAAGGTAAGGGACATAACACAACTTCATCTGCTTCGGTCTGAGCAACTTCCTGTTCTTTACTCTCAATCTCTGTTTCAGTTATCACAGCGGCGCACACCTGACTCAGCACTCCTGCGTCCTGTACTCTTTCTCTCTCACAGTATTCTTTCAACATATAGCATGGAGTGTTTTCAACTAACCATTCATATTCACTCGATAGTCTAGCTTGTTGACTACTTCCTCTACCACAAATGGTCCTTTCCAGTGCAAGAGTAACTTGTTGTGCTTTGACGGCAACAACACTAGGACTTTATTTCCTTGCTTAAACGATCTTGCTCTAGCCTTCCGATCATAGTGCTTCTGGTACCTACGACTAGATTTTGCTAAGTTCTCTTGTGCTAAGCGACAAGTTCCTTCTAGTCTTTCTTGCAAATCTAAAACATACTGATAAGTAATCTTAATCTCATCATCTTCAGTCTTACCAGACCATAACTCCTTCAAAATTGTCACCGGTCCTCTTACTGTTCTGCCATAGAGCAATTCAAAGGGAGAAAACCCTAAACTTTCCTGCGGAACTTCCCTTTAGGCAAACACTGCGTTCAAGTATTTATCCCAATCTTTGGGTATTTCATGGCACATGCGTTTCAACATTTCTTCAAGCTTCCATTGAATTTTCCAACCAAACCATTACATATCGGATGATATGGGGTAGTTGTTTCAAAGATAATAATCTACTCACCTCCGACATGAGCTCTGAAGTGAATTGTGTACCACAATCAGTCAACATCTCTTCAGGAATACCCAACCTGCTGAACATGTCAACCAAGGCCTCCGCTACTTTTTCTGTTTCTATGCTAGACAATGCAACTGCTTCTGGATATCTTGTGGCATAATCCACCATCGTTAAAATGTAACGATTCTTCCGGTCAGTCATTGGTTCGATGGGACCTACAATGTCTACAGCGACTCTTAAACGGAGTGTCAATTAAGGGCATCTTTCCTAACGGTACTTTACTTACTTTACCCTTAGCTATTGTCCGTTGACAAATGTCACATGACCTACAGTATCTACTCACGTCGACAAACACACCTGGCCAATAAAATTCTGCCACAATCCTATCAGTGGTTTTTCTCACACCTAAGTGACCTGAAAACAAAGTGTCATGCGCAACCTTTAACACAGTTTCTCTTAGAGACTTTGGAACTATTAATTGACATGTCTTAACACCACTATCATTTGTGAACTCTCTGTACAACAGTTTACCTTTCTCGATGTACCTCACTTGTCCACCACTTTTACATCTCTGAACTTCCTGATCTCTAGCTTTTGCGACAATTCTCTAAGCTACTATCCTCAGTTTGTTTACTAGCAAACTCTGCCTTTGACATATCCAAAATCTGTGAAGGGACCTTTAATCTTGTATGAGGTTTTACCTTTGTTTGGGCTCGAGTTTCGACTGCTTGCGCCAAAGTAGTGAACTGCGGTTCAACTGCGCCTTCTACGTTCCCAATCACAACGTCATGAATCGGGTTTTCCACGCACAATGCCTCCACTTTTCCTACATAGTAGGGACACTTAATTTCTACCATCGCCCGGTCTAATCTATGCTAACTTCCGTCTATGTACTTACACTTAGTACTCCTGCCTAAAAACTGTTCTTGCTTACCAAGAGCTCGTTTAACTACCACATACGTAAAGCCAGTATCTCTCATTGCTTCAATTGGAATACCATTACATGTACCTTGTACAGTAGGACAACTTGCTATACTAACAGCTTCTGCTAGGTCACAATTGATAAGAACTTCGGTTAAACTACTGCCACTCTCTGTTCTTGTTCGAGTTTCACGACCCTTATAATCATCTGACCTACCTTGCCTATCATCTGTGTGTGATCCATCTGAGTTTTCATCACTACTGTCAATTCCGGCACTAGCACTATGCTGGGTCTTGTTACGACACTGGTATGATTTATGCCCTGGCTTACCACATGCGTGACATATAATCCTTGTATCATTTCCCTTCTCTGACTTACTCTTAAATGCTGTTTTGTCTTGATCACCCTTATTTTCACCTTTCTTGTACTGCTGAAATAATTCCTTAGAACAAACCCGCAAAAACTGATCACGTAATATAAAGTCTAACAGTGCTTCATAAGTTTTTGCTACTTTACTGAGCCTAAGCCAACTGTCTAAATATCTAGCCGTCCTTGCTAAGAACATAACAAATGTCTCACCTTCCCGGGGTCTTTCAGATTTAAACTTCTTCTTATAGCCGTCATCAGTTAACTCAAAGTGTCTCAACAAAGCTTCTTTCAATTTGTCATAATCTTTCCGATCTTCCAAAGGAAGACGATCAAATACCTCACGTGCAGTACCTTTCAACAAAAATGGCAAGTTCAACGACCAAAGCTCTTCATCCCAATTTTGGGCTGACGCATAAGTTTCATAAACATTCAAATAAGCGTCCATTTGATCATTTTTTTCATCAAAGGGGGACATCTTAATCTTAACCTCAACATCCTTTCTCTTTTTTCATCTCTTTCAAGCTTCAACCTATGCTCTGCCTCAATTCGCCTCATTTCTGCTTCGGACTTATCTCTTTCTATCCTACTCATCATTTCTAGCTTCTCTCTTTCTAAATTAGCCTGCATTTCTAACTGCATTTGGAACTTCTCTCTTTCTACCTTTGCCTCCATTTCTAACTTTCTCTGTTTAACTTTGCCTCGAGCTCCAATCGTTCTTTCGATTCCGTCTCCATTTCTAACTTTTCTTTGTTTATCTTTGCCTCAAGTTCTAATTTTTCTTTCTCAAGTTGTAATCTTTCTTTCTCCATTTCTGATCTTTCTTTCTCCCTTCTTGCCTCAAGTTCTAATCTTTCTTTCTCCCTTTCTAACCTGCCATGTCTCTCTTCGCGTTCTCTAGCCTGCTCTTACTTAACAAACTCTCAACTCATCCCCTGAGTATCCTAACTTCTCTCCTACTTTCGTTAACTCGACTACACTTGTCATGTTTGAATGTTTGTCTGTTGTTTAATCAAGATCAAAATTCGTGTATGTTGTTGATTAAACAAAATCCTAAGTTAGCAGTGGTCTCAGGCGGTACCAGGTATCCTCATCGATCACCTTGATAAAAACAGTCCAACTCGGGTATAATAAAACTAGGGTACAAGCAAATGTAGCTTAATTAAAGCTGTAGTTGTCTACACAAGCACTTTAATTTATATAACTGTGCAACCTGGCTACGTCAATGAGTCCACATATAATTCGATCTACAGAGTTCAAGTATACTGAAGTGTACCGGTTCTCAATAACCGTATAAAGGTATGTTATTAACAAACACTACCCCCAACAGTATGTACTAAGTTAACCGCAGTATAACTTAACACAATTAACATTCAAGTATACAACTCACATGTGTCACATGCTATAAAACTGACAGCATAAATATGACTCAAGACAGTAACCAAAATAGTACCCAAACTAGTAATGAAACAAATGTAAAAAAAAACATACCCGAAAAGTGCAAATTCAACACTGAAACTTCTTTGGTAGTGAGGGACGACTGCTCTCAGACGTAGAGCGCGGTGGCTTCATCACACAGCATGCAATAAAAATAAAGAAAAGGAACGAACTCACCGGATCTTCTTTCTCTACCTGCCAGCCATAACCCTTTACACCTTACTGCGGAAAAAAAATCTGATGGAGATGGAAACAAACTGAAAAATGAAGATGAATAACCAGGGTCAGTATGAACACAAAGAAAATATCCTGCAGTTTAAAATGTATGTGTTCGTTTGGAGTATCCCACTTCTGACACCACTGTCACGGATAGGCCGAGGGGGATACTCCGCCAAAACACAAAACTATGAACATTTTTACAATTTATTTACAAAAATAGAATATTTATAAATGAGGAAAAAAAATGAAATATTCAAATGAATGTCCTTTCACACAGATTGTTATATTTACAATAAGTGAGTGTCCACAGTTTTCAACAAAAGTTCACTATATCCGACACCAACTGGAGGGTTCACAAAACCCGTAGATTGTAAAGAAGTATAACGACACAGCGGGGGCACTTTGCTGTCCTTGTATAGGGGTAACAAACCCCAAAAATATATATGTGTAATAACACTTCCCTGACACTATTGTCCGTCTCTCGGGAAATTTCAACTATCTGTAACTCCCTCTTGCTCTCGCGTTTTGCGCTGCCGCAAGTGGTACCTTCCGCCTTATGCTGTACAGGCCCTATCTGTGGTGGGAATACAGTTTAAGTTGCCAACCGGCAATAACGTAACGTATGCTCTGAGTGACGTGACTACCCCATGCCAATGCTTCGCCCAGTAGAGCTCCAAGGGTGTATCACCTGGCCACTCCTGCCTAAGGTTTTAAGCGGCTGCAAATGAAAACACATATTCAATACCAAAGTGTTCCCCAAACTATGCTATGTAATGTCTTACATGTATGAAAATCATTATATCAAAACCCTGAATACATATGAAATGATAAAATATCTGAATAGATACTGCAACTTGACATGTAGAACATAATATTAATAAGTTAATAATAACTTAACATTGATTATCATGTGCCTTAGTACAAATACTAGATTTACATCAGTTATGGAATAACTGACCTCTGGTTATACTAAAAACAATTTAACATGATAAAGTTTTGACTAGAATATTGAAATTCACTTATGCACAACAACAAAAAGCAATAAAAACAACAACGTGAGCTGGGATTGAACCCGTAACCTCGCAATTGCAAAGCCGATGCTCTACCACTGAGCCATAGAGGCTTCATAAAACATTACTTTTAAATCAAGTAGACACTGAAGTCAACAATAAAAATATAACCAAAAATCTAAGAAATAGCAAATAAAACAAAATTAAATTGTACCTCTAGCGTCCGCTTACAAAAATCCTAAATCCACAATACCAGCGTTCAAACGCTCTGTAAGAACACAAATGTTGTACTGCCAAAAAGGCAACGGTTGGCGATCAATTTATGCAAAATATTGCCGCTACATGCATTGCACGAATAAAAGCTGGCTCGGCGAAGTACTCGAGAAAGAAGATTCGTGAACAACCAAATTACAGATGGATTGGATGAAAATCAACTGGTGATTTTAATGGGCACATTATCATGTGTTGAATGAATGATGCTAGCATAACTATCAATAAATATTATAAAAATCCCGTAAGGAACCTCAGTCCAAAAAGATGACAACTTTTACTATACAGTTAAGTTCAAAATATATGTTCAAATTATACCCAATATTTAGTACCTGTGACATAGACTCTATGAATCTTAATAACAGGTTGTTCAATCTATGCTGCTTTCTCAGAGAAGCTGAGCTTCATAAGAGGCGACAGCAGTCGAAAGAACCGTACACTGTATATCTGATTCTGCCTTTGTGTTACTACACTATAATTGTACTACGTACTAAGTAACCTCTCTGAGGAGCAAGCTCACGGAGAGAACGCGGAAACCTTTCGGTAGCACAAAAATTGGCCTCGCTACTTTAAGCCAGCCAGTTGGCCTCGCTAACTATCTTAAGCCAGCCAGTGTTGTATTACACAACTTCTTTGTTGCATTTAAACAACTTCTTGTTCCAAAAGTTGAAACCGACCCCTTTATATTTACCTTATATTTGACAACAAATGGTTACAAGCTATAATGCAATTTTGCATAATTTTACAAAAGACCAAAACGTCTTTAAAACGTCTTAAAATCACAAAATTCACTAAATGTTATACTTTCACGAAATGACATTATCTATGTCAAGCATAACTGTTAGTTCATCAATCTGTGTGATGAAAACAATTTTAATCTAATCATTAAAATTATTATACATGAATCTATGACTTCATGTATATTTATATACGTGTATATAATCAAACAGAGAAATAAAATCATTCCTGACATTCACTGACTTTTGATATTTATTTCTGTGTCATGTAATATTTATTTAAGGCGTCGCAAACATTGCAAATGGCGAAAACAGGCTAAAATTTCAAAAATGAATTTTGGGGAAAATACTTATTTCCACCTAGATTTTAGTAAAGAAATATATTTAGCTAAGGATGTAGTTAATGTTTGCAAGCTCAATTTAGTATTATTCATGTTTACCAAGCACAACTAAAACAAAAGAAAAACCGTTTGCATGAAAACTCTGAAATTCATGGACAATATACCAAACCAACTCATACCTGAAATAAGTATATGCTGGTCTACAATGTTTAGTGCCAATTCGTCAAAATAATGTTAGGTTTTCAAGAAATTCAAGGAAAACTTACTTCCTGG
Source organism: Corbicula japonica (assembly GCA_038501625.1). NCBI lineage: Eukaryota > Metazoa > Mollusca > Bivalvia > Venerida > Cyrenidae > Corbicula > Corbicula japonica. The sequence continues at coordinate 1,066,669 of JAZAYU010000025.1, forward strand.
TTCAAACCAAAAGTAGAAATCTATAGAAATCTACTTTCGGGGTTACCGAATTGGAACGGTCAGTGGCAAAACAATTTACCACTGGGGGTTTAAACCACGTTCTAGGGTGCACCAACCTCACACTTGCCCCAACAGGTTCTCGTATCACAAAACAAGTACAAGTTGTCTTGGTGAAATAACTCCAACCCACCCATCGGCTCAACAATGTTGCATGCAAAAACACACAAACATATAAAACATCAGAAGCTAAAAGCATTACAAAGCCAAAGTGGATACTTTTGAAAAGGAATTAAACAAGTTCTGGACTAAACTAAATGATACCTAGAAACTTACGACGGAGGGTGTGAGTGTTTTGGATTCTACTGTTAAGAAACAGTGCCCAAGGTTATAAAACTGAGCATGGAAACCAGTCTCAAATCTCAAACATCTGATTAGTTGAGATTTGAGACTGGTTTCCAATCTCAGTTTTATAACCTTCAGCCGTGGAATTGAATTTGTTGACAGCAAACAGCATCCAGAACTTAATCGATTATCAAAAACATATTCAGAAATGCGTAGCGGATTGAGAAGAGAGCCAAACGAAAAAGCTGCAGAATTGTTATTTATGTAAGCGATATGTATACAGATGGTGTAACTGTTTTGAATTTCTTTAACTCGACGAATCTTTGGTTTCAACACTGATATTTATTTGTATCCCATATATTAATTGCTTCATGAAACGGCCATAACTCAAAATGTTCAAGAAGATTTGTTGGGTGTATTATCAATGATGTTTTCTATGTTGAAGAGTTTTATAAAGTCTTTTTGATTGGCGACTGGAACAAAAGTGTTACAAATAGAAGAGAGAAGATTTCGTTTAAGTCTTATGTAAACGATCTAGATTATGATTTCGTTTACCCCAGATATTTCCGTTGGACGGGCCTCCTCCGATAAATTTCTAGAGGAATACAAATGCAAAGTGTAATGAGGTTGTATCTACTGTCGAGCGAACCCGTACGGCGACAGCGCCTAGTAAAGCAACCTCCTCGGACTGCTTACGGTAGAATTTGTTAATGATATATTACTGGTGGTTTACTTATTACGGTAGAAATGTCGCGGTTCACATTATCGTTAATTGTTTTGGGGTTTCTATTTTCAAACTGATCATTTTATTACCCAAGTTCTCTTTTCCTCTTTACTTTTTGGCTGTGTGGAAAGGCTGTGTCTTCTGAATGTGGCCATTCCTAATATCCATACTTCACTTTTTTACTTTTTAATCCCTAGAGTGACCATAGAGCAATTCGTTTATCGTAAGTCAATGCAATGGAAACTGAAAAATACTGATTTTGAGACATCGGTAAATTATAAGTGTAATGATGCTTAGAGAATAAATTTTAAAATGGATATTATCGTTAAACTAACACAGTTTAATGATACTTTGCATGTTAACATGGGTAATAAAATGATCAATTTCAAAATATACGCCACAAACGATTAACGAAAATGAGAACCCGAGGAGTAACCACCTTGGAGCGGTCAGTGGCAAAACAATTTACCAACTTCAATCTTGCTCAAACAGGTTCTCATATGAACAAACAATTTCAATTTGTCTTGGTGAAATACTCCAACTCACTCGGCAATGTTGCATGCAAAGACACACAAGCATATAAAACATAAGAAGCTAATAGAATTGTATAGCAAACGGGCGGGTACTTAATGACCTTACCGAGACCAGAGCCCTTGAAGTCATATCATGTTACGCAAATCTAAAGAAATCTAAAGAAATGAGTGATTTACGATGTATTAAACCCCGGAATTTCGGTAACTGTTTTAAACATAATGCCAGACAGAATAATATATGCAATATTTCTCCAGCTGAATTTCATGATTATTTTTCGAATCTGTTTAACGAAATCGATAAGATTGCAAATACAGAAGCAGGAATACAGACGAGACCAGCCGTTTTGTTCGTAGTATACCGTCATTTCGTAAAATCGCGATTCGTAGTACTTATTGCGACTGGACTGTAATCATGATTTTATCATTAATTAACGAACATTTGAGTCGTAAAATACTCCACTTTCCATAAAGCGTTTCTTTAAACGGAGTCAAAGAAGGTGAAATATGCATATCAGACACTGCCGCATTCAGAAAAACAGCCTCCCAAAACGACCAAGAAGAAGAGAAAGAAGGAGCATGTTAAATAAAATAATCAGCTTCAAAACAGACACCACAAACAATTAACAAAAATTAGAACCTGAGGGGTAATAACGCTATTTAAAACGTATTCTACATAAGTCTTCCATGGTATCATGTGATTTTGGAACATACCGAGTTTTGTGTCAAATCCGTAATAATTATTGAAAATAAGACCAAATGCAGCGCCACAAAAGTGTCGGAACCAATACCATTAATTGCACTAAATCAAAACAATGCAGTAATTGATATTAATTGTGACGAAATAAAAAAGAATAAAAAATGAACACAATGAAGGCCAATTGTCAAATTCTCCTCCTTATTCTTAAACATCATCGTCTGGGAACAAACAGTATATTCTGCAGCGCAATGTAGGCTCGTTGATTTAATTCTATACAGCTGAACGAGTGTTTACATATTCAGTTGCACAACGTAGGCCGGTGTTAAATGACCTTATTATGTTTCTACGGACATCTTGGAGGATCGAGTTCTTTCTTTCTACCGTTTTCGTTGGATAATGCTATTAGATTCTAATGTTTAATGTTTGTGTGATTGTCGAAATGATGGGTGGCTTGGGGTTATTTCACCAAGTCAATTTTGTGTGATTGTCGAAATGATGGGTGGCTTGGGGTTATTTCACCAAGTCAAATGGTGAGAAACTATAGGAACAAGTATGAGGTCGGTGCACCCTAGATCAAGGAAAAGTTTTGCCATTGACAGTTCAAAGGCGGTAACTCCTCGGCTTCTCATTTTCGTTGTTGATGGTGTCCTTTCCTTTTAAAATTGTTTAATCTCATGGTATTTTAGAATTATTGGGATGGTATGTTTTATCGACCACGCCATTCCTGATATGCATATTAAATGATTCAACTGCAGATGCTCTGGTTTAGGAAGATAATCGATTGCGTATCGGTGCCATTAGTTATACTTTTTGCCGGATATGTTAACATGCAGCCTAGACTTACGTCCCTAACGCTTTAAGAGGGGCAATATGTTTTTTTTTTGTTGTTGCCGTGTATACTGTTTTACCCTTGTCCGTCCGTCCGTTCTTCCGTTCGTAACAACATTTCCGTCGCTGTTTACTAAGCAAGTATAACATGCAGAAGCCTAATATTTTGCATATTGCTTTATCCGATAGTCCCATATGGTGTAAAGCGATTTTATGGTCCTTGCGCATCTACTTCCTTTTTACTGAATACTTAAATTTTTACACATATTTGACATACATGCGCGATTTCGCAATATTCTAAGCATCTATAACATGCAGCTGTCTGATATTTTATATATTTATATTTTATATATAGGTAAATACTCAGAAAAATTTGACACCCTTTTCTATTAAGCGGTGTTGGTAAAATAGTTGTGTAGTTATTAGAATCTGATGTTAAGTTTTATTGTAATTTACATGATTCTACCAACAATCTACTTTATATGAATTTATTTAAAACCCTTTCAATAAAAGTTCTTTTATTTAAAACCCTTTCAATAAATACTTGTTTAAAACTACCAGATACGTAAGTTGAGTCGGAAACGGAAAATCCTCGGCAGTGCATTTCATAGATTCTCTTTATCGCAAATTTGCAACGGACAGTGTAATTATAGAATTATCAAAATGTGCAGAAATCAATTTTAATTAAATTTAAGAGTTTCGATGTGATGCGATTCAAAAGCGTACAAAGCTGGAATATACATTGAGTAGAATTCTTCTTGATAGCTTATATTTTAGTTATCATTCTGTGATTAATAATTGATAGCATTGCGAGTTTGTCGGACTTGTGGAGATTGCAGATTTCTATTAAGCCCTGTTGGTAAAGTACAATTGTGTAGTAATTAGAATCTGTTCAGTATAGTTAATTCATTTTTGCTCGACATTTTTCAAAATTTTGCTCGACATTTAAGTTAATTGCGACGTCGGCTGGTCGGTGCTAGTTTTCGTAAGAGTCGCGCCATCACACATGCACCTTAGTGGTTTAGTGGACCTTTAGTCTTACAATTAGTCAAAAGTAGTTTACCAGGGTATGAAAAAACTATGTTTCTTTAAACTGTGCGAAGACATTGAACTAGTAAGGGCGTAATAATTTTCTACTAATAATCACAAAACTGCTATGAGCATGATTAGATGGTACGTTCAGTATCGCAAGCAAGTTTGTATTGATTTGAATTTAGCTCTTATCATTTTACAACATGTGACATTTAATCACATCAATCAAAAAAATTAATTTATTACACGCGGCAGAAAAAAATGTGCTATGTTTCAAAATGGCAACATCATTATTTAGAAAAGCGCATTTAACACTTAAACTGAGGTTTCTTTATTTAGTTTTACCTAAATCAAATAACAAATAGTACACTGATTAGATAAAGCATTTTAAAGCATTTTTAAGTATTTTTAATGATATGTCATTAGTTCTTAATAAAAATTGTAACGGTTATTCGTAGAACTCTATTTTAATGTCGCAGTCAGGTTTTGTGTAGGTAGGGAAGCGAAAAAATCCTCGTGCATTCAGTCAGTGCTGTGGTCAATACTGGCGCGATCGTTACCTGCCTAAGTTTGTTAGGTGAACTACAATTAAAGTGCTTGTTTTTATATGGAGTAGACGTAAATCTCTTTGAGGGTCCATTGTACTACTCTAAATAGGAATGAATAACAAGAGAATTCTGATCGAACAACCTTGCTGTCTGATTCGCGTGTAATCATGTTTATAGTTCTTCCATTCAATATATGGAGATTAAATGTTTACGTAAAGTAAGTCAAATTATTCCCATTTTCATTGCATATACAATTTTCAACATAATAATATTTATTCATATCAAAAAACCAGACAAGGTCCTAAGTCCATCATAGCGTCTGTAAAGCTTGAAGTTCATGCGCCAAAATCCATTCTGACCGAAGGACCAGTTTCTTCGACATTCAGTAAAACAATCATACCTATGATATCTTTCATCATGCATTATAATCATACGGATACAAGTTCATGAAGTTCGGGTTTAGAAACATCATATCATTGTTGGTAATTAGGTCGCAATTTATCAAGGTCATTTTCATTTGTTTGTTGCGAAGATCTCTCATCGAACCATGCGTTAGATTTCCCCTCCACAAACTTCTTACTTGAAACCGCAGTCGACTTTTCCTAAGAAGAATGTAAATGTGGTATTTTATACTTATTCTTTATTTTTTTTTATTTTCAGAAATCGAAGACTAGAAGCTTTTTAAAGAATTACGAATTTAACCAATATGAACGAATCGAAGAATCTCACTACAATGGGCTTGAACACTTTAAATGTAACAACTGTATCATCAGAGACTCTGCGGAACGTCTATGACGAGTACGAAAGTTTCGCGCGTGTATTCAGTGGTGTGGTGTATGGGCTGATCTTTATTGTTGGTTTTGTAGGAAACATACTTGTTATTGTCGTCATAATCAAAAGCCAAAAGGTTCGGACCACGACAGACGTCCTTATTCTGAACCTGGCTCTGACTGATTTGGGCTTCGTAGTGTTTGGTGTACCCACTATCGCCGGAACATATGTCATCCCAACATTACCTTCTGGAACTGTCTGGTGTAAAATTTTATATTATTTGATATATGTCTGTTTTTATACCAGTGTATATACGCTTGTTATTTTGTCATTTGATAGATACCTAGCTGTCATGCATCCATTTTCATCTAGGTCCATTAGAACTCAAACGAACGCTCTGCGTATGCTAACAATCCTGTGGGTGCTCGTACTTTTATACAATGTCCACATATTGACAGACTTCGGAATCGTGGAAAATATATTTCTTGAAGTAGTAAGATTTGAATGTGAACTTACGTGGAGCATCGAAAAGTTGAAACACTTTTATGTAGCTTTTCTCTCTTATGGTTATCTTCTGCCGTTATCTCTCATATGTGTTTTAAACTTTTGTATGCTAAGACGACTGCTTCATAGCGAAGTCCAGGGCTGCTCAACAAGTGCGCAAAGCAACCGTTCAAAGAAACGGGTTACAAAACTAGTAGTTATTGTCGTGATGGTTTTCGCGGTATGTTGGCTCCCTCTTCATATCACCTTTCTGATTAGGACATTTGGACTTGTTGACACTAATATTTCCCAAGACGTGGCGTTCCAAGCAGCTTTTCTTGCTGGAAATTGCATTGCTTGCATGAACTCGGCCATTAATCCGTTTCTGTACGCGACATTTTCCAAAAACTTTCGTAGATGTTGCAGGAAATTGCTTAATTTTGCATGTTTCAATCGGAATTGTTGTGTTGCTCCGACGCGACAAAGAAATTAAAGATCAGATCTAAAAGCGTGTATTCTGTTATGATACAGCTCAACAGTACAGATATAATTGAATTATAATAACTCGGCATAAATAGAGGATTTACCTCAGAGACTAGTTGGACCCTTGCTCTCTCCCAATCCGGCAGGCAAGCGAAGATTATAGGACACATCTTTATAGATTTTGGGAATATAACGTCGCAAAAGACTTTCAAGCAACGTTTCTGATAGAAAAACATGATAGTAGGGATCCTTAGTCTCGTTGAGTTTATGGGCTCTTACTATAACAAGAAACCATCCTTATTAGAAGTTGATCCTACTCTTCTACTCTCTATGTTGTAGTTTACATGTGGGGACAGATCGAATAAACAATAAAAGTTTTATCAAACGCATTATAATATGTGTTCCTGTTCGTGTTCTTTCACCTTTAAGTTACTCCGTATTTATATACCCCATACATAAAGATAAATGAACAAGAAAATCATGTTTTATTTTTTATAATGTGTTTTATAATGTGTTATATGTGATTTAAATTATAATTATTTTACTATAATATTAAAAGATCAGTAAAAGTATCAAAGTTACAGTACATAATGCGAGAGCAAATTTACATGTTTAAAATAGCCAGAATAATAATAATAATCAAAGAAATAATCAAATAAATAAATCAATCTTAACAAATAAGTGATTCATCTTTTCTTGGTGCTCGTCTGTTTGATTCTACGGCGTTGGCTCAGTTTCAACTTAAGATGGTAGTTCCCGCGTTGTAGGCTAACTAGGAAATCAGTCTGAACTACAAAATTAACAATTAAGGGTTCAAACATTTAACTCTCATCCGTCTGCTTCCCGTTTAAAGTAACCTCAAAGAGACATGTTGTTGGTATAATGCAGGTGTTTACTTGACATGTATCTTTTTAAGAATGTGATACTGAATAACACTGCCGTTTAACTTTTTTATTTCATTAATATTCATATTTTGGTTGGCATAATGCACCACACTGTACACAATTAACTTATTTATGAGTATAGTGGACGTCCCTGATTTTCTCTCAGTGGTCATCAACTTACCACAGTCGCAAAATTGGGTGTGGATATTCTTTATGGAAAATTGTCATCCAGTCAATTGAAATCAAAGCTGTAAATGTAAAGGACATTTTGTATCAATCAACCTTTATGGTACTGTTATTATGGGAAAATATTGGACACATGAAACAACGAAAACAAACGCAAATGGTTTTATAAAAACATGAGTATACGATCTTATAGATTTCCTAATTCTAATTTTCTTATTGTTGATTTTAGATTTATCTTTCATTGAAAATTAAATAGTATTGTATTGATAAAGCACTGGCAATATTTTTATTTCGAGACATACTGGCTCTCGAAAAATGAAAGCACTGGCAATATTTTTATTTCGAGACAAACTGGCTCTCGAAAAATGTTTTTTTGCCTTCGCAGAGTTTCTAGAATGACATTAGCTTCTTGTGTTTTATATGCTTGTCTGCTTTTGCATGTAACATTGTCGATGGAATTGGTAGGGTCGTTTGTTCATTTAAGAACTTGTTGGGGCGAGTTTGAGGTTGATGCACTCGAGAACCTGGTTAAATCTCCCTTACGCTAACCTCCAGGTTCTCTTTTTTCGTTAATTGCTTGCAGTGACTTATTTGAAATTGATCATTATATTAACCCATACTTTGTGAGGCTGTTTTTTTTCTACAAAAAAATGCAAATCGCGAAGAGCCACATTCAGAAGAAACAGCCTCCACAGTCAAGAAGAAGAGAGAGAGAGCATAGTTTATGGAATGCTCATTCTCAAAACAGACACAACAACAATGAACAAAAATGAGAACCAGAGGGGTTACCGCCTTGGAACCTTCAGTTGCACAACACTTTGCCAAAGGATTTACTAGGTTCTTAAGTGCACTAACATCACACTTGCAATAATAGGTTCTTATATGAATGTTGTAATTCCTATCATGCATGTTTTACTTTTTTCCCCAAAAGTGTAAACATGTTACCTTTGCTAAATGTATCGGTCTACTTAGTAACAATGTCACTCCTGAAATCAACTGAAAAACTGTCCTACCTATTTCAATACTTTTTCTAGGTTATAACATTACTTTATCAAGTTCACAATTGTGCCCCCATTGTAAACAAAGTCTTTATATCAATCACTTAAATTGACTTATCTGGACTTTTTTTTCTCATAAATGAAATCGATTACATTGTAAAATAGTTGCTTGTTGGTCCGCTTTAAAAATAATATAGTTTGCATTCCACAAACACTTTATGATAACCAGAGCTACTGAATGAAGTATGTACGCATCCGGAAGACAGGCTAATGAATCTAATTAGTGGCATACAGGAGCAAGGACATCGTAGAGTGTGATATTTCCTGTAAGTATTAAACTATTTACATCTTAAAAGACTTTTTTTTACTAAAAAAAAATCGAGCAATATAAATAACACCCAGAAATTTCCTTTTATATGATCAATCCATTTATGATTTTATCATTTGAGGAATGAAGTCACCTCTACCCAAACGTTCTTCATTTTTCTTTCAGCCTGAATCGATGTATAGTTCCTTTTTTAAAGAATTTAAAAATGGACACTCAACTGACCGTTCAACATCCCGCAGATTGAAAATGATAAAACAATTCTGTCGGATTCAGGATCTGCCTATTTCTGGAAAAGTATAAATATTGACCACGCACATTTTCCATTACTGTCCATGAACAGGCTCAATCCAGCCGAGCCTGCAATATTTTCATATTTGTCGTGTTCGATGGATTTCAAAGTTCCCTTTTAATCTATTTCAATATCACAGTAGCGTTGTTTGTGCCGTGCGGCGGCTGTAAAAAGTCTCCCAGTACATTCAATCAGTGCTGTTATCAATTACATATTTTGAAGGTCGTTGAGCACAATACTTATGTACTATGTTAATAGTACTTCTTAAATTACATTTGTTTTAATATTTCGGCCAGTTTTGAGATTGGTGGTTTCTATTTCCCAGCCAATATAGATTTGGATATTGTTAAATAACCCCCAGGGATATACTTACTGCTTTTTAAATTTTGCATTTGGCGTTGCCTGTAATATACAGGATTCATATTCTAAGATTTCCGTCAGAATTCTATTATGTTAATTCCGCTCATTGTTTTCTCGTTTAGGGCAAACCCATTCCTTAATCTGGGGACCATACGCCGCTGAACATGGAATGATATTTATCTGAAAATACCGCATTGTAGATTCCATATCCATCGCAATATGCACACCATCGTTCGGGATGGTCATAATTGTACTGTTTATTAGTGTAAATATTGAGTTGCGCTCAACCCGGGGCTAGGCGGCGTGGGCAGTAATATGCATTTCCATTACTGTCCATGAACAGGCTCAATCTAACCGAGCCTGCAATATGTTCATATTTTTTCGTGTTCGATGGCTTTCAAAGTTCCCTTTTAATCTATTTAGTATTATTTTACACGAATACATGACTAGTACTTACAACAACGGTTCTGCGAATAAATTTCGTTTTCAAAATTTGAAAGCTTTTCTTTTTTTAGAAGTAAATTTGTTCGACAAATATATTTAATGTAAATTGTTAGTATTTTATCATTGCAAAGCGGTGTCTGTTTAGATGCACGGCTCAAAAATTAATAATCTAAGAGGGAAGATTTAGAGATATTGAAGGAAATCAACGTCTTTGTAGTGAATGTCATATGCACAAAATTAGAATCATTTCATCAAAGAAAATAAAAGGCAATTTTAATTTCTCCACGTTATTCATAAAACACATCTGTAAATTCAAAAAGAAAAGAAACCAACTTGATATTTTACAACTCTCTGTAGCTCGAACATGTTTTTGCTGATTTGACTCCAGTGGATCTGGTCTCGATAAGGTCATTGAGTATCCGCCCTTTTGCTTGACAATGCAAACAAAACAGTATTGTTTTTGTCCTTTTCATGCAACGTCGAGCTGATGGGTGGGTTATTGTTATTTCACCAAGACAACTTGTACTTGTTTGTTCATATGTGAACTTGTTGGGGCAAGTGTGAGGTTGGTGTACTATAGAAGTTGGTTCAGTGTTGATATTTAATCTGATTTCAAAGTTAACTAATTCTGTTGACTAATGTAATATATTTGATCTAGTTTAATCCCGATCGTTAAATAGATTCCGAAGAGGCGACCGAAGCAATCGCCATTTCTCCTTATAATACCGTTGTCTATTAATTTAAATATACGGAATAAAACACAAATCCTTATTAATTTTTTATAAAGAGGAAAACCACATTTTGTGCTGCTAATATCAGTTTATTATTGGTTATAGCTTACATTGTTTAGTATAACTTTGAGGCAACAGCGGTATGCATACCAAAGAACTTCCAACGTAACCGTATTATTGTAAGACAATTACAAAGTCAATCATAAACAGATGTTTTGCTCTTTTGTAACAAAAGATTAAATAATGACTGCGAAAAAATATTTAAAAACGAAGTTAAAGTCAGGCCGCTCAAGAAGTAAGAGTTTGAATAACTACAATGAAAACAATACGAATCGTATAAGGAACGTGTTCTTAACTACAATTGCGGCATTTTGGTTTAGGTTTCGAATTTTATTTCCGGCATTCAACTTGCTCTCTGGATGCTTTAGAAAATCGCTCTGGCAAAAAATAGTTTTTGTTTCGAAATTCTTCTCCAATAAAGGTTAAAGTACAAAACATCCCAAACAGAATCTGCTGAACTGTGCTACTTGTTTATTTCAAATACCCGAACATCATGCATCAACTCCGTTGATCGTTTTTAATATATATTTCTTGTATACCTTGTTTTACTAGCCAGTTTGGTCATATTAATTTAGTGCCTTACAAGTTTTCAGTGCATTGTGTATACACCGGTCTTATTTTGAGACTGGTGATTGCACACTGGTTTTCAGTGTTGATCTTATTATATGTTAGGAATAGAACATAATGTTCCGGTCAAATAAATGTTAAATGTGCAATTTGTTCATGTTGCTTATGAATAAGAATAAAAAAGTGAAATAGGCATATCAGGAATCGCCACATCCAGAAAACAGACTGTACGCGCATCCAGCAAAGAGCGAGGAAAAGAGAGCATGGGTTTATAACAAGTTAATTTTAAATTAGACACCACAAACAATTAACGAATCAGAGAACCTGAGGGGTTACCGCTTTGGAGTTCCTGTTCATATATATAATTACTTCCTACTTAATTTTACTTTAAAATCACCATAAACGAGTGTATATATAAAATCGTGTTCGATTTAAATGAGCCTTTTACGAGAGCCTCTTTACTAGTAAACGCGCATCTTTCTACTGATTGTATTCTAGACACTAGACTGAAGGCAGATGACTTTTTTTTAAAGTATTTAAAACCTATAATCTTAACACCTTTTTACATGCCAGTCCTTCTTTTTCAGGTTAATGAAAATGGAAGCTGCACTGAAATGTTTGCTAATGTGCAGGTAATGTCCGTCCAATACAAATAAATAAAACTATGAAGATTTTAGTATAACTGGAAAACCATATTTTTCTTATTATAATTAACAGTTTACATGATAGAATAACAAATCAAAAGGTACATGACATTCACCGACAGAATATCAAGTATAGGCAATTGAAAATGCTTGTGATAACCACCTTTCTTAGTTGTGAGCCTTTCTATTCAAATATCAATTATTTCGTAATATCGATAAGAATGGGCATATACAGGGATATATTATATTAAATAACTGATACCCGAAAGCAATAATTGTTTTAATTTCAATGTAATAGACGGGGAATTTATCCAACGTCTTGGTGAAGCCATCTAAAAGCATTCACCTCTGCTTTTTCGTGTGATAAATTTAATGGTTGGTGCACCCTAGAACCTCGTTTTAACTCCCAGTGGCAAATTGTTTTGCCACCTACTGTTCCTATGATCATTTTGTAAACGTTACATTCTCTTGGCTGTGTCGGGAGGCTGTTTCTTCTGTGTTTGGCAATCCCTGATATGCGTGTTTCGCTTTTTTATCATTTCATTAGTGCTCAGGTAACATCTGTAATTGTGTCTGCACCTGGTAGATATATCTTTATTCTACTTAAAAAGATCCGAGGATTAAACCCACGACTATCTAAAGCTTCTTGTACTCTTTCAGTGCCTTTTCACTTGCACCACAAGAAATGTTGATAGCTAAACATTCACCAGTGAATGCTAACTTACCCAATACAAGTGACTACACAACTTTCATCAGAGTTACAAAGCCTTTGAAAAGACCGATGCGAGCATTGAATGTTCCTGAGAACTGCGGAAAATGGACACCGTGGGTAGATGAAAACCATCCTTCAACCATCTTCAAAGATGACAAGGAATCTTTAACTCACGCTCAACTGGAAGCTTTTTGTCCTTCCACACATGGAGGTTCCATCAGTAAATTTCAATGTAAAGACGAAAAGGGAGAGCCTTTCTTCGGAAACAGGACGAATGCGGAAGAAACTTTTTCTGTCTCGTGCTATGATATGAATGTTGGGGTCATTTGTACCGTAATCGTGTCAACGTGGGACCGATGTCCTGACTTGGCCGTTCGATACTACTGTAACTGCTCACCAACAACACAAGGTTAGTAGTTATAAAACATCTTTAAAAAAATTGGTTAAAGTATATGTCGAGTATTTTGTGTATTTGAAGATTGCTACAATGATGTCATATTCACATGTGGTAGCTCTTTCGCAATTTCATGGACGACCTGTTTTCAAGCAGACAACATTATTTGTAACTTTGCTATTAAATTCATTTCAATTCACTAATTCATTAAATTCAAAGGCTCAATCAAACCGAGCCTGCAGTATTTTCATATTTGTCGTGTTCGGTGGCTTTCAAAGTTCCCTTTTCATCTATATTAATATAAATTAACTTACAGTCAACCCTGTCTTTAGCAGCCACCCAAGGGAATGACAAAAAGTGGATACCAAAGACAGGTGGCTGTTAAAGACAGTAAAATTAGAACAAAACGTCAGTTTAGTTCATATTCAAACTGGCTGTTTAAGACAGGTGGTTGCTGTTCGCAGGTGGCTGCTAAGGCAGTTTTTACTGTATATGCTTTTATAGTTTTTTTTAACTTACAGACATGCCTTCCCAGGGAGGTTCTTCCGAATTAAGATCAACTATGACAGAACATTCATCGATAATGTTGTACAAACAGTCAGCTCCAGTTTCAACATCTCATCCTGTCTCTAACGTCTCGTCATCGACGATGTTCGCAGCTTCTCGAACGCCGATAGCTTCGGAACCAACTTCGAAGTCAGTACGGCCTATGACACACACTCTTTTACATGCAACCTCTCCGTCTTCTCGTACATACAAAGGTCAAGGTTCAGCCATGTCGTCGTCATTGCCACTGTTCACTGACTATCCAGCACGGATGTCCACACTATCATCTGCGATATTATTAGAACAGCGGGTCTCCTCTAAAACAAGATCCAATCCAGGTACATCCCCTTTGTCAAAAGTTAAAATTACCAGAAAACTTCGATACAACTCTTTATCTATGTAATACTTGTAAGGGTTTGATTCAGTCTTGAAGTATGACAATCCGCACATGTTAAAAACTTTACGCTCGTAGTATTGATTGAACGGAAATTGTACGTCTCTTTCAATAGTAAGGTGATATGTTCCAGAGAATATTTGGTCGTGCTTGTTTCTTCTGCCATAGAGCGAACATCAACTGTAAATAGAAATAAAACAAACATTTATTTTTTATGTCAGATTTCAATAATCATGCATGCCATTTACTAATTTGTATGACGCCAATAATTAAGGTGGCATATGCATAAACACTTTATTTTGCAGTAATTACATTGTTTCGTACCTGCATTATTTTAATATTTGTCGTGTTCGGTGGCTTTCAAATTTCCTTTTCATCTATTCTTAATACTTGACAGGTTATGCTTCCACTGTCATGAAAATGACAACCATAAAGATAGCAGAGAGGAACGTGATAACCGTGTCTGAGAATTCTCTGAGGCTGCAGCTGGGAACTTGGTCGATCTCCTGGTGGATCTTTGTCCTAGTCGTTTCTGGAACTCTGTTTGTTATTAGCATCTGTGTGTCCGTCTGTCTGTACAAACACGCAAATACAATCGGAAAAAGACGACGTAAAGTGCGCCCACTTCAGCGGACTTTGGACTTTTAGATGAAGCAGTCTTTCCTGTTGTTATATTTATCGTGTTTGCCCCCTCGATTAACCATTTAATATTTTATAACAAATAACTAGTTTCCGGAATGTTTATAGGATATTCCTAAAAGAACAAACAATAAAAACCTCACCTTCACATCTAAACAAAAACATAAACCTGAAAGATAACTTTAGATTTATATTTTTCATATTTTATATAAATTAAAAATTAATTTTCAAATGTGAGTCTTTTAGACGTATATTCACAGTGGATGAGTGAGCACACCGTTTATCGGCAGACAAAAATGTATATTAAGGCACTCATAGTCACAAAAATGTTAATAAAAAAAGAAAAGGTACAACCTATTCAATTTATACCTTATGCTTATACACGCTTTTCATGTGCAACTGTTCTTATAGCAGTACATCTAGCTAACAAACACTCGGCATGTTTTATGAGGTCCATCTGATTGTTAAACCGCATTGGTTAATGAAGATTATAAAGTCATTGACCGTCAACCAAAATAACCAATGTCTTTAAATGTGTACAGAAAAATGATTTCAAACAACAAAACGTCCATGTGTTCACATTTTCTTCTAAGTGTTTACAAAAGATACAACATGATGCCCATGTGTGTCTAGTGTTACGGTATAGCTACAACAATGCAGAGTACAAGTGACAATCTGATACATTTAAAGCATCTGCAAACATGTCTTACAATTATAATCTACGTTAGATGGTATCTTAACCAAAAGGTTAAAATAACAATTCTGTTTATTTTATCAAATGCAAAAATAACGTGAAGGAAATACAAAAGCAAAGTGGGTGTTGTAAAATAAAATGCATTAGACAAGTTTTCTCTGTTTGAAGCGTTAAATGTAAGTTCAGCATCAACTTATATACCGACTACATTTGAATAATACTAGTATTTTCAATGATGCAGTATTAGGAGTTTTAAGGGAAAGAAAAATGCGCTAATGACATTTATATGGAATGGTGTGCTCACAAAACTCACATTTATAAAGCCTTTGTGAAGAAACACACCTCCTTGTTGATTTGGTAAATTGAAAACAGTATGTCCATAATCTCGACCAGTGCTTGATCTATCCGAGCAGACCCAGACACTTAACTTTATAAATTCAGAACACTGCTGATACTAATTTCTTTTTAAGTTTTAAAGGTATTTTGCCGCTAGAAATATACATTTTAGATAAAGCTAAATGAACGCAATATTTTACATTTTATATAAACCAGATATAAAAGAAGTTGACCTGAATACTCTGCACTCAGAAAGACAGAAAAGACAGAAATGACAGAGATCAGTTTTGAGCTTTACATGAATTTTTTGGGGATTGTAGAAAAATGTTTGTTTTTTTCCTATAAAGAGTATGATTGATAATTATAATTAATTACAACAACAAGCAAATATTTTCGGCAACGGTTTTAATTTAACACAAGCATGAATAAAAGATGTCGATTGCATGAACTGAAATTCTAGTGAAAAACTCAAATACTTTTCCATTTACAATACACAACGTACGCACGCACAAGACTCTCGAAGTTAAACGGAGGACACTTAAAAATAATTGTAATAAGTTGGGAATGACTGTGCCATGAAAACAGTCGTTTCTACACAGACCAGTAGGGATTTAAATACAGCGAATAAAGTCTTATCCTTGCCTCATGTCTTGGCAAACGCCGAATATCACGAGCATAAGTAAACGAATAATCATATTAAAATACAGAAATCGTATAACAGGCAAATACCTGTTTAAACATCGATAAAGTGATGAAAGAATTAGAGCATTTTGTAGTGTAACTTTTATTCAAGCAGTATAATTTTCAATTAAGAGAAATGTTTTGATAATAGGAGCCTAGTTTCGGGTACATTAACTTTGAATTGAATGACAAGTTTATCTAATTATATGCTAATTTAGTTTTAATACGACACTTTTTGTAGAAGACAAAATTGTGTCCATCAGTCCATTATCGACGTACAAGTTCAACATTTATGAAAAATGAGAAATTCAACAAAATTCAAAACAGCTTACAAAATATATTCGTTTATAATTATATGCCGTCATTGTTAAAAGGAATAGATTTTATGACTGAAAGGCTTTTTTTAAACAGACTTGGTAAGTTGAAATTTTGACATCTTATTGTGATTATTTAATAACGTAATTAATTTAACGATTCTAAAAGACAACATACAACAAAATTGATTGTTTTTTACATTTTGTCAGTTTGAATAGATAAAACATATTCTAAAACCTATATTTAGTAAGCAAGATTAAATAAAAACCCGAAACCGACAATTGTTCAAATAACATGCACTCGAAATTTCGTGCATTATATACCATGTCTGTTTGCTTCCTGTCATTATGAGCAAAGGTAAATTTCAGACGGCGAATTTCTAAATTCATGATGCATGTGTACGTATTTTGTAATAATCTTGATCATTTACCGGGAATGACGGCCGCCTGACGGTTTTGACCCAGCCAGATCTTTTAAATCTTTCTTAATGTGTTTCCCGCAAAATGAATTTGCTCTTACGGTATATTTGGGTAAGTTTTCAACAAAATTTATTTTCCATTTTTGGCACACTTTGTTCACAAACCTTAATATTTGTTAGAAATAGTGCATGATTTATTTCAAAATGGGATCTTCTTAGATGATTTTAATCGAAAATTACAGGTCTTGCAAACTCGATTATACAATATTTTTGTATAAGTATTTTTAAATAATTGTATAATTTTCATTCGTAAAATGTATCGAAAAATACAGGTCTAACAAACTCGATTTGTAAATATTCACATACGATTTTTTAATATTATTTCTATGATGATTTATTTTTCCGAAAATGCTGTTTATGTGTCTGTCTGTATATCTGTCTGTCTGTTTTTAATATCCCATTTTGAAATAAACGATTTTCACATTTGTAAACTTATATTCGCTGTCATCTACATTATTTATATTTTTAAAAAGTCAAAGATATCATCATACTATTGACAAAAAATGTAAGTAGCTGTCTAAAAAGTGATATATGCATATCAGGAATCGCCACACTCACAAAACACAGCCTCCCCACGCAGCGAAAAAGAAAAGATGAAGAGAAAGAGAGAGAGCATGTTTATTATAAGTATGTCAATTCAAATAGGACGCCACAAACAACTAACGAAAAAGAGAACCTTTGGGGATACCGCCTTGGAACGGTTATATTTCAACTTACATAAGTAACTTGTGTAGCCAGTACTGCTATATTGAAATTTTAATAACAATAGTTCAAACTGTTCGGGATTTTTTTATATTTCTACTCAGGATTCTACAATAAGCCCCGTGTATCTGTACATGTTACCTTCTTATAATAAAGAATTTATTATTATTATTATTATTATTATTATTATTATTATTAATATTATTATTATTATTGTTGTTGTTGTTGTTGTTGTTATTATTATTATTATCGTTATTATTATTATTATTATTATTATTATTATCGTTATTATTATTATTATTATTATTATTATTATAGCTGTACTCACGTTTCCTTATAACCAACACTTTCACTTAAACTGTTTTAGGAGAGGCGTGATGCAGGTCCGAGTCACCCTAGTGTTGCCTGTGCTTCTTTCGTTCGGAGGTAAGAAAATATTTCTAGCCAGTTTAAAGTTTGATTTCATGATTGTTAATTAACATTGAGTACATACTGAAAAAAAGTGAAACATGCATACCAGGAATGGCCAATCCAGCAGACACAGCCTCCCCACACAGCCAGAAAGTAGATAGGAGAAGAGAGCATGGTTATACAACAATCAGTCTCAAAATAGTCGCCACAAACAACCAACGAAAGTGAGAACCCGAGAATTTACCGCCTTGGAACGGTTAGTGGCAAAAAACTTGCTTCTGGGGTTTCAAACCAGGTTATAGGGTACACCAACCACGCACTTGCCCCAACAGGTTCTCATATCAAGGTTCTCAGGTACAGTTTTGTCTTGGTCAAATAACTCCAACCCACCCATCAGCTAAAAAATGTTAAATTCAAACGCACACAAACATATAAAACATAAGAAGCTAATAGCATAGTACAAAGCCGAAGGTACTCTATGATCTTACCGAGACCAGAGAAACTGGAGTCAAATTAGCAAGACCACAAGGACATGGATAAAAGAAACAAATCGAGCTAAAACGGAAAATCTCAACTTAATCTTATCTGAAACAATGTTAATGAATAATGTTGAATTATCGTATCGAGGGTTGCACGCAAAACTGTCGTAATTCTTCTTTTCTTTAATGTAGTTAATGTGTTTCATGCAACCCTCGATATAGATCTTTAATGTATCTGCCTACTTGTATAATAAATATAATAAAACGATGCGCAATTGCCTAGATTTAATAGTACCAAAGTAGATACTAATTAATGAGATCTTTTTATGCAGGTTTAGTTGAAGGCTGCGTGGATGACTCATCTTTTACAAAGGATGGTAAATCCTGCACGATGCTGGTAACCGAGGCAACGAAGAACATATGCTATGATGTCACAGTTCAGACGTCATGTTGCTTGTCATGTTCTAGTGTAAACTTATCAGAAACCCCAGGTAAGGCTCAGTGACAGGACTTCATGTTTAAAGTATGATTAAACATCTGCATGTTTAACCCAAGTATAATCAAACATCGTTAGATAAGTAATTACAATAAAGCTACTTGTTACATTTAAATTGTACTTTTACACTAGAGTACTAAAACAAAATCAAAAAGTTGTATTCTGTTTCACGACTGGTTAACGGGCAGACCCTGTTGCGCGTAACACAAAAGTCCTCGCAATCAAAAGCTTTCTTTAAATCTGTTGTGTTGAGCATAAATTTATCGCAGTAATTCTCACGTGGTCTTTTTGCAAACAAACAGATTTTAATGTAGCGTCAACAATAAGCATAAGGTTGCGAGTCACTTTTTAACATTTCAGTTAACAAGACGTGCGTCTTAACTTCCCAACATTCTTTGCTTTCCATACAAGCATTGTCGGGGCAGAATTTTTTGAGAACCTTATACGTAATTACGTTCCAGCAAGTACGTCGACGTTGAGTGTATAACATGGTTACATTCATTTCAGACTGCCCGTATGGGGATCGTACGACATGCTTAATCTTCCTGTGTCATACCTACGTGAATCCTAGTGATTGTTGTTACACGTGTCAAACAAAAACAACAGTGGCAACTACAGTCGTATCCTTTTGTAACTACCGTGCATTGCATGTTCACCTCCACCTCATCCATTATCATGAGCAGCAGCAGCAGCAGCAGCAGCAGCAGCAGCATTTCACTAAACTTTTCAAAATCAAAAACAAAATAATAGTACTTGTGGTAAGATATTCTAAGTAGAGCTATCTTTCTTTAAATCTGTTCGATATTTTTTTTAAAATGAAGCATGTTTGCACGTTAACTTATAAGAAGCCGTTTTCGTATTGATTTGGTATATTTCTAGATATTTGAAAACTGTTACTTCATGTCAATTCGATTTGTTTTCAATTGTTTTTCACTAAACAAAAACAAGAACCTCAAATATCAAGTCCTTAACTTTAACAACGGCTGGTGTTACACAGGCTGCAAGTCCTACAACGCCGACCGCCCCAGCGGCTACAAGTGTGATGTCACCTATTCCAAGCTCAAATACATCCTCCAATCCAACTACTGTGTTAGCTTCCAGTTCAACCAGCCAAGTAACGACATCCTCAAACCCAACCTCTAGCACATCATTAGAAATCTCAACAACCCCCCAAACAATTTCAGCCTTTCCCACCACAAGCGCTTCAGAAACCATTTCGACAAGCCAAGCGACGACATCCGAAAATCCAGCAAGCCAAGCAACATCGTCCACGACTCTAACATCTAGCCCAGCGACAAACAGTTCAACAACTCAATCTACTACGTCCACTTTAGAAAGTACCACAGTTCAACAGACAACTTACACGAATCCAACTTCTAGCCCATCAACAGACAGTTCAACAAATCAACCAACTACGTCCACGTTAGAAAGTTCCACACTTCCGCAGACAACCTACACGAATCCAGCTTCTAGCCCATCAACAGATAGTTTAACAAGCCAACCAACTACGTCCACGTTAGAAAGAATCACAGTTCAACCGACAACCTTCAAGATTCCAGTTTCCAGCCCATCAACAGACAGTTTTACAACCCAACCAACTACGTCAACGTTAGACAGTACTACAGTTCAACAGACAACCTACACGAATTCAGCTTCCAGCCCATCAACAGACAGTTCAACAAGCCAAGGCACTCAACCAACTTCGACAACTTCGCAGTCAACGGCGGTGCGTACCTCTGCAATCACTACCTACAGCACAACCTGGTCTACGGGCGGACTTTCCATGTCCAGTTCAACAGGTATGTTTTATGTCAGCTTTACTAGTTTTCTTAATACAGTAAATGTCTTGTTCATATTGCATTTTCCACACTGAACTCAAACTGTGATACCATCATAATACCCTACCACAATAGTTACAACTAGATCTCACACCATCGTTAAACCCTGTTGTAATCAGTGTAAATAAAACATCGATAGCATTGCTATCATTGACAGATGATTAAAAAAATGTCAATATGTATACTTGACCCTCCCTTTAAGTCAACAGACTCTGACGGTGGTTCTCAGATAGAAATCTCTTCATGTCATCGCACACTTTGAACCAACCTCCGAGGTCAAGGATAGGTATGTCGTGCAACTCAATATGCTTTATCCGATATTGTTTCCATGATTTTCGCTTGATATAAATAGTTTTATCTGAATATGCACGATCTTGTATATAGCACGTCAAATTTGTACTAAATGGAAGCATAACTGCATTAGGACAAAGCAACAGTTTTAGCAAAACCTGACATATTGTATTACCGTTCTAGACTTGTCAAGTACTAGTTTATCATCGACCTCATTATACAATACCACTGTAACATCAAACAGCACCACTGTTGATACCAACACAACTGGAACCACCGTGGTGATCAAAGAGTCTGCTAAACATTTAACAGATTCACGTAAGAATTAATTCTTTTTACTATTTACCATTCAAGAAATCCTTTATGCAATCATCTATCTATTTTACCTCTTTAAGATGATAAGTTAAGTCGCCAACATTTAATATGAGTGATTCGTGGAAACAAATGGTTTGAAATTAGCAGAGTAGATGGTGATTCATGAACAACCCAAATTCAATAAACAAATTCTGATAAATAAGAGATGAAATTTAAAGAATTCCGTCAAAATACATATTAATGTTCTCCTTTATAAACAGAGACAAGCAGAGACGGGAATCGATCGGTCTCCAATAAATATGAAGACATTCAACAAACCTCTTTAATAATCACCTAAACCATTGACAAAATAAACTTTTTTCAGAAATAGCCATTATTATTTCTTCCGTTATGTGCGGACTGATGCTTTTCGTTCTGATAGCGGCGGTGCAAGCTTTTCTGACGTCAAGGTCAAGGTCGTGGAGGAAACGGCAGCGCCGACGTCATAGGAGAAGATTTCATTCTGAGGTAACACACTAATTAATACAGGATTAATTAATTGTTTTATTGATTTATTTACTGACTGATTTATTGAACTGTAGATCTACTTCGAATTCCATTGATTGAAGCATTACATTTGAATTATCTGAGGACACATCTGTTCTTCGTGACTTTGAGAATACGTTACGTCTAATATCAGTCGCCGCTCACCTGAACCAGTTAGAGATTTAGCAGAGATCGATGCACTGTGGTAGAACTAGTATGAAACAAAATAAATCACGGTCGGTCAACTGACCATCAGTCTCTGTATTCTTGTTTATAAGCCCAAGTGTTCCTGCAGCAAACGAACCACTTGGTGAATAAATATTCCAAGTTTCAAGTTGCTATCTCAAGTACTTATAAATTCAGAAGGCATAGTTCATGTTTTGGTCTTGTTGGTTATGGCGGAGATTTTGATGGTAAATATATAATTCAAGTTTCAAGCGGATACCCGAAGTTTCAAAGTTATGAGTCCAAGTGCAAATTTTGGTTAATGCAAAATTTTAGTGACTTGAAGAATATTTGTAAGAAATTTGAGTCTTGGTGATAATGTAGATTTTGATGGTGAATCGTATTAGTAGGATAAATCCCCTATTGTTCGAATAGTAGTGCTAAAACCTTACAGTTAATGTTACAAAATTTGTGCAAACATGAAAGAAATAAGTTACATAACTGATTTTTACTGTTATTTCAGCAACATGTTGTTTCATACATTATTATGAAAATACATGCACAATGTCAGAAATGTTCTCATCCCCGTGTTACAACAACATTAAACTTATTTTCTTTTTACAGTCTTCTTTAACTACGGATGGTTCGTTTGGAAAGGAGATTTACGTACCGTATTCGGGACCTCCAGAGTTTGGTAAACGGTATGAGCATACACTGGCCTCTGAACCGTACCACCGAATCCCCTCCATAATGCCGTACAGTCCTTACTTCTTCGACAACAATTCAGGCCAATATATAAAAGAGGATTCAGTCCCATACATTGGACATGATTTGTACCGACCTTACTATTCTACTCTGGCAGTGCGAGAGTCTTTCAGCAATCCATCGGATCGGCACAGTTCTTTGCCAGATATGCAGACCAAGTCTCTGCCTCGAGCATGGATCAGGTGAAAAAACAGCTTCATCCAGTATTTAAAAACAATGTTCAATATTCGAATATCGAATTATACCAGTGTAGACAACATATTTCATCAATTGATGTACCTTTTCTGATCACATTTCATGGGTTAGGGATTTAGAGTGCAAATTAAGAGTGCAGAGTGAAATCCGATTGTTGTACTGTCCGCGATTTTATAACGTGACGTATGGCGCGCCGTCGCCGTAACGTCACTTCCGATGTTTGTATATATGTGATGTACGCTATGAGTCAATAGATATGAACCAACACAACGCATTTGTTATTTACTAACAATATTTCCTCCTTCACATTGGTGCCGTGACTAGGATGCTGTATGAATTTCAGGTTGAATTTTGTCTGATCCTGCCTCCATGAATGAAATTTCCTTTGATAATGCTGATCTCAAATTTGATAGTTCCCAGTTGGCATTGCCATTTTCCCGTGCCATGTTCTGTTTTATGCAACCAGGTAATTTGTCCAGAATTATAGGGACAAGCAAACTACCATAAGATTCTTGTGAATGTCCCAGGGATTCTAATCCTCTAATATAGGTTTCCATTTTATCATAAAAACATTGTAAACTTACCACGCTGTTGTTTGGTCTTGGAAGTTCTAGCAACGACTGCATATACGTGTGAACAATCTTCTGAGGTTGTCCGAAGCGTTCTTTGAGTAGACTTACTGCCTTGGAATAGTTAGCATTCGTCAGCGGAAAACCGTCTATACACCGTGCTTCTGTACCTTCAACCAAAGATCTCAAGTAGTTGAATTTCTGAACGTCGGATAACGTCGCATTCAGATGAACCGATGACTCATAGGAGTCCCAAAAAGTCTGCCAATTGATTAGATCTCCGTCAAAGGTAGGAATCGTCAGCTTTGGAAGCTTATGCTGCATATATGAACTCGATCCTGCGTGTCGTTGTACCATCGGGTCTTCTTCGCGAATATCGGAACTGTTGTTTGTAATGTTAAGAGTCTGCTTACTTGAGGAATCCTGAAGTTTTTTTAATTCTAAGGTGCAAGTCGTATGAATATTCCTCACTTTCTACGATCTCTGTCTCGATGTCATCAACTTGATTATTTTTTCACTCAGTCCTTTGATGATTTCCGCTTTCTCTGTTAAATACTCTATCAGCGATGTTAATTCCAGCGGCGACATTTCAGCATTAATTGTGTCTAATTTTCTTTGAATGACTCTGCGATAACCAATAGACCGATTGTGAAACTTTTTCCATTAGAAATTACGGAAATGTGAAAATTTCAACTACAGTGACTATAATAGAATTTAGTGTTTAAATTCAAAAAGACAGTGCATTTATTATTATATGGATTTATTCAAGTGATTTACATTTCAAGATAGAGTTCCGGATAATGCATACTTTATCTAATTCTAATTCATGGTACTCAAACGTTTCAAAGACAATACTCGTATTTTCAGTGTTTAATTCAGAATTGAGTAATTTTATTTCTATAGAAACTCTAGATATTTGTACATGTATTAAAAGGTTAATTTACATTTTGCGGCCCCCAGTATGTCCGCGATTTTATAACGTGACGTATGGCGCGCCGTCGCCGTAACGTCACTTCCGATGTTTGAATATATGGGGCGCGCCACGGGAAAAGGTACCTTCGGTCATATTTTGTGACATTTTAGTTTTTACTGTTTTAGAAATAACTAAAAAGTATGTATTATTTTCTTATAACTAAACGGTGATTTTATTACATTTTTTTACAATAAAGTGGTACTTTTACCGCGCGTTTCATAAGAATTAATGTCGTCCGCTCAACTTTATGACGTCATTTTTAGGATTAACGTCAATTGTCCGAAGGTACCTTTTCCCGCGACGCGCCCCAATTATATGTGATGAACGCTATGAGTCAATAGATATGAACCAACACAACGCATTTGTTATTTACTAACAATATTTCCTCCTTCACATGTACATCGTTAAAAGAAAGATGCAGCGTGCCAGAAAGACATGCGAAATGTTAATTAACTTTCTATATCAAATAAAAGTAGATCTGACTGAAGCATAATGCTGTATACTGGTGCTATCAATCAATGCCAGTTACTGGTAAGCCCCTCCCACCAGAGGGAGCCTGCATAGCTTGATACATGTTCATTCAGTTCTTAACAGTTAATCATATAATCCACATGTAATTTAGTATCATTAAATCAGTAGTTAGAACGCACAGTGTTGTAGTTCTTGTATGATTCCTTAACATAAGTAGGGGACATATGTGATAGACATAACATAACATGGTGTCAGAATCTGGAACTTACTGTTGTCATTCATAAAAACCGGAATATAATCAGTAAAATAATTCATTGAACGTTGAAATATTAATTCTTGAAACTGTAACCATGAATCTTAGTGGAATTCCCGCTCCGCAGATGGACTGGGGTGCGTCAAACATGGTGGAAGAATTCGAAAAATTCCAAGAACACTGCGAATTAATATTCAAAGGACCTTTAAAGGACCAAGCTGAGGACGTACATGTGACAATGTTACTATTGTACATGGGTGCTAAAGGTCGTGAAATATATCACGCGGTGGAAATGTCCGAGGAGGACAGGAAGAAGCCCGAACGAATTTTTAATAAGGTTCGTGCTCATATTGCGCCAACACTGAACCCGGTATTTGCACGATATCAGTTCAACAACATCGTGCAGGGCGAGAAAACCATGGAACAATTCATCACTTTGGTGAAAAACAAAGCCAAGGATTGTGACTTTGGGGCATTAAAAGATGATTTGGTCAGAGATCGGATCATATTTGGAGTCGCGTCTACAAAATTACGCGAAAAACTGTTGCAAGTCGGGAAAGACTTAAAAATGGACAGATGCATTTCAATGTGCCAAGAGTTCGAATATTCAGTATCACAAATGAAAATGTTCAACAAGGATACTAGCCACGTTCACGCGTTGTCGACGTCCGACAACTCAACAACACGAAACTACAGTCGGGGCAACACGCAAAGCCGAACAGGAAGGCAGCATGGTCGTACAGAATCAAGACCAGAGCGCACAGGGAATCAGCAGGCACGGGGAACAGGCTGTGGTCGCTGTGGAGGATCGCACACAGACGATCAACGGTGCCCTGCCAAGGGGACACAATGTCGCAAATGTTCAAAATGGAACCATTGGAGCAAATGTTGTAAAAACATTAAAGTTAATGAGATTACAGAATACTTCGAGGATAGCTTTTGTATCGATAGTGTCGATCGAATTCGGTGTGAAAATGGACAAGTGTTTACGGACTTACAAAAATTGGGAATCAGGAGCATACTGTAAAAATCAAATGTGACACTGGATCTCAGGTAAATATTTTACCATTGTCTATCTTTCACGGTCTTGGAATCAAAGCACCTTTGAAGAAATCCAAGTCTCAGTTAACTGCCTATAATGGGAACATTTTGAGTAGCATGGGGGAAATTACCTTGCGATGCAAAAATTTGGGTACCGGTCTAGTTAAGGACGTAGTTTTCCATATAATGGACACCAAGTCACCCGCATTACTTGGTTGTGAATCATGCTTAGAGTTCAAATTAATTGAACTGGCGCATTCCGTGCAAAAGGGTGTAAAGGGGGCACAAGACGGGGAAATTGTTCTCACAAGAGAATCCATTCTTAGGGATTATAGCACTGTATTTGATGGGATTGGGTTACTCCCTGGGGAATGTGTAATTCATGTCGACCCCACCGTCACGCCCGTAGTCCACCCTCCTCGTAGGATTCCTGTAGCCTTAGAAGACAAGGTACGCCAGGAACTCAATCGTATGCATGAAATGGGCGTGATTGCTAAATGTGAGCAACCGACCCAGTGGTGTAACAATCTTGTGGTTACACAGAAATCTAATGGGGATATTCGCCTATGTCTGGACCCTCGTTCGCTAAATAAAGCTATTAAGCGGACGCCCTACCCTCTGAAAACACTTGATGATGTACTGCATAAGTTTGGCAATGCCAAGTATTTCACCAAATTGGATCTTACAAGCGCATATTGGTCGATACAATTGTCAGATGAATCATCATATTTGACTGCCTTTAACAGCCCCCTAGGTGTATTTAGGTATCTCCGTTGTCCATATGGCTTGAACGTGTCAGGTGATTTTCTTGTCCGTGCTCTTGAGGAAGCATTATTGGGCCTAGAAGGGGTAGCAACTATAGTTGATGATTTGTGTGTTTGGGGTTCAACTAGGGAAATTCATGACGAAAATTTGAAAGCGGTCCTTGACCGAGCGTTAACAAAAGGGATTCGCTTTAATCCAAGGAAGTTAGAAGTAGGCGTGACAGAAGTATCGTACTTCGGTCACGTGCTCACATCAGAAGGCTTGAAGCCTGATCCCGCCAAAATTGAGGCAATTAAAAGTCTAAGACCTCCCACTTCCAAGCCTGAACTTCAGGTAGTGTTAGGAATGGTCAATTACCTCAGTCGTTATGTCAGTGATAACCTTTCAGAAGTGACCGCGCCTATGCGAGAATTGTTGCATAAGGAAGTCGTATTTTCATGGCAGAAACCTCAAAGTGAGTCCTTTGAAAAAATGAAAGAATGCATTTGTAAGGAAACTGTATTGGCATACTATGATCCATCAAAGCCCTTGACCTTGCAAGTTGACTCGTCTAGTCATGCTATGGGAGCAGTGTTACTGCAAGACAAACGCCCTATTGCATTTGCTTCTCGTAGTTTAACAGAATCCCAACAGAACATGGGGCAAATTTCAAAGGAATTACTATCATGTGTTTTTGGTCTCACCAAATTTCACCAGTACTGTTATGGTCGTGATGTCATTCTTGAAAATGACCATTTACCCTTAGTAGGCTTGCTCCAGAAGCCTATGCATTCTATACCTCCCAAGTTGCAAAGGTTAGTCCTTAAGCTAAGTCCGTATAGGTTCGAGTTCCGGCATGTCGGCGGTAAAACAATTCCTCTAGCCGATGGGCTCAGCCGCAATGCCAGTCCAGAAACAAGTCCCGATCTTACAGAAGGGGTTGAGGCACATGTGTGCATGGTTATTTCTTCATTGCCCATATCTGACAAAAAACTTGAGGAAATCAGGTTACACACAGCCAACGATGCGCAACTGTGTGCTTTGCAACAAATAATTCAGATAGGTTGGCCTAACATGAAAAAAGATTGTGACCTTCTGGTATCACCTTTCTGGAATTACAGAGATGAATTGACAGTCGTTAATGGTATCATAATGAAGGGAGAAAAAATCGTTATCCCAAGATCCCTCAGATCCCAGATGTTAAAAATCCTACATTCTAGTCATCTTGGCGCCCAGAAATGTCTTAGCCGTGCAAGATCAGTGATGTTTTGGCCTGGGATTTCTAATGATATAATCGAAATGGTCAATCAGTGTCAGATTTGTCTGGAACACAGGTCATCTCAACAAAAAGAGCCATTAATTAGCTCTGAAGTTCCAGAGTATCCCTTCCAGATAGCAGGGTGTGATTTGTTTTCAATAGGAGAAGCCAATTACCTGGTCATGGCAGATTACTACTCAAGATATCCTATAGTCCGTGAACTCTCAAACATGAAAAGCTCAACCGTTATCTCACACATGAAAGATATAATGTCACACTGGGGAATTTGCGAGAAGGTTATGACCGATGGGGGCCCATGCTTTGCTAGTCAGGAATTTGATGAGTTTGCAAAAAGTTGGAATTTCGAACATGTTAAGTGCAGTCCCTACCACAATCAAACAAATGGGTTAGCAGAGGCTATGGTTAAAGTTGCCAAGCGTATAATCATTAAGGCCAAGGAAGATAACTCAGACCCAAGAATCGGTTTTCTAGAATACCGATCCACCCCTCTTGTGGACATTGGGAACTATAGTCCAGCACAGTTGGCCCTGTCACGACAGTTAAGATCAGTCCTTCCTACTGTCACTGAAAACTTGATACCAAAAGTACCCTCCACTGATTTGGTTAAACAGAAAATCTCCCAGTCCAAGGCCCGTCAAAAACATAATTATGATCGCAATGCGATACCCCTCTCTCCTCTAAAAATTGGGGAGTCAGCCAGAATCCAACGTTTGGATAAAACATGGAGTCCTGCTATTGTCCTTGATAACCCCTCTGAACGCTCATACATAGTAGAAACAGAAAATGGTCAGATATATAGGAGAAATCGCCGGGACTTGCTTAAGACAAGTGAACCAGTTTTAGGACATGGTGCTTTGGATTCAAGCTGTGAAGGTCAGAACAATGATGAAATATTTGACCCGAGAACAAACCAGCAATTGAACTCTGCTGAACAATCAAATGATAGAAGCTCTCACGGTGGAACTAATTATGTTACACGGTCAGGCAGAGTGATAACACCGCGTGTGCGGTTAGACTTGTAAATAGGGGCCATAAAAGTTTTAAAAATTGATAGACTGCCAATTAGCACAGACTACAGAGTATCACTGGAAGAACATTACATTATGTAATTCTTGTAAAATACTGAAGCGCAAGTTCCACATTTTATTTGCATAATATGTGATTATTGTGATTGCCTGATTTTTATCATGTTGCTATGATTATTTTGTATAGTTTATATGATTACATGCATTTCAGATAAAGAAGGGAGATGAAGCATAATGCTGTATACTGGTGCTATCAATCAATGCCAGTTACTGGTAAGCCCCTCCCACCAGAGGGAGCCTGCATAGCTTGATACATGTTCATTCAGTTCTTAACAGTTAATCATATAATCCACATGTAATTTAGTATCATTAAATCAGTAGTTAGAACGCACAGTGTTGTAGTTCTTGTATGATTCCTTAACATAAGTAGGGGACATATGTGATAGACATAACATAACACTGACATGCAAGAAAAACATTTGGAAGAATTGAATTACACAAATGTTGATGGCCAGGAAAACATTGTTGATTCTATAAACGATATTTTGAATAGTTACGGGTCTTTCATGTCTTTCTGTCAAAAATATGTTTATTTAATTAAATATATTGTTTTCATTTATAAATATAAAATGTATGATGTTGTATTTCGCTACTAAAGATATGTATTTTTGTTTCAATTATTTCGGCCCATTTTATATGGTTGTTTTCATTATCCTAGTCGGTAAAACTTCAGTTGTTCGGTTACATGGATATACTTTTTATCAGGGACATGAGAATATAATCCATGTATACCACAGAAGCCGTCGAAGGTGGGATGAAAAGTGGGATGTAAGTACAAGCTGCGATTAAAATTGTCCAAATTGAATTTATTTCCTACATGCTTTTTGTCTACCATAGTCGTGCTGGAGCGATTGCTCGAATTCAAACTCCACTGAAATTTTAATATGCAACAGTATGTCTCGATAGAATTGCGCAAATTTGCATGGATTAAAACATGCACGAGTAAGTCATAAGCGGTTTCTGCTCTAAAATTTCCATCGAAATTAAACGACACAACAGTGTGCAGTGTTATTTTTGTTCTCATTTAACATATGTAATAATAATGGTACTGGAAATACTGTCCAGTAGCTTGATTAACTTCAACAAAATGCCCATGCATCAAATGTTACAGTCAAAATTTTGAAATACCAAAAACAAAAAAAATGTGCAGTTTTATAAATACTCTAGATCAGTTGCTGCAGCCAAAGCGCACGCACCAAAGAAAAAATCTAATGAGGACATTAGGTTTAGCGAGTTTACTTACAGTTGTATGCACGGGGGCAGGAGGAAACTTAAATCGTACGACGATGGAAAAAAACAAAAACAAATGAGGTATGTACCTTATAAAATTGTCATATGAGTCGCGGGGACCACACGTGACTTTTAAAATTCTCATTTGCAGGCCGAAATTTTATCAAAATGTTTACTATATAATACAATCTATTTCTGTAATCAAAACACATAGTTTTACATATCACTAATGACATGAGGTGGTACTTACATGAGGCTAACTCCGAAACCCCATTTTAACTGAGCAAATTGATAAACATAACGAAAATATTATGGTGTCACTATTTATATTTTGACATATAAACCAACTATTGTACGGAAGGACCTCATTTGTTTAGACACTAATTTCGAAATAGTAAATATCAAACAGCGATGTTAATTATAAGAAACCTAATTATAATCCTATCAGGAGCCGGTCGAGGAGAAATAGTACCCGTACAGTCCTGTCTGTATAGTCTCTTCAAGGAGACACTTCCCAGAAAAAGACCCTCAGAATGGATTAATCTTCCAGAGAAGCTTCTTCGGACTTCTTTTATCAAATGTTAAAGTTGTCATCATATGTTTTATCAGGGTCTATTTAATTAGTTTATTGCTTAAATAGACCCTGGTGTTATTAAGTTTGAGTTCTTCTTCTGGCGGAGTAAATCATAAAGTAATCTGTAATAGTCTAATTCAGCTTTCAATTTTTGTAAGCAAGGTCCTGAGTAGTTCCCAGCCGGGGGCGAACAAACCATCCCCAGAGGGACACCCATCTAGGCACCGAGAGAGCTTTGCTCTTTTAACCACGTCGCTGAAAAGCTTGGAATTGACATTTTGCTGCCATCTTGTTGTTGTTGTTGTCTGGTATGTTCCCCCTTTCTTTTAGAGGCACTCCTGCTACCAGGATATATCATTTTACATCCTCACCATTAATTAGGTTTTTACATCAACACCACCACCGAGTATTTACGCACGCATCAACACCACCAACCATTGAGTATTTACGCGTATATACAAATACATCTGACAGGTGCAGATATATATTGAGAGATAGAGTTTTAGATACAGGGAATCCGGGTGCGATACCCTAGCTCTTTCCGAAGAGACCCCCTGGTTCTTTAACGTGCCCGGTGTATAGCACCGATGCACGCACTGAAATCCTATTTCCTGGGAGTGAACCAGTACTTAGTTGGGTGGGAAATACTCAGACGTATTTCAGAAATTTCCAGTGCCGCGTTCGGGTTTCGAATTCACGACCTCCGGATTGGTAGACCAGCGCGTTACCACTGGACCACCCGTCCGCCCATCACTACATTCCGTTCCGCCATATACCGTGATACCGTGTTTTATCAAGCGTCAACAACAACTACAAATTTCAGCAACAACAACAAAACAAATACGGATATCACAAAACTGACTTGAAAATGTCTTGCTACGGCTGCGGGAGCAGTTTCGGTGCGTTTAAGAAAGAAGTGAGTTATGATTTTATTATTATTAGTTGAGCATTTAAAGGCTATTTATCGTAAGTGAACAATACTGAAGATATTTTCAGAACTTGACACTATGACCGAATGTTCCTCTGTCACTGGCTAGTTTTCCTTGTTAATCAACAGAATCTTTGTCCGCTGGCTTGTTGTTTTTTACCTCAATAACCAAACAACAGTTGTCCTACAAATATACCAATCTTTATTGAAATTATTTAAACAAAGGTCACACCTACCAAAATCGCTCCAACCAGCCCTATGCGCTGGAATTTGGGGTGCTTAAAAGGGAAAAGGACTATGAATCATCAAGCAAAAGGCGATTCGATCCATGATTCAGGAATGACAAATTCCATTTAAAATGGTCATATTGTAATTTTCATTTGACATATGGTTGATTCTGTTGCATCTTTTCATTATTTGACAAGTTTTTCCACCTGTTTATGCCAAATAAATGCCCTTTTTTTTTATCTTTGATTAAAATATTTAAGTATATTAATACATTTGGGTGGCAGGTTTTGGAAGCATCAGGCTCTGGCATGTTTACATGGACGAATCAGTTACCTATGGTAGGTAATTAGAGCTAGGACAGAGTATTTTAAATAGCATTGTTAACTTGCATTACTACTTAGACAACTTTGTTAAAAATAATTGAAACCTTATTTATTTAGTTATGTGTACATTTTCAAAGAGATTGTTTTGATGACTATAGTCCGAATCTAACAGTAAAGCTAATACGATACCGGTCACATTAACATTGTCTGTCGGCTTGATGACGTGACTTCTATTTATAGTGAACAAATTGTTTAACTTCTCGTACAAGCCTTTGAAAAACATTGTTTAACCTCATTTAAGAGATCAATTTTGGTATTTATTTTGTAAAAAATTACTTGACAGAAATGTTTTAATAAAAAATCGTGATTCAATGATCTTTGCAATGGCGAATATTCATACCCGATTTTTTTGGTAGGATTTGTGGATATCTGCATACTTGGATACTCGCCTCAACACTAAAAGGGAAAGAAATGAAGCTTACAGAAAAATTAACAAGCACGAAAAACATCATACCATTAAATTTTGTTAACAGAGAGCTTAACAAAATCTGTGTACACCTTACCAAGACACAAAAACAAACAATAGCATAAACACGTTATGTATTCCTAGTAAAATGAAACTTTCTAGTCTGGCTGACCTCCTTCTTCATCTTCCAATATTTAACTATATCTCCTCTGGAGCATTATCGTTCATTGTAAGGATAAAAGCATCTATGCGGTGCATAATGTTCACATGGTGACTAGATAAAAACAGGTGAATTCAGATATAAAAAGTTTAATTGCATGGGTTTATGGTTTTGACGGAAGTCCTCTCTTGAAGGCCTCAACACTAACTATCTCAATAAGCTGAACTGGGAGCAAACAATTTTGTTATAACAATGGAATAAATAACATGTTTACACCATTGTTTGTTTTATCCATTTTGGTATGGCATGGGCATATACAGATGTTATTGTTTGCAAACCAGGGTTGGCTCATTGACCGGTCAATTGAGTATTGACCGGGCCAGTGGTCAATACTGGTCAATAGTGGTCATTATTGGTCAATAGTGGTCATTACTGGTCAATAAAATTTTATTCACAACCAAACTGTCCAAAATGTTCTTAGAATCATTTAAAATCCTTTAGCCTCTGTAAGGGCCTAAATGGTACTTCATTTATGGTTTAATATTGGATAATCCTTAAATGAACACAACTCATTAATTGGTATGTTCCTATGTTCAATAAGTAATAGAAATATATTTTCCACCGGTTAAGCAAAGCAAATTAGGTGGAAAATAATATGCTTTGAATGTACCCATCAAAAGTTGTTTTGTTCATTGGTTTAATGCACAAGTTCTCATGTGTGTTGTGCTAAAATATATGGTCATTCAGCTTTGGGCATTCAACACTTACAGACACATTTTCTTAAGGACATGAAAACTATAGTGTATATATAAACAGCATGACAAATCGGCATTTATGATAAGTAACAGATTGAAATCAATAAATGTAGTATGTTAAAAGTTTCAAGTTATATAATGTTTGTTATGTTTTATGTAATTTATGTATTGGATTTGCTGTAAGCTTTGCCCAAGTGCTCAGTACAATATATACATTATATGAAAATGTATGACTTGGTTGTTTACTCATGTTGCAAAGATCTCAAGAGGTCAAAAGGAAGTGCAATCACCCCTCAGTCTCCTGACCATCCATTGTCAAACACAAATGTTAATTGGCAAGTGTAAAAGACCTACTTTATGGTTATTGCATAATCCTAAATAAACACATTGGCATCTTGCTTGACATGTTCCCAAGTTCAATAAACAATAGAAGTGTGACACAACAACCCTTCATCTCCTAACCATCCATTGTCATACACAAGTGTTAGTTGGCAAGAGTGTAACACCTACTGGTGGTGTAAAATTGCCTTTGCTCAAAATAAAGATTTTTCAAGTTACTGAATCATACTCTGTTGATTGTTTATAAAACACTGAAATTAAAAGAATTCTTTTTTGTCTAAAAACCTACCAGAATTAAGCCAAAAAACTCATGTTTGGGGATTTTATGATCTCATTACTGAGGGAAATAAGACCATTTTTAAGTGCAAAGCATGTTCAAGTGAAGTTAGTTCTGAAGTAACTTATGTAGAAATTAAATAAGAGTTTAATGGTTTGTTTTCTTCATTTTTTTTTATAAAAATCTTGAAAAAAAATTCAGTTGACCAGTATTGACCACTTGGGGAGTATTGACCGGGACGGTTTTAACCGGTTAAAACTGCCGGTTTAAACCAGGGGCGGTCGATTGGTGCCAACCCTGTTGCAAACAGCAGACTTCGCGAAAGGCGTCGGTCCGTCGGACATGTCCGAGAGATTTGACTTCGGTCTGGTAAAATGTCGTATGTTGTCGGTCCTTCTGTCGGGCGACTTTAAATCTAACGAAAGCAATCTTTTCTTCTGAAACTGTAAAGGGAAGCAACTTCTGTGAGAAGTTCCAGTAGTTACTTCCCTTAGTCACAGTAAAATGGTTTGTGATTGGTTTCCTGATTCCTGATTGTCCAATCGCGAACTAGATAACATTATCAAAAGGCCTTGAAAAAAAATGGAGTTCTGGCCATCTTGCGTTCGCAGTTGTGTTCAAACTGGTGATATTTCACAAATCACACAGCAAATGCTGGCATCTATGCCATTCAGTTTCGATTTTAGCGAAATTAAAAATGGCTTTGTTGCCGGTCATGATTTTCATCTCACGGAAACAATAAATGGAAGTCTAACAAAGTTTCATGGAATAAAAGTTTGAATTTGTTTTGAAGACAGACAATCAGCAGTCAAAGTAAGTTCTGTTTTATAAACTGTAGGTAGCGTAATAAACATAGGATTACATGTACATCTATAAATTTTTCTTGTTTGTTTTTGTGCTGTTACTGTACGAACAGTCTAGTTTTGTTTAAGACCGTGTTGTATTTTTTATTGTTTCCTATAGTTATCTCCCTTTGCAGAATAGCGCTATTTCACTTTCGCTTTGTTCAAACCAACAAAATTAGTCTTATTTGGCCACCAAGTTGTAAGTTATTACATTTTATGTTTGGAATACTTAATTCTCCTTTGTTTTGCTGTAAAGTAAGGAAAGGAGCGTACACGGGTCACGTTCATTTTTTTTACGGTAGTTCATTCGTACTTGATTTGTTTCGTAATCTAGTCATTATTTGTAACTGTCATAATTTTCTAGTCATTTAAAAAGAGATTATTGCCTTAACTAAAATTGTAATGTATGTCTCTTCAATTCTAGTGTTTTGTTAAGTAAGAACACACATTTATCGGTATTTTTGTTTACTTCAGCTTTTACCACATATCATCAACCGAATTAAAGACTAAACAATTCAGTTGCGTTTGGTTTGCTATCTGGGTGGTCAGTCCACGCGCCAGTATAGTAAAAGAACTTGTCAAGAAGAAGACTAGATGTTTGGCACAGAATCCGGTTACCAGAGAAGAAATGTTGGAACGGCTATATTCTAATATTTACTCGAAGGAACTGAAATTCTAATGAACATGGCAAGCAGTGATTCAGTCGGCATTACTGATAAAAGACTAAGAACTCTCACAGAAAAGGGCATGGACCAATACGAAAACACTTGTCGTGACTATGAAGACAAGTTAAGCAAATTGTGGAATCAA
The DNA here is from genome assembly GCA_038501625.1 of Corbicula japonica. Taxonomy (NCBI): domain Eukaryota; kingdom Metazoa; phylum Mollusca; class Bivalvia; order Venerida; family Cyrenidae; genus Corbicula; species Corbicula japonica. Next base: position 1,103,322 of record JAZAYU010000025.1, read on the forward strand.
ATTGACACTAACATTGAACTTTTGGAATCTGAAGAGAGTGATTCAGTTAAAAGATCTCTTAAACGGCAGTTGGAGACACTAGATAACGAACATGGCAATCTAGCAACTGATTATATGCAATTCCTCCAAAGAACAAATACTTTACAAAGTTTGAAAAGATTCCAGAAGCAAGAAACTCTGAACAGATCAAAAAACTTGATAATGCAAAATGCTTTGAAAGGTGATCAATCTGTTGAACAATCTGAACTGGAAACAAGATCACAAGTGTCACATTCTTCAAGACTGTCGTCTTCATCCCACAGTTCGCTGCTGCTAGAAAAAAGAATAAAGGCAGAGAGTGCGAAAGCACGCACCGAATATGTGCTGAAAGAAGCAGAGATAAAAAAATTGAAAGCCAGTCTTGAAGCTGATTTGGACGTGTTACTGCAGCAAAAGGAAGTTGCCGCTGCCGAAGCAGAAGTGAGGCTGTTAGAAACAATAAGTGAAGATGTGTCATCAATTGCAGACTCGGAACATCACTCACGGAATCTGCGCATTTCGAGGACAGAATCGTACGTTGAACAACAACAAAGATTCATTCCGAAAGAAAGACAGTACGAAATCGAAAAAAGTCAATCTCCAGTTGATGAAACACCACAGCAGGCGGATGAAATAACATTGTTGAACGCACATGCTCAACCGTTTCTGCCGAATGGCTCAGTTTACCAAACAACTCACTGTGTGAATAACGATACGGCTGACAGTCTGACAAAGTTCTTATTGAAAAAAGACCTTCTTCTTACTCGGCTGACGACATTCAGCAATCAACCCGAGTCGTATGCTGCCTGGAAAGTTAGCTTTAAGAATGTTGTTACTGAACTTGGCTGTACTGCTGCAGAAGAGATTGACTTGCTGGTGAAATGGCTGGGTGGTGAGGCTAAACAACATGCGTTGAGCATCCGATCATCAAACATCAACGACTTAACAAAGGGGTTATATAGACTTTGGGAACGATTAGATGAGAGATATGGATCTCCAGAAATAGTGGAAGCGGCTCTGAAGCAAAAATTAATTAACTTTCCAAAATTATCGCCTAAAGACAGTAAAAAGTTATACGAGCTTAGTGACATTCTATCCGAGATAGAGTTTTCAAAGGAAGACATAAAGTATGCATCATTGCTTTCTTACTTTGATTCTTCTTCAGGTGTTGCCCCAATAGTGAGCAAACTTCCATATGGTCTTCAGGAAAAGTGGATCACAAGAGCTGCGAAATACAAAGAAACTCGTGGTGTATCCTTTCCACCATTCTCATACTTTGCAGATTTCATCAGGGAAATGGCGAGAATAAAGAATGACCCCAGCTTTACGACTGAAGCAAGTTACCATGATGTGAGTCGTGACACCAGCACTGCCAAGAATGGAAAACGTGTAAAATCAACGTCACTCAAAACACAGGTTAAAAATGACAATGCGACTGACACGACAGCCAGTGACAACTATTGTCAACTTCACAAAACTAACTCACACAATTTGAATCAGTGTAAGGGATTCAAACAGAAATCTATTGAAGAACGTAAACTTTTCTTTAAAGAAAATAAACTGTGCTACAAATGCTGTTCAGCAAACCACAAAATCCGTGACTGTAAGCAAACCATGAAATGTAAAGATTGTGACAGTGACCGTCACCCTACTGCACTTCACATATTCTCTGACAATGCTACGAAGCCTACACCACCTTCTACAGCTCATGGCGGGGAGGTAATAACACCAAAATGCACACAGATTTGCGGAACTGCCCACTCTTACTCCGGAAGGTCCTGTGCAAAGGTAGTTCTAGTGAAAGTGTATATGAAAGATCACGCAGATAGATACTTACCTACATACGCTATCCTTGACGAGCAAAGTAATAGATCCCTTGCAAAGTCAGAACTATTTGACCGCTTAAATGTACAGAATGACGAGATCGAGTACACTTTATCATCTTGTTCTGGAACAGTTACTTCTTCAGGTCGTCGTGCGAATGATCTTATAGTGGAATCATTTGATGGTACCGTACAGATGGAGCTACCCACTGTGATAGAGTGTAACGATATCCCAAACATGCGTGAAGAAATACCAACGCCAGATGTGGCTGAACACCATCAACACCTCAAAGATATCTCACAGTACATACCAGCTCTGAATGAAAATGCCAAGATATTGCTTCTTATTGGTAGAGATTTAACAGAAGCTCACCACGTCCTAGATCAGCGCCTTGGTCCAAGACATTCGCCTTATGCACAAAGACTTAAACTTGGGTGGGTAATAGTTGGTGAGGCTTGCCTAGGCAAAATCCATAGAACAGACACAGTAAATGCAAACAAGACTTACCTGTTAAGCAATGGAAGGCCGTCTCTCTTTGAACCATGTAACAGTTCCATAGATGTACAGGTCCAGACAGCCTTCAAACATAAAAAAGGCACATTTGACCCAGCTGATCAAATTGGCTCCACCGTCTTCATTAGGACAGAGAATGATGACAAACCAGGCTTATCAGTGGAAGATAGGCAATTCTTAGACATTATGGATTGTGAGTTCTCCAGGGACAAGCAAGGCAATTGGGTAGCCCCCCTTCCATTCAGAAAAGAACGACCTCGACTGCCTAACAACAAGTCTCAAGCTGAAAAACGTGCTGGCATTCTAGACTCCAGTCTACGTAAAAATCCTGACAAAAGAAGACACTTCGTAGCCTTCATGAAGGACATACTGGATAGGGGACATGCTGAACTTGCCCCTCCTTTACAAAACAACGAAGAATGTTGGTATCTTCCAATCTTTGGCGTGTACCATCCCAAGAAACCCAATCAGATAAGGGGTGTATTTGATTCATCAGCTAAATTCAACGGTGTATCACTAAATGAGGTGCTGCTTACAGGTCCTGATTTGACCAACAACTTAGTTGGTATACTCATGAGATTTCGAAAGTATCCTGTAGCTGTCACAGCGGATATACAGCAGATGTTCTATTGCTTTCAAGTTAAACCGGCCCACAGAAATTTCCTCAGGTTTCTATGGTATGTTGACAATGATCCTACCAAAGGTCTCACAGAATACCGCATGTGTGTACATGTATTCGGGAATAGCCCTTCTCCTGCGGTTGCTGCTTATGGACTGCTTAAGACTGCACAGAACAGTGAAGAATCATTTGGGTCCGACATCAAAGACTTTGTAGAGAAGAATTTCTATGTTGATGATGGCCTTGCATCATTTCCGAATGTCCAGAAAGCCATAGATGTCATGACTAGAACACAGAATGCACTCCAGGTAAATGGTAATATTCGCCTTCACAAAATCGCATCAAACAGTAGTGAAGTTATGAAAGCCTTCCCTCAGCAAGACTTGGCTCAGGACTTGAAGGATTTAGACTTTTCCCGAGATGACTTACCATTACAGCGCAGCCTTGGTTTGAATTGGAACCTTCAAACTGATTCATTCACCTTTCTAGTATCAGATGGCGCAAAACCTTTCACCAGACGTGGGGTGTTGTCAGTTATCAATAGCATTTACGACCCTATTGGCTTAATCGCTCCTGTTACTGTTACAGGAAAGCTCTTCTTGCGAGATGTTATTCAAGAAAGTCTTGACTGGGATGATACTTTACCTCCTGACAGGAAGTTGGAATGGGAAACATGGACTAACTCCTTACACTCTCTTCACCAGCTCAGTATCCCAAGGGTGTATACCTCACAGCCCCTTGACCAGGCAACTGAGAAGAGGCTACACATATACTCTGATGCTTCAGAAAAAGCCATTGCTGCATCAGCTTACATTGTCACCAAGTTTCCTGATCATGTTGCAGAAGTCAGTTTTATCCTAGGAAAAGCAAAGGTTGCTCCAAAGCATGGCCACACTATCCCTCGGTTGGAACTATGTGCTGCAGTATTAGCGGTTGAAATTTACGAGACGGTTGCCCAACAACTGGACATCCAAGTAGATTCAGTTCACTTCTTCACCGATAGCAAAGTTGTTCTCGGTTACCTGTACAATCAGAAACGAAGATTTTATACTTACGTCAGTAACAGGGTGGACAGAATAAGACAATCATCCAAACCCGAGCAGTGGAAATATGTTCCTACCAACCTGAATCCTGCAGACTGCGCCACAAGGTCAGTTCCAGCGCACCAAATGCAGACATGTGCATGGTTATTAGGTCCGTCATTAAAGCATGCAGAAGATGAACCTCACATACTATACCCACTGGTGACACCAGATGAGGACAAAGAAATGAGACCAGATTTGATTACATTGAAGACTGAAGTTGCTGACAATTCCCTTGGGTCCCATCGCTTTGAGGGGTTTTCATGTTGGAATCATCTTGTAAAAACCATTTCAAACCTAAAACATATTGCACAGTCGTGGCACAAAAAGAACAGTTGCAGCGGTTGGCATTTATGTTCAGACAGCAAGACAGTTGATAACTTCCAAGAAGCAGAAAGGACAATAATTAGAGTAGTACAAGGTGAAACCTACCATAGGGAACTTAACTGTCTCCAAGACAAGAGACGTTTGCCTAAAGATAGTCCATTACTGATGATGAACCCAATAATGGATGCAGATGGTTTACTCCGAGTAGGTGGTCGTATCAACCACACTCAGCTTGAGATCTCTCACAAGAATCCAATCGTTATCCCAGGAAAGCACTACATAGCGACATTACTTGTCCGTCATTACCATGAGGTGGTCGCCCATCAAGGTAGGCATTTCACAGAAGGAGCAGTTAGAGCTGCTGGATTCTGGATCACTGGAGGCAAACGCCTTATTTCCTCACTGATACACGGATGTGTGCAATGTCGGAAGCTACGAGGCAAGCTACAACATCAGAAATTATCAGACCTTCCACCAGATCGTTTGCAACCATCACCACCATTTACGTATGTTGGCGTAGACACCTTCGGTCCATGGAATATTGTGTCACGGCGTACCAGAGGAGGTCAAGCGAATTCCAAGCGCTGGGCTATACTGTTTACCTGCCTTTCTACTAGAGCCATTCATATCGAGGTGGTGGAAGAGCTTAGCTCATCATCATTCATAAATGCTCTACGAAGATTCATCTCTATTCGTGGCAAAGTAACAGTTTTTAGATCGGACAGAGGCACAAACTTTGTAGGAGCGGCTGATGAACTGAAGTTGAACACTGTCAGCATCGAAACAGGTCCCGTGAAGGAGTTCTTGTTTGCTGAGAAAGTTACATGGATATTCAACCCCCCACATTCATCACATATGGGTGGGGTGTGGGAGCGGATGATAGGCATCACACGTCGTATTCTAGACTCCTTGATCCTTGACCAAACCCCTAGGAATCTCACACATGAAGTTCTGTGCACCTTCATGGCAGAGGTATGTGCCATTGTCAATTCCCGCCCACTCATACCAGTCTCTTCTGACCCAGAAGCTCCAGAAATTCTAAGCCCATCGATGTTGCTTACACAAAAACAGAGTGCATTGGAAAGTAGCTATAATTTGAACACAAAGGATATGTATAGGGCTCATTGGAAAAGAGTGCAAGTCATGGCGGACTTATTTTGGAACAGATGGAAAAAGGAATACTTACATACTCTGCAGTACAGGCGCAAGTGGAGGAACGAATGTCGACAAATGAGGTCTGGCGATGTTATCCTTCTACAGGACAAGGGTGCCCACCGTCATGATTGGTCTACCGGACTGATTGTAGAGACATTTCCAAGTAGTGACAATAACATCCGTAAAGTCAAGGTTCGCGTTATAAAGGAAGGCAAGGTTCATGAATACATTCGACCTGTTACAGACATTGTTTTACTAGTAAATGAGGAACAAACTGTGTAAGGACTGTTAATTGTGAAATCATTACCTATGGAACAGTGTTTAGGTCATAAATAACTTGTAAAAGTATGGAACAGTGTTAAGGTCATAAAATGTTTTAAATAAGTATTGAACAGTGTCTACATTAAATTTCTTTAAGATAATATTTGACAATGACAGTGATATCTAGATATCAGACGGGGAGTGTGCTGTTACTGTACGAACAGTCTAGTTTTGTTTAAGACCGTGTTGTATTTTTTATTGTTTCCTATAGTTATCTCCCTTTGCAGAATAGCGCTATTTCACTTTCGCTTTGTTCAAACCAACAAAATTAGTCTTATTTGGCCACCAAGTTGTAAGTTATTACATTTTATGTTTGGAATACTTAATTCTCCTTTGTTTTGCTGTAAAGTAAGGAAAGGAGCGTACACGGGTCACGTTCATTTTTTTTACGGTAGTTCATTCGTACTTGATTTGTTTCGTAATCTAGTCATTATTTGTAACTGTCATAATTTTCTAGTCATTTAAAAAGAGATTATTGCCTTAACTAAAATTGTAATGTATGTCTCTTCAATTCTAGTGTTTTGTTAAGTAAGAACACACATTTATCGGTATTTTTGTTTACTTCAGCTTTTACCACATATCATCAACCGAATTAAAGACTAAACAATTCAGTTGCGTTTGGTTTGCTATCTGGGTGGTCAGTCCACGCGCCAGTATAGTTATTCTGTTGTTAAAATGAACTTAGTTTAAGCAAAACTGGTAAAAATGGGAATATTTATTAGTGAAAGTTATAAAATTGTCTTAAAAAGGCAAAAACTAAATATTTTGCAAATATCTCTGTTTTTTTCCGGTCTGGCAAATTTTCTTTCGGTCCGGAAAAATTTCATTGCTTACAGTCCCGAATGTCCGGCAAATTTTTTAGCCTTTCACGAAGTCTGAAACAGTGATTTCTGGTTTTGATTTAGCTTTCGATTAACAAAAAGTACTAAACAATGTTTTCCTTGCTTCTTGATTTTTTTGTAAGCTATATACTAGTTGCATTTTAACAGCCCCCTTTTGCTCAAATTTTCTAAGCCCGCTGTGTGGTATAGGGGCATGAGGGAAGTTACATGTATGTGGGCCCAGACTAAACTTTTCAAATGGGTTTTGCCTAAAATAGTCTACCCTTTCTTCGAATGTTTTCTATCAAATAATGGTTGATTAAGCCTTTGGAGTTTGCCAAATTTCAATGATAATGGTGAAAAGCAAACACTGTAGGGTGTGATAAGATTGCATGCTGATCAATAATTTTGCACACATGTGACATAAGTCATGTATGTTGTTAGTACAGGATTCAAAATTAATGAAAAAAACTACACTTTTTCAGCATGGTTGCAAAAACTGTGGATTTGCCTTCTGTATGAATTGTTTGCCAAACAAGTTGCCAATAGCAAAAATGAACAATGAAAAGCATCGAGTTTGTGTCAAGTGTTACAATATTCTTACAGGGTAAGTAAATAATCTCTATAAAAAATACATGTATGTATGTTGTAAGAATTGATTTCACTATAGGAATTTCCAAATAAGTCATTCATTAGAATCAGGGGAGACAAGTTGGTTTACAGGGTTCCCTTACAGTTCCTTAAAAGAAAGGTCTTTCAATTTTGAAAATAAGCTCAGTGCCTGGCAAAGTTATTGATTTTGACAAAATTGAGTTCAAACTTGTCTTAAAACATTTTGGCATTAACTCCACATTTACTGTCTTTAAAATTTCCTTCAAATGATCAGCAGGATTTGTAGATGATCATAATGAAGTTTTTTCTGCAAACATTTTTCCCATAGTTATGGCATTATGGTAATTTCTGTAATAAAATTTTGTGGCTTCAACTTTTCATTTACTATCTGTCAGATTTTGTTCAAACTGGCATAGATAATCTTACATGATAGGCAGATAGGTGTAAAGAAAATAGATGTTCCTTCAACATTTTTTACTACAGTTTTGGCCTCGTTAACTAACTGGCATTTTTTCAGTCTGTACAGATCATTAAGCAAGATTTGTAGATGGTGGTTAAGAGGGCATCAGAGTCCTGCCAAACCCTCTGTCTTTGGAATTCATCATTGTATATGTACAAAACATAGTTCAGTGAACCTTAGATGCATGTAAATAAATGTTGTTTCATACAGAGGCATTTTTTCATTTTCCAGAAAAGTAAAGCCAAAAGAAGAAGATCCAGCAAGATACTCCCCTCCAGAAAACTACAAGAAGTAAGTAGCTGTCTTCAACATAAAAATAACACCCCTGCCCCCTTAAAAAAATACTCATTTTTTGTCAAAACTCACACAAACAAAATTATCCTAAAGGATTTGGGGCATGTGGTAGTGATGTGGGTTTGGATGAAAACTTGAACAGTATCAATTCGGGTATTGCAATGAAACTTGGATTATAACTTACCTTGCAAAACATAGATCTTATCTTTTGTCAAGCACACCATGTGTTCCTTTGCAATCTCTAGAACTGTCAGGATTACCATCGATGAAATTTGTTAGAAGTATAAGAAGTACCATTTCTTTGTAGAAGAGTAGCTGCCCTAGAAGAAAAGGAGTCTAAAGGTCACAGTGTAGGGTCATCAGAACATAGGGGCCCCAGTGGAGGGGGGCACCTAAAGGCAGGACACAAAGCTATGTCACAGGCTGACAGAGATATTGAACAGAGGTTGGAGAAACTAAGGGAAAAAACTCCGCAGGAAAGTAGGTTCCACAACAATTAATATTAATGCTGCTAATTAATGAATTGTTTATTTCAGCAAGTTGAGTTTTAACACAATATTCAAAGACACTAGAGTCATATTGGAATTCATGTTGGACTATTATTGCTTCATTTTTACAAACTTGGTTAACAATTTAATTTAAGTGTAAAAACCCAGTAAACATGTTACATGAACTGGAGACACCTGGTAAACATCACTTGCTTATGACAACTGAACAATCTCAATTTTTGTTAGTTAAATGACTATCAGTTTATACTGAAAATCGTCCAAAAACATATTAGACAATAAGGGAGTCTCATTGAGAAGGCTACTTTACTGGTATTTTGGGTAGATACTTAGCAACTATACTGGGCTTAGTTATAGCACATGTGTATCCTGAACTCTTTTCATGTACATACATGTATATTTCAGTTGCAGCATCAAAAGTTAGTAACCATGAAATAGATAACCGGCTAGCTGCTCTGAAGGGGATGGATCCTGCAAAGTACAACACCACAAGTAAACGAGTAAGTAACACCAGTCTTCAAGCAATTGTCTTCATTTCATATGTTGCCTAATTTCAATGCCATATTTATTTCATAATTAATCAAGAAATTTGGTAGACAATCACTATTTAAGCATAACACAAAGTAAAAACAAACTAGCAATCGATTAGAAAAAAAACAACAACATTTCATCAACTTTGAAACAAATAATAGCAGGATTTTTGTATAACATTAAATATCAAGCATTAGCAACAAATTTTTGCTTTGTAATAATGCATTTTGGAATGAATAAAGTATCATAAATTTAATAACAGTCAGGACCACAGAGAATGTACATGTGTACTACAGGGCTGGACAAACCCACTAGCCCGACGCCCGGGACAAGCCGAAAATCGAATCAGACAATCTCAAATTTACCGGTCGCTTGTCCGTGGGCTAGCTCAATTTTCGGATGCAGGCTAGTTGAATTTCGTACGAATTATCAGAATCATTCTTTATTAGCAGCATGCGCATATCAAATTACGATGACAGTGACTAGTAAATCACAAAATAACACAGTTTTGACATCTGTTTCGATAAGATCAAGCTTCCCCGTGACGCTTCTGCTGGGATTTCCTTACTGTAATGACGGACCAATCAGAACGCGCCGATTTGTTAAATCACCCAATCAAAATTATCCGACCAATTTGCTGCGTTCTTACAATGTGTACATGTATATCGTGAATTATCTTGTTGGTTATAAAGGGACAAAACGAAAATGAGAGGAGGAGGATGATAAAGTAAATAAAAACAAGCAATATGACCAAAACAAGCGAGTGAGAAAATTTCAGAAATCGTGGTTAAAACAGTTTGATTGGTTGGAATTCGAGGAAGTATAACCCTGAAAGGTGCTCTCTCCATGCTTATTAAAAGGCCTGTAGGTTTTGGCAACATAACAGATCTTGTTGAGCTAATGCTTGTAATGAGTCCCTCAACTGCAGAATGTGAGAGAGGATTCAGTTCCATGAATTCAATCAAAACAAAACTGAGAAATGGGATGAATCAGGAGACGCTGCAGTCACTGATGCTGATCAGTATACATGATCCATCAGTGGCTGACTTCAATCCTGACCCATCCATTGAAATTTGGATGTCTGGTGCTGGAGGGAAACATTTCAGGGGCCACAAGAAGGAGACCAGTGACAGTGATGTTGAAATAACACATCTATAAATGAATGTGTTTGTTATATGTACATATATGTAAATTTATTGAGAAACAGCTGCAAATAAATGATGAAATTATTGAAGAATTGTTTTTACATTTACACGAAAAGTGGGACTAGCTGAAATTCTGACCCATCTAGTCCTGGACTAGTTAACAAAAAATAAATTTGTCCAGCCCTGTACTAAAATATTTAATGACAGTAATTCTGGTCTGACATGCCTTACCTGGTTCCTCCAACAGGTATACCATCCACCAGACAGAAGGACCCAGCAGGAACAGATGAATGACCTTCTAGATGAAATAGCCAGTGAGGTGGAGCTCGACTCCCGCCTACCAGACCCGGCTCAGGAAGTTGCTGCCAGGCTGGAGAGACTGAAAGCCCCACTGAAATCTCAAATTGCTGATCAAGGTAACACTCATGTACTGACACATATTGAAATCAATGTAATGATGTTGGTGATGAGCTGTTTTATAATGACAAGGTGATTAGGCAAAGGTTTTAAAGTCTATTGAAAATTTTGATTATGTGCGATTTAAAGCTTATGCTGGAAAAAAAATTCCTGCTGGAAATATTTCTGCCAATTTAATCAGAGACTTCCAAAATATTATTTCCCCCATCCATCCCCCCTGTAGAAATAACCTGCTGTAAGTTATGTATATTTGGAAAAGTCAATCATACTTTTTCCTAGCTGGTTCTTATTTTTTCAGAGATACCATTTGATATTAGTTATACCATGGTTAGAATACCCTAGGATTAATTTAAATAAAATTGCTCTAAACTGCTTTTTATTTTATGTATAAATTTTGTGAATTTGTTCAGAAGATGTGAACAATTTGAACAAGGCATCAATGAGGGACTCCCAGACATTTTCACACAACATTTCCACTAACTCGGAACCTTCTAAAGTCTCAAGTAATACAAAAACACCTGCTGATAAACAGTCAAAAGCCAGTGAGGTGGGACACTCTGGCAGTGTGGATGAAGTGAGCCCGGAGGAGCTGGGTCGGATCCTCAGTGATGCAGCCCGGGAGCTGGAAGAGGACGCTCAGAAAGCTCTACAGGGTCTACAGGAAGACAAGGAAATAATGAAAAAGTTACAAGAGATCAAACAACGAAGGAAAGAAAGCTCCACTGATGTTAATAAAAGTAAATACTTTAAAATATTGATTTAGTTAATCAGCTACATGATGAAGATCTACAGTATTTACAGGTTAGCTAAGCAGGTACACAATGTAGGTTACTTATAACTGGTAGATGTATAGTAAGCAGTTACATGAGAAAGATTACAGTATTTACAGCCAGACAAAGCAGGTACTGCATGAATATTACAGTAATGGTTGACAAAGCTAGTGTGTTATAAAGAAAATACATGTATATACAGAAACAAATGTATACTTGACAGGGACATTATGAAGTTTACTGTATTTAAATGTAGACTTAACAGGTAAATGATGAAGAATATATTATTTACAGATAGACAAAGAAGGTTCATAATGAAAAATTACAGTATTTACTCATAGGCTAAGTAGGTGCATGACGATTATAGTATTGACTCGCAAGGTAAATAGCTCAATGAAGATTTTTGTCTTGGTAGTGTTTAGAAGTTATACTTAGGAATTGACTTGCAAATCTGCATGATTTAGCTTCAGTTAAAATATACCTTACACTTCTAGCTACAGCAGTATTGCAGAACTAGCTGCTCTGCACTGAGAAGTATTGGAAAGATTCTTTTAGTTAACAGTGAAGCTGTGGAACTCACTTCAAAACTCTTTCAGAAAATGTTCATCTTTTAACTACAGTCACTTCTGTTAAAATGGCAGTTTCTCCTGAATGTTCTTGTTTAGCGTATCAATAATGCTTATCTTTAAAAGCTAACTTCAACTGAAATAATTACATCTTTTAAATGGCTTTATAAATGTAACCACTTTCAGTATGTGCAATAATTATGCAATAATGTATTGTGTGTTTTTCATTTTGTTTCTAAAAAGTGTCTTACTTACTAACTTACTGTTAGAGTGTGCTACTGAAATAAATATGTTGATGATCATTGTACTACGTTTAAAAGACAAACCTACTCAAGTCTGGTTTGTGTAAAAGACAGTCGTTCAGTAACTGTGATATTTGTATGTACAGATGAAGAGATGACGTCTGACAGTGAGAATGAGGAAGACGATGATGAGAAGATTGAGCAGTCGATAATTCGTCAGGCCATCGAGGAGAATAAGCTGGACGAGGCTGCAGCCAGGGACGGCATCAACACAAGCAAGACCTCAAATGCCAACAACAACAAACCTTCCAATGTGGACATCAACAAGACTTCAAACATCAACACCGACAAGACTACCAAGTCTAAGCAATCAGTCAAAGCTGCCAAGAAAATTATCAACACAGATGAGGAGGTAATTGATAATTTTAGTTTATGGCATCAAACCCTGTGCGGTTAGTTTGCTGAAGAGCTGATATGCCCTACATTTCATTTTCTTGATTTAAAAGTACATCACATGCAGTGATTGCATTTTCTATCTTCCCCCTAATAACTCGATCTTGAGCATCTATGAACAACAAAAAATAAAAAATAAAAATGAAGGACTTTTCTTTGTAGTTTCCACACAATGTGCCTATATTTTTAAGAATAATTAAGTGATGAAACTTAAAATAATATTTATCATGATGACCTACTTCATTTCCAACAAGTTCTATAACTCTTCCAAAACTGTTTTTAAGTTATTTCCCTTTTTAACTCAGAATATTCATTTTGGGCCATACTTGTTGTACTTTGTAACTTCAAATTGAATAACTACTACCTTAAAAAGTTAAAATATATCAGAAGAGAATTGTTTTCAAAATTGCATTTATTTCCAATGATAGGATTGGAATAGTTAAGCATGCCTAATCCTTTGACAGCATTTTTAACTCTTTTAAGTTGTGCTTTGATCCTTTACTCGATAAGTATGCATGTTAATGCATGTGCAACTAGTATAGATCCAGATCAGCCGGCCCGATTGTGCCATATCATCTGGATATACAGGTCGCATCTTCTTCAGAAATAACCAAATGAATCTAAAGCAAACAGTGTAGATCCTAATCAGACGACACAATGTGCTGGCTGATCAGGATCTACACTGTTCGCCCGGAGCAGTAAAGGTGTATCTATGCAGTAAAGAGTTAATTTCTGGGTCCACTTCTTTTTTCGACTTAAAATAGTGGGACATGTTTGATCTTGTTGTTAACATTCTGTTCGCTGACTGTTTTCAGTGGTATGATCCAGATGAGCTACCTTATTGTTGTATCTGTACGGAAGATGCCACTGTGAGATGTCTCGGCTGTGACAGAGATCTCTACTGTAACAGCTGTTTCAAGTAAGCTCTTTGTCCTGTATCTGATGGTAAGAAAGGAAATGACATACAGCTGCCAGCAACAATGTATAGAAAATATCTGTCATGAAATAACCTAATTAGAATTTCTATAACTTGGACCAGGTATAACTAGGTATTTGGTTACAGGGCAATGAGAAGGTTATGCATTTTGTTTTTGTTGGTAAAAAATGGTTTCTAAAGCAACAAAAAATAGTGACAATACTATTATACTACACATTTTTGTTGGAAAAAATGGTAAGGTTGCTGGGGCAACAATCAAATTAAAAATATTGCACTTAATCTAGATTGCATTATAACTTCAAAAGTATTGAAGCTAAGTTCATGAAACTTAGTTTATGGATTGAGGCCAATATGGAGATTACGTTTGTCATAGACTTTGTTTGTGTCTATTTGCCCAGGAATATTGAATCCTGCAGTATCCCTAAAGTATGCAAGCTAGGTTTGTGAAACTTGATATTTTGTTACAAGGAAATTAAAAAGGTTATGTCTGCCATTTAATTTCTTTTATCAGCCAAAATCGAAAATAGTGAAAATACAACAATTTAATTGGATCCATCACTAACTCCACAAGTATTTTACTATCACTGAAGGCTTAAAACCTGTAGGAGACTATTGTATTGCCAGCAATACTCAGTGACTTCTTAATTTTGCTATCCAGTCTGCATGATATGTCTAGCTTGGGAGTTATACAGCCTGTGTCACTGTTTGATCTCACTATTTCATATTGATTAGATCTAAAGCATTGTGTGATTTGTGGTATTATCGTGCAATGTCTGAATTGTGTGTTACAGGGAGGGACACAAGGAGCTCGGTCTGGATGATCATGTGACAGTCAAGTACACACCTCCCACACCGGAGACAACATGAGCAGTCTACACCCACATAGTCTTCCTGCAACACTGCTCCATTCTCCACTGTGATAGCCAGTGTATTATAGCCATAAAGTGACTTGTTTGCTTTATACCGGTCTCAATAACATCAGAGCCTTAGCATTGATATGTTACACTGCACCTGCAGAGATCTGACTGATCCACATGTAGGCTTTTGTCTGACTGACCTAAAAATTGACCAATCAGTGTGCGACTATCAGGATCCCAAAAAGTAATCAACGGAATGAATTTACCAGGAGCATCACTGACAGCATAGTAACAACATTTATGGCTCCACCTAGAGGTCAGTCTGCCATGACCTGTAATTCTGTTATGAAGAAGAAGATCCAATTTGAATGAGACTGGGTTTATAACTTATTTGTAAGAACTGAAATAGTTAAGCAGATAGTGCATTTAGGTCAATGTTGTTTTAATCATGAAATAGACATTACAGCTTTAATATCATTACAGGTTGCGGAAAAGTGCTGTTACAGTTGTAGCAGGTCTTGTATATAGCCATAAAGATTTCCTATCATGCTAGACCCATCATGCATTAGTCTGTTGTGGTTGATTTCACATACTAGATGATAAAATTCCAAAATTATTGTGGATAACTGTTGGAGAAGACAAAATTACAAAATACAAAAGGATCATTTGATCAGTACTGTAACACTTAAACATTTATGCCACATCATGTAAAAAGGCAACTGTATTTGTGAGTTCCACCACAACAGACAAGCATCAGAGCAATTTACTTAAACATTCACCGTTTTTCTGCTGTTTTACAAATAAAACAATTCAATGTTGTTTTTATTTAGAATGCTGTAAACTAACATAGCTTTTTTGAATCACAATCAGATGGCTTTAAACACTTCAACAAGGAAATAAAACAGAATTTGCAGCAATGTTGAAAGCATTTTCAAATACTGAATGTTGAAATGATTTTTTTTGATACCAGTTTGATCATGTTGTTAGATAGTTATACATGTATACTTAAAACTGTATACTTAAAACTGGAATATCCAGTAATTATAATTTAAGAGGACAGTCATGTGATACTTTATTTAAATACTATTACAAATAAAAAAGTATCCACTTTCCAGTGTGCTTATCTTTAGATCTGATATTTGTAATCTATTATTGGACAAAGGTAATTTGGCAATGTTTACATTGGCGTGTTTACGTTGGTGTTACATGTCAATTAGAAATGCAATGCTAGCAATGCATTTTTACTTCTTTTTTTTTACACAATAATTATTTTCGCAATAAAATAAACTGAAGCAAAATGCACACAATACTTAAAAATAACTGCAATAAAACCTAAAATATAAATCTAAAACATTTCCTTAAAAGCCGTGTGGCAGTGCGAATCGAACCTGTGTCGAAAAAAAAAAACGTTAGACCTATGACAGCTGGGTACGTAAACCACTGTGCCATCGAGGCAATGTGTTATAAATTGGCAAAATAGTATGTTTAACGCGTGAATTTGTCTGAACCTGTTTTTACATTCTATTAATAATTGTAAACATTGCCAATTTAGCTTGGCCAACCTATAGCAACTTCAACAATGAAAACATATTACATTTAATTTGAAATCTTTTCCTCCCATATTTGCTGCAACACAGTGGCTTGTTTTTGTTAACTGGTACTGTTGTAATAGTATTAAGTCGATTCTGAATTTGTTTACCTTTTAATACGACTGTAATTTCTGGAGGAATTGTAGTGTTTATTTACATGGGCAAGGTTTTTGTTTTACTAGATTTGTACATAATACCACATACAGAGGGCAGATAAAAACCAGACTTTGTATAGTTGAAAAATAATTATTTAATAAAATTGTTATCACAGCTATTGCACACAAAAACATGATGAAGTATCGGCTCTGTATTCCCAGTGGTTGCCATAGAAACCAGTACACAGATATCCTCCAGGGCCCTTCCTGCCGAACTCCGGGCCTGTGATCACATAGTCGGGTATCAAGTTAGAGAACTGCAAATATAGGTAGTGATTTTAGAGCTAATGTCTTAAAAGTTCTAACAGATAACTGCAATTCTTGTGTTCTTCTTTCACTAAATCATGACATGCTAAAATGCTGCCCTTAACAGACATTATCTGCAAGACAATGTTTTTATTATCTGCCATTTTTATAGCTGGTTGGATTAAAAAATCCTTTTAGTAGCCACCAGGCTGTAACATCCAGCTATTTATTACAGAAGGAAATAAAGCTGGTTACTGAGACAATTCATTTCAGTGAGCTCAAACTGTGAAACAAGTAAGGCATTTTTTACAGTGATTCAAAGACCTGGGCTGAAGGTTATTAAACTAAGATTGGAAACCAGTCTCAAATCTCAAGCATCTGATTGGCTGAAATTCTCTTACATAAATAATGTTCACAGTGGTTTCTGACCTCGTTTGAATTTATCATACATAAACAAGTACCCACTGCATCATGTCATCATAGTGCTGTAAACATAATCTGCTTAGTGCATGGAACCAGTGTAGACCCAGATCAAGATGTGCATCTTTGCAGTCTGATTAGGGTCTACACTTTCACTATTCTGTTTATGAATATTTATAAACGTTTTGTTATTTTAAAATAAAGAGACAAGTCCTCTGAATTAATTAAGCATAGAATGGGTAAATACACTGATTGTTACCGGAGATCTTGTCATAGGAGGTATAGTAGGTGCAGCCAGGGACACCACATCAGCCAGACCCTCTGCTGACAGCCCCAACAACACCAGGGCAATATGGTCAGCTCCATTAGGGGCCAGAGTGAGCAGGCCTGTACGAGCCTGCTTAAATTTGCACCCTGCCAGACTGATCCCATCTGAAATGTAATGTGGAGTTTTTGTTCACAAGACATTCAAAACAACTACAATCTAATTATTACTCGAATACCCATGGGATGAAGGATTCATTTTAAGTTATTGCATACTACAGAACTCAAGCATATTACTTGGTCTTGAATTGCAAAAATGTGGTCACTTGAAATAAATGATTTTTTCTTTGTGCCCTGTGTAAACTGTCATTTGCTAACTGATTATAAGCTTTCGAATGCAGGTATTAGAAAATTTTAAAGATGGGTAAATTGTTTGATACAATTTCAACAAACAACAGAGACAAACCACTCACACTAATCACTACAACAACTATACTTAAATGTGTATGCACATAATTAAATGATAATTGCATTATTGACATGGTGTTGGGTAAGAACCATGGTGTTGGGTAAGAACAAGTGGAACCATTTTTCTGTCAGGATAGTACAAGTTTAACAACTTACACAGTCACAGGTTACATGAAGGGGGTCAAAACACTTGCATGGGTCTGGTAATAACAGGTGAAACCAATTACCTGGCATAAGATCATGACAAGTGAAACCACTAACACGGTTTCATGTCTTCTTGTGTAAAACCACTTATATGGTGTCCGGTTACAGGCGGACTATGATATCTGGTAAGTAATACTAAGCATACCTGGTGTCAGCTTAGAACAAGTTAAGCCTACCTGGTGTCAGCTTAGAACAAGTTAAGCCTACCTGGTGTCAGAACAAGTTAAGCCTACCTGGTGTCAGCTTAGAACAAGTTAAGCCTACCTGGTGTCAGCTTAGAACAAGTTAAACCTACCTGGTGTCAGCTTAGAACAAGTTAAACCTACCTGGTGTCAGCTTAGAACAAGTTAAGCCTACCTGGTGTCAGCTTTGAACAAGTTAACTATGGAACCTCAGAACAAGTTAACTATAATGTTAGGTAAGCATAGCTGATGTCAGGTTACAACAAGGGAACTTTGTTGTCAGGTAAGCATACCTTGTATCAGGGTAACTGGGATGTTTTTAAGAATCTTCTCAGTCAGAATGTTCTCCTCTTTACTTCCCAAAATTATTAAATTTGATGATTCTGAAAAATGATGAACTTATTACTATGTAGTATAACAAATAATAAACATCTAAAATAACTAGCTGAGTGTTCAGTTCAACATTTGTCGCCATCGGGTACTCGTCAGAATAAAAAATCCAAGTACAAAATGGGGCATAACTCCATCAAATTTGACTTTTTACCAATTTAATTTGGCATCATCATGACTGTGTTGTCGTAAGCAATATTATTTTTAAAAGTTTGATGAAGAAATGGCACTCTTATATCCAACATCAGAATCCAAGTAGAAAAGGCTGGTAACTCCATCAACTGTGAACTTGACCTAAAGAATTTGGCATCATCACGGCCACATTATCATAAGCAATATTATTTAAAAGTTTGATGAATAAATATGAAGAAATGCCGAAGTTATAACCAACATTAAAGGCCCAATAAACTTGTCAAAACGTTGTTTTTTTTCATTGTGAAAATTAATTAACCATGTTGACCCTTTTCAAAAGAAAGTATAAATGACCAAATATTTATGTTCTCAAACAATTCCTAATCATTGAGACCCGGTTCGAATAAAAACGTCTCAGTATTTTTGTAGCCCACAAAATTACTAACCAATGTTTACAATCACTTGGCGAAAAGTTATCAGTTTTTTCTGTACGTGGGCCATAAGAACGCAGAACGCGGTGACGTCATTCACATAAAAGTTTTAAACACAAAATCATGCAAACAAGGAAAGAAAAAGACGAGGAACAAGAGCTGTCACTTGAAATTGACATATGCCCTCGAAATGCGGCTTTGAAATCGAATAGGTATACATATGTAATAAATAAACATATGTAATGAAAAATATGCTTAGTTTTTGGACCCAGATGACCCATATTCGAACTCGTCTGAGAAATCATTGGGAAAAACATCCTGACCAAGTTTCAAAACAATCGAGGCAAAAATGTGACCGCTACATTGTTAACTAACTAAGTGCGGACGGACAACGGACATTGATCAATCCCAATAACTCACGCTGAGCCTACGGCTCAGATGAGCTAAAAAAGTGTGGCATCTAAGGCTCTCTTAAATTTAGTCTTAACATTTTGAGAATGTGCTACAAATTTGTTGTTGTTGTTCTTGTTGTTGTTTTACTTACAAACAGTGAATAACATATTCAGAAAAGCCTGATTTTCAAAGTGCTATAAAGTAAGAAAGTTTACTTGTCACTATCCATAAAATGACAAAATTTACCCCATAAAATCTTCCAGAGCAAAGTTCTTAATATTGCATAACACAGATCTAAGCAGCAAAGTTCATCAGGTCATTGTCCAGTAACTGTACCAATAAACTGGTAAACATCATACCTAAATATAGCTGAAGACAGTTAGAAATATTGGATTTTGACACTTGAAATTTTCACCCTGCTACTAAAATTTTTGTTTCAAATTTTAGCACTGAACAACCAGTGAATGAATTGTTCAGGAAAGATTGAATTTTAAGATGGTATAAAGGTTGTGTCAAAATCTGGTTAATAACTGTAGAAAATCAAAGGTTAAAAACAGAATTTAAAAGAAATAAAAA
Source organism: Corbicula japonica (assembly GCA_038501625.1). NCBI lineage: Eukaryota > Metazoa > Mollusca > Bivalvia > Venerida > Cyrenidae > Corbicula > Corbicula japonica. Next base: position 1,123,242 of record JAZAYU010000025.1, read on the forward strand.
TAACTAGACTGTGTCCACAGGACACTGATGCCCCCACTGCTGCAATAACATTTGTTACAAAATTTTGTACCAGGTATTAACAACATGTGGTGATCATGATTAGTAAATGAGGAGTAAGTGCCACAAAATTTAATAACTAACATAAACAAAAGGCCATAACTGTGGTGAAAATTGTTGCAAGACAATGTCCTTTACAACAATCTTCACATCATGTCTAATCATCTGTGCAAGTTTGAAAGAAATCAGCCAATTAGAAAATGTGAAGTTGATGCCACAAAATTTTGTAAGTGAAATAAACAAAGGGCCATAACTGTGGTAAAAATGGCAGCAGAAAAAAATCTTTTTTTTATGATCATCTACCCAGCCATCTTGATCATGTGTGCAAGTTAGAAAGAAATCTGTCCAAAAGTAAATGAGGAGTTGATGCCACAAGATATTATTACTGAAAAAAACAAAGGGCCATAACTCTGGTAAAAATAGTCGCAGGAAAAAATCCTTTCTTCACGATCATCTACACATCCTGCTTCATCATCTGTGCATGTTTGCAAGGAATCTGCCCTGTAGTTTAGGAGGAGTTGATGCCACAAGATTTAATTGCTGAAATTAACAAAGGGCCGTAACTCTGGTAAAAATGGTCGCAGGAAAAAATCCTTTCTTTACGATCATCTACACATCCTGCTTCATCATCTGTGCAAGTTCGCAAGAAATCTGCCTTATAGTTTTGGAGGAGTTGATGCCACAAGATTTAATTACTGAAATTAACAAAGGGCCATAACTCTGGTAAAAATGGTTGCAGGAATAAATCCTTTCTTTACGATCATCTACACATCCTGCTTCATCATCTGTGCAAGTTCGCAAGAAATCTGCCTTATAGTTTTGGAGGAGTTGACGCCACAAGATTTAATTAATGAATATAACAAAGGGCCATAACTCTGGTAAAAATGGTCGCAGGAAGAAATCCTTTCTTCATGATTATCTACACATCCTGCTTCATCATCTGTGCAAGTTTGCAAGAAATCTGCCTTGTAGTTTTGGAGGAGTTGATGCCACAAGATTTAATTACTGAAATTAACAAAGGGCCATAACCCTGGTAAAAATGGTCGCAGGAAAAAATCCTTTCTTTACGATCATCTACACATCCTGCTTCATCATCTGTGCAAGTTCGCAAGAAATCTGCCTTATAGTTTTGGAGGAGTTGACGCCACAAGATTTAATTAATGAATATAACAAATGGCCATAACTCCGGTAAAAATGGTCGCAGGAAGAAATCCTTTCTTCACGATTATCTACACATCCTGCTTCATCATCTGTGCAAGTTTGAAAGAAATCCGCCTTATAGTTTAGGAGGAGTTGATGCCACAAGATTTGGGGACGTACGGACGGACGAGTGCAACTCTATATGCCTCCCACTGTCTGCCTTGTAGTTTAGGAGGAGTTGACGCCACAAGATTTTATAACTGAAATTAACAAAGGGCCATAACTCTGGTAAAAATGGTCGCAGGAAAAAATCCTTTCTTTACGATCATCTACACATCCTGCTTGATCATCTGTGCAAGTTTGAAAGAAATCTGCCTTATAGTTTAGGAGGAGGTGATGCCACAAGATTTGGGGACGTACGGACGGACGAGTGCAACTCTATATGCCTCCCACTTTGTGGGTCATAAAAATCCCCAGGGCGGGCCCCTGGTCAATTTAACAACATGATTTTAAAAATTTGTGTAGAAATCATCAATATCAATATTCATACCAAATTTCATTACAATTGGACAAAAAATGTAACCTCTATTGCGTTAACAAAATTTACCTTAGGGTTATGGTTAGGGTTAGGGTTAAGGGTTAGGGTTAGGTAAAAAGGCCCATAACTCCGCCAAAAATAATCCGATCAGAAAACCCTTAGGATATGCACAACTAGGCTTGGTGACAAACACTCCTGTGAAGTTTCAATAAAATCCCTCAAGCGGATTTAGAGAAGCGAGGACAAGATTTTGCTAAAAAGGGCCATAACTCAGCCAAAAATAATCCGAGCAGAAATTCCTGACGATATGCACAACTAGGCTTGGTGACAAACACTCCTGTGAAGTTTCAAAGAAATCCCTCAAGCTGTTTTGGAGAAGAAGCGAGGACAAGATTATTTCTGACGGACGGACAGACAGTGCGATTACTATATGCCTCCTTTCGGGGGCATAAAAATAGAGATTCTTTAAGTTTTAATTTCATTACAAGGTTAACAAAGATAGATGTAAATGTTATACGACCCATCCCGGTAACGGCTTTTAGTGGGGAATACGTCATCAATTTATGCACTTCTGCATAACTAGCGACCGTCGCCTGCCGAGAGTTGCCAAAAATCAGCTCGGAAAGATTTGCTGTTTGTTTTGTAAACAAGATAAACGATCCGCAAAACATGCTGCAAATCAATAAGATAATACCCTTTTCTTATTGTAAGGTTTATTTTTTGTGTTATGCATACAGGTGAAATCTAAAATGTTTAGATTAATAAAAAATATGCTGTTTGACAAGTTTATTGGGCCTTTAAGCTTTTCATGACAGACTGATGGACCGAAAGACAAAGTGATCCTGATGTGTTGCCATTCTTCAAAAGGTTGACACAATAATAATAATGACTTGTGTTAAGAGGGGAAACACAGAAATGACCATTCATCCTAAGGTCCTAATTTTACAACATATATAGACTTTATTACTTGCATCTGAACACTTTATAATGTGCTTTACAAGGCAAGCTGTAATAAGTCAAATATGGATAAATGCTATTGTTTATGACATTGCTATACCATTGCATCAATGTCATGCTTTTTCACTGCAAGGATTTCATTGACAATAGAACATTTTAACATTATTTTTCTTTTTACAAGATTAAAACAATCTGACTTGTTATAATTTCATGTTCACCCTGAATATTCATTAACTAACTTAACATTTTATGGTAAAAATTGTCTTAACAGCATACTGATCCTGATACAATAAACTGGAGTCATAGTAAATCCAAAACACCAAACATGCATATTTACCAATCAGTTCAGCAGGGATGTTCACATCTTGGACAACATCAACTCTGCTATCCGAGCTCAGGAAGAACAAGTTGGCAATATAGACAGCAGCTTGCTGCAGGTACAGCTGGGATTCTGCCGACCCTACACTACCTAAAACACATACAAGACCCTGAGAAGCTTATTTATTGGTTTTTATATATCTAAAATATATATGAAGGTGGCTAAATATTGGCCAGTTTCCAATTATTATAATTAAAGCAAGAGAACTGCTAAGTGGATGGCATATACACACCATTTAATCAGAACTGTTTCACTATGCATAGTAACTTCCACAAAACATCCACTAAGGTTGAGGATAATAACATTGAAAGGCACTGGCTCACTTTTAATCAGTTAAGTTTCAATTTAGTCCCTCTTACACTTTTTGAGTTATGCTCTGGTCAAGAATATATCAATAAAGGAAATTTGAAATAAACAAGAGCAGAGGTATAGTTCCTGGTAAACAAGTTAAAACAGTCATGGTTAAGAATTAAAAGCTGTATCTAAAACAAACTAGATGTTTTTTGTGAAAAACGCATGTCCCCCGCCCCCTGGCGCCCTAATGTCATCAATATAACGCAGTAAGTTATTCACTCTACAGGCCCCTGTGATGTTGAATTCTGGCCTACATACCCCAAAATCAACAGGGTTCTTCAAGTCTATAACAGCAACCATCCTCTAGTTAAAATAAACTCCAGTTAGTGAGAGGAAACCATTTTCACTCATCGTGCCCCTGTGACCTTGACCTTTGACCTACTGACCCCAAAATCAATAGGAATCTTCTACTCAATAAGGACATCCATCGTATGAAGTTTGAAGGTTCTGGGTGAAATAGAAATCCTGTTATTGAGTGGAAACGGTTTTAACTCTTCGGGCCCCTGTGACATTGACCTTTGACCTACTGACCCCAAAATCAATAGGGTTCTTCTACTCAATAAGGGCTATTACCCTATTTAGTTTGAATGCTCTGGGTCAAGCGGTACTCAAGTTATTGACCGGATACAGTTTTCACTCTTCAGGGCCCCTGTGACCTTGACCTTTGACCTACTGACCCCAAAATCAATAGGACTCCTCTACTCAATAAGGACATCCATCGTATGAAGTTTGAAGGCTCTGGGTGAAATAGAACTCCTGTTATTGAGCGGAAACGGTTTCTACTCATCAGGCCCCTGTGACCTTGACCTTTGACCTACTGATCCCCAAATTAATAGGATTCTTCTACTCAATAAGGGCTATCACCCTATGAATGTTCTGGGTCAAACAGTACTCCAGTTATTGCGTGGAAACGGTTTTTACTCTTCAGGCCCCAGTGACCTTGACCTTTGACCTACTGACCCCAAAATCAATAGGAGTCCTCTACTCAATAAGGACATTCATCGTATGAAGTTTGAAGGCTCTGGGTGAAATAGAACTCCTGTTATTGAGGGGAACCCGTTTTCACTCTTCAGGCCCCTGTGACCTTGACCTTTGCCCTACTGACCCCCAAATTAATAGGGTTCTTCTACTCAATAAGGGCTATCACCCTATGAAGTTTGAATGCTCTGGGTCAAAGGGTAGTCGAGTTATTGAGAGGAAATGGTTTTTACTCTTAGTGCCCCTGTGACCTTGACCTTTGACCTACTGACCCCAAAATCAATAGGGTTCTTCTACTCAATAAGGGCAATCACCTGTTAAGTTTGAATGCTGTGGGTCAAACGGTACTCAAGTTATGGAGCAGAAACGAAGTGTGACAGACGGACTGGGCAAAAACAATATGTCTCCCCCAGAGGGAAGGGGGGGGGGGGGGGGGGGGGTACATAATTTTGATAAAAGGCCCTAAGGAAAATTTCATAAGTTTTGTACTATTATAAAATTCTATGAACTTTGACCCAGTGACCTCAAAAATCAATAGGAATCATCCTCCCATCAAGGGATTTCCACACAGGTTTTAAAAAAAAATCTCTTAAAATTTCCTTTCTTGTCTAACATCAATGTATCATGTACATGTATCTAACATTATATACATGGAGCTAAAACTAACCTATGACAATTCTGAGAGGACTTTCTGCTATTTGCCTGGCTGGGCCATAGGTCAAAGGTCCTCTACTGGTCAAGCTCTGTAACTCACCACTCTGACATGCTGACCACAGTCCTGAAGTAACAATGTTCACTTAGTTCATAAAGCAAGAAGATGAAGAGCAAAGCCTATAAAAACATAAAAATTTGTCCAGCTATTGGGATCAACTTTAACCCTTTCCTCCATATATACACATTTTTATGCATGTGCAACCAGTGTAGATCCAGATCAGCTGGCACATCACTGGTTGCATATTCGTCAGACATAACCTAACAAATCAAAAAGTGAACAGTTTAGTGATTCAAATCAGACATCACGGTGTTTCTATGGAGAAAAAGGTTAAAAGTTTATTAATTTGTAATATTCTCTCAGTCTCATAATTTAATATACAGAACAAATACATGAGTACTGTAAAGCATTAAATTCATGCTGTCAAAATTTCAAGTTTTTTGTCCAAAAAAGCTTATTCCATTATTTGCATGTTCAAGAATGTACAACCTAGTTTTTGTTAAAACCTAACAATATTGCATTCTACAGGTGCTCATGTACCAGTCATTTAGTACGCTGGCAGCCAATTTCAGCAGTAAGTATATAACTGCCATTACTTTATTTGTTTTAAAATACTGTTAACTACAAGGCAGATTTAATAAAATGCCATGTAAAATATGACTTTCAAAAAACAAGAAATATCTAGATATATAATGGTCTAAAGCAGTCGAAAGTAAGCTACTTCTGTTTACTTCTTTTATCAATGATCAGCGTATGAGTCAACCTTGGGTTATGTTAAATAAAACCATTTCATCCTCTCTCAAGTATATGCACTAATTCTTCATCTAATTAGTAACACCATTAAGTTAATTTTTCTTAATGAAACCCCGCACTAAAGATCATCATTGGGACTTGGAAAATGTGGTCTTACTAGTGGGGTGGTCTTTATATAGGGGTAGAAAACAGTGCAACACTGTAAAATGGACATTGATATACTGGTCTTATTAGCAAGGGGGTCTTAATGAGGGGTTTTACATCAAATGAAGGTACATGCTTGGACACTCTTCATTCATAACTAATGTCACAGATACAGCATGTTGATTATGTCCAAGTATTGTGTTCTTAGGTTTTAGTTGGACAGTAATTTTCTGTACCTACCTGCTGTGTAACAGAAGTCTTTCTTTGCTACAATGTTCACTTCTGTATCATCTATCTACAATGTTAAACAACAAGACCATGTGACAGGTGATAAAGATTTACTAGGGGTGTGGTACTACATGTACCTTATGGGTATTATTTAGCCAACCTAGGATGCTTAGCAACCAAGTTTATTTCTAGTATGTTACATGTATTTCTTGTTATTTGAATTTTTTCCAATGATAAGTCCTGGTACATTGTAAATAATATAAATTTAATGTATTTTTTTAATTAATTATACATGTAACTAGTAACAGCATATCAAGCAATTTCAATGGGCATGATAAATAAAAAATAAAATAACTGCCTAAGTATTAACTGAGGCTTGTTTCAAAATAACCATGAATGTTTTCCCCAAAGTCAATATATTTAGTAACTCAAGTTTAGTGGAAAATATAGGCAACAGAAGATACATTTATGCCCTGAACCATCATTATACAGGATGAAGGTTTATAAACTGCTCTTCATCAAAAATGATTTAATACAGTATCAATTTCATCAATTGCTTGCTTTGCCCAGTAACATGATGCATAATTTTGCAGTTCTTGGAAAATGCCTATCGCTACCTTTTTGTACAAATAAAAGCTGAAGATGAAACGTTATTTCAAGAAACAAAGATGTTGAAGTTTTACCTTAAGATTTTTTTGTGACCAGTCTATGTTCCTGTTTGGTGATGCAGACACAGAAAATCTCAGGACATTCCTTGTTACCATGGTAACTGTCTCTCCACTTACATGCACCTTCATGAAAAACAGAAATAAATTACACTCCTTATAAAACTGTAATAAAAATACTGTTAATACTCATTGATAACCTGAAATTCTCAGATGACTAATGTGCTCCCAGAAAGCAGAAACTACCAAACTAAGGTTTCAATGTATTACATAATTTGTAAACCTCATTTAGATGGTTCTCAATAACTGGCAAAAGTTGCATTTCTATTAATGCCATTTTCTTACCTAGCCCTCTGAGAAAATCAGAGAACAGGTATAGAATTATTAAAAATTATTTGCCAATATGATCGTCTTAACCAGGATTAAGAGTCACCAATTTAAAACTGGGCCTTTACTGCCTTCAATACTTCAAAAGGCTATACTAGTACCTGTAACTCAAAAATTACCATAAATATGAATAATCTATAACAGTATTGTTTGTATATATCACCATATGCACCTGTATTTGAGACTTTCTATGTGGTGTAAGTTGTTGTAGAATCCTGATCCCATGCATTCCACCACCCAGGGCGGGGTTATAACAGATTAAGGTGAAGGTCAGAGTTGTCTCCCTGTACTTGTCAGTGATTGTTTCTTCGTTACAGCCACCATCCTGGGAACATGTAGCTTTATTGCCAGCCAAGCCCTCTAGGTACAAGTCCACCTGGGTGTTAGTAAAGTCCCGCAGATACTCGTCATTTACTGCACCACCATCGTTCGTCTCTCTGTAACAAAACATCAACAGTTCCACAGCAATGTTTATGAAATTAAAATTTCCTGTAAGGACATTTTGATCCAATTGATGTCAGCAAATTCTATTTCTATCTAAATGTAGAATATACCTGCTCACATTAAAAATTCTACATTACTTTCATTCTGATCAGTTCTAAAAAAAATTGCTCCAGCTTAAATCTACAGCCATAATGAAACTGATGCTTGTGTGAGGAAATGAAATCTGTGACGAGAAATAAAATATTGATCTCCTGTTGTAGTTTGTAATTGGGGGGGGGGGGGGGGGGCATTTAGCTATTACCTTTAGTCTAATAAAAAACAAAGTCATGGAAATTATTTTAATGTTACAAACAATGTCTGTAAAAATAATTTCCATGATTTTGTTTTTTATTAGACTAAAAGTAATTGCTAAATGCCCCCCAAGACTAGACCACAGAAACACAGGATCTTGATGCCCACAACCACCAGTGAGAACTTACGTGGTATCCCACCACCAGTGTTCCTTATCTTTCACCTCTGTGTAGTTCACCATCATTCCCTCTTCCTGCATTAGCCGGTACATTCTCCGCTGGAACCAGGGGTGCACTGTCCTGTCAGCCGCACCGATCCGGATCACCGTGGGAATGCCGTGAAGGTTGCTGACATGATGATCAGCATCATTCTCCACAATACAGGCTTCTAGAAGAGACTTCACAGCTGGATCTGTGTGACTGGTGGCTATATCATGCCTGCATACATATACTCATATGTTCAAGATAGTATTAAATAAAGATATATATAGTTCTAACAAGTGAAGATTTATCTATTTTTAAAAGGAGTTAAACAAACGAGCAGAAATGTTGGGACATTACATCTAGGTATGAAAACCCAAGGTCACAAAGTCACTCTTCAACCTTTTGTTGCCAATGAAAAACCAGAGTTGCTTAGGTAAACAATTTAAAGACTTAGTGATAATCTTTGGGGAAATTTATGTTGCCAGGGCGAGCCTCTAGTTTCTATCCCAGAGGCAAAGGACAATTATTTACAGGTAACAACTAAAGGTCAGTTGTATATGCACTTCATAAGCACCTGCCAGGTGATCTGTTGTTGTACTGTACCTGAAGTAAAGGTTGCTATCTCCATACTCCTCTTTCTTAATCCACCCTGCCAAAGTGACCACACCGAGGGCACAGTCAGGATAGTGGGTGGCTATATGCCACGCTCCATGGCCGCCCATCGAGTGACCTTAAACAAAGGACTTATAGTCATATATCTAAATCCACCTTTCAAAAGCAATGACAATAAGCATCAACTATATGCAATATTAATGAGCAGATAAGACTTTTAGAGCCTTAGTTATCCCCCTTGAAAAAAATCTGTAATAACAAAATTACATACACTAGTAAAAAGTTCTAAGTGCACACTTGATAAATGTTGATTTTCCAACTATTTGATTGAATCTTTCAAAATATTGTAAATTGCAATGAAAGAATATCAATTTCCTATTCAAGCACACAAACATATTTGAAACTGCTTAACACGATTGAAAAAATATAACATTTTTAGCACACTGGTATACAGAAAGCAATTCTCAGGTAAAAAAAACAACATTGCATTCCCTACAGTTGTGATTATTTTCTCACCTTTGTATCATTATAATTTGATGAAATCTTAAGGAAATGTTGTGGCTTGCAATTCTGTTGCACCGAAATAACTTTGTAATGGTCTTCTGGGCACGTTGAGCCAACACATTCTTCTCTATTTTATCCATAACGTGTTTACGTACATTTGAAGGAGAAAATTCCATTTTTCTCGCACTGTTGAGTGCAAAAAGTTTCTGAGTGGCTTAGAAATTTCGGATGAAGCGATACTTTGTAATACATTGTGTAGCTATGTAACAGCCTTTCAAAGAGAACAAAATTTATTCATTTCGATAAAATAGACCAGTAATTCGGACATGCTTTTTTAATATTTCTGACCAAATTAACGTCATTTTCAAATAAATCAATTTTGAAGTTAAGTAAACTTATATTAATTTTAATTTTAGATAATTGAAAAGTAGGCACTTATCAAACAAATGTTATGACAATATTTTCCTGTTTATGTTCTTTTACGTAAATATTTAATGATGTATGAGAGTAACTTCAACGTTCAACGTAAGCAACGTTATCAATCTAGAAAGTAATTTCATTCGTATTTTTTCGTATAATGATAAAATATGCAAAAATGAAGTATTTCTTTTGCATTTACAAACAAAATCAGTATTTTTTAATAACAAATGTAAAAGGGAGTCACTAAAGAGCATTTTGATGCCACTTTCCCAGTCTTCAGGCGTCAAAAGTTTCATTGTTATAAAATGCTTTTGTGTTTTTTTAGATTGTCCATTGTCTGTGAACATATGGACAACAAGATTGATTGTAAAAGAAAATAATTTCAATTGCCCCACCGGGATTACGTATAAATAGAGTATGCCAACATGGATGACATAATACGTATTATTACCTGATACATTATATAAATGTAATTTGGTATTTCTTACTGTTTTCTGAAATTCTTAAAACGTCCACGTTCGCGAACTGTTGACCGGTCAATAGTTTCGACTGTTTCCCTCGCGTACTCTGACTTCATAGAGGATTCCCCCCTTTAAGCCCGCGGTTTGTTGAGCGAACTGTTGACGGGTCAATAGTTTCGACTGTTTCCCTCGAACGCTCTAAAGTCATAGAGGATTCCCCCATTGAATTGATCAGGTAATAAAACAGTTATTTCATATGTGATCTGGGAACAGTCAAACAGTTGTCCCTCGGTGTCAGGGATAGTGTTTTGAACTTGTCCTCGGCCTACGGCCTCGGGCAACAGTTCAAAACGCTATCCCCTCCACCTCGGGCCAACAGATTAACTATTTTTGCATACCAGATCAGATCATCCGGTGTTTTCACCCGTGTAGGAAATTTCGATCCTACACCCCCATGTAGAATGAGTCACGTGAGTGACGTCACGTCTTCAAGTATCTGACGTAATATATTCAAGTTAGTGACGTCATTTATAAAAAAAAGGTTGCGTTAACGTCAATATTTCAGCATAATGAAAATAAATAAGTTTGTATACTTACACAGAAATGTTATAAAGTAATAAAAGGTATGCAAGAAAAAGTATCTTGCATGAGACAATCGGTAAAGATAGAAAAATCTGTCACCTCGGGTGAACTGTTTTGGCGGGAACTCGGCAGAGCCTCGTTCCCGCAAAACAGTTAACCCTCGGTGACAGATTTTTCCATCTTCACCTCACACTCATGCATGATACTTATATTCCCAAATCACATATGAAATAACTGTATACTAATGCACGGTTTTCAAATAATTATTATCAATTTATAATATTTAACATAATTTCAAACTTTCTTTTAATTAGGATAATTTTACTTTGAGATATTCAAAATTAAAAAGTGTGCACTTAGAACTTTTGTCAAGTGTACATGTATAGAATTAAAAAGCAATGAGATAACTGTTCTTCCTTCAAAATTTCAAAATCAGAATAGAGATCTATCTGACTGTGGATGTACTCTTCATTGTGTAACTACTTGCTTGACCATTAAGAATCTTCAAATGTTTTTATTTCCACTGATCAATCTTAATCTATTCAGCAATAGTCATTACAAAGGTTAGGTTTGTAATTTGTTTTGACCAAGAATCTTGCACATCACTGCAATCTTATCTGGGTCAACACATACTGCTACTCCAGTGACCAAATTTTGCTAAGTAATCCTATGAAGAATGTTCCAGCTAATTTAAAAAGGGAAATTTCTATTATACACATGTAACAGATTATGTTAATTTAATTTATTTTTTAAACTTTCAATTATTTCTTAATGGCAGATATCCGATTGAATTCATGGATGACAGTCTGCTGACTCTTAAGTATTCTTATTCTTGTCAGAGGTAAAGTTCATCATTTATCTGTGTGTTTTACCTGCATATATGACATGTTTATTGTCGGCTTTGTTGACAATCCAGTCAGCTGACCTTGACATTTCCTCCAGCCTGTCTAGGGCTGTCAGTGCAGTCAGCAGGCCTGGACCCTCCCAGTTGTGGGCACCATGCCTACATTTAAATAAAGTTTTATGAAGATTTCATTGCTAAAATCATCTTTGATAACATTTGAACAAATGATTGTGTTGTTACTAATTTTTTTAAGAAAACACCAACATTAATACACAAGGATTGAATATAAAAAACTCAAACCACATAACTGCATTAAAATTCTGGAAAAGTTCACTGGGCTATTAATGAGATCTCAAGAATATCTGAAACTTTTTACACAATGTAAATCTGCGTAAGCATGCCTTTGATGTGCATTCTTGTGATCAGTAAGTTGGATAAATGACAATGTCTTTTGCAAAGGAAAAATACCAGGACAATAACGGTAGTCATTAATTATTAAGTATCAACATCTTCAGACACCTCCCATGAATAGTTGTTGACTAAGCTCAAAGACATGGGCTTCCACATTTTCAAATTGCTTTTAATCTTCAAGAATCCCTCAGACTGCAAACAATGTAGATACTGTCAAAATTCAGATAACATAATTACCACACTGCTGAATAAGCTTATGCTATGAGGTTTACCTGGTTGGTGCTAGAGTCCATGCTCTTGGGAAACCAAACACAAACTGTCCATCTACCATGTGTTTGTAACTGTCTGCCTGATTCTGAGGAGAGATCGTTGTACCATGTAGGGACATCATCACTGGGCACACATGACCTGGACAGTCCTGTAACAATGAAAATATATAACAGCCACGGTATGAATCTTGTTACTATCTGGGGAGAAGATGTGTCAGCGGCCCGGATAGCTCATTTGGGAGAGCTTTGGCCCTGTAAGCAAGGGGTCCTGGATTCGAGTCTCGGGTTTGGCTGCACATTCTTTCTCACCCTGTGACATGACAACAAGAATATAACAGCAGGAATATCATTCCTGTGACAACAAAAATATAACACCAAGAATAACAGTCCTGTGACAACACAAATATAACAGCAAGAATAACAGTCCTGTGACAACACAAATATAACAGCAAGAATAACAGTCCTGTGACAACACAAATATAACAACAAGAATATCATTCCTGTGACAACACAAATATAACAGCAAGAATAACAGCCCTGTGACAACACAAATATAACAGCAAGAATAACAGTCCTGTGACAACACAAATATAACAGCAAGAATAACAGTCCTGTGACAACACAAATATAACAGCAGGAATATCATTCCTGTGACAACACAAATATAACAGCAAGAATAACATTCCTGTGACAACACAAATATAACAGCAAGAGTAACAGTCCTGTGACAACACAAATATAACAGCAGGAATATCATTCCTGTGACAACACAAATATAACAGCAAGAATAACATTCCTGTGACAACACAAATATAACAGCAAGAGTAACAGTCCTGTGATAACACAAATATAACAGCAGGAATATTATTCCTGTGACAACAAAAATATAACAGCAAGAATAACAGTCCTGTGACAGCACAAATATAACAGCAGGAATATCATTCCTGTGACAACAAAAATATTACAGCAAGAATAACAGTCCTGTGACAACACAAATATAACAGCAAGACTAACAGTCCTGTGAGAACACAAATATAACAGCAAGAATAACAATCCTGTGACAACAAAAATATAATATAAGTTAGAAAGCAGACATGCTAATTAGGTAATTTCTTGCAGCTTGTGAGTTTTATGCAGATCAAACAATCAAACAATGACCCGTAAATGACAGTTTATCCCAAAAGACTACTCCATGTACCTGGATTGGCTGTATGGCAGCCGCTTGCTGTAAGGAGCCATCATGATCAATCAATGTAAACAGAAAGGACTGACGTCTGGTGCGGCACCTCAGCTGAACTGGCATCACTGCTGACCCGGAACTGGTGGTAAACTTCACACTGAATTCCACATCCCAGGAGGACTCTGGTCTGGAGCACTGACTGATAACCTTGGCATCAGTGTCTTTGACCTTCATCTTCAAGGTCACAGGATATATCTGACCTGGTGCTATTGTAACACTATAATCTTCTAGCTGGATTTCAATCTTTGAGACAATGTCTTCACTTTTGGATTTGAAGTCAGTGAGGACAACTTTAGAGATTCTCAAGAACTCAGTAGCGTGATAGTTAGCTATCGGAAAATTTATGTACTTGCTAAATAAATAACCATCTACTAAATCAGGAAGAAAATTTGGTGACAATACTTGAAAACTAGTTTTCGGCACTTTAAATTTACATGTAAATTGAGCATTGACTTTAGTTCTAAGCTTGATATACACTGTGTGTATTCCTTGTTTTAGTTTAACACCATACCAGTATTTGTCTCTATGATACACATCTCCTGTGACTGGAATATTGTCTATGAAGACAGTATGTTCACCAAAACACTGCACAATAATGTCCAGTCCATTCTCGTTCACAGCAATCTCTCCCACAACCCAGCCCTGCCACTCGGTTATACCCATAGAGCCAAGAGAATTCACCAAATCATTCCAGTTCACAGAGGGTCGTATCTTTACCATATCCTCTGACCCCTGTGGAATGTGAGACCACCTGATCACACCCTCTGGCAACAACTCAGAAAACAATAGCACATTCTTCTTGAACCTTGTTTTCGAGACATTATAAATTCCACCAAATGCTTCAGTAGGGTCACCATCAACTTCAGTCTTCCCAATAACAAATGGACCAAGAAACGACCATTCTTTCACATAGGCTGAGATTTTACCAGCGAGCTTGGCTGCTTTTTTAAATGCAGTAGCTGATTGAGTTGGCAGGTTTAGGTCCAGGAACAATGTTCCCAGGGTGGACCACAGCACACCGGATGTCTGCAGCTCCTTCTGCTTCATACCTTCTAACACGCACATCAAAGTACTGGTTACACTCTAAAATTATACAACCAAATATCAAAACATAATACAACATCATTATTAATGATAAATACAAGACCTTTGTTCAACATGTAATTTTTAAATTTTAAGTCTTATTTCAATTTGTATTGTTACCAGGTATGTCAAAGATATGCTATTTCTCAGTACTTCATGAATGATATCTAATACATTTGGGTTTTATCCATTCAAGGCATTATGCGATCTGTATCACGCATCCATGATGTCTGCTCAGGATCTACACTATTTTCTTTTTGGTCATAAATAACCTAATGAATCAAAAAGTGAACAGTGTAGACCCTGATCAGATGACATGGATGTGGATCTACACTGTTCACCCATGGATGAAAGCCATATCCCAGTAAATAGTTCAACTGCATGACACCAACAGAAATGGTGGATTACATACTAAACAGGCACTCTTTTATTTAATTACTTATCTTAACAGTAAGCATTTTACAGATCTACCAAAAGGAATCCAACAATGTGTTCCTACCTTTGACGTTAGTCTTAGATGATCCAGGTTCCTCACTGAAATTTTCGTAAGACTGCACTGGATGCCCTGGTCTTCTAACAACTTCCTCTGAGTTTCAAGAAACTTGGTCTAAAATGTAAATAAAATGAAGTTTTGCAGCTTGACAAAAGGTGATATATTGTTTAACAGTTGCTTTGGCGATGGACTCTGTTTTCCCCCAACTTAATGTGACTGCTACTCTATAATAATCAATATCACAATCTAAGGGTCTACACTAAAAAAAAAACATTCAATTTTTTATTATAAATTGGAACCATAACCAGTCTATCCACACCATATTAACTGTCAAATACAAAATTTCCTAAAAACTCACATTTCAACCCTTAGTAGAGTAAAATAGTCCCAGAATGCTTCAAAAGGTGTGGGAACCATCTTGCTCATTGTTTAATTTACTCTGTTGTCAAAATCTACTTATCAGTTTTAAGCAATCTGATGAAGGTTCAATGCACTTAAATATAATCTCATTTCTATGGTCCACTGCTTCTCTATGTTGTCTTAAACTGTCTTCCTGAAAACATTCTTGCAAATTAAAAACTTTTGTTTTCAAGAAAATAGTTTTTCTGCATTTCATTGATGTATGAGTTACTTGAATGTTAACCTAATTTTAACATAAAAACCTTCCACTGGGTAACTTGAAACACTGTCAATTAGTTATGACTCTAGAGAGATTTGCAGTGGAGTGTACATTTGACGTTTGTAGGAATCCTACAGAACAATACACAAGTTGCTGCTGGAGATGATGTGTGTTGGGCTAATTAAGACATTAAGTGATTATGGGCTGACAGCCATAGTCTAAAGGCTGTTAAAGGCTGCATCTGGCAAACAAGCATGCTGTGGATTAAACAGGTTGGGAGAGGTCAAAAGCTTAATAGAAAGCACATTATATGGTTGTTTGTTTTAACCACTGGAGCTCGTGTCAGATGTTTGAAGTTTACAGGACACAAAACACTGTCGCGAATTCTGGTGATAATTTTAAAAATCCATGAATATCAGCCAAGTAACAGTGTAACACAAATAAACAAACACTTACATCGTCAATATTCGATTTGCTAGATGCAAATAAAATGCAGCCGAATGTCAATACCACACACATTAATTGCATTTTTGTCAATATTTATTTGTTTTTGACGTGTCCAAAATTCCGCGAAAGTTTTTCCCAACATATTTTCCTCCGTAAAGAAGAGTACATCGGCCTTGAAAATATATTTTAAGGATGTTTACGGGTCAAGGGCATTTTTTGACGGCTGATGCATGCTCATAGTAGCATTATTAATATAGGAAGAAATGATTGTAACAACTAATTGACCAAAAAATGCTTATATTGGTATGTCGTGCCTCCGATTTCCGGCCGGGGTCTTGCGACTT
The DNA here is from genome assembly GCA_038501625.1 of Corbicula japonica. Classification (NCBI taxonomy): domain Eukaryota; kingdom Metazoa; phylum Mollusca; class Bivalvia; order Venerida; family Cyrenidae; genus Corbicula; species Corbicula japonica. The sequence goes on from JAZAYU010000025.1 coordinate 1,139,801, forward strand.
TTGTCAGCCAATCAGCTTTCAGTATCGTGTTGTACACACAAACTATGCACTTTGGATTGTGACAACCACGCTGTGTTATCTGTCAAACGCCAAATCCATGTGACAACGCTCAATAAGATGTCAGATCAATCGAGGAACTCTTGGATACTCAAAGGTATGATAAAATACCCTTCTACAGTCAAATGATCAACGCCAGCCACGCCCACTGTTCATCAGTCTAACAACAATAGAAATTATCAGCATCCCTGACAGAAATCAAGGTTCTGTACAGTTATAGTCTCAATAATTCGACTGCAAGCACAGACCCATTATCATGCTGACTTTTTACAGATGTCTGTCCTTTACGTCTCAACCAAAATAGACCAAAACTGTGGTGGAAATCGGCGAGGGTTAAGATTTTTAAGAACCCGAGTTTTACTGTTTTTTTCCTTAAAATCTGTACACAAGCATGTTCACTTATTGTTTTAAAACACATCTGCGATCAAAATAAATACTAAAATATTATATTTTGTGAAAAATTTCTGTTAAACCCATTACCGTTTAATCGCCGTCTCAGGTTTACATCGCCATGCGGGGCGGAGCTTCGATCCAACACGCTAACCAATGAAATTAAGATCTTTCTTCAAAACAATTATGTACAGTGAAGGAGGGTGTACGCGGTAAATATATTCGAAACGTGAAATTTATGTATGATTTCTTGCGTGTTTATTAAGCAGAAAGAAGAAGCTGCAACTGATTTATAGTTTCATTTACGTTATATTAACGATTTAGTTCTAAACCGGCATTCTGGTTACAAAATATAGCTTTAATAAAAAAAGGAATAATCTGACAGGGGTGGAGATGGTAGGCTGTGATCGGTGTTTTTCTTGTGCATTATGATGATATGAACAAGCCTGTATTTTCGTTTATCAACAATAAAAACTACAACAAACTCAGAGCATTTTTAATAAAGTATATACAACAGTGATCAAAACTTTCAAGACTGTAATTCATCGTACAGTTTTATTTCTTTACTCTGACCAATTTGACTCTATAACTGCAAGTATTTACATGACAACATTTACAGCGCAACCCGTTTCGCCTTGTCCAACCTTTTTGACAACTTCTTAATTCTATTTGAAAATTTTGTGTAGTTTATTTTTGTCACTGACGAAACTTTAGGAAACGATTTGTGGTATCTTCCACTAATATTTCTAGTCAGCTTTTCGTCTTTCAATAGAGTTGCGAAAAACTTCAGGTCTTCTAGCCTGTCATTATGTAACTGTTGCACAAGTTGTGCAGCTGTTTGTGTTAAAGGTTTATAAGTTATTAGTGAGTTCCTTTTTTTCTCATATTTTTGACAAAAAAAATCATAGTGTTTTTTGCCGAAAAAGAAAATAAAGTATTTTGTAATTGACAAGAATTGATCAATCTTGACTAAAATGTGTAAAACGGCGTTTAACGCTTACGCACAGTACAGGTTATCATATAGTAGCGTCGTGTTTACATCAGCTGTCGATATCCAATATGGTAGAGCTAGGTAGATTTTACCGTGTTAAATCAGTTTGAAAGTTTAACTGCCGATGTGAACGATTGCGTGAATGGATTTTCTTTATAGATGTCTCATCTGATGCAGAAAATTACAAGCTTTCTGTACATGTAAAAATTATGCAGGTTAAACCCAATTTTTTAGCCATAAATCGTGCCCAACGGATTTCGTTGGGCATTACATACGCAAAGAAGACAACTTTTCCACCACAGTTTTGGTCTATTTTGGTTTGTACTCTGAAGGGGGATATTGACCCAGCAAAAAAATAGCACAATATCCACCTTTTAGAGTACAATTATTTGGACTAGTACAGTTACTGAGTTAGTTATGATGCTGTTACATTTTCACCAACTAACATTTTACAGTCATTCGTGCTATATGTCTAAGACACTGGCTCAATCAGTAGATAAAGTTTGCTTAAGTTCCCTACTTGAGTGCTGATACAATGATGTATAATTTATAATTTGAAAGGCTAGTCTACATCCGACCCTCAGCCTTTGGTCCCTGCGGTTTACCTCATTTTATCTTCATGTTCAGTCACCATGTGTCTCAATGCAAACACTCAACACTCATCCTTGCGGGAAGTTTTTCCTTTCCGTGCTGAATCTGAATCGCGGAGACAAATTGAAGACTGTTCAAAGTATGCGCTGCGTGTGCTGTAATTTATAATTTGAAAAGCTAGTCCTCACCCAAATCATTTTTTGTTTAACTTAATATTTTTGTGTAATCAGGCCCCTAATCTTGAAATTTAGCTGTTTAGAAATCTACATGGTCAAGTTTTCTTCAATGCTGACCAATTTTCTGTAGTTTACTACTGGTAAGCAATCTTGTATAAAATTCAGTTTGGATGGCAAGTAACATTAGCTAGCATTTTATATTCTTTCTTTTTTCCAGATGATCCAAGATTGGTGTCATCACGTCAGAAGGATTTTTATGTTGACATTCTTGAGGACCGTCGCCGAACCAGTGATGTGAGCTGGGCTCTGAGACAGAGACAGGTACCAGCCTACAAATACAACAAGGCCCGGTCCCCAGCTGACATCAAGCAACATGTTCTTGTCAGTGACAGGGTGAAATATGCTGCAGAGAAGGTACAAATTTGATATGAATTTATAGTTTTAATGGAACTGTAACCTGGCCTTGGTTCAGGAGTGGATTTTTCAGAACCCTTGTTACAGAACCACCCCAAGTTACTTAAAGTGACAGTCCATAGTATTGTATTCATTTATGAAGAAAGACAATTTATTTTATTATACCTCACGTGATTAGTTTACTATACAGCGTAATGTGACGTCACATGCTGACAATCCGTAATGTTACCCTCTTGACATTACCTATACGCCCGCTTGACATTACGAATCGGCCCTCGCGTGCGTTGAATACCGGGACCCGAGTTTTAGTCATTCAATTTGGATTGCCTCCCTTGTTTGTTTACCAAACGACAATGTCATCTAAATCAAATAAAAGGTTCTTGGCAATTTCCGACGAAGATTTGGTGTCTCTAGACAATGCGAAAGATTTTACTGACAGTTGAATTAATGTTTTATTGATTAAATTGACTTTTTTATTTTGTGTTAATATCATTGTTGAATAAATTTGTAAAAGTTTCCGAATTATTTTGTTCGGTATAATAAAATAAATATCACATCCTTCAGTGGGTGATAGAACGTTATGTTCACCCTTGGCAGGTAATGTCAACCTCGGCTAACGCCTCGGTTGACATTACCTGTCTCGGGTGAACATTCCGTTCTATTACCCACTGAAGGATGTGATATTTATATATTATGCTTTTCAGTGAATTATAGAATTTTCCCGGTGAAATAAAAGTGGTATTTCACTGTTTCCAAACAGTGGAATATCATTTTTATTTTCACTGCTTTTTTCACGTTGGTACCTAAACGCACATAACATACCGAATGAGAACGTTGAGAAAACGGGCTCAATTTGGATATTTGACGTCATGACGTCACGTCATAAACAAGCGGTTTTGGCGCCATTTCTTGCCATTTTTCTGTCAAATTCACACAAAGTGTGCACTAAAAGCATAAAATAAAAAGAAAATTTGTTTTTACCAGTGAAAGATAGAAATATATTTCACTCGTGAACTCCGGAATTATGTATTTTCACTCGTGGCTTCGCCACTCGTGAAAATACGAATTCCGGAGCTCACTCGGTGAAATATATTTCTATCTTACACTGGTTAAAACAAATATCCTCTATACTTTCGCACCGTCAAATATTAAATACAAAAGCTCCGAGTGATATGGTGTTACTAGAATGTACGCTCAAATTATTGGGGTCGACATTACTTCGGAGTGAATAAACGTTAATTAATATTCAGTGTGTAGCGTGATTATTTTCAAGAACAAACACTATTTTCAAGAACAAACACCGTGAAGGATACCGAAGCGACCAAAAAAAAATAAAGAGGTGAGGAATATCTGTTTAAAGTCAAAATGTATTGGTTGTTGGTAATCTTCATTCTTCTTTGACATTTTATTTGTTTCTATGGTCCATTGTGGCGGCGATTATTTTGTTCTGCTTACTTTAGACTACACATGCGTAATGCTTACTTAAGACTACGCATGCTTGCACATATAGTAAATCGGCCTCATTTGCATCTCTCGCGGTGATGCATCCATTTTCGTACTTGATAACTATATCCGTGTAAAGTAATTAAAGCCCCAGCCCTAAACTTAAGTAAGAATATACTTTAGAAAAATCATATTTGTCCATATAGACTGCAATATATAAACTCTTTAACAGAACACAAAAGGTCCGATCGAATTCTTTCTTATGGACAGGATTTTTAATTATATTGTTAAATTATCGTTATCGAACTTTTAAGAAGCTCAATATAATCAAGGTATATTTAGCACCGATTTTCGACGAAGAGACCACTTCATGCTCGATCTCGATTTCTGTGACAAGAACAGGTTAAATTGAAGTAATTCCACTTTAAACCAGATAGATTTCTTTATTCTATTTTCTGTTTCTGTCTGTGGCGGTTTAAATTCTGACAATTTATGCAAAAACTTACTTTTCATTTACAGTTTTTTTACATAATGTATGAAAATTCACTTTAATGCTTAAGAAAAACCTGGTGTGGTTGGTAGATTTATTAGAACAATTCTAAGAAACTTGTCCAGATGCTTCATAGAATCATAACACCAGCAGTTCATTACATGTCACCCTAATGTAGATTATCATACAGTTAAATATTGTCTAATGTCACCAAGATGTAGGTTTTCCTAGGTTACATCTTGCCACATCTCACTCTTATGTATGTATTATTGGGTTAAATCCGGTCACACAAAACCCAGGTATAGGTTATTCTTATCTTAAGAATTAAATCCTGTGAATGCAGCTAAGTTTCATGACTGTAGCTGGAGTATAAATTGAAGCAGCCTAAAGAGTACAGAGATTATCATAACCCTTTACTCCATAGATATACCTTTATTGTGAGGGCAAACAATGTAGATCCAGTTCAGCTGGCATATCCATTGACCAGGATCTACACTGTTGCTTTTAGATTTATTAGTTTTTTTCTAACCAAGATGTGACCAGTGCAGATCCAGATCAGATGGCACAGATGTGCCATCTCATCAGGATCTCTACTTGTTGCACATGTATAAACACATACATAAATATAGTTCTCTACAACAGTTTCTCTGTAGACTGTGAGACTGTATCAAAAGGTACTCTGTATGATTTATGTAAGTTGTCAGTTACTGGCAAAATATTGCTTGGACTCAAATTGCCAGACAATGTATAAAAACAGCAAGATAGTGTTTTGACAGAATTGCTAGTCTACATGTCTATAACAAGGCGATCATGTATTGCAGGTCTACCAAGACACGGGCACTCCTCTGGCTGATGTGATGAAAGAAGCAGAGAGCATTGTGGATGAGATGGCACACAACCTCAGAGTTGGGGTCATCAGAGGCTTTGCTACAGTCCTCGTGAAAGTGATGAAGAGTTTATTCCAGAGAATATATGTCAATGAAGAGGCTGTACAACAGGTGACTATCCTGCCGAAATACATATTTCACATATAACCATGCTTTATCATTAACTTGCGAATGATTGCTACACTACTCAGCAAAATTTTATTGGTCTGCTATAAAATCAATAGATTTATTTTCATGACTGGTTTTCTATGGCCAATTTGGTTGCCTTATTATATCTATATCCAGTGTAGAAATGAATGTCAGGTTAGAAATTTCACTTGCTTAACTGCCTTTTAATGAGATTCAGTATGGGACATCTCCCTGTTAACCTTTTTAAAACTTTCTATGTTTAATTTTACGTTCATATCCATTTATTTTGAGAACTAGCTATCTCTTGCTGTAAAAAATATATGAAAAATAGCATACTTTTTGTCTCCATTACATGCAGTCAGTGAATGCTGTGTTCTGTTTGCAACAACAAACATACTAAAAACATCGACACACACTATGATTACTCTCTGCTGTTTTTTAATGCCCCCAGGTTGGAAGTGAGAGGCATATAGAGTTGCCTTTATCCATAGGTACATCTGTCCGTACAGCCGTATGTCCCCAAATCTTGTGGCATCAACTTAATTACCTATCAGGCAGATTTCTTTCAAACTTGCACAGATGATTAAGCAGGATGTGGAGATGGTCATAAAAACATTTTTCCTGTGACCATTTTTACCAGTTATGGCCCTTTGTTACAAATGTTGTTGTAGCAGTGGGGGCATCAGTGTCCTGAAATGTTCAAACAATTAAAGAGTATCAGAAAAGTTAATATGATGTTATCAATATTTTGCAGGTGCGTGCAATGATCAAGGAGTACCCTGTGTTGTTGATGCCCAGTCACCGTAGTTATCTTGACTTCCTGCTTGTGTCCTATGTGTTTTTCCACTACGACCTGCCACTTCCTGTCATTGCTGCAGCTATGGGTAAGTTTTTGCTTGTATCTTATGTTTTTTATCCTACAATCTACCACTTCAAGTTATCACGGGGCTATGAGTTAGTGTCAAGGTACTATAGTTACTTGACATCTGATTTTGTGGTATGTATGCTTTCATTTCAACCCTGTCATTACTGCAGATATGACTAAATGTCCATTTTTTGTTACCCTTTCAGCGCTCATGTCACATTTACAAACAGATGAGACCCAGATCAGACTGAACATTTTGACTTTTCTTCTGTTTTAGATTTTATGGGAATGAAGTTCTTCGGATGGTTACTGCGTAATTCTGGGGCATTTTACATCCGGCGAAGTTTTGGAGATGACCAGTTATACTGGGCAGTGTTTACAGAGTATGTACAGACACACCTGTGTAATGGGGACAGTCCTGTAGAGTTTTATGTTGAAGGAACCAGAAGTAGAACACAGAAGTCATTGTCACCAAAATTTGGTAGGATTGTATTAATTGATCAGTAATTAATTTAAAGTAACAGTTTGGTAGTGTCTTGACACTGTATATGAGGATACATTGCTGGTGTAGGTTTCATCTTAGCAGAGCCTCAATTATAAATGTTTCATTATACTTCCTAACCTGTCAACACTTGTAAAAAGAGTGAAAATGTCAAAAAGCTTTAAATTTTACATTAAAAGTCACAAGGTTAAATAAGGTTAAATGATTAATCACTGCCATTACTTTACTTTGGAGCATGAATATATAAATTCTCAAACGTAATTGTCATTAAAAAGTTTTTTATATAAATGAAAGTGTAACAAAATGAGATTCCTTGTTTAAGTAATTCCTTATTTTTTCTATCAGTTAATAGAAGTACTGATTGTAGGTATGTTGTCAGCGTCGTTGGAGCCATACTTCAAGGCACAGGTCCCGGACATCATGGTTGTCCCTATCAGTATCTCATATGACAGGGTACTAGAAGAGAAACTGTATGCTTATGAACTGCTGGGAGTACCTAAACCAAAAGAATCAGCCTCCGTATGTACATATTATGTTGTTTCTTTATTAACCCATTCTGCACTAGGTACACCTGATGTCACATTGCATCCTTCTAGACCCAGATCAGCCTGTGCTGTGCAGTCTGATCAAGGTCAGACTGTCTTTACATATACTAGACTGTCCTACATTTCTTAATACACCCATGTGAAGTAAAATTTGATAAGAATTTTAAAACTGATAAATTAAAAGATGTTATAAATCTGGCAAATGACTGTACGTGATTTTTATGTACTTTGGAAAAATACAAAACCTTTAGTTCATTTTGTACTAAGGCCACCTTTTAATTAAAATAGTTTTGTCTCAAGAATTAGGTTAACAATATTTTTCAAGAATACTTGAGTTTTAACACTGTCAGCTCTAGCTTGATTGTAATTTAGTGATGTAATTCTTTGTACTGTTGTGAAATTTGATTGTAGGGTGTTTTCAAAGCGAGGGGAATCCTTTCTGAAGATTTTGGCAATGTGCACATATTTATTGGTGAGCCGGTGTCTGTGAGAAGATACTCTGTGGACTGTGTGGACAGAACAGCTCACAGTATCTCACCCAGGTCAGTATGTCTACACACAATCTGATTAAAATCATCTCCTGAAAACCGCTACGCTATCAGGATCTGACGACGAGTAACTAAAACGTGATTTTATCGCTAACCCGTTGAACCAATCAGATTGTCGCCTACAAAATCGCAAAAGTGAAAGTAAACATAGTATTTTAAACCACGGAAAGTGCTTACAGTCTGCCTAAGACATATTTTACTGAAGATATATGTGTTTATGTAGTATTGCATTCATTTCTAATGCAATGGTATCTTCAGATCATTTTGTGAACGTTATAGCTCAAGCTTCTTGTGTTGACAATTTCTAAAAATAGTAATCGGGGAAAACCGCTACAGCTTATGTACGGTGTATGCGGGCCGTCATCAGATCTAACAATTTGTTAGATCTGACTTTAGTGAGATTGGTCTACACAGAGCCCAGTCAAATCTTCTTTAGCCCTTAACCACCCGGATTTCAGAAATAGGTTTCCCTGACTTGAATATGGCTTGTTCAGAATGTTGTTGCAGATTAATTGACCAAATGATCTATAGTGTTGTGCCTGATCTGACCTCATTGATGTATACATTCTGAACTGGATATGAAAATCATCTGCTAAACCATCATAAAGACTCAGTGTACAAAAGCAATAAGTAAATATCACGGTTGTCTTTATTAGTGAAAGGTAGAAGTATTATATTATATTTCACTTATGAAAATAAAAATTCTGAAGCTTACTAGGTGAAATAATTATTTGTCTGGTAAATACCAATTTCATCTACAGTCCAGTCGCAATTTTACGAATCTCGATTTTACGAAAAAATGGTATGCTACGAATAAGTCGGCCGGTCCCGTCCGTATTCCTTCTTTATTCAATATAAAAAAGATGCGATCGAACGAAAATTCGATTTAACAAAAAATGCAATCTAACGAAAAATTATGGCAGTCCCTTAAGCTGTAATAAACATGCAATTTAACGAATTTCGGTCAGGAAGGTGATTTTCACACCTTTTCAAGCGATATCCGTTTTTATACCCCCGCTTCGAAGAAGAGGGGGGTATACTGTTTTACCCTTGTCCGTCCGTGCGTCCGTGCGTGCGTCCGTCCGTTACAAAATTTCCGTCACAGTTTTCTCAGCAACTATAACATGTAGCAGCCTGATATTTTGCATATTGCTTTATCCTATAGTCCCATGTGGTGTAAAGCAATTTCATGCTCCTTGCTCATCTACTTCCTGTTTGCCGCATATTTTTAGATTTTGTTACTATGAAGGTGCATTACATCAACCAAAAGGCATATTAATTTTCCGTCGCAGTTTTCTAAGCAACTATAACATGCAGCAGCCTGATATTATGCATATTGCTTTATCCTATAGTCCCATATGGTGTAAAGCAATTTCATGCTCCTTGCTCATCTACTTCCTGTTTGCCGAAAATTTTAGGTTTTGTTACTATAAAGGTGCATTACATCAACCAAAGGGCATGTTAATTTTCCGTCATAGTTTTCTAAGCAACTATAACATTCAGCAGCCTGATATTATGCATAATGCTTTATCCTATAGTCCCATATGGTGTAAAGCGATTTTATGCTCTATGCTCACTTACTTCCTGTTTGATGAATACTTAGATTTTTACACATAGTTGACATACATGCACAATTTCCGTCGCATTTTTCTAAGCAACTATAACATGCAACAGCCTGATATTTTGCATAATGCTTTATCCTATAGTTCCTAATGGTGTAAAGCGATTTTATGCTCCTTGCTCATCTACTTCCTGTTTACCGAATACTTAGATTTGTGCACATAGTTGACATACATGCACAATTTCCGTTGTAGTTTTCTAAGCAACTGAAACATGCAGCAGCCTGATATTTTGCTTATTGGTCCCATATGGTGTAAAGCGATTTTATGCTCCTTGCTCATCTACTTCCTGTTTACCGAATACTTAGATTTGTGCACATAGTTGACATACATGCACAATTTCCGTCGCAGTTTTCTAAGCAACTATAACATGCAGCAGCCTGATATTTTGCATAATGCTTTATCCTATAGTCCCATATGGTGTAAAGCAATTTTATGCTCCTTGCTCATCTACTTCCTGTTCACCGAATACTTAGATTTGTGCACATACTTGACATTCATGCACAATTTCTGTTGTAGTTTTCTTAGCAACTGAAACATGCAGCCGCCTGATATTTTGCTTATTGCTTTATCATATATTCCCATATGGTGTAAAGCGATTTAATGCTCCTTGCTCACCTACTTCCTGTTTACCGAATACTTAGATTTTTATATATAGATGACATACATGCACAATTTGTGTCGCATTTTAAAAAGATGCAAACATTATTTCTGTATACTGTGACAAAGCCATATTGCGGGGGTATTAATCACCTTCAGTGATAGCTCTTGTTTGTATTGTTGATCAATTATCGGCCCAAGCAGTTGTGACATGATATGATCTGTAAACAACCAGCGGGCGTGTCTGGTTGTTACAAACATATTGAGTGAAATGTCAAATGTATAAAATCTGAACCACTTGTATTGCTTGTCATTCTACTTCTGCCATTTAATTCTGCATAAACTTATTAATAAATAATATTAAGATTCGCGTTATGTGCGATCGAAAACAAGCATCACTAGCGAGGTTTACTGGCCAAGCCATTTTTTAAAGTGTGATTGACGATTGTAATTGAAAATTAATGTTGTGCTTTATTTATGTAATTAGAAAATGTGCTATTTGATGTATTGATGATAACATGTAATTTCACAAAAATAACTATATCGAACATTTCTTTTCTTTGTCTTTTTATTTATTGGCAACAACAATAACACATTTAAGGATTGAATCGATATTTGATAATGTCCATTTGGGTATGGAAAACAGTTGGGTTGTTTAAGGGCTTCACGCATACTTTAAACAATACAACTGTTTTTCATACCCAAATGGAAATCATCAAATATCAATTCAATCCTTATATTTACACTCATTAATACTCGCATTAATACAGAATTATGAGAAGAATTCGGGATATTACGGCTTTTTCAAAAGGCTGTTGGAACAGCAGTGTTGACGACACACTGAAAGACGGCATGCTTTTTCGTAGTTACTCGTGGCAAAACGTGCGTGCTCGGCGACATCACTCGTCAAAACATTGAGCAACGTCCAATAAATTATGGACGGCTCTACTGTAGCCACGCCTTTTAAAATAATACGTCACACTGTTTACCAACGGAAATTATGATCCGTTTGATGAATAAGACTATTGTAGTCGAAAAAGTTGAAGTGTAAATATTACGTCATATAACGACATTGACGATTTGCGACTGTATCAACAACGAAAACTATCAAAAATACGATACTACGAAAATGCGATTTTATGAATAATCGGCTTGGTCCGATGCCTATTCGCTAAATCGCGACTGGACTGTATATATTTGTTATTTGTTCGTAGGTATATTGCTAGTCTAACATTCCAAGAGCAAGCATTAATACAGAAGATGAGTTATGACATTACTCTACAGCAGTTACAGAACATGACTATATCACCGTGGTCCATTGTCGCTGCTGTCATGCTGCAGAACCTTGATGGTATACCTATGAAACACCTGCTGAAGGAAGTGGAATGGTTAAAACGACAAGCATCCAATCTGGGTGCATACATTGATTGGCCTGGTTAGTCCTAATTTTCAAATATTATATAATATTTAAAAATTGCTCATTATTAAACTTGCAGTACCTCAGTACCTATTTCTGTCAAAGAAATGTTTATTTCAGTGAAATCTTATTACATAAATGTTGACTGTCACTGTATGATAGTGGTGGGAATTGAGAACTTTGACCATAGATGTTCATTGATTAATTTAAAGTCTTTTAGGGATATGGTTGTTATCTATGGCAAACAGTGTAGATCCAGTTACAAATCAGCTGGTACATCCATGACATTTAATCATGATCTACACTGTTTGCTTCTAGATTTGTTAGATTGTTTCTGACCAAGAGATCATCAATGTATATCCAGATCAGATTGCTCATACATATGTGGAGTAAACAGAAGTTTAAAGTCTTTGCAGTTGATATTTATCATGTTCCATATAAAAGTAATTTTAATGCAGCAAAATATATTAAAGTTGCTGAAAAAGTTAGTAGGGTTACCATCCAGCTGTGAAATATTTTACACCATCCTCACATAAATCCAAGGTCAGTTGTTTCTTTATTGAAGATGTTTGACAAACAGGAAACAGGCTTGCCCAACTGATAGCTAGTATATGATTGAAAAGTTGTTGAAAGCAGCTTGCGATGTTCCAAATATGTTTTCAGTGAACGAGTCCTCCGAAGCTGTGATAAGACATAATATATTCACCCACAAGAACATCGCCCATGTGACAGCAGACGACATGGTGGAGCTGGTAGCAGACGACACAGGTGTCGTACATAACGGTGACAACCTGATGATCGCTGCTGCACAGGAGATGATGGTCTGTCTCTATAGAAACCAACTGCTCAATGTGTTTGTCCGAGTCGCACTTATAGCAATACCAATAAATTCATGTGTTCAAGATACCTTACCTCTAGGTCAGTACTAATGTTTCTACAGAAACTTTTTAATTAATATTCTTAGCAGGATAAGTCTTCTTATTTTGTTGGTAGAATGAATTCATTACTGCAAAAAGATATACAGGAAATATTTTGTTTCAGTTAAATAGTGATGTTTGATTCATGAGTGAATACTAAAACTGATATTCATGCAAGTGAGATTGCCAGTTCGAGTATTCAGGTGCGAAAAAAAGAGTCTTTTCCATTACACTGCATTTGTTATGCATTCTGTGACAGAAAAAACTGATATGATGAGAGTTTTGGGTAGGGTGAAGCAGATGGGGTGAAATTTAGAGGGTCAAAGCATTATGGGAATGTGTGAGGAGGGAGATGGGATTGAGAGTATGAGGGTATGAGGTTTTTTCAAATCTCTGTTACAGATCTTTATGTAGTCAGAGTTAAAATATCAGTCTCACGCAAGCTAGACAAATAGTGACATTTGATATACATGTGGTATACATTAAAATGTGAAAATGTACATGTGTTGTTTGAATGTTCCAGATGAGTTGAGGTCCCAGTATACTCTGTTAGAGAAACTGCTTAACAAGGAGCTCATCTTTATGCCTGGACAAACTGATCAGGTATTGCCAGTGTTTCTTAGACCATTATCTGTAAAAACATTACACATAACTATAAGGATAATCTCAGAGTAAGGATTTTCATTGCTAAATGCTTTACAACTGCACATTATATCTTTAGAAGGTGTAGGAAAATTTGTGTTGGCAGCCTACATAGAGGAGGTAGTGGGGTGATAACTTCCAGACATAAATACATAGACAGTTTGTAGTAGTTCAAACTTACACAATCAAGTAAATACTTTAGGTTATAATGCCTTTTATTAAATAAACAAGCACACTTTTTATAGTTAACTACTTGGGTTAAAGTAGAAATGAAATATTTCAAAGTTTGGTTTCTTTATTCTTAGAGTATATTTCTGACTGGTAACATATAACTACTGTAGGACTTTGAGATGGCCCTGGCTACCCTGACTCACACCTGTGGTGTGATTGTTGAAGACAACTGTGTTCATATCAAGAAATCCACCAACAAGTATACGACATTCTTCAGTCAGATGTTTGAACCATTCTTACTGGGATACTGGGTAAGCTATTTTAAGTAAACTAGTTCACTTGATTGCTCAATGATAAACACAAAATAGAAAAAAAATTCAGCAAACTAATTTGTCTGTATATCCTTATTAGATCGAAAGGTCAGGAATCCTGTGCTTGCCTACAGATCATGAAACCTGTACAGACCCTGAGATCATAAAATTGAGTTTGGTGACAAGAGTAAAAAACTCTAGCTTATATCAAAGACTTGAATCAGTTTCCATTTAGACAGCTGATAATTGTCACCTGATTTTAGTTTATTTGCTAATACATGGCTCAATAAAATGCCATTACTTAACCGTTCACTGCTGAGGATATGGCTGTTATACCTGGGCAAACAGTGTACACCGTGATCTGCTCGCACTTCTGACAGTGTACACCTAGATCTGCTCGAGCAAACAGTGTACACCTAGATCAGTGCCCAAGGTTATAAAACTGAGCATGGAAACCAGTCTCAAATCTCAAGCATCTGATTGGCTGAAATGGCGACTGGTGGCCATTTCAGCCAATCAGATGCTTGAGATTTGAGACTGGTTTCTATGCTCAGTTTTATAACCTTCAGCCCTGCTCGCACTTCTGGATCTACATTTGTTCACCTTTACAATCATTTAGTTATTTCTGATAATACGACACAGATGTGCTGGCTGATCTAGATCTACTTTGTCTAAATGTGAAAAACCTGTATCTATGGAGTAAAGAGTTAAGAAGGAATCTGATAGATTGATGTAATTTGTGTTGTTACAGATGGTTTGTCAGTTTTTTTGTCATGTTTCAGGTAATGTGTCGGTACCTGCTGTCTATGCAGAGTGGTTCCCATGGCAAGCCACTCGTGAAGCTTCCAAAAACCATCTCCAAGGAAGCACAGATGTTGACTGCTCGACTGATACGGGATGGTCACATCAAACATAAAGAAATCTTGTCTCTTGACATGATGAGTAATTCTTTACATGCTCTATATCAGCTTGGGGCCATCCATAAGGAGAAGAGGTAATTGTGTGTCTCATTGTAGAGTTGTTTGTCATGTCCATTAGTTGTGTTTGTTTCTAATTAGTTTTCATGTAGAGCTTGTGTGAGTATTATACTGCTGTTAAACTGGTTAAGGTCCCAGCAAAGACATAGTGTTGTTATCCCTCTGCGACAAAGCACAAGGAAATTGTAAGAATGGTTTCTGGTTTCATCTATCAGTACATACGAGGGATGATCCAAAATAACATAGACTTTTGTTATAGCATCTTTATTTGAAATAAGTTCGTTATAAATTAAATACTTTTGTAAATTAGAACACAAGCTTAACAAACTGAGCTAAAATATTCATATTTATAGTATATTTCAAAAGCGTGTCGGTTGTTTGAATAACCATGGTAACACGCCTGCGGCGCACGGCATTATCAATGTACTTTGTACAGCATATACCTGTTAATATACACAAAACTACAATAGGAAAACGGGCCAAATTTCGCAACGTAAAAGCTCGGCATACGCATGACGTCATGTAAAAATTTCACGTCATTCAGACGTTGCGTTTTGTAAATAAAGAATATTAAAGCGAGCTACCGCCAAAGCAAAAGCGTTAAAAATGTCGTCATCAGAACGTCATGAAATTCGCACAATCATAAAATTCTGTCATGATCTTGGGAAAACCCCAACTGAAACACTAAAAATGATCGACTCGACGCAACGAAAACATTCCGTAAGCCGTGCACTTGTTTTCAAGTGGCATCAACGATTTTCCAGTGGTCAGGAGAGTGTTGAAGACGGTACAGGGAGAGGACGAAAGAAGAAATGCGGCAAGACGGCGGTGACGTCAATCTGCGAATTAAAATAGTATTAAATATCTTTGTTAATTTAATTACATCTATAAAACTGCTACGGACACTTTTAGGCCGTATAATAACATGTGACGAGACATGGCTCTGGCTTCACGATCCGGAAACCAAGCAGCAGTCCGCGGTGTGGAAGCGGTCCGGCTCACCGCCACTGGAAAAGGCTCGAGTCTGTAAGTCTGGCGGGAAGTTCATGTTCATTCTCTTCGCAGACCATGAGGGAATGCTTCTGCAACACGCTGTCCCACACGGAACCACCGTCAATGCTAATTACTATTTGAAGGTAAACAATCTTTAAATTTACAAACATATTATTTAAGATAAATAATTTTTTAAATCAGCATATCATTTCTACCGGTAACTGTTGCAAATTGAGGTCAATTTCGGGTAAAAATCAAAAACAGGTAATGTTGCTCTATAATTTTTATGTTATTCAATAAATTGATTCATCAAAGGCCATAATAACGAAGGCGTACATCAATTCATATTTAAAGTATTTTAAAACAACCAGATTTTTTATTTACTGACGATTTGCTTTCCGGTTTTTATAAAACAGGTTTTACGGCGAGATCTTGTCGATGCCCTGAGGAAGAAGCGCCTGGGAATTCCCCTTGAATATTTTATACTGCACCAGGATAATGCCCCACCCCACATGGCGGAAGTAACCCAACTTGAGATTGGCGTCCTAGGGTTCCAAACGATCAGCCACCCGCCGTATTCACCTGATATTGCACCTATGGATTTCGCGGTTTTTCCGACCATTAAGAAGCAGCTGAAGGGGAGGTGTTTTCGGTCGATTCAAGCACTACGCAGGGCTACAGCCAATATAGTTGCTCAGTTCAATCAGCAATGGTACATTGATGTGTTTGATCAGTGGGTCAACTGCCATCGCCGTTGTGTTTCTTGTCAGGGGGTTTATTTTGAAAAACTAAAACAAAACGCCGCATCGCTAACGTTGCGCCAGTGAAGTAACATCGCCGACGTTGTATGTTTTCAAATGTTTGTAGTTTTCTTGTATGATGTTGCATTTTGCTGATTTTTTGTAAGAATATGCGGGACATATTCCGATTAAAGCTCGTGTAATTCTTATTGTGTTATTTTGAATGATATAAAAACTATAACAAAAGTCTACGTTATTTTGGATCATCCCTCGTACATCTGTCAGGATTTTATGTCCACTCTTTATCACAACTACCCTTGGATTGATTTCGAAATAACTTCATCTCAAAAAGGCAATGTTGAGAATCTTATATTTGGCTGTCCATGTTCAAGGTCACACTTGAGGATTAAAGGTCAAATCTTTAAACATTTTCTCAACCACCCATTGGAGTCACAAATGTATACCCTCATACAGACAATAAACAGAACTCAACAAGTGGTCATATAGGTTAAGGTCTTACCTGCGGGTTCATTATGTTTCCCAGAGATGAGACAGTTTGCAGAACCCAACATTTAGTCACATATGTTCAAGGTCACACTTGGGGGTTCATTATGTATTTTACCATTATGTATCGAAATAATTCCTGCAATGATTTATAACATCTCTATATAATTTTCATATTTACTTTTCTGTAAATTTCTCATTAGATTTTGTTGCATCTTTTTTAGGGCATATAGATTTTACATTTTTGAGCATGAGGTGTAAATTACTGTAAAACAAGTTTTTTCCTGCAACCAATTTAATCAAAGTTACTTCCCTTTTATCTGTTAAGTGCATTTCATGGAATTTTATTTGCTTTATTCTTCATCTATATTTTCTTACTTCATTAGTGTATGGGCACATCACTGGAAAAGTTGAGTTTGGTGAACATGAAATGCGTAATAACCAAAGTTCTCTGCTCAATTTCACCTTTTCCCATGATGCTCCCCATATAAAGTTTATACTGTTCTGATAGTGTATATATATCTCTTGTCCATGTTTTCAGGGAGGGTAGTACTTACATGTATCCAAACTTGATGATTTTATCCAAAGTCACAGAAGACCTATGTAAGTACTATGTTAATTATTGACCTGATCTATCCACGTATTATTCATTAAAAACACAAAATATATACCTACTTAAATTTTCTAACTTATATGTTCCAGATTTTTATGCCCCCACAAAGTGGGAGGCATATAGAGTTGCACTCGTCCGTCTGTACGTACGTACGTCCCCAAATCTTGTGGCATCGACTCCTCCTAAACTATAAGGCGGATTTCTTTCAAACTTGCACAGATGATCAAGCAGGGTGTGTACATGATCGTAAAGAAAGGATTTTTTCCTGCGGCTATTTTTACCACAGTTATGGCCCTTTGTTAATTTCAGTAGTTAAATCTTGTGGCGTCAACTCCTCCTAAACTATAAGGCGGATTTCTTTCAAACTTGCACAGATGATCAAGCAGGATGTGTAGATGGTCGTGAAGAAAGGATTTTTTCCTCCGACTATTTTTACCAGAGTTATGGCCCTTTGTTAATTTCAGTAGTTAAATCTTGTGGCGTCAACTCCTCCTAAACTATAAGGCAGATTTCTTTCAAACTTGCACAGATGATCAAGCAGGATGTGTAGATGGTCGTGAAGAAAGGATTTTTTCCTGCGACCATTTTAACCAGAGTTATGGCCCTTTGTTAATTTCAGTAATTAAATCTTGTGGCGTCAACTCCTCCTAAACGACTAGGGGAATTTCTTGCAAACTTGCACAGATGATGAAGCAGGATGTGTAGATGATTTTGAAGAAAGGATTTTTCCTTGCGACCATTTTTACCAGAGTTATGGCCCTTTGTTAATTTCAGTAATAATATCTTGTGGCGTCACTTTCTCCTAAACTACAAGGGGGATTTCTTGCAAACTTGCACAGATGATGAAGCAAGATGTGTAGATGATCGTGAAGAAAGGATTTTTTCGTGCGACCATTTTTACCAGAGTTATGGCCCATTGTTTTTTTCAGTAATAATATCTTGTGGCATTAACTCCACATTTACTTTTAGACAGATTCTTTATAACTTGCACACATTATCAAGCTGGATGGGTAGATGATCATAAAGAAAAGATTTTTTCCTGCTGCCATTTTTACCACAGTTATGGCCCTTTGTTTATTTCACTTACAAAATTTTGTGTCATCAACCCCACACTATCTATTTAGCTGATTTCTTTCAAACTTGCACAGATGATTAGACATGATGTGAAGATTGTTGTAAAGGACATTGTCTTGCAACAATTTTCACCAGAGTTATGGCCCTTCGTTTATGTTAGTTATTAAATTTTGTGGCACTTACTCCTCATTTACTAATCATGATCACCACATGTTGTTAATACCTGGTACAAAATTTTGTAACAAATGTTGTTGCAGCAGTGGGGGCATCAGTGTCCTGAGGACACAGTCTAGTTACATTTTTTATTCTTTTTAGGCGATAGTTAATTTTAAAATTGATTTTTAGCCATGTCTGCGTTTTAACTATGGTCGAGTCATCTTAAGTTTGATAAAGCATAATTGAAAACATTCAGATCGGTATTAATATAACTTATTTCAGTGTCACCTGACATTAATTAAACCAGTTTTGACAAAGATGTCTTCGTAAGCATATTAATTATTGCTGAAAATAGGCTCAGTTTCAGAAAAAAAAACATTCTGAGCACTGTTGTGGTTATATGTGATAATATGTTTGTTTTATGTACTTGGTAAGTTGTGTGTATGATTTCAGGCAAGTTTATAGATGTTCCTCCGCTGCCTCAGACAACCATTAATGTAGACACTAAAACTGTTGTTGTTGATGCTAAACTGTGAGAATGCCAGCAGAGAGACTACAGTTCTAATGCAACAAAATGTGGCCTTACATGTGGTGCAGTATAGACAACTGCACCATGGACACAGTAGTTGAAAGGTGTTATTGAATGCTAAAGTGTCCAAGCATTTTATCCTGCATAATTAGTGATTAATTGAATTTTGCTTAACAACCAATGACAGACAATGATATAGTGCATTGTGCTTATCAACCAATGACAGAAATGTTACATTGCATTGCACTTATCAACCAATGAGAGACAATTTTATTGAGCATGGTGCTTATCAACCAATGAGAGACAATGTTACATTGCATTGCACTTATCAACCAATGAGAGACAATTTTATTGAGCATGGTGCTTATCAACCAATGAGAGACAATGTTATATTGAGTTGTGCGTATCAACCAATGAGAGACAATGTTATATTGAATTTTGCTTATCAACCAATGAGAGACAATGTTATATGTTAAAGAAGATATCACTTAAATCACAACCATGCAACCAGTTCAGAATGAGACTTATAAAAAGTTAGTTGTTGAATTCTTGAATAGAAAAAATTTGTTCAAAGACATTAAATGAAAACTGATGAGTCAAGACACAAGTACCGACACACTGAAAATCATTTAATATGCATAAATTGAGGTATAGAAATACAAATTGTGACTTAAATTACTGGTACAAATTATGCAAATATTATATAAGCTATCCTGCTGTCAACTGGCATTCAGTGTAGAGATTTAGATCAGCTCTCCCAGTCATACATTGATACACTATTGGTCTGTGTACCAGTTTCTGCTTACCACCAATGTGTTACATGCCAGTAACATCGTACTGATACAGCAAGGTGTTTACCAGAATCCATAATGATGGCTGATCTGGATCTGCACTGGTTGAACATGCAATTAAATGTGTATAAATTAAAGAGTAAAGGGTTAATGGCATCATACCTATGGTGCTTGCTTCTCGGTTATTCCTGGGATGAAATTTCCTGATTGACTTGAGACCAGTCTCGAGACCAATCACATTGTTTTATATGAACAATTATGTGATGGAAGACATCTTTCTTTAACTTCAAAGTATTTTTCAACACTTTTTCACTTCATGAAAACCTTAAGCTCTTGTCCTGTACTTGGGATGCCAGCAAATGGTAGCCAGAACTTGACTTTTATACAAAAGTACGTCCATTTCAGCTCTTAAATTACAGTGTTACTTGTTTACACTTGTCATTATCAATATCATCAAATCCAATTGTCCCTGGTAAAAATATATTGATTTGAGATTATAAATTATTGATAGATGTAAGTCAAACATTGATTGAAACATTTTCTTTAAATTTGGGAATATTTCTAAATCCTTCAAAATTGCCTTATTATAATTTGGTGCTCTCCCTTTAGCCACTTTTCTGATATATCACTTTGTTCGCATGTTTTGAATTCTGAACTGCTAAGTCATTAATTTTATAATTCAGACTAGACCTTGTTCTAGTAAAGCAAACCTTGGTTCACAAGTATAAACTATTGGTTCAAGTAATCATTATAACATTATTTTATGCCCTTGGGGAAGTTGGGTAGTTCATGTTTCTTCCAATGAATTCCAACGAACTGTAAGAATTAAGGCCATAGATATAGAAAAATATTATCACAATCTTGTATAAAAAAATCTGGACAAAACAACAATCTATTATGTACAAAAAGAGAATAAAATCAGCATGAATTACATTGTTAAAGGAATGAGTGGCCTGCTGACTACTGGCAATTTCTAAAACATTTAGCTAAACAACTGGTCCAAGATAATAAGCAAAGACAAGAAACTAGTGTACAAGCCTGGGCAGTTGTTTGGTTGTAACTGGAAACCCAGGCCAGCTACCAAACTTGCTAGAAATTGTAGATTGTTTACAGATTTATAAAATACATAAAATGGAAACAAGGAAAAATATTTTTATTTATTTATTATTTCATGTATTTATTATGTTAGTGGCTAACTGTTTTAGCAATATGAATATTTTATATGCATAATTAAATATGCCAAATAAAGAACACGTATTTGTTTGTTTTATCACAAAAGTTACAATGATTGTTTATCACAGAAGTTACAATGTTTCTTTTATCACAGAAATTACAATGGTATGGGCAGTTCACTATCATAGACTGGCTTGCACACAAACACACACACGCACAGGGCGGTACTTGTTCGGAGTCACTAAGTTTTGTTCATCATTTGTACAAACTCTGAAAAAAAGATTTATGGCTGTTAGAATTTCGATGTTGTTCTTACTGTGGTGAAATAAACATTTGCAATAGTCAAAGAAATGACTGCACCGCTACCAAACTTTAACCAAGTTCAAATATAACCAGAGTATGAAATATTGACAAAACGTTTATTCAACATTCAGAAGTCGTAAACTAACTGAGAATAAGTCTTGATATCGGTAAACTAGTAGAATGGCAGACAGAATGAAATATTTTTGTTCTGCTACGTTCCCAGTCTGCTGGCAGTATTTTCATTCAGCTAGTTTTTCCATGCTGCCTAGCCGTTCTGCTAACTATACCAAGCCTTAGTTTTAGACGTACCGTCATAATCAATTTTGCCATCTCCGTTAATGTCCGCCTCTTTGAGCATTTCGTCTACTTCCTTCTCGGTGAGTTTTTCACCGAGGTTCGTCATGACAACACGAAGTTCTGTCGCAGTGATAAACCCGTCACCATCTTTGTCGAATACCTACAGAGGAACAGGTGAAAATTAAATGTTCGTGCATTATGTTCGTTATGAGGGTTTTATTTAGTGTTCACATTACATAAGTTTTAGAAGAGCGCATTCTGAAACCCCAAAATATATAGCAATCGAACAGTATGAGGCACATCTCTTTTTTCAGCTAACTGAAGTCAGATATAACGTAGCATAGCGGTTTTTAGGAGATGACCTCAATCAGATTGGTCTTTTTATATATCGACGGTGTCCCAGAATTTTATCCTGCTCTGCCAGAAGAAGTGGGTC
The DNA here is from genome assembly GCA_038501625.1 of Corbicula japonica. Classification (NCBI taxonomy): domain Eukaryota; kingdom Metazoa; phylum Mollusca; class Bivalvia; order Venerida; family Cyrenidae; genus Corbicula; species Corbicula japonica. The sequence goes on from JAZAYU010000025.1 coordinate 1,162,092, forward strand.
ATTTTAACTGGAAAAGATCTTCTAGTGTTAGAGTACCGCTAGTTTAAAATATCATAAGAATAAATTCGAAAGCACCTGGGAAACAATCGCGTTAACTTGCGATTACCACACAATGGTCTGTCGGTTAGCGATCACCCTGGGTAGTATATCCCCCACTGAAAGGGGCTTTATTGCTTCTTCATTTCACGCCTATTTAGGTATAAAAGGGTATGTTACCTTAAAGGCCTCCCTCAACTCCTCCTCCGGGTTTATGTGCTGCCGCTTGGACATCATTTCTAAGAACTCATCAAAGTCTATCTCGCCATTTCCTGTAAAACAGTCGATTGCTGAGAATAAGTTGTCTGTAAACACGTGCACACTATAACTGGGTATCGGTCATCACTTTCTTTCATTTCGCAAATACAGAAAAAAAAACAAATAAATAAGGTGACATCAAGATAATCGCAGCCAACCAACCAAACGAGTTTATAGCTCAGCTTGTTAATAGATAGAACATTTACTATTACCGTCTACGTCGACTTCGTTGATCATATCCCGGAGTTCCTGCTCGGTAGGGTTCTGGCCGAGTGACCTCATCACCTTGCCCAGCTCCTCCGTGGAGATCGTGCCATTGTCGTCCTTATCGAACAAACTAAACGCCTCTTTAAATTCTAAAACAAAGTAACGGTTGAGTAGACTGTCACGAATATTGAACCATAAAACGTTGGCATATAGAAAACGTTAACCATATTCGTGGTTGTGTGTCTGTAATACAACACGCGTTCCTGTTTTGTTGTTTTTTAACAGACGCACGAGTCGGTCATTAAAAGAAAAATTAGGCATTTACATTAATTGACTGACATTTTTCCCTACAAGTTTGTGTAAATTGTGTATAGTGTTGTAACGTGATGCATATTTTTTGCGTTATTTGACGTGCATTTGACCTAGTTTTTTTTAACAATGAACTGTTGTAATTAATAGCGTTTTCAATATTATGCAGATGAAAATAAAATAAAATATTTTGATACCAAGGAGGTAGCTAGCGGGGTGTTGTTTAGGCCTATATTTGCAGAAAGAATTTTACGCACAGTTTGAAAGGACGTAGATCCAAGTTATTTTTGAAAAAGCTTCACACAATATAAATTGGTATTTACATGTCATTCTAATTGAATGTGATCTGTTTAAAGTTTTCTGTTTGTAACATTTCCCTAAAAACATTCTTTAAGACCAAGCAATTTAGTTCTTTGGCAATTCATACCTAATTGTGTTTGTGGTCTAGCGGTTAAGACGTCTGCACTATATGAAATGGCCTGTAGTTCAAAGTACAAATTTACTGTCATTAAAGAAACGTATTTTTTTTTAAGAAATAAGTGATTGTTACCTAGAGCTTGCTCGTCAGTCAGACCATGATTCTTGTCTTCTGCCTATTTACCAAGAAAAACAAAACAGACTGTAAAATCCTGTACAAGGTTGCAAAGTACTCTCGTTCAGGGTTGAAGATAGTCACAGATGCCTAGCATGGAATACCTCTCTTTGTGATACCAATTATGAAAGCCACGAGTAATATGCAGGATATAGAATATTGACCTCTCTAGACTCTTGGTATATGTAATTGCGCAAAATGAGCTTCGGTAAAAATATTGGCATGGCTAAATTATGTACATATGAAAAAAAAAGAAAACTTACCCGTTTTTAAATTCATATATTTTGTTCAATGATGATATATTCATTTAATTTGTAGTATTTGCACATTTGATAAAGCGGGAAGATAATGTCTTTGGTTTCTGCACAGAGGTCAAGATTATCCCCTTTTTCATTAATACTAATGAGATCGATAATTTTTAACATAAACGTCTCAAACAAATTATTTGACTGTCAATTTTATGAGTTAATGGCATGTACAGAAGGAAAAAGCCAATCTTTAGAGCCCACTTACGCAAAAATAAGATAGTTACTTAAATATCCGTTTGAGGAAATTACCTCCCTTTAATTAGAAGTCAGAACAAAAACCAACGCTTAATTTTCTGCAACCAAGTACTTTTTCCTGGTTTCTCTTTTTTAACCGATAAATAATAGACCGACAACTTCCAAGATACATATTGGTGATCTAATTCCCCCATATATGTGCATTCACTGGTATCATTTATGTAATAGGAAGTTTCATTTTGGCTAAGTATGGTATACTATGATTTTATTATTATTATGTTATTTTGTATGTTCTAATGTTCGTATATATAATTTTACTTTACCTTTTGCCAGTATTCACAAATCAAGATGTAATAGAAAGAAACATACCATAATTTGAACTTCCGAAATGTTAATAAACGGTAACACTTAAGAAATTAAGTTTGACATTATATTGTGAAGTATGTCATGGAAGAATGATAATTTATTTCGGTGTTTTCTTATTACAAAGCCCAAGTGAACGTTTAGCGTATCTAAAACAATAGGTGAAATGTAATATCTGTTATAACGTGGGAGTACAAACTGAACATGAAATATGAGACAGGCATTAAATGAAAGACTTCTTTGCTGCGACATGAACGGGTCAATAGGTCCAAATCAGGCACCATTTCATGTTTGTGATCTCTAGTGAGGGTTAACTAGGTGATCTATTGCAGTTTTATACTTTTATAAAGACAAATTAGAAATGTGTTCAAAACAATGATTTAAGATCCAAGAAAACAGAGAATCAAACCCAATGAGTACTACATTCGATCGTCTGTGTAATCAGAACAACTAATTTTCAAGGCTTGTTAGTTTGGCAGTGTGTGCTGCTTCCGCTCAGTATTCACAGGATATAAATGTAAGTCCCACTGTTCTGCTCCGACCAATTCAAAACTTACCTGGTTTGCTTTACATTAGTCTCCGATGGTACCAATCAGTGGTGTAAGTGGTGTCACTGGCTGCCTTTGTTCACAAATGGCATCATTAATAATTGAAAGGCTCTGAACAAATGCCATTCTGTCAATACAACTAACTGATATTCATAAACTTTTGACCGGTATCGTCACTTCCTTTTCGGCTGGAAAGGCTTCGATAACATCGCTGGCTCACGAACTCCTTGAAAGTTTGTATCAAGAATTAATTTTTCTTAGGAGGATTGGTCTTGGGGAGTAGATGTCCCTATTAATTTTTTGAAAATACGAAAGGTCAATGTCAAGATGACCTTCAAATAAAGTATAGAAATTCAGTTTTAATTGCAATTGGTCTGTAAATGACCACTTTCAATTTTGGAGGCTAAAATTGCAAAGCTCAAGTGATTGTCAATTTACCAATAACTGGAGAACGGTTTGGTTACAGTCTTCTAACTTGAACTGTTGGTAGAAGACCAAGGTTAAAGGTCATGTACGATGGTGAAGGTCATTGTCATGGTCACGATGTCGTTCAATTGAAAATTGTTTTTTGAACAATAACTGAAGCTCATTCGGACATGCGGTCATCAGACTTCGTATGGAGACTGTTTATGGTCAGCTAATTATTGGTTACAAACATTCACGTCAAGATTAAAAGAACACAGTCGCATTACTTAAATAATTTTAGTTTTTCAATCATTTCTGAATAACTGTTGGATCTGCCATCATTAAGCAGAGGTATGGCCATTCTTGGTCAGTAGTGTGCCCACACTGAGTTTACATTTTAATGACGTGTATGCTCTGCTTGGTCGTGCACTTTTTATATCTTGCCCAGTACTTTCAGAACAATATATTACATGTACTGAGCGTTGTACGAATAGCTTGAATAGTTGGCCTCCCAGCACATTTCTCATGTGTTAATGGTTATCTCATTCATTTTTGAGCGAACTTGTCTAAGTAAGGGTAATGGTACCAATGGTTTTTATGGCTACGTTGCTATTTGGTTGGAACTTTTGGAAGAAAGCCACCAAGTCAACCGAAAACGCAAAAAGAATATACTCTGTATATGTATGGATGATTAAAATCAAATAAATTATAGATTTTATCGAAACACAGATTGCAACTATTTTTGAAGCATTAAAATATTCGTAAGCCAAATTAGACTTTGACTGGTCTGAGAATAATAAAACTATTTCAAATTGGTTACGTAAGAGCTGAAATTTTGTACATGTAACACCGGACTGGTGTGCCGCAAAGTCACATTGACGTTTGTGCGCAACAAAGCCAATTCGACGTTTTGTGTGCAGCAAATATCACCCCGACGTTTTGTGTGCCGCAAAGTCACACGGAGGATCGTGTGTAGCGAAGTCACATCGACATCTTGTGTGCAGCTAAGTCACACCGACGTTTTGTGTGCAGCTAGGCCAAATCGGCGTTTTGTGTGTAGCAAAGCCAAACCGGTGTTTTGTGTGCAGCAAAGTCAAACCGGCGTTTCGTGTGCAGCAAAGCCAAACCGGCGTTTTGTGTGCAGCAAAGTCAAACCGGCGTTTTGTGTGAAGCAAAGCCAAACCGACGTTTTGTGTGCAGCAAAGCCACGTTGACGTATTATGTGCAGCAAAGCCAGACCGGCGTTATGTGTGTAGAACAGCCACGCCGACGTTTTTTGTGCATCACCGCCACAAATGCTGAATGTGTAAGATTGTTTGAAATAGAACTTCATTGTCGAAGACGACTAATACTGTAAAATACCTCATTAAGAACACCCCGAAATTAAGACTACCTCGCTAATAAGTCCACTATTCAGGTGTCCCATTTTGCAGTTCTGATCTATTTTCTACCCCAAATAAAGACCAGCCCACTATTTAGACCACTTTTTCCCCAGTCCCAAAGTTGGTCTTTATAGCGAGGTTTCATTGTACACACTATTTCGGTCATTATAAAAGTTAAAGCGATACCCGGCTTCACATTTCGATACAGACCTTCCTGACCCTGGTTCAGTACGCGCCGTTCTGTGACAAGTTAACCGGGTCGTAGACATACATTAAAACTTGGCACTGTATTGATCAGCTGGGCATTGTTGCGGGTTACTGTATCTCATGTACTGGGTATCGTTTACCTTCAGAAGTCACTCTACATTCATTATAAGGATCTCTTGACGTTACATACCCATTTAAGTAAGCAAACAATGATCCTATTAATTGCATTCAATCACAGTTTACGTAATAGGCCATTGATCAAAATCTACAAAGGCCAATGTTTATCAAAAGAAAAAATAGATGACAACGATTGATAAAGAGGGAACAGTTACTATTCATTTTCTGTGAGCTCTTAAAGGAATTTGTAGAAAACGATTTCGTTCAAGAACATAATGTATTCTGTGTTATTTGGATCCACCTGAGCTTGCAGAATGGTTTGCATTTAATTCTAATCTTATATTTAATTCGACTGTATTGTATTTCGCTTAGGATTAAAGTTTGAGTCAACATTAAAAGTTATTGCATTTGATTCTTTTTGAAAATGTTTCATTGCATGAAATAAGCGTTGCATGACTTGACCTGGCTTTCAGGAGATAGTACTTTAGAATGTGTTAATGTAATCTAGTTGGGATATTAACATACTGACTCTAATGTCGAAGAACAGGGTCCAGCCTGCCCCAGAAGGCAACACGGATCTGCAAACAATTCTCGAGGTACCATACTTTATATAGTAATAGGAAAAACAGCGCAAAATGTAGGAAAATATTTACAATATATATTAACAAGAATTACGCCGCTTTTTGTTCACAATATTCCTGGAAATATTTTAATATTAAACATTGAATGCTTCATTTATTAACATTAAATTCAGATTAATTGATGTTCATATTTAAGAACATATAAGAGCTTCGTTCATAGCTTCTATCTCCTCGGAAACAAAAACCGAGTTACAGAAATATTGTTCAAATTCTGCTAAGCTACATTAGTGGCGGCGCTACGTTTTGTTACATCAGCAAAGTTAGGAAAGTTCAAAGAAAAATATGTTTTTCTGGATGAAATTCATCTGACAGTGAAGTTATTGGTGTTCAATAAAATCAGTCATGTTTGTTTGTAAAAGTATAAGAGCCATTTTAACAATAAATCTCCAAAGTGTTAATAGTGAACGTAATCAACACCCTTCCGTATTGCGTTGAAACCAGAGTGCGTATCTTTCTTAGTTGTACAACACCATTCTGCGAAACCTTTTTTAGTGTTGAACACCAAAGTTGGGTTTCACGACAATGAGTTTCTACAATGTTTTATAGAATTGTCGATCAAAATGTGCTATTTTTTAGAAGTGTGTTTTTGCCTGTCACGTTAGAATTTCTTTATCTAGTTTAAGGCTTTCATGAATCTTTCCTTTTTATTGTCTGGTATGCCCGGGAAATAGAATTTTGTTGTTTTTTTTCCTCGAAGAAACTCTGTTTGGTGTCGTAATTTGCCGCTTTTGATTGTTTTCATAAGCTAATCAGTACCTTGAAAATAACGTGAGATATATCATTGGTTTCACTTGTTTCTTGTTGAAGAACGACGATGTTGAAGTGACGCCTTCACGTGATTGACGTGATTTAGCGAATCAAGTTTCAGTTTGCATGGTGCCGTTGCGAGATCGACCTGGCTGTTTTTGTGATGCTGTAAGTGAACTGGCGTGGCTATTTGTATTATGCCGGTATGAGAGATAGATCTGGCTGTTTGGGGAGGCTGCTACGACATAAGGCAGTTTGTATGATGCCGTTACCAGACCGACGTTAATATTTGTATGATGCCGTTACCAGACCGACGTGGCTGTTTGTGAGATGCCATTACCAGACCGACGTGGCTGTTTGTGTGATGCCGTTACCAGACCGACGTGGCTGCTTCTGTGATGCCTTTACCAGACCGACGTGGCTGTATGTGTGGTGCCGTTACCAGACCGACGTGGCTGTTTGTTTGATGCCGTTACCAGACCGATATGGCTGTTTGGGTGATGCGGTTTCCACACCGACATGGCTGTATGTGTGATGCCGTTACCAGAGCGACGTGGCTGCTTGTGTAATGCCTTTACCAGACCGACGTGGCTGTATGTGTGGTGCCGTTACCACTACGACAAGGCTGTTTGTGTGATGCCGTTACCAGACCGACGTGGCTGTTTGTGTTATGCCGTTACCAGACCGAAGTGGTTGTTTGTTTGACGCCCTTACCAGACCGACGTGGCTGTTTGTGTAATGCCGTTACAAGACCGACGTGGCTGTTTGTGTAATGCCGTTACCAAACCGACGTGGCTGTTTGTGTAATGTCGTTACCAAACCGACATGGCTGTTTGTGTAATGCCGTTACGAGACCGACATGGCTGTTTGTGTAATGCCGTTACCAGACCGACGTGGCTGTTTGTGTAATGTCGTAACCAGACCAACGTGGCTGTTTGTGTGATGCCGTTACCAGACCGACGTGGCTGTTTGTGTAATGCCGTTACCAGACCGACGTGGCTGTTTGTGTAATGCCGTAACCAGACCGACGTGGCTGTTTGTGTAATGTCGTAACCAGACCGACGTGGCTGTTTGTGTAATGCCGTTACCAGACCGACATGGCTGTTTATGTAATGCCGTTACCAGACGGACACCGCTGTTTGTATGAAGCCTTAACCAGACTGACATTGCTGTTTGTGTGATGCCATTGCCAGACCGACATGGCTGTTTGTTTAATGCCGTTACCAGACCGACTTGGCTGTTTGTATGACGCCGTTACCAGACCAACGTGTCTGTTTGATTAATGCCGTAACAAGACCGACATGGCTGTTTGTGTGATGCCGTTACCAGACCGACATGGCTGTTTGATTAATGCCGTAACCAGACCGACATGGCTGTTTGTGTGATGCCGTTACCAGACCGACATGGCTGTTTGTGTAATGCCGTGACCAGACCGACACGGCTGTTTGTTTGATCCCGTTACCAGACCGACATGGCTGTTTGTTTGATGCCATTACCAGGCCGACATGGTTGTTTGTTTGATGCCGTTACCAGACCGACGTGGCTGTTTAATTAATGCCGTTACCAGGCCGACATAGCTGTTTGTGTGATGCCGTTACCAGACCGATGTGGCTGTTTGTATGATGCCGTTACCAGACCGACTTGGCTGTTTGTTTGATATCGTTACCAGACCGATGTGGCTGTTTGTTTGATGCCGTCACCAGACCGACATGGCCGGTTGTGCGAGGCCATTTCCAGACCGAAATGGCAGTTTGCGTGATGCCATTTTCAGACCGAAATGGCAGTTTGTGTGATGCCATTATCAGACCGACATGGCTGTTTGTTTGATGTCGTTACCAGACCGACGTGACTGTTTGTTTAATGCTGTTACCAGACCGACGTGACTATTTGTTTATTGCCGTTACCAGACCGACATGGCTGTTTGTTTTATGCCGTTACCAGACCGACACGGCTGTTTGTGTAATGCCGTTACCTGACCGACTTGGCTGTTTGTTTGATGCCGTTACCAGACCGATGAGGCTGTTTGTGTGATGCCGTTACCAGCCCGACATGACTGTTCGTGTAAGGCCATTTCCAGTTCGACATGGCTGTTTGTTTGATGTCGTTACCAGACCGACATGGCTGTTTGTTTGATGTCGTTACCAGACCGATGTGGCTGTTTGTATGATGCCGTTACCAAACCGTCATAGCTGTTTGTGTGATGCCGTTACCAGACCGACATGGCTGTTTGTGTGATGCCGTTACCAGACCGTCATGGCTGTTTGTTTGATGTCGTTACCAGACCGATGTGGCTGTTTGTGTGATGTCGTTACCAGACGGACATGGCTGTTTGTGTAATGCCGTTACCAGACCGACACGGCTGTTTGTTTGACGCCCTTACCAGACCGATGTGGCTGTTTGTTTGATGTCGTTACCAGACCGACATGGCTGTTTGTGTGATGCCGTTACCAGACCGACATGGCTGTATGTTTAATGCCGTTACCAGACCGACATGGCTGTTTGTTTAATGCCGTTACCAGACCGATATGGCTGTTTGTTTAATGCCGTTACCAGACCGACATGGCTGTTTGTTTAATGCCGTTATCAGACCGACATGGCTTTTTGTTTAATGCCGTTACCAGACCGACATGGCTGTTTGTGTGATGCCGTTACCAGACCGACATGGCTGTTTGTGTGATGTCGTGACCAGACCGATGTGGCTGTTTGTATGATGCCGTTACCAGACCGATGTGGCTGTTTGTTTGATGTCGTTACCAGACCGACATGGCTGTTTGTATGATGCCGTTACCAGACCGATGAGGCTGTTTGTGTGATGCCGTTACCAGGCCGACATGGCTGTTTGTTTAATGTCGTTACCAGACCGACATGGCTGTTTGTGTAATGCCGTTACCAGACCGACATGGCTGTTTGTGTGATGCCGTTACCAGACCGACGTGTCTGTTTGTGTAATGCCGTTACCAGACCGAAATGGTTGTTTGTGTGATGCCGTTACCAGACCGATGTGGCTGTTTGTGTGATGCCGTTACCAGACCGACACGGCTTTTTGTTTAATGCCGTTACCAGACCGACGTGGCTGTTTGTGTAATTCCGTTACCAGACCGACATGGCTGTTTGTTTGATGCTGTTACCAGACCGACGTGGCTGTTTGTGTGATGCCATTACCAGACCGACATGGCTGTTTGTGTGATGCCGTTACCAGACCGATGAGGCTGTTTCTGTGATGCCGTTATCAGACCGACATGGCTGTTTGTTTAATGCCGTAACCAGACCGACATGGCTGTTTGTATGATGCCGTTACCAGTCCGACACGGCTGTTTGTGTAATGCCGTTACCAGACCGACATGGCTGTTGTATAATGCCGTTACCTGTCCGACATGGCTGTTTGTGTAATGCCGTTACCAGACCGACATGGCTGTTTGTTTAATGCCGTTACCAGACCGACATGGCTGTTTGTTTAATGCCGTTACCAGTCCGACATGGCTGATTGTGTAATGCCGTTACCAGACCGACATGGCTGTTTGTGTAATGCCGTTACCGGACCGACATGGCTGTTTGTTTAATGCCGTTACCAGACCGACATGGCTGTTTGTATGATGCCGTTACCAGTCCGACATGGCTGTTTGTGTAATGCCGTTACCAGACCGACATGGCTGTTTGTGCGATGCCTTTACCAGACCGACGTGGCTGTTTGTGTAATGTCGTTACCAGACCGACATGGCTGTTTGTTTGATGCCGTTACCAGACCGACGTGGCTGTTTGTATAATGCCTTTACCAGACCAATATGGCTGTTCTATGATGCTTTTACCAGACCGACATAGCTGTTTGTGTAATGCCGTTACCAGACCGACGTGGCTGTTTGTGTAATGCTGTTACCAGACCGACATGGCTCTTTGTGTCATGCCGTTACCAGATCGTCATGGCTGATTGTGTAATGCCTTTACCAGACTGACATGGCTGTTTGTGTAATGCCGTTACCAGACCGACATGGCTATTTGTGTAATGCCGTTACCAGACCGACATGGCTGTTTGTGCAATGCCTTTACCAGACCGACATGGCTGTTTGTATATTGCCGTTACCAGACCGACATTGCTGTTTGTGTGATGCCACCACTAGACCAACATGGCTGTTTGTTTGATGTCTTTACCAGACCGACTTGGCTGTTTGTTTGATGTCGTTACCAGACCGATGTTGCTGTTTGTGTGAGGCCATTTCCAGACCGAAATGGCTGTTACCAAACCGACTTGGCTGTTTATATGATGCCTTTATCAGACCGACTTGGCTGTTTGTTTGATGCCGTTACAAGACCGATGTGGCTGTTTGTGTGATGCCGTTACCAGGCCGACATGGCTGTTTGTGTGATGCCATTACCAGACCGACGTGGCTGTTTGGGTGATGCCATTTTCAGACCGACATGGCTGTTTGTTTGATGCCGTTACCAGACCGACGTGGCTGTTTGTGTTATGCCGTTATTTTACCGACATGGCAGTACGTTTAATGTCTTTACCAGTCCGACATGGCTGTTTGTGTAATGCCGTTACCAGACCGACATGGCTGTTTGTGTCATGCCGTTATTTTACCGACATGGCTGTACGTTTGATGTCTTTACCAGCCCGACATGGCTGTTTGTGTGATGCCGTTACCAGATCGACTTGGCCGTTTGTTTGATGTCGTTACCAGACCGACATGGCTGTGTCATGCCGTTACCAGACCGACATGGCTGTTTGTTTAATGGCGTTACCAGACCGATGTGGCTGTTTGTTTAATGCCGTTACTAGATCGACGTGGCTGTATGATGCTAATACGCGATAGGCGTGGCTCTTTGTTTTATGAGAATATGAAATAGGCGCAGCATTTTGTGCGATGCCGATATATGATTGACTTGCTTTATATTTGATGCCGATACTAGACTAGTACGGCTTTGTTTGTGAAACTGTTCTTTCAGAATTATCTTCTCGCTTTCTGTTTACTTTAATATTTCTGTTGTATTCCTCTACGAGCACTAATATTGACACGTTGTCTAATGCTTTTTTCTATCCCACTGATAAGAATGTACCTTGATAAATCAATCGAGCTGAATGAATAATAAACACTTATGTTTGTGTTTCATATTTTTAACTGAAAACAAACAGATGTATTGTTACACTAATTTCTGCTATAAATATGGATCAATAGAACAATAAGCCGGCATACAGCGTCCTAATGGAGTTAAATGCCACTTCAAAAATCCCAGAGGAAGATTCCAACAATCAATTTTATTACTTTATAACTAATAACGTATTCCGAGCTTTGATGGGACAGGTGAGGTGGAAAGGATGCGACGTAATTAATATATCAGCCATAAAACAAGCTTAGACAAAGCGACAGAAGCACTTGAAACAAAATTGCTCTGTGGACATTTACGATATAATATATCTGCAAATTATTAAGAACCGAAAGCGTTTTTAATTGTTCTGAATGGACTATTTTAACTTGGAGACAGTAGACCGAACTGTCATTTAATATTTGTAACAATTTAACAGACGATACTGGATATGATATGTTGAAATGGCTGGTATGGAGAAGGAGGAAGAGTCTGCAAGTAGACCCGTGAGTAGATATCTTGTGTTCTACCTCTCTTTATAACCTTTCATACACTGACACGACAAACAGGCTAAGGACAAACCGGTCTGTGACAGGGAATTCTACGCATTTGCATTAACCACACCCTTCATTATCATCGATAGCTACAATTTTGGCTCACCCGAACACCAATGTATATCATTAAATTCATGTACATATACGGGAACTTTAGGGTAAGATGCAATGTTTTACAGCTTTCAGCAGGGAGGCACATCTGCACTAGGACAGTTTTTATTTGTTTTTAGAGAGTCGGGCGGCAAATATAGAACCAGACCTTCCGTGTATATTTTACATGCACGGGAAAATTCGATTGTATATTTATTACAATAAAGGCATTCAGGTGAACATATCAGTTTTAAAAAGTTTATTCAATAAAAGTAGTGGGATACCTTAAGAGACTCAAAAATAAAGATGAAAAGGTTGAGAGAGTCATTCATGTGAATAGAGAGAGGATATTCTATGCAAGTTCTGAAAGAGGCAAATAGTTGATGTTTAACAAGATGATATTCTGTGCAAGAGTTATAGTCATTCACGTGAACATAAAGATGATATTCTGTGCAAGTTGCGAGCAATCATTCACGTGCACGTTAGGATTATATTTTGTGCAAGTTGCGACAGCCATTCACGTGAACAAAGAGGCGATATTCTGTGAAAATGGCGATAGTCGTAAACAAAAAGGCGATATTTTATGAAAGTTGCGATAGTCATTCACGTGAACAAAGAGGCGATATTGTGTGAAAGTTGCGATATTTAATCACGTGAACAAAGAGGCGATATTCTGTGAAAGTTGCGATAGTCATTCACGTGAACAAAGAGGCGATATTCTGTGAAAGTTGCGATGGTCATTCACTTGAACAAAAAGGCGATATTCTTTGAAAGTTGCGATAGTCATTCACGTGAACAAAGAGGCGATATTCTGTGAAAATGGCGATAATCCTTCACGTGAACAAAGAGGCGATATTCTGTGAAAGTTGCGATAGGCGATAGTCATTCACCTAAACAAAAAGGCGATATTCTGTGAAAGTTACGCTAGTCATTCACGTGAACAAAGAGGCGATATTCTATGAACGTTGCGATAGTCATTCACGTGAACAAAGAGGCGATATTCTATGCAAGTTGCAAAAACCATTCACCTGAACAAAAAGGCGATATTCTGTGAAAGTTACGATAGTCATTCACGTGAACAAAGAGGCGATATTCTATGAACGTTGCGATAGTCATTCACTTGAACAAAGAGGCGATATTCTATGCAAGTTGCAAAAACCATTCACCTGAACAAAAATGCGATATTCTGTAAAAGTTGCGAAAGTCATTCGCGTGAACAAAAAGGCGATATTCTGTGCAAGTTGCAACGGTAATTCAAGTAAACAAAAATGCGATATTGTGTGAAAGTTGCGAAAGTCATTCGCGTGAACGTAAAGGCGATGTTCTGTGAAAGTTGCGACAGTCATTCACGTGAACAAAAAGGCGATAATCTGTGAAAGGTGCGACAGTCATTCACGTAAACAAAAAGCGGTATTCTGTGAAAGTTGCGAAAGTCATTTACATGAGCATAATAAAATTATTCACGTTTTACATGTTACGATTGCTGTGTGGATAGTCTATTGTGCGCATAGATATCTGGTCCGGTTTATCCTGTTGTGATCATAGTTTCCCGCCTCTCGTTTTTCTCGTGTTGCCTATATAAAGGCTGGTTGTGTATTAAAATATCACTCGAGGCTTTATATTTGACAGCGTCACTTATTTAGTTTGTGTACAGTTTCCCGCCCGCCCGCCCTTCGGTGGTTCATCGGTGTGATATATAACTTATTAATATTGATATTTCTTTCAGGTGCGCATCACAAACAGGCTTTGGCATAATGCAAATAAGCTAGTCGTTTTAAACTGTCAGTTTTATTATATTTTTCTCAATTGAATGTTAGTATTTTTCAGTTTCTGGATTATCGTTACCGACGAGGACGAACCTTGTTGCAACCCACGTGTTTCGATTTGGCTTAAACGTCGAACACTACCTGATACCCAAACAGGCAACTGGACCCAAACAGACAGAGCAAGGAAATACGAACACTATATACATAAACATTGTTGCAAACCAAGTGATCAATAATACAAAGTGTTTTCAGCTTATACAGACAAATAGTGACAATTTCTTATATTTTTTCTTCCAAGAACAGTGATAGAGTTAACTCAGTGACAATATTCAGATCCAAACGACAATTGAAAGCTTCATGTGTAAATTAACATCACTAACCAATTTCACGAGCACCACTTGGATTCACATTAAGATTAAGTAGACTTTTCATTGCCAAATCAATAACGTTGCAGGCACAATAATTCGATTTTATACTGTTACAGTAATTGAAATGCTGTCAAATATAAATACCCATATCCTAAATTGTCGGTGTTTGTTGTTGAAAAGGAACATGTAATTAGTGAATAATTGATTTACTCACGACTGAAAGTGAGTAAATGATGATATTTTATGCATGGTTTGAGAGTGTCATTCACGTAAACATAAAGATGATATTATATGAAATGGTTTGGGAGAGTCATTCACATAAACATTAAGATGATATTATATGAAATGGTTCGGGAGTATCATTCACGTGAACATAAAGATGATATTATGTGAAATGGTTTGGGAGTATCATTCACGTAAACATAAAGATGATATTATGTGAAATGGTTTGGGAGAGCATTCACGTGAACATTAAGATGATATTATGTGAAATTGTTTGGGAGAGTCATTCACGTGAACATAAAGATAATATTATATGAAATGGTTTGGAATAGCATTCACGTGAATGACATGAGCATAATGATGATATTTTGTGCATGGTTTGAGAGTGTCATTCACGTGAACATAAAGATGATATTATATGAAATGGTATGGGAGAGTCATTCACGTGAACATAAAGATGATATTATATGAAATGGATCAGGTGTGTCATTCACGTAAATATAAAGATGATATTATGTGAAATGGTTTAGGTGTGTCATTTACCTAGACATAAAGTTGATATTATGTCAAGTGGTTTGAGCGTGTCATTCACTTGAACATAGAACATAATGACATTTTGTGAAATGGTATGGGTGTGTCATTCACGTGAACATAAAGATGATATTATGTGAAATGGTTTGGGAGAGTCATTAACGTAAACGTTAAGATGACATTATATAAAATGGTTCGGGAGTATCATTCACGTGGACATAAAGAGGATATTATGTGAAATGGTTTGGGAGTGTCATTCACATGAACATAAAGATGATATTATGTGCAAGTTGCGAGAAATCATTCACGTGCACGTTACGAATATATTATGTGCGTGTTGTGCCATTCACGTGAACAAAGAGGCGATATTCTGTGAAAGTGGCGATAGTCATTCATGTCTACAAAGAAGCGATATTTTGTGAAATTTGCGACAGTCATTCACATGAACAAAGAGGCGATATTCTGTGAAAGTTGCGATAGTCAAGAGGCGATATCCTGTGAAAGTTGGGACAGTCGTTCACGTGAACAAAAAGGCGATATTCTTTGAAAGTTGCGACAACCATTCACGTGAACAAAAATGTGATATTCTGTGCAAGTTGCGAAATTTATTCACCTGAACACGTAAACAAAGGCGATATTCTGTGAAAGTTGCGAAAGTCATTCATGTGAACAAAAAGGCGATATTATGTTAAAGTTGCGGCAGCCATTCACATGAACAAAAAGGCGATATCCTGTGAAAGTTGCGACAGTCATTCACGTGAACAAAAAGGCGATATTCTGTGAAAGTTGCGACAGTCATTCACGTGAGCATAATGATTATATTTTGTGCATGGTTTGAGAATGTCATTCACGTGAACATAAAGATGATATTATGTGAAATGGTTTGAGATTGTCATTCACGTGAACATAAAGATGATGTTATGTGAAATTGTTTGGGAGTGTCATTCACTTGAACATAAAGATGATATTATGTGAAATGGTTTGGGAGTGTCATTTACGTAAACATTAAGATGATATTATGTGAAATGGTTTGGGAGAGTTATTCACGTAAACATAAAGATGCTATTATGTCAATTTGTTTGAGCGTGTCATTCACGTGAACATAAAGCTGATATTATGTGAAATGGTTTAGGTGTGTCATTTACGTAAATATAAAGTTGATATTATGTCAAGTGGTTTGAGCGCGTGTCATTCACTTGAACCTAGATCATTATGATGATATTATATGAAATGGTTTGGGGGTGTCATTCACGTAAACATTAAGATGATATTATGTGAAATGGTTTGGGAGAGTCGTTCACGTAAACATAAAGTTGATATTATGTCAAGTGGTTTGAGCGTGTCATTCACTTGAACATAGAACATAAAAAATAATATTATGTAAAATGGTTTGGGTTTTTCATCACGTGAACATAATGATGTTATTCTATGCAAGTTATAAGGTAGTCAGTCATGCCGACATGAAGAATATACGTGTATTATGAGCAAGTGGTGAGAGTCATTCACTTGACGATAACGATGATATTCTGTGCACGTTGTGAGATTTATGCACGTGAACATGAAGGTGATTGGTGGGTGTTTTTTTGAGTAATCATGTGAACATAAAGATGATATTCATGCAAGTTTTGAGAGATACATTCGCGTGCAAGTTGTGTGAAAGGCATTAACGTGAACATTTAGATAGTATTCTATGCAAGATATCAGCGAGGCATTTATCATATGCTCCTGTTCTATATGAAATAAAAAATGTTTGATTTTGTAATTGTTGTTAAACATAAGCATTAGTCTGAGGTTTGATTATTAATTATTTACTGTTATAATAATAATAACGATAAATGTTTTAATAAAACCTTTAAATGAATGTCGGTACATTATTTGTTTGCAGGGTACCAATCTTACAGAGGAAGAGATACAAGGTTGGTGGCTTCCACGTACTTCCTATTGTTCGCATTAATGCAATTACCCTTACAGTTCTGACTTAATATCTGGGTCGATAAGTCACATTGTAACATGGATATCGATACTCTTTCAATCATTTAAGCAAAGCAATGGGTTTATAAATATTTAAATATTTCATTAGCCTATAAACGTTTGTCTTGCTGATAAAATCAATAGAATGGTGTCAATTTCTTTTTTATGTTATTGTAAATTAGACTTTATTTTGAAAAATGAATGGCTTAAATATCAGTTGTATTAATATTATTAGAGTTATGAAAAAGATTAATTGCAAAAACTTTTACATAAAAGACCAGTGTTACTATTAAAAATAAACTTTGCAGTGAAGTTTGTATTGACCAGAATTAAAGTTCACACAAATGGGCTAGTAATAAATAAACAATTCCAGTAAGTTACGAGTTATGGTGGCATTTTTCTGATGCCATATAGCAACTTGAATCTCATGACAATTTTCACGAAAAGTATAAACTTTCAAATTTCGATAAAGGTTAATATACATATCTTAAACGTTGAAAAATTCATGATAGATCTTTACTTAAATTAACGCTATGTCCTAGAAAGTTTTCTTGTTTCCAGTTGAGTTAGATTTAGATATTTTAACAAGGATTTCATAGGTGCTCACACAGCCGAAAATAATTCCTGCCCGTTTCATTGCTCAGCGCATGCCAGTAGTCAAGCCGGCGTTGTGGCTCTGGCCTTGTTTAATCACCATAAGGATTCGCAAGTGCCTGCCAAAGCGAATCCATGGTCAAGGACCGACAATTCATGGACGACCATACATGGTAGGGGACACCCTGGCGTCGGATCCCGCCCTGTCCCTGAGCTTCCGAAACCAAGAACCTGAACAGAACCCGTGGTTAGAGTCCGAGCGAAATCCTACGCCAAGGAGTCAAATAATACCGTGCCATTCTTCGAGAATTGTCTGGCATTCATCCCCCATGCCTGTGTGGTTTCCAGGGGTCGGTTGCACCACAGATTCTAGCAGAATTCTGGGTATTTTAGATCTAGCACAGGGAAAACTCAATGCCTTGCTGTCACACACTTGCAATCCTGCCAGGTTGCGAGTTTCAGTGCAAATCGGAAGCCGAGGCAACTTAGCAGTTCGAGACTATAATAAACGTCGGTTGGAAATGTTCAAGTGTCCGTCAAAGCAAGACCAGTCGAGTCGAACTTAAACTAGATTAAACTAAACACGTCCAGATTTGGGGCTTGGGAATCGCTGAAGCCGAGCGGGCTTCAGGGTTTAAACCATTATGAGAGATTTGCTGGTACCAGCCCATGTGGACTACAATGAATAATTGATCCAAACAATAATCCAGTAATAAACATTCAAAAAGTAAATTAACTGGCATCAAGTTTATCACGACGTTATTCACGTGCAATGTAAAGTTCAATTTACTAGAGCTCTATGTTCATATATATTCACTGATGGTCGTGGAACGTTTTTAGCCACAGGTGGAAGGATCATACCTTGGTCCCCCCCCCCTGCTGACCCCAACCCCCAACACCCCAGTTTAAAAATCCAGTCAACCAGATAGCAGATTGCATTGAATTTTATCTTTTCCTTCCAAAAGAACATGTAAGAAAATGTTCTAAAAAATTTTTGTATCTGGTTACTTTACATAGACAAGGTCGATAAGAGATGTCATTTGAAAAATACTATGTTTCTTCTAAAACCATTTCATTTTTTTTCAAATATTTTTTTATTCAACAAAACTCATATGCACTTTATTGCAAATTAATCTAGCTCTAAGAAAAATCTTACTTCGAAGAAAAATTCAAGTTTTCAATCTACAGTCGAAAATGTCCACCATGGTATAGCGCTTTTTGACGTAACTAGAACAATAATAATGGTATTTATGTTTTCTAGAACTTCACAAGAAAACATTAGAACAATATTTTTTTCTATTTTAGTATTAACGATTGTGCACAAGAATTGATGATATTACATGTCACCATTTAAAATGGCTGCAACTAAAAGCATTAAATTAATAACTTCAGACAACCTTAGTTTAGTTATTTATTGTCAGATTTTTATAATTATTTCAATGGTGTGAAAAAATTCGTACATCTTTTCAAGCATATATACTTCACATTGTATGGATTATTCATGATCACAATTTCTTTTCTTGATAGATTGGTTGATCTTCACATGTTCGTTGTTCTTTATGAATTATTAGTACTTCTATGATTTTAGAGTATCGCGAGGCGTTTAACATCTTTGACCGAGATGGTAGCGGCGCTATCACTGCCAAGGAATTGGCTATCGCCCTAAGATCTCTGGGTAAAAACCCTTCAGATGAGGAGCTCGAACGCATGGTTACTGAGGTCGACGTTGACGGTATTTATACAATTAATATACGCTTTAAACCAGCTTCAGTGTTGTCGAGTTCCTATTACATTATACGAGTGTTTCTGCTGATGACCTGATCGCTAGATCGCTAAAACGTTTTAGTTATTTTCAGCGAAGACCCGTTGAATAAATATTGGGCCTACAATATTTGCTAGCTAACATGCATTAAAAGTTTGATTTGGAGAAAAATTACAAATTCAGAAGATTCTGTTCCCTGACCTAAAAATTAAAAATCAGAACCGAAAATTATCCAGAACTGTACAAATCTTTAAGACACTTCTATTACAATGTATTTAATACTATGGACCAACAATCACCCCGCTATCACCATCAAAGGAAATTTCTACACTATGATTATACCACGAGTTATATTTTTTGGCTTTTTTTTACCGTGTGAGCATTGGGTCTTTACTTCGTAATGGATTTAACCCTCCGGCCCTTTGGCATCTAACAACACTTATGTTAACAAAAGTCTCTGTTCTTAAGGTGAAGAAATAATATTTCTATACGTATTTTGTCATGACTGTACTGTTACATTCTGTTGAACAGGCAATGGAGAGCTGGACTTTGAGGAATTTTGTGATCTAATGTCACGCAACAAGAAAGATGTCACCAGTTATAAAGCGATAGAAGAAGCCTTCAAAGTCTTTGATAAAGAAGGAAAAGGTTTACCATTTTTTGCGTACTCTATAGGTCAATGTCATGCATTAACTTTATGTTAAAATCATGATCTTGTGGGTTGGGGGTAAGTTTTGTCCAACTTTGGGCTTGAATACATATGTACGACAAGATTACAAATAGGATCGATTTAAACATGATATGTTTAATTACTGTTCTTAATCTCATGAGATCCTCTAGAGAATCTAATCACCCGTACTTCTGAAACACGCTAAGTTTGTCAGATCGGCTGTGAGTCCAGTAGTCAGTACACGAATAATACGTAATAAAACGAAGTTAAATAACGAATCTTAGCAGTATATATTAGTTTGCATTATACAATGATAGTACAATCAAAGGGAAATAAACTAAGGGTTCTGGAGGTCACTGTTTCGTATCCCGTCGGAGATGAGATCCACAATAATCATTCTATAAGATTCAAGTAAAGATTTTGCACTTTGTATGTCATTCAGCATAATTGTGAGGGCTGCAGTTATCTATTCGCTTAATGGAATGAAACCACAAGGAAGGAATATTCATTCATATTTTAACAAGCACAATAAATCGGGCACGGCACACATATTTCTGTGAATTATCATTGTGCAAATACTTTGATTGTTGTATAGGTAGCATACCGAGAGAATATTTTCGCCATGTCATGACAACGATGGGAGAACGACTTACCGACGAGGAGGTCGACGAGATGTTAGACGAGGCAGATGCCGACGGCGACGGCGAAATAGACATTACCGGTCAGTTGAAGTTCTGTTCAGTAGCGTTAAAAAAGTTCTGTCCTTTTGTCATCTGAATAACAGCTGTCAGGTAACAGAGATTGAAAAAGGACTTTTTACACCATATCGTGAGAAGAGGCTGTTAATCAAACCCTCGTCCCATTATCTGCTAGCCAAAATTTTTTCTTACTGAGCTTTGAATTGATAAGATATTAATTAGATATAAATGACACTTACTGAAATACTCTTATTATAGCTAAACTGTATCGGATGAAATACATTGACAAATTATTAAACTAGTAGATGTCATTTCACTTGAAACAGAAGGAAGAATTAATCATTTTCAAAGTAAATTTTTACCGGTATCTAATTATTGCTTGAGTTTTTAACTTTAAGCTGAAGTGACAAGATTTCATTATGCAAGAAAAAGAATCATAAGCAAACACAATTATGGAAGATGAAACCTTTCTATATTAATAACAATATTAAAACACAGCGAAGAATATGCATATCAGAGGGTTTGAACAATTTGGAGTAGTAGTTTTAGTTTTAGCCAGCCAAGCTCTATCTTTTCTAAAACACTTTTATAATTATGATGTTTTATTTCCAGAATTCACCTCGATGATCTCTCAGTCATAGTCAACGTGGTTTTGTCATTGGTATTGTGAACATCCTTCTTCAACTTGTCGACTAGATGAACTAACCTCATGTAAACAATGCTCAAACCAATTCGGATCATCAACCCTCACCTAGATGGACAGCACCTAGATGAACATATTTCATGTTTGATCTCCGCTATTTGCTTTTATAGTTACACCAGATATGTTGATTAGTGACGGACGAATTTAGCTACGATTTTTTCTTTAAACTTATCTGACATAAAAGAGAAGGGGATAATGTTATGAGAAACAATGAAAAAGAATGTACTTCTTCGCCCTTTCTAGTGCAACTATAGAAAAAATTCCCATCGTGGAGCCGTAGTATCAACGTCATGCTATTTTAGTTGTTCATTCACGTTTCAGATATCATGGTCATTTGTCCATTTTTCATCGGAATTTGTAAATGTGATTTGAGTAGAGGGCTCAAGATCTTAACCTGAGTTTGGAGACCAGTCTATAATCACAAGCATCTTGTTGGCTGAAATGGTCCAAACTCAGGTTTATGATCATGGGCCCAGGTCTAGGTTTACTGATTAGTTGATTGCCTTGCTGCACATATTCCACTTACCTCAACTCGCTTGCTATATACGTTTGCAGTCTTGTTATAACGGATACCAGAGGTATCCTATCAACCTTTTTGGGGGGTTGTCCCGTCTAGTTCAATTGGTTGCGTTGTCGGAATATCTAGGCGCTGTCGTCGTGACGGTGCGGGTTCGCTCCCAGGTAGAGGCAATATCATTTGTTTAATCAATCCGTTTCGTCAGTCGTTGTGCCAGAATCAACCAATACGAGTATTGTTGTGTGATTAATATTTCTTTCGTAAATGTAGTAGATAACGTTTTGTAAAGTAAAACATGAATTTTGCATATCAGGAATTGCCACATACAGACAACAACAACCTCATCTCACAGTTAAAAGCAGAGGAAAAGAAAGCGTTGGTTTATATTGTGGTTAATTTATAAAACAATTATCGAACATAAGAACCAGAGGGATTCCGTCGTTGAAGGCTCAGTCGCAAAACATTTTGTCACTAGGGATTTAAACAATGTTCTAAGGTGCACCACCTTACACTTATATAAATAAACAAGCAAACGTTGTCTTGGTGTCTTATCACTGAGTATCCGCCCTTTGGCTTTGCAATGCTATTAGCTTCTTATGTTTTATATGTTTGTGTGCTTTTGCATGCAACATTGTTGAGCCGATGGGTGGGTTGGAGTTATTTCACAAAGACAACTTGTACTTGTTTTGTGATACGAGAACCTGTTGGGGCAAGTGTGAGGTTGGTGCACCCTAGAACCTGGTTTAAACCCCCCAGTGGCAAATTGTTTTGCCACTGACCGTTCCAAGGCAGTAACCCCTCGGGTTCTCACTTTCGTTAATTGTTTGTGGCGTCCATATTGAAATTTATTATTGTAATACCATGTTCTCTTTTCCTCTCTACTGTTTGGCTGTGTGGGGAGGCTGTGTCTGCTGGATGTGGCCATCCCTAATATTCATATTTCACTTTTTAAATCTCCAACTCACCAATGAACTTGGACACTGTTGAATGTAATAGCACACAAACATATGAGCTAATGGCATTGTCAAGCGAATAAGTTGGGTACTCCAAGACCTTTTTAATACCAGAGCTTCTGGAGTAAAATCTTCATAAACTCTTGCCACCATCATGGAAACAAAGAAGTAAGCAAAGCGGCTAGACGAGCAAACCAGCTAGAATGCGGAGCGCTGCAGAGTACCACGCTCATCATGTCTACGCATTGGTCGTTTTAATATGTTTGTGACTTTGAATGATATGCGTATTGCACTTTTATCAAAGAAATCTATCTTATTCTATTAGGACAATAATAAAAATAAATGCATTTGAACACAAGAACACTATATATATATATATATATAACTATAAAACAATCACCTTTGATTCCAGTGAATACTTGGTTATGTCGAGTCCCCTACCACACACTTATAAACTAGCCTAAGATTACGATGTCTACAAAATGTTTGCTCCCAAAAGCAGATTAAATACATGTATATTTAAATATATCTATATTTGTAATGGTAATGTTATATCTTGCTTACAGAAATAAAATGCAACAACAATATATAACAGTGTGTTTTAAATATCATATCCATAAAAATAACTGTATTAAAAACAACAACTGAAATGTGCATATCAAGAATAGTCACACCGAGAAAGCGCTATTTACACTATATGAATATGTAATAAAAACCCGAAAAAACTGCCGACACTTGAAACCTCGAAACAGCAATCCCTGTATTGCATCAAGGCAAACAAGCTTATAAATTATCATTTTTTATTCATTTAAATTCTGTGTAAAATCCAGTTTTGATCCGATATCTTTGAATCCACGCTGGTATGTAGCCGGGTCCTACGCGAGCAAATGCACTTGTGTCACCTATTTTACGGGCTGGCGGGGGGGGGGGGGGGGGGGGGGGGGGTGCGCTATTATATGGAAATATACAATAATTGATAATATCACCTGGGATTAGTCTGAGATTAATAATTATAATGGCGAATGAATCGCCTCCCAAATGCACGATTACCATTTATGTTTTTTATCGTGAGAGTGATATTCTGTGTGTGTAAATACTCCGTATAATATATAAGTATATTGTTCCTTATTGCTTCCATAAGTAAATAAAATGCAAAAAAATATCCAATCTCATGTTTCTAAAACACTGTTTGGTCGAAACGTCACTGCCTCCCAATGAGAACTTTCACCAAGTGGCAAAACTCTGAAAGTAAAACAGAAGTTAGAAATACAGAGTTAACTGTTTAAAAAGTCATTCCCCGTGGTAAAACACAAGTTATTGGAAGTGATTAAAATATTAGACCATATCAAACAAGCCGTTTTGATGCTGTTTGATAGTTATCGAACGACACTCCTGTCACAATTAACAACACAGTTCATTCATACTGTTCAGTACCTCTTATTTTGTACAAGAAGTACTTTCCTATCAGCATCAAGACCATTTATTACATCTTTCTACTTTTCCATTATTCTCATGGTTGATTGCTTAACCTTGCAATTCGCATTTGAACACTGCAGTTTCTCATAACGTCCCGATAGATCAACTATTTATCTTGTTTAGTTTCGGTGAAAGTATCGCGCGCTTCTTGCACTTCAATTTGATCCAACACATAAATTTCTCTGAAACGTTGCTTAAACATTTGCTCCAACCAAGTCGTTTGAACCACAAAAAGAACAATATTCACCTGTAGGAAAATACCCACATTGTTCTATTTCCTTCATGATAGAGCCTTTCTTTACTATTTAAGTGTGAGCATTGATCTTTTCCGTTCTTTCAATCAAATGCCATATCCATATTCGTTAAAATACAACTGTTCATAGAGAATACTATAAAAGCTTATTACATCCCACCCTAACCCGACAGTAAGCGCAACGTATGTCGGCTGTAGAAAGTCAGGTGTTGGCGTTTTTCAAAGTTTTTTTTAAAATCTTTTTCCATTATCTATGCAAGAAAACGTTTTGATCCATCCCAGACAATTGTGTACAAATAGCAGTGATAACGGTACTTTCAAATCGTTTTTTTTTCCAGATGAATACGTTTTATGAACAGTGACATTTCGGTCTCCAGATTAAAGAGTGTATTTGCGCTAAATTAGATAACGTTAAATATTTGATTGATTAGCTAATGATATACGAGTAATCCTGCGAGTTGCAGAGAATGCCACAGGTAAACACTCCAAGGCAAGTAAGTTATCCTGAGGAATAATCACCGGTATCCAAAGCTATACTTGCTAGGTCATTGAAATAAATCAAGTTATCCTGAGGAATAATCACCGGTATCCAAAGCTATACTTGCTAGGTCATTGAAATAAATCAAGTTATCCTGAGGAATAATCACCGGTATCCAAAGCTATACTTGCTAGGTCATTGAAATAAATCATATAAAAACGGGCCAAAATATCAAAACACAAATCTGTTTGAATGATATATTTTCAAACACATATTTATCTTGCCCAACCACCTTTAAAGTTTAGACCTTATTACACAACACTATTATTCGTTTAGTTATCTAGCTCATTGGTTTCGTACCTTCATAGTTAACTTTTCCTGGTTCCTTTGTCTCTGTACCGTTAATCAGTTCCTGAGCCTCTTCCACCGAGACATTTTCTCCGAGTATAGTTGTAACCTTATACAGCTCCACGGCAGTAAAGTAACCTCTGTGGTTCATGTCAAGAACCTTAAACACTTGCTTAATGTCATCTTCACCTTCTGTGTTCTTCATTTTTTTGTACATCAACACTTTAAACTCTTCAAAATCTATCGAGCCGTCACCTGTTGTATATGAGTCAATTTCAAATTAAAATTTCAGCAATACTTATTTAAAACTTGATGTTATCAATTCATCACACCCGTTCATCTACAAATGTTTTATTTCAGTCCATCTTCTCTTGCCGTTCTCCAGAGCATGACTGGATTGAACCAAGTGAATGTCAATTATTCAAGACAGAAATCTAAATGTGTATCTGTATGAACTGTTATTTGAAAGAACGATAACAGGATTTGCCGTCAGGGCCACCTTTGAGACTCGACCTTATTAAGTCGACCTTACGTAGAAATTAACAATAAAACATATTACACAACTTAATTGCACGTTCAAAGTGACAAGTTAAAAAGCTATACGTGAAACAATTCGTTACACAAAGTCCTTTGGGTGGAGAGATGCTGGGAAGGAGGAGGTGGGTTGTAAATATTCAATTGGATGAAAAGGGTCCAAACTAGTGCTAATTTTATTTGACATCTTGAAACCAATACTTTGACAATTTTAAATGGTCTTGCTTGCAAATTAAGAAGCAAAACAAAAACGAACAATGATTCAACACCCACCGCCGCGAGCCAAGAAAGTGTCATTCATCAGATAGAAAACTTTTGGTTTTTAAATTGAAACTGAAACTGGTTCTTTAATTGAGCGCCTAATTTTACACTCATTATATTCACTTTCACTAGCGTTTAACATTTCATACATATCAAGTAATAAAATACATCAAATGTACCTCCAAGGCTACACTCAGAACAACAATGCGGTGATTCATGGAATATTGCATAAAGACAATTTTAAATGGTAATTGAAATCTACATGAGATCATGTTTGTCTTAAAATTAATCTTTTAATGTAAAAACTACCGTTTGCATCAAATTCATGAACCATTTCGTCGATCTCCCATTGTGTAGATACTTTCCCCATGCTACGTAGAACAGCCACTAGTTCATCCGTACTAATGGTGCCGTCTCCATCAAAGTCAAACACTGAAAAAACTTCTCGAAACTCTGCAAAAATGACATTTTATCATTGTATTATCTTTCCATTTGCTTCCTCCATATTCCTTAAAGAATTGTTAAGAAGGATTTTTCTAAATTTTTAAATGTTTTTATTGCAAATCTGATGGACTCTAAACAGAGACCTTAAACTTTTGACTTCTCTGGTTTCTTATTTGAAACTGATCTTATAAACAGTTGCTCTCTTTTCCTCACTTCGTTCTGGCTGCGTGTTGAGGCTGTGTTTTCTGGTTGTGGGAATTCCTGACATGCATATTTTACTTTTTTATATTCAAACAATACAAGGAGCATGAGGATATAAGTATAGACGTATATCGCAAGAATATATAGCGCAAGAACGCACTCTGCAACGCTGCAAATATAAAGAAACTAGGCTAAATAGTTACCAGCAATAACAAAGAGTTGGGAGCCACCTACCCACATATCTGAGAGTCAAGGTACAAGAGATAACACTCACTTACCTTGTATGAGCTCCTCCGGTATATGCTCTATCTGAAATTTATTTTAGAAAACATTTTATAGTTAAATAATGGTGATGAATAAGGATGATAGAAGAAGTGTTCGAAAACGTACTTACGTACGTAAGAGTTTATGGAGGTTTATGGGGAACTCTTTTCTTAAAAGAACCTAAAAGCTCGATTGGTTTCTTTTATCCCTGTCATCGTGTTCTTGCTGATTTTACTCCAGGAGCTTTGGTCTCGTTAAGATCATTGAGTACTCGCCCTTTGGCTTTGCAATGCTATTAGCTTCTTTTGTTTTATATGTTTGTGTGCTTTTGCATGCATCATTGTTTAGCCGATGGGTGGGTTGGATTTATTTCACCAAGACAACTTGTACTCGTTTGTGATACGAGAACCTGTTGGGGCAAGTGTGAAGTTGGTGCACCCTAGAACCTGATTTAAACCCCCGGTGGCAATTTGTTCTGCCACTAACCGTTCCAAGGCGGTAACCCAAAAGGTTCTCTTTTTCGTTGTTTGTGGCGTCTTATTTGAATTTACATACTTATAAAAACATGCTCTCTTTTTCTCTCTTCTTTTTCGCTGCGTGGGGAGGCTGTGTTTTGTTGAGTATGGAGATTCCTGATAGGCTTATTTCACTTTTCGTTGGATCCCCCATTTCCTATTTGTTGATAAGAAATATACAAATGGTACAGATGGTCAAAAAACTGCCAGTGTCCAAACTGGGTCCATTTTACTTTTTCATATTTTTTGTGTTCGGCTTTCTTGAAAGCAATTTGTCTCAAGGTGTGTGTCTTGTAACTTCCATAAGAATGTGGTTATGAAAAAAAATCGCGAACAAAAATGAGAAATATACGTCATTAAACAGGAATTGAGCATGTCAATTTGCTACATGACAATCTTCAGACCACAAATCATTTACTGTAATCTTGATTTTTGAGAGTCATAATGGTCTGTGTATCACAACATTCTCCATACATCCTATATCTGGACCCAAACTATTTTTCCTCTTTCCGAAATTGAAAAAGCGCAAACCTGTTAGGAGATATAGGTCCAGAAACACGTCTGGATCTGCAGTTAACCAGCTTGATTAGTGAACCCAAAGAGGACTATGAAAACTATTCCAAAGATTAAACCGGTGTGTTATATTTAAAGGTTTTTTTGGAAGATAGCTGAACGAATTTTTAACCAATTATGAGAAAAACAGATCATTTGCAAACGTTCTCGAATATTGATATGCTAATCATAACTAAGAAGCATAGATAAAAGGACACTGATTAAGGTAAATATTTTTTAAATTAACACCGCAAAATATATTATTGACTCAATTATTATACATGTAAAAAAGTACCACATTTGTTTATGATGAGAAACATCGAAGCAAGTGCGCTTGGCGTATGACCTAGTAAGACGAAAAATGTTAGCTTAGCAGTTCCACAATAATCTTAAGACCATTCTGATAGAACGGAGTCCATGAAACTAAATTACCATTTTACAAGAATGACAAACCAACAGCAACAAACAGGAAACTCAACATTAAGTGTTTGTTCATTAAAAGTACACATTTGTTCCAATTATGTATAGTCAACAAAATCTCTTAATTGTTTTGAGACTTCTAATAAGTATACGTGCCCATTTTCCTTTTTTTTTAAATTTTGTATCATAGACTTCGATATAGTGATACATCACTACGGTTAAATATCGTATTTGATATGATGACTTACCTTTGACAAACTGGCCGTGTTTTCTTCCTCCACAGGCAGGCTGTAATAATCCATTCGGTACTTCTACATCCGAACCTTTACAAGAACTACTAGCCGTTCTGCCAAAACGTACTCATCTGTTAATTCTTGATTAAATCCTAACGGCGCAACATATTGCAACTAAAACAATACACTTCTCTACCATGAAAATACTTGTGTCAAATTCAAAAGCGTGTTATTCAATTATTTCACTTGTAATATTTATGACTGTTGTAAAAGATTTGACTGTTTACAATGAGAGATAAAACTCTTATCATGTCAGATATCTTGCTGAGTGGCGATTGTTTTTCTTCAGTCTTTATAGGAAAGGCAAACTTGGTCAACCCAAGAGTGGAACTCTTTCATAACATTGACATATTGTTATAAATGATTATTATTTATTGTATTTAAGCTTCGTAAATTCATTTGTCACATTAATAAGAAAACGAATATCGCATAGTCCATACAATACTTGGAGATGGTTGGACATTTTATTTAAGTGTAGTTATTGCTGCTAATGAGGGATTGATGAAGGAAAGTCAAACATGGTGTGAAAAGAAATACTGGCTAATAATTTTAAAAATGAATTTTAAAAGTTACTGTTTGCTGGTCAGATTTTAGTGATGGAAATTGCTATTATCTGTGGAATAATTAACATTTGCTCACCAAGTTCAGAAAAATTAGGGCGTAATTACTAAGCACACACTAAAACAAAAGGAAATACCATTTGAATCTGAACTCCGAAATCCATATGATACAATTTCACTTTAATATCAAATAACAAAACATAATGATATTGCCCCTACTGGGGAGAAAATCCTTACGGCGACAGCGCCTAGCAAATTACGTTACTTATTGAGATAAACGGGATATCCCCCAAAAGTTGATCTAAATTTTATCGATATAAAAAGCTAAGAAAAGGAAAAGTAGGTGAGCCTTATTGGAGTTTAACTCTTCGCAATCTTTTGCATCATAATTATGGTATTTTATTAAAACTCTCCAAAAGTTAAACGTGCATTTCAAGAATAGCCAGAAAACATAGCTTCTATACACTGCCAAAACGCAGAGAGGTTTTCAATGATCATCAAGGTCATATAAGTTAAAAGAGAACCTATAGGTAACTGCCTTGGAATCGTCAGTAACAAAGCACATTGCAACTAGATGTTTAAACCAGGTTCTAGTGTGCACCAACCTCGCACATGCTTCTCCTATGAACAAACAAGTACAAGTTATCAAGGGTAATTTGGGAGCATACCAGTTATGATCATCTTATTTACTAAATAGAGGTAAATGCAAAAGTACAAGATCTACCTGCCTGCCATAATAATTTAGGCACAAACATCTCAAACAAATTTACTTAAATTATCCCGGTATGAACCTCTAAACAGTTTTTAATCTATGTCTGGGGCTAACAATCTTCCTGGACAGCCGCATGACATTAATTACCTATGCTCACGAAAATCATGGGTAATAGTAAAACGATAGAACTTTTTATAATATTGTCGTTAAAAGGAAAACTCGCTCGTTAAGGTAAATAATGATTTATTTCCATGTATTAAACACATAAAAACGTAAATAACAATTTAATGAGCACCATTCAAATATACATAAAAGAACGCAACATAAATATACTCAACAAAAAAACAAACCTGACACTGTAACTTTGAATAAGTATGAGGTGCATATTCAAAATCTATATATTTTTGCACCATCCAAAAGAAAATAACCACTCAATCACTTGTTTCATGCACCAAAAATATCAAAATGCATAATTAAGTTCAAAACATGCACAATTTTTATTACATACCACAATTCAATTAGCTTTAAATCTGATTCCAGGAAAATACACCAAATATAAAGTGTCAGGTTTCTATTTTTGTTGAGTATAGTTCAATGGTAAGGAAGTGATCAATCAGTAATATATAGTCTATTGCCACTTTTGCATAATGTAACGCTAAATAATTCATTACAACTTTTTTCTATCGCAAATATGAACTGCGTGTCAATGTTTCACATAATTGTATCATTTTTATTCAACATGCTCATAGAAATTGTAAATGATTCGACAGGGTGACCCTTCTCGTGGCAAGTCCGAATTGCTGGCACCATTCAATGTACATTCCCCTTTCTCAGCGTATCCACGCCTCTATTGTCTGCGCATAAATATTCCTTTAATTAAACGTCTTTCATCATAACGGCGTAAAATTCTGAAATGAAAAAATCAATTCAAATATTCAAAAACATCTTAACATGCCGTGCTACGTCTAACGAAATCTCATTCATTGTTAAGTAACAATCAACTCAAGATTTGAAAAGATATCTTAAAGAATAAAAGTTACCGCAACCATTTTTTGCTCAATAGCTTATGATACAAATAAGGTATAAACAGGTGAAGTATGTAAATGAATTTGTTTTGTAATGTGCTCATTTAGTTTAAAATAAAATTGATATAGATTAGATAATGTCGCTCACACAGAGAATAGAAAAGTACAGTACAAGTATGAGAAAAGCCGCGTTCACAGAAAACAGCAAGAGAAGAGGTAAGTAGAGCAGTCAAGTGTTTAAATACAGCCCATCACAACACAGCAGATATTACAAACAAAACCCCCGGTTGATATTTCTGTCAATGAAGCTATATCTGAGTTTGCATATGCTTTGATTCGAATTGAACCCCGCTACACCATGAATATTTGTTTACAGGCGATATTTATTCGAAGGGACTTGCATGTATAGGCTGTGATAAATTTCCGACAGAATCTCTAAAGAACAATTACCAAGCAAAAGTTGGTGATTTAACACACACTCGCATTAAACAAGCAAAGCAGACATTTATGTTATGTCCTTTCCAAGACTCGAGCACCAGGAAGTTATTGAGTAAGAACACAATTTAAGTATTACAGAATCGATCGCATAACAGTGAAAAAAAGCACTTAAGCGGCCACATCAAATAAAGTTTTGATTCAAGCATTACCGTACGAACCCCCATCAACCCAGTTCCATGGATTGATCTAACTATCAGTATGTAAAAGTTCCTTGAACGCTTAAGACATCTTTCAATGTTGCTCAATGTTTGGGAATACTGCTGGTTTTGCGGCAACATTGACAACGAATGTCGCGAATTCGTTTAAGCTCATTTAGGAGGTAGCGTTACTTATCACAGAAATCTGTGAACACTATATATTTTAAACACATTTCTGCCTAAATATAGAAATTCTCGAACAACAGTAGGCATTATTGTCAAAACACAACGAAACCTTATAGGGTATGAAAACATTTCCATGTTCTCATATACATGTATGTTTATCTGAAGCCAAATGATATTGCCCCTACAAGGGAGCGAATGCCTAGATATGCAATTCCGATCATATGCTACCGACTGAGCAAGCCGGAAAAAAAACCCAAAAAGTTGATCATATAACCCTGATAAACGTAATCATCACTGCATAACATCGGTAACCGATAATTTACAGATAACAGTACTGACTGTATGTTGGGGAGACTTTCTACGACCGCATTATTCGGGATTAGTGACGTGTCTCCATCATGACACGAAAACCCCCTCCCTATTCGCAAAAAATCCTCACATAATTGTCAAATGTGTAAAAATAAGACGCTGCGAACTTAGAGACAATATCATATGATATTCACAGTAGCGATATGTGTGCAGTGTGGCGACTTTTTAAGTCTCCCGTCTCATATAGTCAGTACTTTAATCAGTAAAATAACCCGTTACCGATGTCGTTTACTGATGATAACAGGGCTACCCGATCAACCTTCTTTGTCCCGGTAAACTCAATTGGTTGCGTCGCCGGAATTGCAGGACTAGGCGCTGTTACCGTTACGGCGCAGGTTTGCTCCCAGGTAGAGGCAATATCATTTGTCATTTGCCTAACTATTTATCGCTTTTAGTTACGTCTCTAGCATCAACATACCATCCCATGACATTTTTCCTCGCTCTGAAGTGTCTGCTTCTTTGAGCATCTCACTGACTTCTTCATCTGTTAACTTCTCTCCAAGTTGGTACATTACAAACTGAAATGTAAATCAAAGTAAAAGACATGGACAGTTTCGCAATTATACTTACATGAGGGTACGCTCCCAGCTAGAGACACTATCATTTACATATTAATTATATTTAAATTTATATCAAAAAAATGTAAGGTCGAGACACGAGTATTATAAGAGGTCTACCAGAGGAAAATGGACTTAGAATGCATGTATCTAAGGCGAATACATATGACTTAATATCCTGATGACCGTATTTGTATTTTAAATAAAAAACGAAGCATATAAAAACAATTTAAGGTTGTCAGCCTATGTGCAATACCCACCTTTAGATCAGCGTTCGTAATACATACTGTGTTTTCTCTGTCAAACATTTCTTCAATACCGACGTTTAGATCAGCGTGCGTAATAAATCCTGTGTTTTCTCTGTTAAACATTTCTGCAATACCCACCTTTAGATCAGCGTGCGTAAAATATCTTGTGTTTTCTCTATCAAATATTTCTGCAATACCCACCTTAAGATCAGCGTGCGTAATAAATCCTGTGTTTTCTCTGTCAAACATTTCTGCACTACCCACCGTTAGATCAGCGTGTGTAATAAATCCTGTGTTTTCTCTGTCAAACATTTCTGCAATTCCCACCTTTAGATCAGCGTGCGTAATTAATCCGGTATTTTCTCTGTCAAATGCTTCTGCATTACCCACCTTTAGATCAGCGTGCGTAATAAATCCTGTGTTTTCTCTGTCAAATATTTCGAAGGCTTCTTTGATTTCTGCCACGTGATCGACATCATTCATTTTCTTTGCCATCATCATCAAGAACTCGTCAAAGTCTATCTCGCCGTTTCCTGTGCAGAATCAAATAGATAAATACATAAGAGTGTTAAATCTAATTTATTAAGATAACTGAGGTGTCAACTGTCCAGCATAAGGTCAACATTCTGTTAGGTGGACGTCGTCAATACAGTCTAGTATGTGTGTACAGCTTCCATAAACATGTCGGCAGAAACAGAATTCTTGAATCATTTTACCATGTTACATTACTTAACGGCGTTTCGCAAATAAAAAACAATAACAACATTCCTTTTGCGAGTGAATTCGCTATAACACACAAAAACAGTTACACAATAGAGGAAATTTGAAAGCCATCGAACACGACAAAAATGAAAATATTGCAGGCTCGGTTTGGTTAAGCCTGTTCATGGACAGTAATGAAAATGCATTTTACTGCCCACGCCGCCTAGCCCCGGGTTGAGCGCAACTCAATATTTACACCAATAAACAGTACAATATTGACCATCCCAAACGATGGTTTGCATATGGCGGTAGACATGGAACCTTTAAAGAGATATTTTCAGATTAATACCATTCCATGTTCACAAGTAAAAGTTCAAAATAAGTAAGTCACCAATATTAACTTAAACAAGAAGCCACAGAGTTCTGTCATTGGAACGCTCAAAGAACTCGCATCTATGGTAACGGTTAAAGGTTCTAGGATTGAACAGGATTTACAATTGTCAATAGAGCTATCAAGATAGATGGTTTACCAAGCTAACTTGTAATTGATTTGACATTGAATTGTCCGGCCAGGTTCTTATAAACAACAAATATGTACACGGTGCCTTGGTAAATTAATTCTAACCAATCAAGTAAATAGACAACATCGCATATAATTTATATTGCTCGTAAAACGCTTGAAATCTCAAATATTTATGTATGTAAATAGCACTTCAAAAAATACTTTTGTTTTACTATTTAGGCCGGTTTAAGATGGATAGTTTCAAAATCTCAGCAAATGTAGACTTGGATATTGTGCAATCACCCCTGGTATATACTTCATGCTTTTTTCCATTTGCAGGATTTGTATTCTCTGATCCCCTGTCAAAAGTCTATTCTGTTTAGTTCGGTCCATTGTTTTCTCGTTTAGGACAATCGCATGCTTTAATCTGGCGAGAGTACGCTGCTGAATGGTATAAATACCGGATTAAAAGTTCCATGTACACCGCCATATGCATACTCTCGTTTGGGGGGATCTAAATTGTACTGTTTACTTGAATAAATATTGAATTGCGATCATCCTTGGGGCAAGGGGGAGTTGACAGTAATATGCATTTCCAATACTGCCCATGAACAGTCTCAAATCATACCGAGCCTTTGTCTTGTTTGGTGGCTTTCAAAGTTCACATATATCTAAAAACAAGCAAAAGTGGAGTTTTTGACTTAACGTTGTTTATGAAAATACTGCTTTTAAAATATGATAAAACTGTGATTTTATTTCATACATTTACAAGGACATTGTCATTGTTAACAGTACGCGCGAAATGAAATAATTGTCAAAAAAGAACCAATGAGTTCTACCACTTAGTGGGATTATTAAGATATTAAAAAAAGAATCGAGTTTCCATTATCTTCCAACACTCTTCAGTATCTAATACAGTTAAGAATATAAAATATGAAATGGTATGCTGGGAACGACAAAAGTTATCAGGTCAATAAATATTACACAATCTTACAAAGAAATCATTAAAAATCCTAACCATCAACATCCACCTCGGCAACCATATCCATCAGTTCTCTCTGAGACGGATCCAGTCCGAAGGAACGCATTACTGTCCCCAGTTCCTTTGTTGTCATGGTCCCGTCACCATCCTTGTCAAACAGGTTGAATGC
Organism: Corbicula japonica; assembly: GCA_038501625.1. NCBI lineage: Eukaryota > Metazoa > Mollusca > Bivalvia > Venerida > Cyrenidae > Corbicula > Corbicula japonica. Next base: position 1,197,574 of record JAZAYU010000025.1, read on the forward strand.
CTCCCGGAACTCTGAAAGCACATTGGAAAACACGTACATGAAAACTCATTTCGAAAAACTATAAAGAAATAGTATACCTATACTTAAATTAAGATTCACATTCTTTTTTTTTGGAGTTCTCTACTATTGATGAAACACATTTGAAAATAAAAGACTATGAACTCAATAAAGATTTTACTCTACTGGAAATGCTGGTTTGTTTGTTGTTTCTTAAACCTCCAGAAAATCGAATCGTTTAACATGTTCATTTAAACATTTTAATTTTGATCATTAGATTTCTCGAAAACTGTTGTGAGTGTTGATCACAGCTGATCTTATTCTTGTGTTGTCACACTGACATTCCTTCCGACGATAGCCCGAGAAGATAGAACTCTGATAAAATCTACGATATTTCAATACTGATTGTATGCTATCTTGCTTTTTTCTTTTTGATCTACTGCTTTAGACAAGCAATGTCTTACTAATTTGGTTTGCTTCATAATCAACAAAGGAACTAACGCTTTCATTAGTAAGAGGACTTTGTAATCCTGTGTAGGAAAGGCGTGTGTTTCGTCTGTTTGATGTAGTTCACTTCCATCTTTCAAAGGGTTAAGACTATCCGTGTTTCATTTAAAGTTCAGGTTTGATAGTCACTCTTCGTATCTTGTTTTCGGATTTTGTGCAATCTTTTTTTAACTTTGATAAAGATTTGGTAACACACAGCCCTATGGGCAGGTAAACTTTTCTTTGGTGGCAGTTCCTAATCATCTATATTTGTTTTCAATTCACGGTGATTCTCATAAAATAATTCTACGGTATCTTTGTTCGATTGGTTTTCTTATTTAACGATGTTTTAAGTAGTTTACAATAAATATTATCAAAACCAAATCCTTTGTTTGCTTATTTAAACAAAACCCTTTTGAAGTTGAAATCCTCCAGTTGTCAAAATCACAACAAACCAATGATAGAAGTATTTGCATTGAAACCTCTTATAATTTTAATAAGAAATCTGTTAGTTTTCTTTCATGCTCTACAAATATTATGGTAATTATTCTCCATTTACAGCCGTCTTTTAAAATGCCAACCGCAAACTAAGTCTTATAACAATAAAGCTATTCTTTTTGGGGGGTTGATAAAGATGAGAAAATCAGCTGTAAAGTTAAATATAACGTTTTGTATAATTAATTGATATTTATTTCAGACGCAAAACTTTAATTTCGAGAATTTTTTTCTATGATAAATATTTGTATTTTTAAATACACTAACCTGCAATTTGTTCCTCTGTTAATTCTTGACCCTGTGAGGATAAAAAGTTCTTGTTTCAAATATATTCAGTAAATTACATTGGAAGCTTACCTTTTATTATTTCGTGATTTTGTTTTGAGTATTTGTAATAATAATGTTCAGTTATTTTTTTAAATCCCATAAAACTGGTAAAATTTGATTTGGATAAAAAGCAAACGTTTTAAACAGTTCAAGTAAAATCTGCATTAAGCGAACAAATACATGCTTATATTTTTTTTCTTTTTATTCAGTCAAAAAACAAAAACTAGTCTAGAATACTCACCATCGTTCTCACAAATGCCTTCACTGATTTTCCGTGGTTATCGTATCTGTTTACTTTACTCTAAGACAATTTATTTTTTTAATCCCATATTATTCAAAAATGTAATTGAAAATATTAATATATTCATGGATTAAATACTAAAAGAATTATACGGTAATTTAGCGGCCTTAACCCGTTCATGATATTTGCCGTAATCACGGTTCATAAGGTCGCTAGTAATCACATGACGATCTTTCGCCCTGTTAAATATCCAGAATAGGTGTTATGACCAAATAACCATTTGATCGTTGACAGGATCAATTGATTTAAAAGATCAGGTTAGATTGCAATGTAACATTTATTATGAGCCTATTTGGTTTACAAATATCGGCACAGATTTCTTCCAACAGTATATAACACATATACTGCTATAAAAGAAGATATAGGAAACGTTGATTGTATCTGTGTGCTAATCGATGACACTTAATAGATAAAAGGACAACATGAAACTTCCATTAATGAGCAGTTAGAAAGAGAGACTCTAGTATCTCTCCTTCCTACCGCTGTGAAGAGCAATGAGACATACACCAGCTTTGAATACATTAGCATTTATTTGCTTATCAAGATGAACGTGTATTTACAAAACGTCAGGTCAAAGACACATCGATCATTCAGAAGATTATAAAAATCACAACATGAAATTAACATCAACAAATATACAGTTTATCAGTGTTAATTCGAAGTACATACTGACAAAATGTTGTTAATGGAAGCAATTATGGAATGCAACTATATGGCAATGTTAAACAAGTGGAACATGCATAGCCACACTCAGAAAACACAGCCTCCCCACACAGCCAAAACTTAGCGAGGCAAAGAGAGCATGTGTTTTGAAGACTATC